>JANFAM010000014.1:24192500-25392500 GCA_024362665.1 Prunus padus | reverse complement strand
AGAAAATTAGATAGACCTTTTCTTTTCTTTTTTGAATAGGAAACGTAACAAATAATAAATAAATAAAGAGTTGTGAGAATGATAGGCGAGATGGCCATCTAAGCGCAACCAATAAACTGCAAAATTACAAGAAAGTTAAATATTTGGCTAAGTTATGACATTCGTCACAATGTATTTGGTACAACAATCGCTTGAAAGTTTTTAAAGTTAATGTATACTTCTTATCCTTCAGATTTTATCTGGTTTACTATAATCTGAACAGATAATGTTATGTTTGGAAATATGTTTATTATAGGTGGAAAGCTCGCTCACATGCAATTTTGAGTGTTCTCAAGAACCTTGGAGCTGACTTTCTCTGCCTGCAGGTTTCGTTTTCTTGCCATTGCTTTCTTATTTTAAGTTTTCGTTTTTAGACTGGGGTGTTAACATTCCTTCCTTATGGCTGCCTGTTTTGAGTTTAAATACTTGCTATCCCATATATAACCAGTTGTTTTGAACAATATAAAATTATTTCCAGGAAGTTGATGAGTACGACAGCTTTTACAAAGGAAATATGGAGAGCAATGGCTATTATAGTACTTATATTCAGAGAAGTGGGCAAAAGCGTGATGGATGTGGAATTTTTTATAAGCACGATATGTATGTTTTAATCAATTCCTTTTTCTGGTCCAAAATGTATGAATCAAATACTTTTTAACTGGATGGGCCATCAAGAAAAATAGGAAAATAAGAAAGAAGAAAAATAGGAAACAATCTGTTTGTAATCAGGGCTGGATATTAACAAGACCTAGTCTTCAATTGCAGGGATGATTACTCAAGAAAGTAAAGTGGTTGATTTAGCCAATTCGTTGGTAGTGGATTGGGGAGTTGGTGTTTGAAATACTTGGGGCTTCCACTTTATCCATGGGTAGGTAATTTTTAGGATCTGGTGGTGAAGAAATTGGAAAAGAGATAGGAAGAAAGCATTTCTATCAAGAGAGGTAGGTTAACTTTGATTCATTCAGTTTTAGGCAGTTTGCTAACCTATTATCTCTCTATTTTTAAAATTCCAGCACAAGTGGCCAGTTGAATAGAGCAATTGATGAGGGCCTTTTTGGGAAGGTTTTGATTAGGGAAGAAGGATCACTTAGTTGGAGCTAGTGTTTCAGGTTAAAGAGAAGGGCGGTTTGGGAGTTGCCAATTTGGTAAAAAGAAATAAGGTGTTACTTGGTAAATGGTGAAGGAAATTTCTGTTGGATAGGGTTTTCATATGACATGCTGTCATTAGTAAGAGAATGGACAATTCTAATCCAATAGCAGCACCAAAGAAGGAAGATGGAAAGTATTCTTTGTAGACTCGCACCATTTCACTGCCCCTTGAAAGACACTTACCAAGGTTTAGACTCTTTTGTGTCTTGCTGCCATTTTGGGGTGGATATGGAGGGTCGGATTTTGAGAAGAGAGCTGGGTTGTGGATACTCTACTTTTTTATGTCTTTACAGATTGTCCATATACCATAGCTTTGACATATCTGGTGTTCAGTTCTTCGCTTCCTTTAAGTGGAGGTTTAGGCTTTCACAGAAACTTGAGTGGATCTGACATTGGGTAGGTCACTTCTTTTCTAATTTCATTGGAAACTGTTAATTTGCAGCCCTCTAGTCCAGAGAGGAGGAGATGGATGTTGGATTCTTCGGGAGTTTTTCTTGTAAATGTTATTTCAAGGAGTTATTTGATAATCCATCTATTTTTTCGTTTCAACCCTATTCTATGATTTGGAAGGTTTAATTTAAGTGCCTCCTAAGGTATGTGCCCTTGCTTGGATTAAAGGTCATGGTAGGGTGAACACTTGTGACTTGATTCAATGATGAATGTTTGTTTTCTCCCCGATCGTATCATGTGCAAAGGAGGAGGGAAACTGTGGACGATTTGTTTCTTTTATTTTTTTGGTCGAAGTGGACGATTTGTTTCTTATTACCCCATTGCATTAGGGTTAAGATTGTTTAGGGAGGCTGCACTATGTTGGGTGATTCCAGCAGCTTCTCAGCTCTCTTTTCTGAAAGGCACACTGCTTTTGGGGTGGAAAGAAGGCTATGGTGGTATGAAATTGTGAGGTATTGGCTGTATTCTGGGTAGTGTGGTAGGAAAGGACTGAAAGGATTTTTAAGATTTTAGAGGGGTAGGGGATAGGTTGAATTTGATAAACTAGGTTTTGTACTTCATTTTGGGTTTCCGTATGTTCGTAATCTTGGGAAATTCCATAGTTGTTATTGCCAATGTTGAGGATTGGAAAGATGTTTATCTAGATGTTATGGTTTTTATTGTACATTAGCTAGAGCTTGATCACATTGTCTCTTTGTAATTAGTGGATACCTCATCCACGAAAATTTTAACTGTTCTGATTCTATTTCATGTCCACACAAAAAGGGTTAATCCAAAAGAAAGGAGGGGCTAAGCCTAGCAGGGAAGTAGTAGATTAAGAAATACAAGAGTTAGGTTAAGTTAAAAGAAATATTAGGGTTCTTAAAAAAAGATATTAGGCAAGTCATATTTATCTCCTATTGGGCTCACCTACGATGTCAATGTCATGGTCTCATGTGGTAGTTGATACTAATGCTCAATTATTTGAATGTCAAAACTTTTAACATTGTCACTAGCAATGGGAGATAGATATTGTGACAAATTTATATTATTCCTCTCCAGCTATTTTAAACTTCTCAGCTTTTCATTACGTATTCAAATTTGAATCTAAAACTTCTTAATTCTGCTTGTTTAAATGTTCTTTGTTCTTCAGGGCAGAGTTGCTGTTAGAGGAGAAAATAGAATACAACGATCTTGTAGACTCAATTCTAGATGGAAATAGACTTGGTGATGATGAACCAAATAACAAAAAAGCTATCGAAAACAATGACGATGGGCCCAAAATTGGTAACTATTATTACTTATTCATTTGTTTTTAAATTCGATCACTTTCCAGGTTCATGTGTTTCTTTGGGTGCTTTTAATCATAGCCTCTTTATGTCCGGTTTCGGAATTTTCCACTGTATTATTGATCATTGATGGCTACAATCTGGTTTCCGGTAACAGTTTCTTCACTCTGTCTTTAGGTTCAACATTACAAAGCGTCCTGGATCGGAGAGACCCTGATGATCCTCATGTCAGACTGAAGCGTGATTGTGTTGGAATTATGGCAGTGTTCAAGCTTAAAAATCATTCTAATCATGTTGTTATTGTGGCAAACACACACCTTTACTGGTAAAAATTGTTTGTTCTTTTTTATTTGTTTCCTGCTATATTATGTGGTGTTGTGTTTATGCATCTTGGCCTATAAGCATGGATTTAATTGGTTCAAATTGTAAAGGGTATTGATTTTTATGCTTCAGGGATCCAGACTGGGCTGACGTTAAGCTTGCACAAGCTAAATATCTTCTATCACGCTTAGCTCAATTTAAAACATTGGTATCTGAGAGATTTGACTGCAGTCCTTCATTAATTTTATCTGGTGACTTCAATTCAACTCCAGGGGATAAGGTTTGACGCCCTTAACTTCTTTCAATTTACCCAGTTTCTCTTCCTATTTCCTATGGCTTGGTTTTGTTTGAATTGGTTCAGTTCAGATCATTCAGGGTTTAGTCATTTACCATAGGGGGTGGGAACGAAGGGGGATTGAGAAAATAGGACATGTGGGTGGGAAATAGCAGCACTCTTGATATACCATATTGACATAGATTAATATGATAGGTAAAAACTTGCCCGAATTTTGGCTCAAATGCTTTCTTCTTTTAGTTCTTCTAGTTGGTGGCGGGTTGTTGAAAGAGAAGTACCCCAGGGGATAAGGCTTATCACACACTTTCACTTCTTAGTTGACTTGGTTTCCTCTTTGCGTTGCCTATTGCATGTGCTTTGTCTGAATAGTTTCAGATTCTTTAGCCCTTTCATTCAGGTGGTGATGCATGCCTGCATGGGGTACACATAAAAATAAAAAGATAAATTGATGCGAGTGTGAGTGTGAGTAAAGCCAAAATAAGAATGTACAAATTGTTTGTGGAGATGTACTGCCTTATCTGTACAGAGCTCCTAAAAGTATACATGCAAAAGATTTGCAAGCTGAGCTAAAGTTGCCGGCAAGTAGCTGAGTTGCTTAGAAAATATTTTACTTCAATGACCTCGAATACTTCCACTAGTTCTAACATTTTTGACATTCCAGGTTTACCAGTACCTTATTTCTGGCAACTCTTCATCTGCACCAACGGTAGATTTTTTAGATCTACCTATTCCCTTGTGCAGCGCATACGATACTACACGAGGTGAACCACCATTTACAAATTACACTCCTGGTTTCACTGGTACACTTGATTATATATTCTTTTCCCCTTCTGACTGCATAAGACCAGTCAGTTTTCTTGAGCTTCCGGAACCAGGCTCGTCTGATCTTGATGGTGGATTACCAAATTTCAGTCATCCAAGCGATCACTTACCAATTGGTGTTGAATTTGAGATATCCAGATAGGGAAAGAAACATTTGCTTCCTCAAGTTTTGTTTTATTTTTGCAAGTTGACGCATAAGATTTTGTTTACAGTGCCGTATTGTTACTATTGGAAGAGGTGAGTTTAGAAGTAAGGTAAAAATTGACTTGCCTCTCGACAAAATTGTTGAAAAGTTGAGGCAAATGTTTGAGTGAAAGCGTTATCTAAGTTATGAAATGATACATTGGCTTCAAATATTTTTCTGGTTGAAAACACCTTTGTCGAATAAATATTTTTTTCTTTTTTCTTTTTTCTTTTTCTTTTGGAAATCGTTGCCGAAGAAATATTGAATAGAACATGTAAGAGGTATTGTCCTTGTCTCTAAAGGTAAAGACTGTGACACATCATTTCAACACATTACATCTATCACTTGTACACACTGCCTACTCCAAGTTATAAAGATCTATATGACTTGTAATTTTCATTGCCTTTAGCCTTTAATCATGGGTTTTTTTAATTATCTTTTTAGTGAGACTATTATTTGTTAGATATTACTTGCCTCCTTCCTGCAAATCACAGTTTAAAACATGTGCAAAAATAAATAATTAAGAATACAAAAAGAAAAACTGGTATAAACATGTCAAATTGTTATTGATAGGAATATTGGAGTTCCTAATTACAAGGGAATGAGGGAAGTATTTTCCTTATTTGTTTAATTCGTATTTTCTATCTTGATTGTCTCATTTAATTATTTTTTATCTTGTTGGTATAAATATTAGGCTGAGATACTCAAAAATAAAATTAGGCGTACCGCTTTCATAATGTTGAATTATTCGATCATAACTGTGGTTTTTTTTTTTTTGGGGTTCAGTTTCGTTTTTATTATTGATTGGTACAAAGAAGGTCTAAGCTAGGGATTCAAACCCTGGAACTCTTTTACTCTAATCTTGGATGTGTGAGG
This sequence comes from Prunus padus, assembly GCA_024362665.1. NCBI lineage: Eukaryota > Viridiplantae > Streptophyta > Magnoliopsida > Rosales > Rosaceae > Prunus > Prunus padus. The sequence goes on along the minus strand of JANFAM010000014.1, from coordinate 25,387,096 downwards.
TAAATACTCTATTGGACTGGAGCTACAAATTCCTCACATTAGCAGCATAATTTTGGGTTAACTTCTCCAAATTGAGAAAGAAAAAAAAGCACTTATAAACTCTCCACTTTTCCTAATTAAGAAAAAAGAAGTAAATATACAATACTGAGGAGTTGAATGGATATCACATGTACAACATCATGAACATTATAACTCTCTTCACTAATTATTAATTAAGCATAAGCTCTACGTCTATTACAGAATTAGTACGTAAAACTCCAGTAGATATAGAAAAGAAAAAAACACACACACACAAACACACACCATTTTTCCATAGGTAGGTTCTCATCAAGTTTTAATTCTTCATGCATGCAATAGATGCTGATGACTTATTAATTACCATCCAAGGAGATGAAAGGAGTAACTGGGATTGAATAATAAGGATCCGCCAACATGACTTCATCATATCCCAGTGCCCTTTTACTATCATCACCATCAAATAATGCATCACAGCAGAACTCGTTGTAAAATGCTCTTGCTTTCCTTAAGATGTAGCTAACACAAGATGTCAGGTACCAAAACCCGAACCGGGAGGCAGCTTCTCGTGCCTCGAATCGTCCCTTAAATTTGCTCCTTTTTCCCTTCACATATTCTTCATCACTTTCCAGCTTAACATGGTTCAAACTGCTATATGCTGCGGTGAATCGGGTGATGCATAATTCATCATCACTCTCTCTACATGACGCTAGTTTGGTGAACTTTCTGCAATGGTGCTTCCGGGGTTCGGCTAGGCATAAGAGTTGGGAGGCCATGAGATAGGTAAAATTGATTAGTAGTATGAAGTGAATGGAAGGCAATGCTTATATGGACTGAAAATTGGGCGGTGAGGAGGACTGATAGTATAGTACATGAGCATGTGAAGAATTGGACCAGGCTTTGCTGTCCTAATTGTGTAGTCATGTTTATGAAACTGTTCCACTAAGTGTACGGTTCTGCCCAAGTCCTAAGTTTCATGTTGTGTTGTCGCATGAAATCTGACTTAACACGATTCTTACCAGATGAAATGAAATTGGACCACCGACAAGAACTAGGTTGTAAGGTTTTCTTTAGTGATATAATTAAGAATGTAATTAACATAACGTTGTTGTCTTAATTAAAGTGATAAAGATTTGAATTAACTGGATGGAGGTTTGTGGAAACCAAATTATTCATTTAATAGTTTCCTAGGTCAAATGATCTCCTTCCATTTGGGGATTATTTGATTTAGGGATTTATTAGATTAATTGGGGATTAATTGACCTAATTGGGAATTGATTTGATTGATTGGAGATTTATGTCATTCAATTAGGGATTACCAAATCAAATCCCTAATTGACTCTATCTCACCAAATAGGGGGAAGAATAATTTCCTTCCATGTGGGGAATTATTCTTCCTGAAACCCTAGCTCCCGAGACCACTATAAATAGGAGGCTACACCAAGGCATGAGGTAAGCCATTCTAAGTCCTCAAAATACTGCAGAGATTCCTCCTTGTCGCCTCCTCCCTCTCTCTCTTTTACAAGAGGAAGACAGAATCCATTGACGAATATTCTCGTGGGACGAAATTTGCTCCCACAAATTGGTGTTTTCATTGAGAGCGCGAAATAATTCTCAAAGCGTGCTCCAAATCCATTTTCACACTCCATTCAATCAACTGAAGCCTTCCAAACAACCATGGTTGGAAGCAAGCGCACTAGAAGCAAAACCGCCGCGACGAAGCGCTCCGGAACGGCCGAAACGTCGCTTCCACCACAAGGGGCAGCGACTGTACCTGTTTTGCAGCCCCTCCCCGCAGCTGTACCTGTTTTGCAGCCCCTCCCCGTGGCTGCCAGTAAGTCACAACCACCTCCAGTGGCTGCCCGCACATCGCAGCAGCCCCGATGGCTGCCCATGCATTGCAATCGCTTCTAGAAGCCCTAGAACGGCCACCGAAATGGCCACACATGCGGCTGAAATTTCTGCACCCATTGTGGCCTCACTAAACCAAGGCCTCGTGGCCTCCTCCACCTTGCCGCCGCAAGGACCAAGCAACGGCGCCGTTTTGGAGCAAATCCGGACGTTCTCTCCTTTGCTGTCACACTTGGCTTACGCCGTCAGTGAAACCCTAGCCCGTATGCATTTATGCCCAACACAATTCTCTCCTCCCAATCCACACAGTCAAGCAGACCTCAACCTTAGAGTGGATCAACTCACGCAGCGGCTGGACAACCAAAACGATCTGGTTGGTCAGCTCCTCAGGCAGATCGACTTGGCTCGAGACTTTGCCCTTGGATCTTAGGGCGAAGAGAGAAGAATGAACCAGCAGACTGGCCCACAGTACGAGAGATCCCGAGCCAGTCAGGCAGTGACAAGCAGACAAGGAGGAGAACGAGAGCGTGCTGTTCAACACTCAAACCAAACCCGAGCTGCTCAACACCCGAACTGGACCCGAGCTGCGCAGCACCCGAACCGAACCTGAGCTGTTCAGCACCAAAATCGTACCCAAGCTGCTCAGTACTTGAACCAGACCCAAACATCTACAAGCCATACTTAGAGCCGATCAACGATCCGTTCGAGGTTAGGTCCAAGGACCAACTTGCACGAGAGGCTAGGCTCGCAGTCCGATGTTTGCACCCGCTTAGGCCCCAAAGAAGTATCCACCCTAGATTGGGCCCACAAAAAGTTCGAGGTCGAGAACATCTACGAGACGAACGCGACGATCGACGAGAAATCCTCAAAAGCTCAATCCACCAGCACGTCCTGGGTGCAGAGCACCCAAGGAGATCGACCCTTGGAAACTGAGGAGGAAGTTAGCCAACCCCACCCGACACGCAGAGGACGCTAGCGCAAGCCATAGCCCTGCAGGCAGAAGATATCGAGAGGCTAGTGGATAACCGACTCCAAGTCTCCAACTTAAAGGAAGCACGGAAGAAGCGCTGCTCAGGGAATTTGATCGAGTCAACTCATCGCCCTTTACCGACGAGGTGGAGCAGGCTACACCTCCGAAGTAGTTCACAACATCATCCATCAAACCATTCAAATGAGACTCTGATCCTGATGGTCACCTGAGGCACTTCAAAAGTGCAATGATCCTGTACAAGGCAGACGATGCCCTGATGTGCAAGGTGTTCGCAATGACCTTGCATGGAGATGCTCAAGATTGATTTTACACCCTCCCGTCCAGGTCGATCAGCAGCTTCAGAAAGTTCACCCTTATTTTCACTAAGGAGTATACCTCCTATTAGACGATCAGAAAATAGGCAAACCACCTGTTCAACCTGCACAAGAAGCCTGAAGAAACTCTTCGAGATTACATCCAGAGATTCAAGGCAGAGAAGGTGACCATCATAGGATGCGATGATCGAATCGCATCCTCAACTTTCAACATGGAAGTGTCCTTCGGGAGACGCAAGTCAAGCCGACCACTACAAAGAAAGCGTCCTTCGGGAGACGCAGGTCAAGCGGACCACAAAATAAACGTCCTTCGAGAGACATAGGTCAAGCAGACAACTACAAATGAAGCATCCTTCGGGAGACGCAGGTCAAGCGGACCACCATCGAAGCGTCCTTCGGGAGACGCAGGTCAAGTGAACCACAAATGAAACGTCCTCTGGGAGACGTAGGTCAAGTAGACCACTACAAACGAAGCGTCCTTCGGGAGACGTAGGTCAAGCCAACCACAAAAGAAGCGTCATTCGGGAGACGCATGTCAAGCCTACCACCACAAGGAAGTGTCATTCGGGCGACGCAGGTCAAGCCGACCACCATAAAGCAAGCGTTCTTCGGGAGACGCATATCAAGCCGACCACAAAGGAAGCATCATTCGGGAGACGCAGGTCAAGCCGACCACAAAGGAAGCGTCATTCGGGAGACGCAGGTCAAGCCGACCACCACAAGGAAGAGTCATTCGGAAGACGCATGTCAAGCCGACCACCACAAAGGAAGCGTCATTCGAAAGACGCAGGCCAAGCAGGCCACTATTCAGAAATACTCAAGGAGTTTGCAAGAAAGAAGATGGTCAACCGAGACCAATCATCCCAGCAGGTGACCCTGGGTCGACGACCTCCTCAGCAGCCCTAGCTGCTTGCTCGGCGCCAACGCCTCCATCATGTCCAACTGCCTGCTCTGCAACACCTGTTCCTCCGCTCTGGCCAGCTGCAACCACCTGCTAAGCTAGCAGATCATCTAGGTCTGAGCCATACAACCTCCATCTTCCAATATCTTTAGCAGGGGGCAGACCACCAACCTCCTTCTGATGTTCGATCAGCAACCAGTGCCATTCACGGAACCTGATAGGGATGTTTAGAGCCTGATGAACCTTGGCCATGTCTGAGCCGAGGTCAAGCTTCTTGCTAATATCATCATCTGCAAGCAGAAGACTGAAGTCAGTCAGCCACACATCAAAGAATTCAAATTGAAGCAGATCAGTAGATTATGATCTACCTTGGTGTGCACGGCAACTCCTCTCCTTGACAAGCAGTACAGTCCTCCAAGATCTTTCTCACAAACAGAAAGTAGAGGAAGCAAGTTTGCGAAAGGAGATAAGAGAAGCCTTGCACTTATATCAATTGAGATTCCTTGACCTACAAAGAGTCATAAGCCCAATTACAGCTAGACAGCCCAACATTTAATTCACACCTCCTCCATCCCACCAAGCGCCACGCAGAAGCTGGGGGGCATTTGTGGAAACCAAATTATTCATTTAATAGTTTCCTAGGTCAAATGATCTCCTTCCATTTGGGGATTATTTGATTTAGGGATTTATTAGATTAATTGGGGATTAATTGACCTAATTGGGAATTGATTTGATTGATTGGAGATTTATGTCATTCAATTAGGGATTACCAAATCAAATCCTAATTGACTCTATCTCACCAAATAGGGGGAAGAATAATTTCCTTCCATGTGGGGAATTATTCTTCCTGAAAATATTGCAGAGATTCCTCCTTATCGCCTCCTCCCTCTCTCTATTTTACACAAGGCTCCGGCCACCCAGTTCTCTCCCCGTGAGAGCTCCGTACCCTTTTGTTAGCTATTGTTTTCTTATAAACACTCAACCTAACTTAGGCATCTGAGGGCCGTTGGCCAACACCCCTCGGGTGTGGTCTTTTACTCCGTTTGGTTTTGCAGGGAGAAAGAGAAGCGAAGAGGAAGACGGAATCCATTGACGAATATTCTCGTGGGACGAAATTTGCTCCCACAAGGTTGGTATTATTACCTTATAATAGCATCTCCAGGAGAGTCTCCAAATTTTACCCAAATTCTAGCTAAAATAGCTAACCACTTAAAATGTAGTTCTTCCAGCACTGCTCTCTATTTTAGCTAACCTCAAATATTTTATTATTTTAAATTCATTATAAAAAAAAATTTTAAAAAAAGCCCAAAATGAAAAGTAGCCCACCACCGAACCTTTCTCTCTCTTTCCAGCTTTTTCTTCTCTCTCTCTCTCTCTCTCTCTCTTGGGCAGCTTTCAGATTTAGCGAGGTCGGATTTCTCTCTCCTAATCGCTAGATGTTGCGAGCCAAAAAGGGATTCTCCAAAATAGCGAGCTGAATAGAGAGTTTGTTGAAGTTGAAATTTTGTCACTTTCTAGTTAAAATGGCTAACCAGTAGAGTTTAGCAACTCTGCTGGAGATGCTCTAACCCATTCCCAGCACCAGAAAAGAGAGGCAGAAAAAGAACAAGACAAAAAGACAATCAAGAATAGGATTGATGATTGATTGATTGATTAAGTTCAAAAGCTACTGCTTGGTGTGAGGTTCAGTAAAAGTACCTTGGCATCCTTGCAAGCTCATCCTTTGCAACAAAACTATGATAAACTATGAAACCCAACAAGAGAAAAAAGAAAGGGAGATTCACTATTATACCCAATATAGGGGCCTAAATTATAAAAAAATTATACATGAAATGGACTTTAGAAACACACCCAAAGTCCATTTACAACATAATAAAGAGGCTTCGAACTTTCTATAAATTACAAAACTGTCATCGATTTCTTAAAACAAACTCAACCCCAAAACCTCATAAAAACCTCAAAACACTCAATTGTCGGCTATAATTTTTTATGTTTGTTTATAGAAATTAAATAGTGTAGAGTTTATCTAAGAATTGGTATATAACTAAATATTTTAAAAAGAAGGGCAAACAATCTCTCCACAGTGTCACGGCCCGCATGTTGGAGGCTCAACCCAACAACTATTGGGCCAACCTAGAGGATCCATTTGTGAAGGTCAAGCCCACAAAGAGAAGCACAAGGCCCGACCCATCGGATGGATCATTCTAGATCTCTTAGCCCCCATGTCTAGATTCAATGTATAGTAGTTGGTAGATTCCTGACCGTTAGATTGTATCGATCCTAGCCATCCATTGTGTGGTAGGTGAGCTAGGATCCCGACCATTCGTTTGCTTCGATCCTAGCCATCCATTGAGGTAGTAGGTGAGCTAGGATTTCTATATAAGGAGGATGTCTCATTGTATATCCTCACCTCACAACTTGTAAAGCATAGTAGCAATACAAGCATAAATTCTCCCAAACTCTCTTGAGTGTTCTTGAGCGTTCTTGAGTGTTCTTATCGTTCTTGCTCTTGTTCTTGTGTTCTTGCTTGTTTCGATCTTATTTTGTAGGAAGAAGGCTGACTTAGCTTGTTCGAGAGAGGCGATCAAGTCTAAGGCCGCACGGAAGGAAGACTTCAAAGAGTCGTCCCGTGACAACAGGTACACTTTGACAGGGATGACATAGGTCATATGGTGATTTTCCTAATTGGCATGCACATTTCGATGTGAGATTGTAAATAAGCCACTAGTTTAGAGTGCGATGTGTTTTTTCCATGGAGACTTTCAAGACCATGTCATTCGTCCGACCACTCTCACAAGAAAAGGAACTTTTGAATTTATATTTCATCCTAATCGACGTTGATTCCACCTCAAATACAAAGAATCCGCCTTTTTTGTGAGAGCGGTTGGACAGATAAAGGTGATCCGACTACCTATATTAATCTGACCTGAACCACTTCTTGAACGTATTGGATTCATGACATTATTAGTGAACATGCATTGACAAGATGCATGGTGATGCCTTTCAAGCCTCAGTGCATTGTTTATGGTGACCAGCACTTAGGCCTGTTTGGTTCATGGGAAAAGAGACTTAGATAGGGATGGGAAATCAATTGCTTTCTCATATAAAGTAAGTCCAGACATGAGAAATGGTTGCCTGACACATGAGAAGGTAGGGGAAAGTGAAGCCCTCCCCCCCTTTTTGGGTTTGTTTTCTCTTCTCATGGGAAAGTTTGGGAAAATGAGCCAACATTGAATGCACATTTTTTATGACCATTTTATTCCCATTAACAATTTAGAATTACAATATAGCATTAAATGCATTCTTTTTTTTTATTTGATTTCATTATGGGTATAATTGAAAAATCAAACAAACTTTGTTTTACATTCCTACATAAACAAAACATGGGACATGAGTATTTCCAGGTTACTTTTCTAACATTACTAAACATGGGGAAAAAATATTTCATTTCCCATCCCTTGAGAAATGACATGGGAAATGATTTCCCATTAAATCATTTTCGAATATATGGATATTGCTGGCCTCATTCTCTATAAGGAAATACACTTCCTTATTGCGAATCATAGTTTGACACATATGCAAAAATAATTCATTAAAAACACACAAAAAAAAATTTTGCACACATGTTGAACTATTATTGGCTGAAATATATGAGCTGGAGAATATGCTGGGAGATATTTGAAGTGGGCTAGCAAGCAAAGGCCCCCAAAATTTATGGAACTATGAGATGCTTGACCAATCATATTGTCTGTCTACATTGGAAACACCTGTGGAAATGGGTAGGCTATGATGAGAACTTTTGACCTTCACACCCACTATAATGGGGTTTTTATTTTTGTTTTTTCTTCTAAGGAGCTTTCTTACTGAGAGATGCGATAGTATACTAAATTCACATACTACACGGATGTTAGGACTCGAACCCAGGACCTTATCTTAATGAGTAAATACTTTAAACAACTATACTAGTGGGTCCTTTGCCGAATAATTTATTTTTTATATTTCCTTAAAAAGAATGCAATCTCCCCTCTATCATTTTCCCCTCAAAATAACAAGGAAAATGTTAGGCTTACCACATTTTTATATCATATTGTGTACCACCTCTCTAATAGAGGTGAATCCTATTGTATTGGTGGGCTCCACCTCTATTAAAGAGGTGGTATATAATATAATATAAAAATGTGATAAGCCTAGCATTACCCAAATAACAAATGCCAATACCAGCTATGGAATCTGCTATATTTTCTTACAATTAATTATGTCCCAGCAAAATTTCGTGCATTCAGAGACTTCTTCTATGATTGGCTATTTTACAACTATATCGCATTCTGGTGTTGATAAGTCTTCTCTTCACAATCATGCTGCCTGCCAAACTTGAGGGCTCAAATGTGTTCTTTCACCTACTCCATCATCACCAAACACAAACTGAAACTATAGTGTTTTCTTCTCTAAATCTTTCTGTTGAACGGTACCAAGGAGTCCAAGGACCACACAAAAAGTGCACTATATTATTACAGTAAATCCCATAGTAGAACCATGTCCAAGTTGGACCAAATAATAACTCAAAACCCTACAATAAGTAAACAGATCCTCTATAAAAGTTGAGAGAAACCGTAAGGGGTTTGTAGCTGAAGTGATTAAGAGCATTTATCTTTATAAATCGAAAAAAATGTATATATAAAAAAGTTGAGAGAAACCTCTAAAATCACTTTAAATACTTCGAGTTGTGAGAAACCTCTAAGATTACTTTAAACACTTGAAAACGTAACATTATGGGCTCAAAACGAACACCGAAACTCAAAATTTCTAAAACTCTATTTTGCCTCTTTTAAGCTTGTGCATGTCAAGCTGCTTCATAAACTTCACCACAATCTATAATACATTATACGTACATTAACACCAACTCCAATAAATATATATATTTTTTCATTCTATATCATATTAAGTGATATTGAATGAGGGGAAAATTGTTCCATGGAAATTCATTCATGTGCGGACGAAAGTTAATGAAAAAAAAACAAGTCATATAATAATATATAGGGTGGGAAAATGGTAGATCTTTATTTTAAATCTTTATAGTATGTAAAAAAGAAAAAGAAAACAGTACCTAGGTCAACTTTGGTTATTTCCAACATAATTATAGCCCGTGACGTATTATAGGTTATGTTGATAGATCTTTTCGTAGGATATCATAGCAACATTGAGTCACAATCTTGTCTCCATACAAGCTATAAATATGCTGATGAGTAGGGATTTATTCATTGCCATCGAGAGAGAGAGAGAGGAAAAAGAAAAAAAGAGTTGTTTCAAAAGCAACCCAGCTAGAATATTTTGTAATGGGAGCAGAGGCTGAATTTCAGGTGAATTTCACCACAAAATTTATTGTCAAACCTACAAATCCCATGGTGGATCACCCTCATATCCTCAGTCTCTCAAACCTTGACTTACTCTCTGGCCGGTTTCCAGTCTCATACTTCTATTTCTATCCCAACAAACAACATGATCTTCATGCTGCCACCAACTTCTCCTCTATCATTGAGTCCCTCAATATCTCCCTTGCCAATACTCTCAACTCTTACTACCCGTTCGCCGGTCGAATCGTTCCAAACCAGCATACCAACGAGCCTGAAATCATGTGTGACAATTCCGGTGTCCTAGTTGTGGAAGCTCATGCCAACATTCCTTTGAAAAAACTAAATTTCTACGATCTTGATCAATCTCTTCAAAGCAATAAGCTGGCCTCCATCAGCCCCGACTTCCCTTTTCAAATTCAAGTCACGTTTTATACATGTGGAGGCGTTTCAATCACGTTCACTTTTGATCATGCACTTGGGGATGCCACTAGCTTTGGTAAGTTTCTTCTCTCATGGTCCGAAATAGCGCAAAAGAAGCCCGTTTCCTGTGTGCCGGATCACCGGAGAAACCTGCACCTTCGTGCACGCTGCCCTCCTAGCTATCACTCTTCCTTGGACCAAAGTTTTGTCAAGTGCACCATGGAAGAGATCATGAATATCCCAACAGCCAAAACCTTGATCAAGCGCCTTTATTACATCGAAGATTCGAGCATTAAACAGCTGCAGAGTCTTGCGTCAAGAAATGGTAAGGAAAGAACAAAAATTGAGGCAGTCTCAGCTTACATATGGAAAATTATGGTCACTGCCATTGATGCAAAATCCCATGAAACGTGCAAGATGGGTTGGTTAGTAGATGGACGGTCTAGGATGCACAAGAAAGAAAACCAGATAAACCCCATGTCAAATTACATTGGAAATGTTTTGTCTTTGGCTTTTGGAGAGGCAAGTGTCGGGGATTTGAAGCAAGGTTCAATATCAGATGTGGCGAGTATTGTTGGTGAGGCAATTTCAAAGGTAACAAATGAGGAACATTTTCTGGACTTGATTGACTGGATTGAGTGCCATAGGCCGGGGCTTATGCTGTCCAGAGTTGTGTTGGGACAAGGAGGCCCAGCACTTGTTTTGTCATCAGGAAGAAAGTTTCCAGTTGCTGAGCTGGACTTTGGGTTTGGGAGCCCAGTGCTTGGGACTGTTTGTTCCACAATTGAAAGGATTGGAGTGGCTTACATGAACCAGAGGTCAAGCGCAAAGGGGGATGGCTCATGGACTGTGTCTTCTATCTTATGGCCTAAATTAGCAGCTGCGTTGGAATCTGACTCCATATTTCAGCCCATCACCACCACCCATCTTCAACTTTAGACTTTAGTTGTCAATTAATCCATATTTTGCTATATGATTTTCTTACTATCACATGAATATGTACGTAGGGGATTAAAAAAATAAAAATGAAAGAGTGGTTGGCCTAATTATGTTACATGACGTCTGAATTTCGGAATTTCTCAAAGATTTGATTTTCCTATTATGAACTTCATGATTTTTCTTAAGATTAAATCACGTTCTTTTCTTTGTTCATGGTTTTCTAAAATTTTAGGACCTATTTTTCCATATAAAAAAGAGACCAACCAGATTTTCCAATTTCCCTTTTATTCACAGAAAAATTAGGTATTAGACATAACAATCCTTACTAATTAGGATTTGAGATATAGAGTACTTCTTTTTGGGTTTTAATACATAAGAATCAAATTTTGTTTTGGATTTGGCCAAAGAGGAGGCCCAGATTTGTTGGGTCTGTCTAAATTAAAAAGGTAAAATACAATTTTACCCTTTTTGTTTCAAAGCCGGGTCAAAATCAGATCTCATCCTCCCCCTCTCTCTTTCTCTCGACTGGAAAACAGGGCAGCCACATTCCCAATTTCACTGTAACGACCTTATCTTGACGTTGTTCCTTCACGAAAGTTGTTCGCCATCACCTCCCCTGTCATCTTCCCAAAATACCCGATCCAAATAGCCAGCATTCATGGCCAATTTTTGCTGGAATAGTCCACCAGTTGCCGCCTGCCGCAAACCCAATTTCACGTCTTTCTGTCCCCGTAACGACCTTCTCTCGTCATCATTCCTTCACAAAAGTTTCTTACCATCACCTCCTCTATCATCATGGTTTTGACTAGAGCTGGGCATTTGGGACCGAAAACAGGTCAAACCGGCCGAACCAAACCAATTGGTTTGGTTTGGTTTGATTTTTTTCTTTTCTTTTTTGGTCAACGGTTTATGAACCAAACCAAACCGATATTCATGGTTCTACGCTCGATTTCAAATTTTAAAAACCACGATTAACCGAACTGAACCGAATATGTTAAATCATTTTTTATTTAATAATTATAATATACTTGGCCTATTTTTATTGGTTTGATTTTAAGTTCTGTGCTCAAACCTATCTTTTGTCAAAAACTTTTTGCACTTAAAAAGATAGGTTTGTACTTAAAAGGGTTGTTTTGTTCTATTAATAATATGTTTTTGAAACTTTGGATGGATGTAAATGGTGAATGATGCATATGGTTTAGTTTGAAACTTTGGATGGATGTGAATGATGAATGATGCATATGTTTTAGTTTGAAAGGATTGAATGAATGATTTTGAATATGTTGTGATGTGAATGGTGAATGAATTTCAAGTAGGTTTTGAATGAATGTTTGAGTTTGAATGAATTTAGATTCTAAGTGTTTTCAAGCCGGTTTTCACCGAACCAAACCAAACCAAACCGAGAAAACCGGTTAACCGATATGACCGGTTTCTCACCTTATGGTTCGGCGCACGGTTTGAATTTTCTCCACACCGTAGGATACGGTTCGGCGCATGGTTTGGGCTCAAAACCGAACCAAACCAAACCGAGCCCACCCCTAGTTTTGACTTTTAGTTCCTCACTTATAAGTAGGTGAATTTTTATTTAGACTTTGCATTGCAGTTTCGGTTTTGGTTTTGGTTTTAGTACTTTCATCATGGTTTTACATTGCAGTTTTTGTTTCTATAAAATTAGTTCTTTTTGTTTTGCAATTTTTTTGTTTTTATTTACATCATTGATATCTACATTGTATTTTTGTTGCAATTTATGTTTGCAGTTTGCGCTTTTGTTTTTTGCTTTTTTTTGTTTACATCATTGATATCTACATTGTATTTTTCCTAGCTTTTGCATAAATTTGTGTTGAAATTAATTTTTTTTTTTAAACCATTGATTGTTTATATAAATATTTTGTAACTGATTAAATATCACAAAAACAAGTTTGGTGTAGTGGTTTGTGAGTGTGGTGATGGGCGCGATGGTTGGTCGGTGATAGGTGCGATTGGGCAATGGCAATGGCGGCGGCTGGCCGATCGCAATGGCATTGGGTGGAAGGGGGATTGCCGGATGTGGACATGTGGCATAGTGTGCTTGCCTTAGAAGGAGTTGTATGTGTGTAATTTTGATTTTTAAAATTACATTAGTGTTTTATACCTTAACTTCTTTTTTTTTTTTGGTGCGGCGACAATGGTGGCAGCTCTAGCCATGTTGCACTGACCTCGGGCGATGGCGAGACTGGATGTCGCTTGAAACTTGTAATTCCGAGTCTCTCGGATCCGACGGTGGTTTTGACGTCACGAGGAAGCAAGGGGAATGGCATTTTTAGAGCTAGGCAGTTCCAGCGTATTCCGTGATGGAGCGTCGATGACTTTCCGACGTCGACGTGCGTCGTCCTTCTGGGGGTGCAAATCAGAGGCCGACGATCCCAATGGCACCGATGGTGTCGCAAGGGAACGTTGGGAAAGCTGCCAGCCAAGTAGCAACGATTGCCATTGGTGAAGGCTGCGTCATTCGTGGTAGCTCGGTGGTCGGCGCCGGCGAAGGTGAAGCTTGCTAAGCCATGGGTTTCTCCATTTTTGTTGTCCTGGTTTTCTCGTGGGGAGCCAAAAACGAGAGAGAGAATGTTCCATTCTCCAATTCTCCATTTTTCCTTTTTTTGTTTTGGTTCCAGCAAAGAGAGGTTTATGTTTTTATTTTATTTTTAAAATTATAGAAAAATAACATATTCACTGGGAGATCCCTTGGGTGTCTAGAGAAATTCTTTTTAGCTCTCGATGGTTGTTCCAGCCATGATGATTTGAGGGCTTCGGATGAAACCGATGATTCGAGAGCATCGCATTGAGTATATCTCGAATCTATCAATGAAAGCACTGCTTTGAGCAAATTTCCGCACGGGGAATATTTGCGAGTTGATTCCTCGATCCTCGATCTTCCTTCTCTCTACTCTTCCTCGATCCTTGCAAAAAAAAAACAGGAGTAAATAGACCACACCCGGGGGTGTTGGCCAAAGGCCCTGCAATGCCTAAGTCAGTTAAATATTCTTGAAAATGATACTTAGATAACAGAAAGGATGAAGGTCTTCTCTTACGAGGAGAGCAGGGTGGCTGGAGCCATGTGTGAGAGTGACCGGAGCCGTGAAGTAGAGAGTGGCGTGAGAGAGAGAGGGCGTTTCAAGGGTAGAAATCGGATTACCTGATATGTGTGATGTAGCCATGTAATTATAGGGCTCTTCACATCTAGGGTTTTTCAAAGAATATCTTCCTACTTTAAATGGAGAGATTGAGTCAATTAGGGATTTCAATTAGAATCAAATCCCTAATTGATGATAATTATCCCTAATTTTGGTCTAAATAATCCACCAAATAAATTGCCCCAATTATTGATCTATGAGATATTCTTCTCGTCCACGTGATCAAAATCACACTGTTTTTTTTTATTTTATAAACACTGTGTAAAAATTGTTTGAGCGAACACCTTGATCAAAACCAAACTGACAAGCAAATCTATTTGGATAATATGGCTCCAACGGAAAATTGTCAATCACTCTCACATGTAAAAAGTGCAAAAACATGCAAATGTGTGGTAAGACAATAAATCACACAGTTATCATTCCTGGAAAGGTGATCAATCCTAAAATCACTAAGAAAATGCAAAATAAAAATATGGAGAGTTGTAATTGTTAAGTTGTAATGTAGGGTACCTCTAAGAAAATGCTTTTTTCTTTATAATTTGCTCTAAGAAGAATGTTTGGTAATCCTTTTTTTGATTTTCATTTACCATTACTGCATGCGCTGTGGATCATGCCTGGCTGAGCAGCCAGGTTAGTTGTATATGTAAGAGTTGGATTATTCTAATTACTCACTTAAGTGGTCTTCTAATCATCATAGGATTGTCTTGGGCTCAATATTGATCAAGGACTCAATTACTACTCGGCTCGTAGCCTTTGTATAAGTGTTTAAGTTAAATACATGGGCTCTAGGGTTTTTATTTCCTAATGCAATAAGGATTGCTTGAGAGTTTTTCTTGATGGGAGAGACTCCTAGGCATATGCATATAAATACAAGTGCCCATACTCAACCGATCAAGTCTAACCCACACTAAAGAATTCACCCCATCTAGAATGAGTGTATGAGGGATCGGATTGAGGAGAAGAGCTCTTGTATATGGTCTTGATATTTTGATATCTTATATGGCAAACCTAAGGTATGTGTTCTATTTATATGCAGTCATATAAAGTTTACATGTGGTATCAGAGCCTAGGCTGCATGTTTTAGAACCAAAAGAAATTGTCTGTTTTTTATAACCGGGAATTTAGATGACATGCTCTCCTCATGACTGATCAAGTTTTCTGTTTAATTTTCCATCTTTAAAATTTTCAATGACGTGAGGATTGACGGGTTTGGATATAAGTTAATTGCATAAAGTTTCCACTGCCTTTTTAATTGGCTTATGCGACCTTGTGACTTATATTCTAATATTGAAGCTCTAATATTAGTTTCATTGATGTTTGTTTTTTCAAAGTGCATATGGTGTCATGAATCAGTTTTAATCCTAAAAGAATTGACAACTTTGATTTTAAAGGGCCTGTGATATTATATGCCCAAGCCGTGCACTTTTCCATGACTACAATTATCCATATGAATAACATCTTATTTTATGGCTTCAGTGAACATCATCTTATTTTACGGCATATTTACATCTTATATATTTATATGGCTTCAATTTTCGATATCTCAAGCATATGCTTAATTTTCTGAATTGCGGCATTAAACTGAATATGTATTTATCTTTTCCAAACATGACATTGCCGCAACTTATATGTATGACATTAAGATCAAATTAAGTTTAGCTTCAGCTCCAATTAAAGATGTTCAATTGGTTTAAGCATATATTTGATAAAATTAAGTAATCGTGATTCGTATCTACCATGAATTGCTTTGTCCTGTTTTTGGAGAAATCTGTTCAACTGAGTTCTAGGTTTTATACAAGCATAAGCAAGTCTACATATGCAAAAGGTTATAAAGTACCAAACCAGAAAGATAAAACCTAAAATTGAAAGTTACAAAAGCAATGTACTGTTTTATTATCTTTTATTATACTAACATATTTTGTTAAGTGTGCTTCGATATAAAGCTTTTCTCCTCTTGTAGGGTTGAGATCAAAGTTTGAAGAGTTCTTGTTTCAATTTAAAGAGCGAAAGCAACCTAGTTGATTAAAGAACCTTTGATTCTAAGTTTGGTTATTAAATGTGATAAAAGTATAAAGTTTTAACTTTATCATATTTGAAAGTTTTATGATAATAGTTTGCAGACATTCTAGCAACGGTTGAGTGAGCCAAAGCAACTCAATCATTACTAGTTTTCTGGATTCAAAGTAATGATCATAATTGGCATTATAGGTGAATGCATGTTAAAAACTCTCTGTCCAAAGATGTGAGTGGTTTAACATGAGTACACTTATAATGGAACAACATGGGAGATGCCTCGCATGAATTACCAAGGAATTTCTTCACCCAAAGATGTGGGAGTTTCTTTGTTCAGGAAATTCGTGTGCGTTCGTGTCATAGTGTTGAAAACATGTTTAACTTTCTGTCCAAAGATGTGAGTTAACCATGTTTGATTAAAGTTTTGGGGACAGATTGATTGTATGATATAATTTTGGAAGATTTCAGGTGTGTCACAATGAACCTTAACTCCATTGGCATACAGTTTTTGGTTTTGTTATATGGATTGTACCATGTTTGAGTTTTGTTGATGGTAATTTGATATTGGTGATCTTGAATAGTCACGAAAGTTAATGGCATGACTAAAGGAAATAGATTTTGGTTGATCACATAAAGGAGACATGTGTTTTTGTTTGGAAAATTGATTGCATCAACTTCTTATATCAAATTTCTCTTAATTTCCACTACAGTTCTGATGTTTGTTTTTGGTTATGTATGGACATGTTTGATACTTGGCTATTTTTCACATGCAATTAAGTGATTGTTTTATTGCATACAGCTGGATTGATCCATACGTGTAAAGGGATTGATTCGTACGTGTAAAGGGATTGATACATATTTAATTGGATTGAATCACGTAAAGTTGGATTGATCTGTAAGGTTTTGTGTTCATCATATTAGGATAAAATAAAATAAAGTTGGCTTGTTTTAAAATGGAATGGTGTATTGTTGCAAGTGTTTTTTGAGGCATGATTGGTGTTGTATTTGATGCTTTTCAGTTTTGAATATTAAGCAAAAAGACAAATTTTCCTTGTGAATATATGTTTACAAGCGTCAATTTTTACAAGTATTAATTGCGTTTATATCACTTGCATTTAAGGAATATCACTATTTTATTGCCATGAAATTTGCATTACAATTTTCAATTCTCAGTTTAATCAACGTCTAATTATATGTCATGCTATACAGTATTCATGCTTGATATTAAGAAATATGATCTCGTCACCCAAGAAAGGATAATTTTGAATGATCACCTAAAGAAAAACTTGGGATTTTGCATGGCTAATTATTTGGATAAAGTTTTGTTTTAATATGAGGAAGATGTCATGCTATATGAAGTTTAGATCTTATTTTTAAGAAATAAGGATGTTGTGTTGTTGTATTGTTATTTCTTAATGGATGAGATACATGGATAAAATTGCACTTTTGATTAAGGATCACTTACTCGGTTTGAATAAATAGTGGCACATTGCAATATATAAAATACTCAAGATACGAACGATCTCTGGATTGCTCTAAGGTGTCTTAAACTTGATAAAGTGACATTTTATATTTTGGCTTTGTGAAATGATTTAATCCTTTTTGTTTGCACCTATATGATACTTAATGTTATATGATATTTAGAATGCATAAGGATAGTCAAATTTCTTGTGGTGCATATTGCTAGCATTCATAATTTTATAGTTGACTATTGTTTTAGTTTGTGAACTGCGCTGCTATAATGTCTGTTTTAGATTATGTGGTAATTCGAATTAACTCATGACAAAATTAGGCGATAAGGATGTTTTTCTAAGTTTCTTGTAGGCTCTGATTTCATGAAAAATGTTGAGAATTGAATTTTTGGTGAATTTATAAAGTTAAAACATATGCACAGGAGTTTTCTTGACATATTCTTCATTATAAGTAAAGATTGTCGAATGACCCACTTAAAGTTTTTCAAATGACCTGATTTTTGGATATGTTTAAGATATACGTGTCTTCTTAAATACCACAAAATTTCGTGATTATTGGAAGTATTGTTTATTTATGAGAATTTTATAAGTGATCTGTGTTCAAGGAAAGGAATGTGCTGGCAGTTTTCTGAGTAACCTTGTAGGTCAATTTCCAGACCTTTTTTAATTAGCTTAAAAGACTCTATATTTTAATGTATGAAGATTAATGTCTCTAGTTTGTTTCCATGAAATTTGAGGGCAATCAGACTTATAAAGTAATTATGGTAAATTTTCAAGTAAGTACATATCATTGCTGGAAATTGCTTGACAGTTTTGTGGTTGTTTTGTGCACTTATGGTTTATGCCATGAACTACATTAGTAGTATGCATTGAAAGTTATTTTACATCATCTTATCGAAATGTTTATAAACATAAGAGTTTTAGTGTATAGTAAAGTAGTGAGTGTTTGCCCAAGTGGGAGAATTGATGTAAAGCTTTGGGCTTCACACTCATTATAAACTCATAAAGTTTTTGAGCATAAGTGGAATTCTTTTCTTGTTAAATGGCACATTGAAGTTCTACACTCTTAAGTACTATGTATGGGATTAACATATTGTTGGTTTTGTGCTCTTCTTGTTTTTCCTTGTGCATGCACCTATATGCTTCTAACCAATTTTTGGATAACTGGCTATTATTTTCTTGGCTACTAAAGTTCTTACAATTCTTATTGTTTTCTACTTGTATTGGTTAAAGAAGATTGAATTGGTGTTTAAAATACAAGTGGAATAAAGTTGAATGTTTCCATTACAGTTTTGGTTTTTCATCTACGTGCCACTTACATGTAAAGTGTTCTTAACATGATTTAGCTACAAAATATATGCTTGATGAGTGGGAGGATTTAATAATCTTCTTTGTGGATGTATTCAGTAATTTGGATGTTTCTTATTAATCACTTAACAATCTAGTCTTGCATTAAGGATTTTAAGGCTAATAAGAACAAAAATTGTTTTGGGCATGTTATATGTTCTTATTATTTCATGCAGTTTTGTTCAAGTCGACAGTGGTTAATCAATGACTTTTACCTTTCAAATTGAATTTTATGATTGCTAACAAGCATTTGGTTTTGTTACATGCTTGTAAGGGAAAAGGTAAAAGAAAGAATATTGCATTGGTTCCATTGATTGTATAAGTTTTTTTCATATTTGTTACAAATTATGGTTATCTTTGTTAAGTTTTGATATGAGCAGAATTAGTGGGAGCTAAGTTTTATTCCACTTAAATTCGTTAGTTTTCTTGGAGACAATTCAATTATTTTGTATTGCTGTTTGGTTCAGTTCTTTTATTGGATTATGTGACTTTAAGTTTTATATTTACTGTTCTTTGACAAATGAATCCAGTTACATGTCAATCATGCAGTATAGCTAGCTACAGTCACTGCATAAGACATGAATTCATACTAGCGTCATTAAAGAGAGATCTTTTTAATCTCTTAAGGAAGGGCTTATGAATGAGAGTGACTTTGTAAACACAAATTAAGTTTGTCATGATCATTCTGTGTCCTAGTCTTGATGGAAGCCTTATGTGATTTTGCAAGCTTAGATGTGTGGTTGTAAGAACCTTGGATGTTATAAATTCAATGTGT
Source organism: Prunus padus (assembly GCA_024362665.1). NCBI lineage: Eukaryota > Viridiplantae > Streptophyta > Magnoliopsida > Rosales > Rosaceae > Prunus > Prunus padus. The sequence continues at coordinate 25,367,540 of JANFAM010000014.1, read as the reverse complement.
TCTGACAGTTCCATATAAGTTTACATTTTTTACAGTGGCTTGATTTAGGAATAGAGTGATGTTGAGTTCTTCATGGCCATACAGTGATTGATCTTGAAGCCTTGATGATTATTTGACCAAGTGGGAGAATGTAAGAGTTGGATTATTCTAATTACTCACTTAAGTGGTCTTCTAATCATCATAGGATTGTCTTGGGCTCAATATTGATCAAGGACTCAATTACTACTCGGTCCGTAGCCTTTGTATAAGTGTTTAAGTTAAATACATGGGCCAAAGGGATTCCTAATTAATATGGACTAGGGTTTTTATTTCCTAATGCAATAAGGATTGTTTGAGAGTTTTTCTTGATGGGAGAGACTTCTAGGCATATGCATATAAATACAAGTGCCCCTACTCAACCGATCAAGTCTAACCCACACTAAAGAATTCACCCCATCTAGAATGAGTGTATGAGGGATCGGATTGAGGAGAAGAGCTCTTGTATATAGTCTTGATATTTTGATATCTTATATGGCAAACTTAAAGTATGTGTTCTGTTTATATGCAGTCATATAAAGTTTACAGTATAATCAAGTGATCCATGATCTTTGAGGTGTCCATGTTTCCATTTTGCCATACCAAATTTAAGGTTGAACTCTAATGAAAACCAATAAATTAACCATCTCCCAAATCGAATCCATATTTCTGCGCAACTCCTGGCTAGTTGGTTCTGACAATTTCCATTCATTATTGCAAGATGGAAAACCCAAGCTTATATTTATTTCCTCACCCCGCCGCCAGAACAATAGCCCATGCATCATCTTGGTCCACGTAATATTGCCTTGTCCATATATACACCCGAAAACCTAAACCTTGAAGAAATTCCAAGAAGCAAGGAGAGATGTAAGATCCAAATATATTGACAAAAATTGAATGCGTGGACACCCAATTGGCATGCATGTGCTTTCCGAATATTTTTTTTGTTGGTATTATTTCTGTTTGGGCCACTGATTTGGATTTGGAGGTTTGTGATTGGATTACAAAATGTACAAGGTAATGAAGGAGAACGAGTTTGTGGAATTGATTCTTCAATCTTGCTAAGACAAATAATTCAGTGCATGCCATGTCAAAAAAAGACTGGAAGGAAAGGACGCGGCACCTGCCAACATGTCTCTCTTCGACAAGCTTCGATTCTAAGGGGCCGTTCATCAACGTTTTCAAGGCCCTGTTTTCATTTTCTGTTTACATTTTCTATCAAAAATGCGTTCGATATGTCGTTTTCATTTTTACTGGAATTCATTTTCTAAAAATAAATTCAAACTCATGTACAAAAACTAAAAACACCAAATTATCTTTTTCATTTTGTACCCCGTGTTGGTCTGATTGCTTTTTTTTCTTTTTTTCAATTTTCATTTTTTTCGTTGCACTTCATTATTTTATTTTATTACACTAGTTTATATTAATTTTATGATAAAACCATCATCATATATTATTCAGTTTCATATTTATCTTTAAATATTTATTTTAAACTAAAGATAATATAATTTATTATCTAGGTTTTTCTAATATTAGAATTTTTTTAATTATACATTATTATTCTCAAATTATACATTTTTCATTGTTTATAATAATTTTATCCTTTATTTAAAATATTTTTTAGAACATAAATTAGCTAAAATATACTTGAAAAATAACTCATATTATTATTCTCAAATTGTCCTACTAGATACATTTTCACTGTTTTTATTTTTTGAATCAGTTTTCCAATTAATCTACTAAAACCATTTTTGAATCCTGAAAATACAAATTCGTTTTCTCGTTTTCATTCTCAGAAAACATTCTTCAAAAACATTACCAAACGAGCCCAATTTTCTATAAAGGTGATCAATTACACATTATTAAGCTTTTCTTTTTCCCTTTTTTGTTTTCTTTTTCCAACTTGTTTTAAACAAAAAGGAATAACATATACAAAGTTAATAAAACTTCTCCAGCTAGATTGATTTGTGGTCATTCATAGAATTAGAGCATTGAATCTAAAAATAACTAGCAGCGCATGCAAAAGGTAAGATTTTTTCACTACTGAGTATAGAGTCACTCAAGCAAAACAAGTGGATAACATGATGTAAACGTGAGTTTATTTAGGAATTGGCTTAATTTCCTAGACTTGTAATTGTGTCTTTATTGTGTAGATCTAGGCCTAGTTTTTAGGCAAAGTAACTTGGGACACAAGGTAATCTGAGCAGATCAAGGGTTGACTTTGTCTACAAGGTAATTTGCATATCATATTAGGAAAACTATCGTTTTGTGATTATGTTTTATTAGGAATGAAATTCTTAGCAGAATTGCTTTCCTCTTTTAAACGTGATTTCTTTTGCTTATAAAAACAAAACTTGAAGACCTTTGTTAATGACTTCGGCAAAAACTGATTTGAGAGATTGATATTGAGAGAAGCTGATTTCATAAAAACCTAGAATGATAAAGCAACTTTGTGAAGCTTTTTATTTCTAGTTTGCATCTTCATATTTCAAAATTCCATATTGAAAGCTGTGTGCAATGGAAGCTGTGTGTTGGCCATCTTGTTCGTGAGGATCATCAATTCTAGAGAGTTCAAGCAAGGACTGAGTACTGCAGGACAAAAGTATTAGATAGATCTTTGTTTAGAGTTTATCTTCTTGAGTCTTGTAATAGTCCGTTCTTAGTGGATTTGTTGAGGTTTTTCCCGGTTGGGTTTTTTCCTTGTACCATTGGGTACAAAAATTCCTTGTGTTAATTTTTCTTCTGCTGCAAGATTTACAATACCCTGAGGCGCGTTTTCACATGACTTTGATGCATACCGTTCTAATCACGGTACTTTTAACCGTGACGGTACGAGACGAGAAGCCCAAGTTCCATTACTTGCTGTAGAACAATACTCTCTCAACAGTAGTAATATATTATGGTTTGATATTATTAACATAAGTTTTTGACACAACTTATAAAATTATGAAATGGAGAAACCTTCAAATATGATATGAAACTGAAAAGAAAAACATTCGAAAGAAACCATTCAGAAAAATCCGATATTGGTCCAAAAAGTCCTTGAACTATTTGGCAAGTGGTGAATTGCCGTTGTTTGTATGTTTGATGGTGATGAGGGTAGGATTGGTGGATGCTATGCTAGGAGGATAAGAAACTTTGGTGTGATGTTTGTAACCCTGCGTTTCCGACTTGAGTACAACAAGAAAGATACATCTTATCAACATCAGTTAGTACTGCGCCAAAAGAGGTAAAGAATACTGAAGATTCGATCGGATATCATTTCTTGTGATTCTTATGGACTTTGAATATTTATTTTTATTTTTCTTCAGTTCTTTATAATAACAGAACACGTGGACAACACATATTGGGTGACGTGCATGTGTGGCGAATTTGGCGAATGTGAGACTTTTTACCTTCACATTCTCAAACGTCCCCTCACGTGTGGCGAATTTTCAAGCCTAACACATGAACACATATTGGGTGACGTGGATCACGTGTGGCCATTGGGCTTCCACACGTAGTCTAACCTGTTCTAATACCATGAAGGAAGTTAAGGTTTCACCCCAAAATTAATTGGCAATGGAGGGAGTAGCCCAACTCCTTATAAACTCTTGCTAGGTTTCTTAACTATCAAATGTTGGACTTTTTACCTTCACATTCTCACAATACCAAATTCAGGCCCACAAAACCTCCAAGCAAATGTTACTAATGAAGTGGATTTAACATCAACCGTTTGAAAGATTGACAACAAAAATTCCACTGTTTGAACACGACAATTTACCCTTTTTTCTTTTCTTTTTGATGGACATAGTAATTTCACTAATGAAAGGGTAAATACAAATATAGATGGATGAAAAACATAGCCCTACAAATAGTTCTATTAGGATTGCACGTAGCTATATCACTAAGATATTTTCAAAGATCTTGACGACAACCATTGTAACTGACCATTCAATCTACCAAAATTGTACGAGACAAGAAGCCCAAGTTCCATTTATATTGCCTATCTCACCAATTAACCGTTTGGCTTGGGCTAGGCTAGGGGATTCTTATTCGGTTGAATGTCTCGTACTTTGGGTCAGTAATTGCTTGGTGAGCGGGGTGATCATGCGTGACTTGCTTTCTGCTTTTTATTATGCGCATTTGAATTGAGGATGACCTTGCTGGACATATCTGTTGAGTAAAAACTGAAAATATGAGAAAGTGGCGTTCAACACTTTCCGCCAACTGGAAATTCTTCAAATTATTTGTCAACCCTTAAAACAACATGTCAAGCACGAGTAAAGGAGTGTTTTTAGTTCTTGGACTCCAGTCAAAAAGTGGCGGAGTGGCCTAAAACATGGCCAAAGTCACGGGCCAAAATGGGTGTCTAGATCAACCCTTCAATCCTTAAAATCGACCCAAATTACCTACATAAACGGATAGAGCATGGAGAAATGATGAAAATCCATACCTTACTTGTCGGAATCGAAGGCCGAAGTGGCATCGAAAAAGCCCAGAAACTGCCGGCGTTAGGGGAGGGTTCGGGTTCTTGAAACGATCGGACGGTGGCGAATCACGTTGGAGAAGACGCACAATCATTGTGTCGAAGGGAGAGGCGCGGGAGGGAGAGAGAAATGAGGGAGAAGGAGAAAATCTTTTTTTTTAACTCTTAATTTTTAACTTACAGTTAAAACATACACTTCCGCAACTCGTAACTTTCTTGTTTCAATACCGATTTAGGCCCACTACATGACAGGACCCGACCCAAACACCTGTTAGGTGCGAGCAATATGAGAGCCTACTAATTAATTTAATCTAAAACAAATAGTTCAACTGCAAGGAAATCCTACATAAAGAGATTGGAGGTGAGCGGAAAGTAAGACGGCCTGTGGTGGTACTCTGGTACACGTCTACTGATTGGGGGGCGCAAAACAATAAAACGTGAGTGGACAAAAGAAAGTTTTGAAAATATAATACAAACATACTAACCCCGCCGTTTAAAAACAATTTGAAAACAATCAATCATTATTCTATATTAAATGAAATCCGGCATTCATGTATATATATATATATATATATATATATATATGTAACGGTTCATGCATTCAAATAATCATCAAATCCATTTTAAAACATTTCAAACAATAATTCCTTTCCACCTAGTTTACCCTTCAAGTAATCCGTCAATTCTATTTCCTCGCAGAACTCGGGGACATGAAGTCGGCACAAACGCTTCCTAGCAGAACTCAGGGGACACATAGTCAACATGAGACGCGTCCTCGTAGAACTCAGGGGACACATAGTCAATCTAAGACGCGTCCTCGCAGAACTCAGGGGACACATAGTCAACCTGAGGCGTGTCCTCTCTCCTCAAGGTTCGGGCGTCCTCGAGACACGTGGGGCTTATTGTCATGCACACGCTGACATATCTAAAGGCAACAAACTGTCCGAAGACATACTATTATCCGAAGGCAACTAGGATGTCCATGGACATCATTATATCTGAAGGCAACTGCTTTTCCAAAGGCAACAACTAGGGTACCTATGGTGGTTTTAAAATTCTTTCTTGAATCATATATAAAACAATTTCCCAAATTTCCGAGCTAGTCTCATTTCACAAAATTATAATCCTAGAAACTCATTTTCAAACAAACAACATGCTCGGAAAAGTAAAATCATAATCAATTATTTATAAAGTATTTCATAACATCATTGCATAAAACCATTTATAAAATAAAGTCCACTCACTGTGAGTCTTTGCTTGCCTGACCCTTCCAGGGTCCCTCCTTAGAAGTGCGTGGAGCCGGGGTGCCTATTTAAATGATTAATTAATAAATAAGCTCCACCAAAAACATTTAATCAAAACCCTGACCCCCCGGGCTTAAAGGTGCGTGTGCTCAACTTAAGAGAGTTCCTAGGCCCATTTTAATCATTTCTGATAGTTGGAATGGTCTTGGAAGACTCGAGATTAATTATCCAACTAAATTCTTTATATTGTTCAATCTAGGCTTGGGCATGGTATGACACGGTTCGGTGGGAAGGTGGTACCAATACCGGTATCGAAATCTTAACCGCTACGGTATGGTACGGTGGGGGGAGTTTGGAGATGTGGTACCGTATCATACCGGCACAAAACGGTGCCGGTATGAAACGGTATGGTTTCGGTACCATACCAAAAACAGAACCTGTTTTGAACATTTTGCATTCTTTCCAGCTTGTAATCAAATATACATAGATTCAGCTCAAAAACATTTTGCATTACACACTTAAATCACAACTAATCTTAGAAAAGAAAAAAGAACATGGGAAGTGAAGATCCAAGTAGGTTGAGTTCACGAAATCAAAACAGTTCAAGAAACAGAGACATGGTCATTCAGCTAATTTTCTGTCCAGTTAAAGTTTTTAAGGTACTGTTTCTATCCTACTCTCTCATTTAATAGATATGGTCATTCAGCTAATTTTCATTTTACCATTTGTGTTTTTCTAGGAAGGAATAGTTGCTCCTCATTTGAAGCATGACTATAACAAACAATACATCAGTTTGTAATTAATCAGTTACTTGCAATGATTTGATGCATCTTGTACTAAAGTTCCAGAATGCAACTTTAATTGTAAAAGCTAAAGACCTTATGCATCAAATGTCAAGATTCAAGAAGTATCCAAAAAATACATCAAGCATCATGGTGGGAACATTCTCAAACCATACATCAAGCATTCTCAAACCAAAAATCAGAACCTCAATCTAATTCTAATCTAGCACTCAAAAACCAAAAATCAGAACAAGAAAAACTTACTATTTCTCTGCCTTCGTCGATTTAGGGCTGATCACAGACGCTGGCTAGAACTAGGCCTGGCAGACCTTCGTCGATTTGGGGCCTGATCAGAGAAAGTGAGACAGACACAGAGAGATCGAGAGAGTGAGACTGACTGACTGAGACAGTGAGAGATGGAGAGATCGAGACTGAGACAGAGATGGAGAGATCGAGACTGAGACAGAGATCGAGAGTCGAGACTGAGTGAGACTGAAAGTGAGAGAGTGAGAGTGAGAGATGAGATGAGGGTTTGGCTTGGTGGAGAGAGAGACCTTGACTTGGATGATCGAGTCGAGAAAGATTGGAGTGAGATCGAGAGAGAGAGCTGCTGGGCAACGAGAGAATCGTTCGTGTTCGTGAATCGTATGTAGGCTAATGAGAGATGAGAATGAGAGAGAGAGACAGAGACTGAGGGAGAGATCGAGAGAGATAGAAAATGAAATTAAAATTTTTTTATTACTTTCTTATTACTGTGCGGTACGGTACGGTATTGAGCGGTACCAAGTATCCGGTACCGCTCCCGTGCCAACCAAGTATGATTCGGTACGGTATGATACCATATAGATACGGTGGCCATCTGAAACGGTATGAAAATGGTACGGTATGGGTCGGTTAGTGTACGATTTCAGTTTTTCGGGTTGAGATGCCCACTCCTAATTCAATCGGTCCCCGTGGGGTCCACAACCTCCGATTAATAATCCGAAAGTTCCTATAGGTTCACAAAATTTCCAACAACACTTCTTATGAGTTTCGTTAAGATCTTATGGTCCGAACGTATTGAACCCCATACATTAAATTAATCCGAGCATACAGTCGTGCTCGGGTCAACAAGGGGATAATTTTAGGCTAAAAATACGCAAGTGGCACCCCGCCGACGGTGGGTGCATTGAGTAAATTCCGGTGACCGAAAAATCTCCAAATCACCTGTCAATACATATGCCAATTTGTCAAGCACGATGTCACGAGTGTTTTTAACTCTTGGACCCCGGCCAAAAAGTGGCCGGAAACATCCCAATTTCATGGACAAAATCAACGACTCAAGGGTTCCAAATCGAACACTCAAACGCCCAAATTGATCCAAATAACTTGCATAAACATCTAGAGGGCATTGAGAGGATGAAAACCATACCTCACTCGTCAGAATTGGTTGCCGGAATCGCCGGAAAATGGATGAGAAAAACCGTCCAAAAATCCCTCGTTTCCAGTTGCTTAAACACGCGATTTCGAGCTGTGAAAACTAGTGGGTTGGGTAGAGGATGAAGAGAGGAGAAAAAGAGTGTAAGATTGGGTCGTGAGGTGGCCGGATGAGAGAGAATTTGGCCGGCAAAATTCCAGCCAAATAGAGGTGTCACACGAGAGAGATGAGGGAGGAGGAGAGAGGAAATGAGAAAAAGAATAAAAAATCTGGTTTTTTAAACTCAAACTTGAAAGTGTCCGTTATGTCCCTTACTTTTTTAGACTTTTTCTCTCTCGTTACAACTCGGAATTGAGCGTGCTACCTGTCTACGAACTCGTATCGACAAGCCTGACTCAACGGTGTGTCTCAATTCCCCAAAATCTTTCCCAAACAAAAAGTCAACTCTACACCCACTAAAATACCCTCAGGATAAAATTGTCTTTTACTTAAATAATTTAAGAATTGAATATAAATTTAGGAATGGGACATTACACTACGTGTCTATGAACTTGTGAGCTCAAGCACTATGCAATGGAACTGAGAAATTTTCTATAACCAACCTCGTACTAAACGTCAATCGTAAACCACTAAGAAACCCTAAGGGTAAAATTGTCATTTGATTTAAAATTTTAGAATTAAATTAATCCTTGGGGCGGGATGTTACATAAAGATATAGACAAAACTGAGACTCACCAGTATCCACTTCTCCTGAATCGTGAGACATCTCAAACCTGCAATATTATTGAAGGAAAACAAAATCTGGCAAAAGTTTAAATATATATAAGTATATACTATTAAAATTTTATTATTATTTATTATTATTTTAATTGTTGTGTCCTAGTCGTGTCCGTGTCCGTGTCCTAGTTTTTTGAGATTTTTCATGTCGCCATGTCGCGTTTCCGTGTGTCTGTACTAGTCTTCATGCAACATAGATATTGAAGAAGAGGGGAATAGAACATAAGACCTCGAGTGCAAGAGTCAATGCTCTTAATCACTTGAGCTATGAACTCTTTATATTATAACTCATAGTTTAATATATTATTGCCTCTCTCAATATGAAATGTCATCAAATAACTCATAGATGAATAATATTACGTGGCGGTTTCATTAATAAAATTTATAGAAAGGACTACACCAATGTAACGTGTCGACTAGTGATCCTCATCGAAGCCAAGTGATCTATCACCCTTTAGGGGCATACACACAGAGGGACAAATGAGGTCAGGCGACCCCATGGCAACCGGGAAAAATGGTGGAGAATGTCTTAGTTGACCCCAAGCTTTCCGGTGTGCGACCCCAAGGATTAAGTTTTTTTTTAAAAAAAAAGCGCCTGGCCAAAACGACACCATTTTGGTCCAGGCGCATTAATTTTTTTTTTAAAAAACAATGTCGTTTTGAGCTAGGTCTTTAAAAATAAAAAATAAAAATAAATAAAAACCAATAGCCTTACCTTACCTGACTCTAGCAGCCTCCAAATGCCCAAAACCCAATTTATTTTCAATTTCCCTCTCCCCTCACGACCCTAACTAATCCCCAACCTCAACCACCACCACCACCAACCACTACACACCGTTGTCGACCACCTCTTGCTACCGTTGCCGTAGCACCTCCACATCGTCGCTTCTCATAAAGTCAAGTGAGTGATAATCCTTTATTTTACATATATTATTTTGGGCTTTGGATAATTTTAATGAAATTTATATATCTTTCTTGAATTAGAATTTATTTGTATGATATTGATTGATTTTGTTATTTGGATTACAATTTATATTAATTGATATGTTGTGTTTTTATGAATTAGAATTTATTGATATTTTGATATTGAATGATTTTGTTATTTGGATAATTGAATTAGAGTTTGTATTGATTGATATTCTTATTTGGATTAGATTAGAGTAGACTTTATAATTGATTGATTGAATTAATTTATGTGTAGAAAAAAATTATCATGGAACGATACTTTAAGAGAAAAGTACCTATGGATAGTGAGTATAATACGGGTAGTTCAAATGCAAGAGCAAGACCTATTGAATTAGATGAGATATTGACTAATTAATCTTCAGGCAAACTCTTGTCTCAGAACTCAAATGACGGATTATAGTCCTAATCATCAAGATGAGATCCAAAGACCATATCTTTAAAAAGGATGAAAACTCATCGTGAATAATTATAGCTTGTATTGTTAGTTTTGCCATGAATTATGAATGAAAATACTATCTTTATATTTTTTAGTGTTATTTTCTTCTTGAAAAAATTTCGAGACTTTTTCACTATAACTCTACGATGTAACAATCCTGCATCCTCCACTGTCGCTCTTGGATGCTATATCACATGATCACATGCTGCCAAGTTACCACGAATCACAGCAAATCAAATATAGTAAAAATTCCCAACAAATAATTAATCTGATCGAAACACAAAAACGAAACAAACATAACTAAAAAGAGTAAAGCGAACGTCAGCTTCATTAGTACGAAAAGCGACAATATCGCGTGGGCCCCGGCAAAGCGGTATGCGAGGATAGTTGGTTTATAAATGCGGCCGCGTAGACAGACCGAGAGACGCAAACCAATAAACAGCAGAAGCAGCAGCAACCGTTGTGTTCTTGGTCGCGGCGAAACGTCGCCGTTTCCGCGGCAGGTGATCGTTCTGGGAGGCAGAGCCACCAGGTTGTGCGAGCAATATTTGTGATGGGGGGGCAGTCGAGAAAATGGATGATTTTGGTGGCGACAATTTGGATTCAGGCATTTACAGGGACGAATTTCGATTTCTCGTCGTATTCTTCGGCGTTGAAATCTGTGCTGGGGATTTCTCAGGTGCAGCTGAATTATTTGGCGACGGCCTCCGATTTGGGGAAGGTTTTGGGATGGTCTTCTGGGCTAGCTTTGATATATTTTCCTTTGTGGGTTGTGCTTTTCATTGCTGCCTTCATGGGCTTCATTGGCTATGGCATTCAGTGGCTTGTCATTAGGCAAGTCATTTCCTTGCCTTATTTCCTGGTAATTTTATTCATCTTCTCTCTCCCTCTCTCATTTCTAGAACACTCTACGCCATTGCCATGCTTTTTATGTTGTTTGGTTAATTGGGTGTTTATGGTTTATATGTTCTTGCAATTGGGATTTCATTACATTTCAAGTTGGACTGATTTGTTTTCTTTTTTTAAAAAAACTTTTTTTAGTTCTTAATTCTGTTCTGGTTTTCTGTGTTTTTTCTGTTTGATGCAAATTCATGCTATTTTCATTATTTTTAATTGTTGAAAGTTTCATGTTACACGTTAGAGACACTTGTTGCTTTGTTAGTGGTTGGATAGATTTCAACTACACGAAATCCCTGCTCTCCTCCAAAATAATTCTTTTCTGTTCTTTTTTCCTTAAATGTTTTCTTCTTTTCAAATTTTTCTTAATTTTTTCACCTGAATTCAAATGGTTAGATAAACAGTTTTCTTTTCTTTTGTTAAAATTAATTTTCTTTTTTTGACCTCCTTATCAACTTTTACTCGAGCACAACATATTCTTCACACCGAATTTAATAATGTCGTATCGGATGTTATGCTAACTTCTACTTTTTTCTCTTTTTCTTTTAAAAAGTTATTTATTTTTCGGGTAAAGTGCGGTTTTGCCTAATATAGGCAATTGACTTACGAATTATTTCGTCTACCAATTTAGTCATCAACTCGTAATAAATAATCGATTTCCTCTTATCGTTAAGTTTATATAATTCCATCAATTTTTCTGTTAATATGAGGTAAATTTGTAATTTTAACTTAAAATTCATAAAAATATTGTAAACAATTAACTTTTAGAAGAAAAAAATATTTGGGGAGAAGAAATCGGTGGGGGTGGGGGTTCTGTGGGGAGAATATATATTTTTTCTTACGAAAGTTAATTATTTACAATATTTTTATGAATTTTAAGTTAAAATTACAAATTTACCCAGTTATTAACAGAAAAGTTGATGGAATTAGATAAACTTAACAGTAGGGGAAATTGACTATTTATTACGAGTTGGGATTAAATCACGAAATAATTGCGAGAATAAGTTCAATCGCTAATAGTTGAGGGTAAAATGGTAAAAATCCTTATTTTCTGGGACCTATATTCCTCTAGATTCTTTCAAATTTATTAATAGGAGATACTGTTCCAGGAAAAAGCATAGTCGTCGTTGATAGATCTCATAATTCTGAGGGCGGGGCCCAGTAGAGTACCATCTCACTAGCCTGATAAAAATTTAAAGCAATTTTTAATGAGTCTTTGGTTGCTACTAGCTATCAGTTCAGTATCAAGTGGTCCCAATTAACTCTTTCTAAAAGGGCCCAATATTCTTTTGTCTTGCAGAATATTATTTTATATTAAAAAATTATTTGGCTATTACGTGCTTCTCAAAGTTGGTTTTGTTTTATCTTTCTCCAAAAATTCAAATTGCGAATTTAGCAAGCAATTTTTTCCAACGTTGGTTGGAATTGGAACTTGGAAGAAGCTTCCTTTAAAATATCTGCTTTCAATTTTTGTTTTTTTGGGGCCAAAATCTGCATTCTTGGGCCATAATACATTGAATATGATGACCAGACTTGTTGGAAGGAGCTTACTTCGTAACTTCTTAGAGTTGTCAATATTATGCTTTTGTTTTCACTTTTCCTCACCTTTCTTTGCCTTATCTTTGCATTTGTCTTTTACTATTTTTGTTGTTATTTTTTTTGCGAAAAGAGTATAATTACAAGCAGAAATCACGGGATCATGGATGCCCAAATGGATCAAAATAAAACGGGATAGAACAGTTTAAAGGCACTACTAACTAGTTGGTAATTTCATACCCGAGTTCAATTTCCCCTTGTGGATAAAAAAAATTACACAATATATTTACTTTTGTTATTTTTCAATCTCTTGAGGGACAATAATGTGTTGGACAACAAAATTTGAATTCAGTTGGCTATTAATATTAGAATTTGAACATCCATCCAAAAATGGCGTGACAATAGGTGAAGATGCTCAACATCTTTTTAGCTCTTAACCTAAACTTTTATCCTTCGACGTGGGATACTTTCAGCAATTCAACTCGTGACTATGAATTATGGATATTGCCAAATGTCTATTGGTTAGTATTAGTCGATCGTGTCGATCATAGGTCTCTCGACACTCATCTATACAAGTGTGAATTATTTTTAATTGCTTAAGAAATTATTGAGAAGATAATTAATTCCAGCCTAAATTCTGTTTCTCTTATTTAGAGCAATTGATTTAAGGTTAGGATTCAACATTTACACTGTCAGGTCAAGATCAATAATGATGTATACCAAAAGGTTTTTGTTTTCGCTGTTGCGCATGTCAAAAACAATAAGTAATTACTAAGTCCTAAAGTTTTTTGCTGCATGTTAAAATACAGATCTTGGAATTTTTCGTTCGCAGTTGATTGATGATTCTAATTCTGCTGATGACCGAGAATGTAATTATCTTTCATTGACATTGAATCTGTTTTAATGACATGATCCTGACATCTAAACCACACAATTATAATCAACAAACCTGTTTGGTGCTCCATCTCTTTGGCAACGAATCCTCATACCAAACTTTGAAACCTTGCATGTGAAGGATCCATGGCTTTACTGTTTATCAATCTCACATACTAATTTAACATGTACATATCAATTGCATGTGATAGACGACTGGATTATTTTGTATTTTCTTCTGTTCTTTTCCCTTTTATTATAATTTTCTTTATCATGATTCATGGATGTCGCTAACTTATCTTCTTGTTATTTTTTTGTTTGAATTTTCATGCAGATGTTTCTTCTGTGTTTGTTGGCTGGGTGTAGCATCTGTTGGTTCAACACTGTGTGTTTCGTTCTTTGCATTCGGAACTTCCCAGCCAATCAACCTTTAGCAATATCACTCACAGTAAGCTTCAATGGTGTAAGTGCGGCCTTGTACAACCTTGCTGCTGATGCAATTGATTCATCCTCTACTTCTTTATTTCTCATATTGAATGCTGTTATCCCCCTTCTCACTTCTGTAGCCACCTTGATCCCGATTCTCCGCCAACCCTCCCTAGACCCTCTTCCACCTGATGGAGTTCGCCGCGACTCCCTCATCTTTCTCCTTTTGAATATCTTGGCTGTTCTAACTGGAATTTACCTTCTTCTCTTTGGTTCAACCTCATATGGTACAGCAACAGCTCGTCTCTTCTTAGGTGGAGCCATTTTCCTTCTCGTTTGTCCTCTATTTATCCCTGGCATTGTCTACGCTCGTGACTGGTTTTGTCGTGCTATTCATTCTAGCATCCGCGTTGAAGGCTCGGGCTTCGTTCTTGTTGATGTCGATGATCTTGAGCTTCATAAAGAGCTTCTTTCGCACGAGAACAGTATTAATTATGGGAATGGATCGGTTGCTCAACTCTTGAACCATAATGATGGCCCTACTACAACTTTGTCATTTAGACAGAAGAGCGGATATCAGAGCGCAGGGTGTTGTGGGGCAATTGTGGGCAAGGATCAGTTGGCAATGCTTGGGGAAGACCACACAGCACGAGCGCTTGTACGAAGGTTGGATTTTTGGCTATACTACGTTGCATATTTTTGTGGGGGCACTATTGGTCTTGTGTACAGTAACAATCTGGGGCAGATAGCTCAATCACTAGGACAAAGCTCCAATACTACAACACTTGTCACGCTTTATTCATCCTTCTCCTTCTTTGGCCGGCTGCTCTCAGCTGCTCCGGACTACATACGTGCGTAAGTAATCCGAACATGTACTTCTTTTACTTCGCTTTTATTTAGACAAAATAGTTTGTTTGAAAAGACAATCCAAAGGGATTTGTTCATTTCTACAAGCTTGTGTGATTTTTACATGTTGATAAACTATGCTAACAAAATATTGTCACCAAAATTTTGCAGGAAGCTTTACTTTGCAAGGACAGGATGGTTGGCTATTGCGCTTTTGCCTACCCCAATTGCTTTCATGTTGCTTGCTGCCTCAGGCGGTAGCCTTGCTTTGCACGCCGGCACTGCACTAATCGGATTGAGCTCCGGATTCATTTTCGCTGCCGCTGTTTCCATCACGTCAGAGTTGTTTGGGCCAAACAGCGTAGGCGTCAACCACAACATCCTCATTACAAACATACCAATTGGTTCGCTCGTCTACGGGCTTCTTGCCGCTATAGTTTATGATTCAAACGTGAGCTCCGGCCAAAGCATCTTAACTAATAGTGATTCAGTAGTGTGCATGGGGAGGGACTGCTATTTCTTAACCTTTGTGTGGTGGGTATGCATTTCTGTTCTGGGGCTAGCTTCAAGTGTGCTTTTATTCTTTAGAACAAGACACGCCTATGATCATTTTGAACATAACCGTTCGACGGAACTCTACTAATAGAATTATTATCGCTTGCTGTTTGGAGGCAAAAGATAACGCATTAATCAGGTTTTCTTCTCTAACTTTTGGAGGGAGAGAACAAATTGGGTTGTCAACAGAGAATCGATCAATGAGGCACCTTGTGGTCGATGTATTATTGAGGGAGTATTTGTAGAATATTCATGAAGGAATATTATAACAATGTATTTCACATGTGGTTAAAAATATTCCCTTTAACTATGAGATATGTTATAGGTTAAAAATATTCCACTTGTATTATCTCTGATACACTAAGTTTGGCATTCTTATTTTGGGTGATAAGTGATTTTTAAAAATTTTGGGAAGCGTTTGGTAAACTATGAGAAAATCACTTATTATTAAAAATCACGTGAGAGAAAATATAAGGAAGCGGTAATAATGAGTGCTTTCATTTTCTCGATTATGCGCAATCGGCCAAGAGGTCTTGGGTTTAATGATTATGCGGGAATTATTTTACGATTATGAGGAATTAGTACCAAAAACACTTTTAACAAAAGTTTACCAAACGCCAAACTGCTTTCTCTCACGGTGATTTCTCTCACAAGAAATCGATAAATGATTATTTTCAAAGACAAAGAATGCCAAACTCACAAAGCTCTTCCACATCAATTAAAATTAATTTAACATTTTCTTTCTTTTTATGATTTATTGACACTTTTTAATTGATATGGCTGTCTACTTCATCTGCCACATAAGGTGGTATGAGAATGTGGTATGCAAATATAGCAAGAGTAGCATTACTCATAAATTTAAGGGTTAATAGGTCTATTAGTCCATGAACTTAGATCCGATTCGCATTTGAGTCCCTCAATTTCCAAAATCGTTCCGGTGGTTCTTCAATTTCTGTTTCGTTAGAACAAATGGTCATGCCGTCAATTTTATTAACTTTTCTGTTAAATTCAGGGGTAAAATGGTATTTTTGTATTATTAGACATAAAAAAAATTAATAAAAACTAATAAACTTGAATTTCCTTAAGAAAATTATTTATTATTTATTTTTATTTTAAAAAAACCTCTCTCTCTCTCTCCCTCTCAACCCCACGAACCCAGCTCAATCTCTTTATCCATCCTGTCAAGTTCAAACAAAAATGCGTAGTATTCCGATTGTCTAGAGTAAGACTAAATTTTTTAGTATACATGATGAGACATAAACACTTTCTAACTTCAAGCTAATTAGACCGCACATTGGTCCTTTAACTAGTACTAGTACATATTGCTAAATGGTCATCATAACTATTTTCAAGTTTGTCTTTCATTCTATATATTTTCTCAGAGATGTAATTTTATTTGAAATTAATTGTGTGGGTGGAGTGGTTTTTAGGACTTTCAATCTCAGACTCAGAGCACTCTTCTTGCAATTCGCATGCATGTGATCTTTGTCTTCACGTAACAAAAAGAAACCATTTTGATAAATTAGAAGAATCTGATGATTTTATGAAGTAGAAGATCAAAGATTCCAAGCTCAAAAATATAATTTTTTTCCTTTTTTTTTTCATGCATCTGTGAAAGTTTCTCAGAGGCTGAGCTAGCTGCTCTCAAGTTCTGAACAAATATATATTACACTGATTCTCAAGAAAGCATGAAAGAGGAAAGTAATGAAATTCTTAAGATTTGAGATGAGATATGATGCTTGCTTTAGTGTTGAGTTGAAAGACATATGGTGAGCAGTTGAGACGGTGAGAACTTAATGATAGATAACATGTTCAAGGGGGGATGGATCTGGGCAGTCGCTGTATCTAACATGTATTCTGAGACAAAACACGTATTCTCGGAAAACATGTTTCATGCTCATCTCATATAGGCAGTCCCACATTGCTTGCAAACAATCGCTTCAGCTGTTTTGTGTTTTATAAATGTCTTCGTCCACCCAAGCAAGGTTTTACACAGACTTTGAAAGCCAACTAGCTTAAGTGCGTGGGCCTAGAATGTTTAGTCTCTAATTGTACTTCTTTTGTTTTTGATTTTTGCCCAATAAACCCGACAAAAGCCAAGTTAAGATTTTTGATAAATGCCTAAATTGGCATTAAAATCTCTAAATATTATTTTGTTCCCAAAAATAATATGAACTGTATAGGTCTGAACTAGAAGCCCGAAATTGTTAGCCCGTGGGAAGGTCTAGGCTTAAGCATATTTCTTATAAGACTGGCCTAGCCCGATCTGCTCATTATCTAGGCCAGGAAAGCCCGTTATACGATAGAACTTGAGCTCACACTTCTTAGCTGGCCGGCCCGTCCATTTTACAGCCTACCTATAAATACCATATTTCAGAACCCTAAATCTTCATTTTATCAGCCGCTATAGAAAAAATCAAATCTAACCTAAGCAAACCAAGCAAACTCGTCTCCTCAACATACGCATTCCTTTCAGTCCATCTCCGATCTCCTCCCTCTTCAGCCATGCGGACTTCATCTCAAGGCATGCGTCCAATGAAAGGAAGAATTCCTTTTTTAATTCCAGCCTCCAGTATTTTCCTCCGCTTCCCATATCATGAAATCATGAAATCATGAAAGGTGAATTTGTACCTTCAATATTTCACTTTCAGATCTATATATCAAATTTTATTTACTCATACAGATCTATTACTTCAAGTCATAATTTTAATTTCTTTTTCCGATGATGATGTTGTTGTTCTTGTCAGGGGAGATCGGTCCACCGCGTCTGAAGGAAGATGGGTTATACCTTCGGGGCCGTGGCCTACAAGGCCTACAAACCTACATGGAATCAAGAGAGATGAATTTTAATAATAAAAAAATTCGTTTGCATCAGAGGTACCGATTCATAGAGGTATTTTCAAATTTTTTTGGTGTTCTTTGTTGTGTTGGTCTCTTATTTCCTTCTCTCTATTTGAATTATAATTCTAGAATTTTTCCTTCCTGATTTTAATTTTGCTTTTTTAATATTTTTTTAGCTCCACTTCCACTGCAGCTAAAGTATCAACGCCAATCCTCTCAAAAGTTTCATTTGGATTCATAAATAAAAACCTTCATCCATTTTCGAAGTTTTGAAGCTAATTGCGTTGAGCAACCCACCATTTTTTTTTTGTGATGAAGATAAACCACCAAATTTTCAAGATTTTCTAAACCCTAAATCTGCAAGTTCCTTGCAGTCCAGTTTTTGAAGGTGAAGTACAATTTCATGCTTAATGAATTTGACTTTTGTAATATCAAAACCCGTATAATCTAACTCATCTTGATTTGATTTCATCTTAACTTCACCAATTATATGAAATTTATGCCCTGAAATGCTGTGATTTTCAAAGTCTATCCCCTTTTTCAGTTTGGCGATAAACAAAATAAAAATATTAATAATGGTTAAGTGATAATAGCGTATTCTCTAATTCATTGTGCCAAAAGCACTAGACTTGGATTTGTACTACCCAATGGCTTTTATAGTGAAATTGGTTAATAAGCCTTTGTGGTGATTAGGTCCCAAAAATAATTCAGTCAATGCTTCCTACTTGAGGCTCCCGTTTAGTGTGTAAACCATTATTGGATTCTCTCTCGAGTCTTGATTTGTTGACTTTGGTACTCTGTGACAAACTTGGTGGAGAATTTTGTTGAACCAATCATCTTACCCTTTATGTTCAAGAATCTTAACTAAGAACAGTTTTATGTTATATTTGGACTAATCATATTTCTGTGAATATGTGCTTCAATTTTTGGTAGTTTCATTATTTATTAAGTATTGATTTGAGAAGAATCTAAGTTGATATGATTAGAAACACTTTGTTCGATATAAATAGAAAAACATCCAACTACCCAATTCCTACTTTTTTGTTTTAATTCCTCAAAAAGTTGTAAAAGCCAGACTAGTGGTATTCTTGCTAGCTGCCTTGTCGTCTTCTTCATGCATAGTTAGTGGTATTATTGTTTCTTTTTTAACTTTAGGTGGATGGTAAATTTGTAATTATCCTATTTGTATTTAGATAAACATTTGAGTAAATTCTAAATGTCTATAGATTGGTATGAGCATTTTATTTCATATGTTGCCTTTAAAATGTTATCCAAGTGATGCATCTTGAACTTAATGTTGTGTAGGTGGGTTAAGTTGAAAATGTCGATGAATTGGAGGTATTTGAACACACAGTTTTTGGGATTTTGCAAGCACTTGGTTCCATAGTTTTCAAAGAAAACATCCTCCTTTAGATCTGTCTGTGTGACACGTGGTTGGACCTTGTTCTTTTTTTAAAGGCTTGTGGTGTTCTTTTGCCAGACATAAATTTATTTTTGTTTTAGGTAGCTGAGCGGGCACATTCCGTTGTAGATAAATCATTAATAAATCTTGCGCATCAGCGCTGAAGTTTTTCAACTCGAGTATGGTAGTGGTTTTTTTTGTGATAAAAAATGTTTTTGTTAAAGGTTCTTGTTTTATGTATTAGGCTAATTTGATTACGGATCGTAGGACGTTTTGTATTGGCCAGATTAATGGTATTATATATATCATATGTTGGCGGCAAGAAGATGATGGTCTACTAGAGGATGTTTATCATGTTAGTATACTGTAAATGATATATGACATTATAATATCATCAATCTAGCATGATAGACGTCATCTGATAGACCATTATCTTCTTGTCGATGATATATGATATATATAATATCATCAATCTAGCCAGTACAAAACGTCCTGCGATTCGTAATCAAATTGGCCTAGTATATAAAACAATAACTTTTAGCAAAAACATTTTTTATCACCAAAAAAAACCACTACCATACCCGAGTTGAAAAACTTTGGCGCTGCTGAGCAAGATTCATTAATGATTTATCTCCAACGGAATGTGCCCACTCAGCTACCTAAAACATAAATAAATTTATGTCTGGCAAAAGAACAGCCTAAGCCTTTAAAAAAAGAACAAGATCCAACCACGTGTCACACAGATAGATCTAAAGGAGGATGTTTTCTTTGAAAACTATGGAACCAAGTGCTTGCAAAATCCCAAAAACTGTGTGTTCAAATCCCTCCAATTCATCGACATTTTCAACTTAACCCACCTACACAACATTAAGTTCAAGATGCATCACTTGGATAACATTTTAAAGGCAACATATGAAATAAAATGCTCATACCAATCTATGGACATTTAGAATTTACTCAAATGTTTATCTAAATACAAATAGGATAATTACAAATTTACCATCCACCTAAAGTTAAAAAAGAAACAATAATACCACTAACTATGCATGAAGAAGACGACAAGGCAGTTTTTTTGAAGACTGTTGAACTAAGTGCTTGCACAATCCCAAAAACCGTCTGTTCAAATTTGACTCGGAGTTGAGTGATCTGTGGGAGGAACACCTATTTGGGAATGCTATCATAATCTCAATTTTAAAGTATTTGACGCATTCCCGCCACGAAATTTGGGAACTTGATTTTCAAGAAGGCACGAGATTTAAAATGAATGCAGGAACTTGATTGGCAGGTGAAATTGCTAAATGTTAGTGTTGTCTTTATATATATCACAGCTTTTACCAATAAAATTGGACACACACCCTTGAAACAAAAAAACAACCTTGCAAAATTTAATATCCAAACTTCAAATGGGTATTTTAGTCAATATGCATACGAATAAAATAAACAAAGCGTAAAACACGATATAGAGAAAAAGTGATCGCAAACTTCGGCTTCATTGTATCCCACGGTCCATTAGCAATTCCTTTTAGTTTTCTACAAATCTCTGAATCATCAGTTCGATTGCCTTTGATTTTCGGTGCTCTTCTCACTTTGATTGAAGTGCCCTCAGTTTCCTCTCGTGTCAAAAAGTCAGAAGCTTCACAACGTAATCAAAGAGACGAACCCATCATAGCCCCATAAACAAATAGCAGTCTCCGACTTCCATGGCGGCTCCGAGATCTTCGAATAGCACCCAAGTTTTGCTATGGCGTCAAGATTGAGGTGGTGGAGTTGTACTGGATTGGCGAGATTGGGGCGTGTGTGGTGGTTGCCGTGTGGGGTGGTAGGGGTGGTGGTGAAGTAGATAGTTTCTCTTGCCCTTCTATTTTGAACAAGAAGGGTGTTTGCAATTTGCTAGTTTGAACTATTCTTAATTTTCGTCAATCACATGCAAAGAATGATAGAAGGGAGAGAAAGCTTATACAAATTGGACTGAGGGGTTCTGAACCCTGGAATTACTCACGGCCAATCAGTCCTCCTCTTGCTCTTCCTTCAATCAAGGCGCCAGGTAAACTGAAAGTTCACTTTTTTATTTTGTGGGTTGTTCCTGAATTCACATATAAAAATGAAAGTTTGTCTCTTTGATTGTGAATTTGTTTTTGCAGTGAGGCAGATATATATCTGTTTGGTGGTTGCATTTCGTCTTGGAAAGTTCCAAATGGAAGGGACCTCCTTTTTGTTCGACCTGATGCTGTCTTCAATAAGAAGAAACCAATCAGGTTGTTTAGGATTTCGTGGGTTCATTTTCTTGACTTTCAATTTTGAAAGTAATTTGCTTTATCTGTTTTTGTTTAGATTTGAGCCATTGAACTAAATATGCGTCTTGCTATTTCTGTTGGGTTTAGGCCACCGGTTGACTTTGTAATGTATGCTAAAATGAGAACAATTTAAATGATAATTCACAAACCTCACAAGGTTTAGTTTGGAAATATGGGTACTGGCCTTTGTGTATGTATGTTTTAAGCGTCTGAGTTCCTTTGATTTATTTGATAAGCATGTGCCTATGAATAGTCATTTTGCATGAAAGCTTGAGATTTTCGTCAAATGCTGACTATTCTCTCTTGGGATAGTGGAGGCGTTCCACATTGTTTTCCACAGTTTGGACCAGGCTCAATTCAGCAGGTACGGTCCTCTATTTTTGTTTGCATCCACCAGCATTTTTGTCTTTAATTTGATCTTGAATTTTACAAGCTCAATTGATTTTAGTGATCTATCAGAAGCATCGTTCTAATGAGTGCCAGCAAATTAAAAACCTAAATACTTAAACCCCGAACAATGGCAGTTGACGGATATGTTTGTATATAGGCTACTAAGATTTGAAGTTTGATGATAGGTTTGATAGATTTCTTGATAAATTTTACAAAATCACAATGCGTAATGTGATATGGTGGTAGTGAGTCTATTGATATTGTTGCTGCCATTAAGGTTTCCGGTCTGGAGATCCAGATCTTTTTCATGGCTGGCTCCAGGTAAACTGAAAGTTCACTTTTTGATTTTTCTTCTGGTGGAAATTTGTAAGGAATAAGGAATGAGTAATAAGGAAAATACAAATTTCTTATCCTTTAAAGAATTATTAGCTTAATTCAAATTCAAATTTGTTAATAAAAGGGAATAGATAACTCTTCATAAGTTGGTGATTATCAACGGTTTGAATTCATAATACGAAATGATCCATGCTTACAAACCAAACCCAGTTGTAGAAATCAGGATAAATTTGGAATCTTTCTTCCTTTTTTGGTCTCATTTCCGCTCTCTCTCTCTCTTGCTCTCTCTGCTGTGTATTCTAATTAAGAAGCTGTTTTGTTTTATAATGTTGAAGATTTGGTTCTTGAATGTTTTACTGTTTTACTATTTATTAATGAGATTGTTTCTGCATGCTAAGATATTTGATTGAAGGTGAACCTTTTGAACTAGGTAGTATAAGAGTTCTTTGTTCTTTTCTTAGTGGGAAGCTGGAAATGTTAGCTGCCTATAATAGATATTTATTTTCTTGAATTTAATTTAATACACTTGGAAATTAAGAAATGCAGGGGATTGTTGTTTGATAGTTGATAAGCAGGTTAAAGCCAATTTGTTTTAACAATACTTTTCTCATTAGACCTTTCTAAGAGAATTTCCACATTTATGTGTCTATAATTTTGTAGACGGCTTTCCACACCCAAAAGGACTTTGGTAAAGAATTTTGCGAGGCTGCATGGGCCGCTAAACAATGAATGGTTCAGCGATGGTCCAGGAGGCTGCATGTATTTTTTTTTTCAGTAACAAGCAAGGAAGTTTCTGTTTTCTTTGTTTTTATATGTTTTTAATGAGTCCTGATCTCTTGGTCACCTAGTGACCAAGAAATCCATCAATCACTCGGATTCAAATCCAATAGCCCACCTCTTTTGCACGTCCTTTTAAGAAACTCTGTTGGGCCATTGGATTTGAATCTAAAATGAGTGAATGGATTTCATAATCATTAGGTAATGAGATCATGACTCTGTTTTTAATATCTCCTTATTTATTTGTGAAAATTGTTGTCACTCTTTTTTTTGTAGGATTTTTAGCCATTTTGCCCCTGAACTATTAGGCAATTCGAACTTACCCCCTGAATTATTTCATCTGCCGATTTAGTCCTCAACTCGTAATAAATAGTCAATTTCCTTCTGCAGTTAAGTTTATCTAATTCCATCAACTTTTCTGTTAATAACAAGGGCAAATTTGTAATTTTAACTTAAAATTCATAAAAATATTGTAAATAATTAACTTTTAGAAGAAAAAAATTATTCTCCCACAAAACCTCCACCCCCACCGATTTCTTCTCCCCAAAGATTTTTTTGCTTCTAAAAGTTAATTATTTACAATATTTTTATGAATTTTAAGTTAGAATTACAAATTTACCCTTGTTATTAATAGAAAAATGGATGAAATTAGATAAACTTAACGGTAAGGGGAAATTACTATTTATTACGAGTTGAGGACTAAATTAAAGCGAAAATAGTTCGAGGGTAAGTTCAAATTTTATAGTTCGGGGCAAAACCGCATCTTTACCCTTTTTTGTACAGTAGCTGATAAAACTAAGGTGGTGGCGCAAAATTGAAGCTGGATTTTGCTAAATGGAAAACATATTGTTAACTGGGTTGGGTGTTTGTCTGATGCTTAACTGGTTTGGGTAATATATATATATATATTTTATGCTCAACTGGTGGGGAGGACGATGCTAATTCCGTTAGGCACTCGTGCTTCTAGAACAAAGAGAACCCAGAAGTTTAAATATATATTTGCTTGACACGATTAGAAAAAAATTGTGCGCTGTTAATCCTTTCTCCCATAGTTCTGTAATGTTCTATTCAGATGGCGTGTTTTGAATCTATGTTCAGGCCAAACATATACTAAGAATGATATTTTGGCGCCATAACTAAATTTATCAATTTGACTTCTAGCTTTGTATAATTGATGTGCAGGAGTTATTCTTCTCTTACATCGTTGCTCTAGATAGATCAGCTCCAAATGTGGGTCTTCAACTTCTTGAGGTTTATCAGTCCTGAAGAATGATATTTTGGTGCCATAACTAAATTTATCAATTTGACTTCTAGCTTTGTATAATTGATATGCAGGAGTTATTCTTCTCTTACATCGTTGCTCTAGATAGATCAGCTCCAAATGTGGGTCTTCAACTTCTTGAGGTTTATCAGTCCTAAAGAATGATATTTTGGTGCCATAACTAAATTTTTCAATTTGACTTCTAGCTTTGTATAATTGATGTGCAGAAGTTATTCTTCTCTTACATTGTTGCTCTAGATAGATCGGCTCCAAGTGTGGGTCGTCAACTTCTTGAGGTTTATCGGTCTTGAAATTTAGTTATATTCATAAAAAAATAATATTAAGTGTTTGTTTCCTAACAATAATGCGATCAAAGAATTTGTTTGACTACAATATTTCAATTGATCATTTGTTCTTTTCTGGGAAACAAAAATAATAAAAGAAAAAAAAACGGATAAATTTTCTGAACACTGTAAATTTTATATATTTCCAATCCTGAGGTTTAACCAACAATATAACACATAGGTTCAAATAAGTTTTCACGTCATAGCAAATGCAATGACACTATATCGTCTCAAACTTGGGTGATTTATTAAAAAAAAAAAATGTTCACATGTTCAGCATTCATTAAGTAATTGGAATACAATAATCGAAATTGAATAACTTTGTTATTTTGTATGTTTTATCATTTTCTGTTTTTGGCTTTATACTAGCCTCCCTACATGCGCTTTTGACGTGCGAGAGGCTTTTTTTTTTCCCTCAAGCGAGACTTACAATTTTTCTGTTTTTTTAATTTGCAATTGTATTTATGTAGATTGGCACTTTATCATCTTTATTTTTCCAGACGTGTGGCTTTACGGTTTCTTTTTTTCTTTTATCAGGCATAAATTGTTTGGACACACGTCTAGAAAAATAAGAGTGATAAAATACCCGTATACAAAAATACAACTGTAAACTAAAAAAACAGAAAAATTGTAAGTTGTGTGTAGCGAGCGTGAATAAAAAAAAGCGTCTTGCACGCGCAAGAGCACGTGCAGGGAGGCTAGTATATATATAGTAGTTTTGTCTTCATTTCCAAAGAAATAAGGGAGAATTCATTGAAATGCTATTCGTTAAGTCTTAGGT
This sequence comes from Prunus padus, assembly GCA_024362665.1. Taxonomy (NCBI): domain Eukaryota; kingdom Viridiplantae; phylum Streptophyta; class Magnoliopsida; order Rosales; family Rosaceae; genus Prunus; species Prunus padus. The sequence continues at coordinate 25,341,876 of JANFAM010000014.1, read as the reverse complement.
TCCTTTCTGACTAGAAAAAAAAGGCTTAGGTTCTCTAGCAAAAGAGGAAAATGGTCGTGAGATTATTCTGGAAAGTGACTTAAAGGAAGTTATCTCTTGTTTTGGAAACGAAAATCTACGTGGCAAATGGAGAATTATTCCAGCCATCTTGGAAATTGGGAGGCTTGCTTCTTTCTTCACCTCGGTTAAATGTGAATGGGTTTCTCCCAAAGCAAATCTAGTGATACTGCAGCTATGTCAAACATGAGGGTGAGAACTATGCGCTGGGCCTTACAAACTCCTCCCTCATTGGTGCTAGTTTTGGCTAGGGACGCGCGCTCCAAGTAGTTAGTTATTGATTTGAGTTGTGTTCTCTTGATGTACTATCGCTATTTTGTTCTCTTGGGAGGTGGCTTTGGCCTCCCTGTGAATTGCTTTTACTGCTTTTTGGGGTTTTCGCTGCCTGTATTCTCTGGCCATGTTTGGTTTGTATTTGCTTGCGCCTTCTTAGGCCTGTTTTCAATGAAGCAATATGTTAAGAAAAGTCCTAAACTTTAAAAGTAAGGGCTTTGTGTTCCACATTTCCTTCCATTTTTTTACAGGCATATATAATGATAGAAAATGCATGTAAAGTGCCAGTATAAAGATAGATTCTACCTTGTACAATGACTCAATATCTCAAGAACAGAGTATTATTTCTTTTACGAAAACCAAAATACAATTCTCTCAACTAAACTCTCAATTGACCCTGTTGGTTAGTATTAACCCAACAAACCCTCAACTAACCATAGCCTAAGCATACAACAAACCAACCATAATACAAGCTCATCAAGTTGACTTTGTCAACTCATATATTGATTCCTTTCACTTACCATGCCCATTGGTAAACAGGAAGGTCAATAAGTGTCAAGTTGACAAAGTCAACTCTTTGATTAAAAAACAAAGGTCAACTCATATATGGATTCTTATCACATACTCTGTCACGTCTTGAATTTTCAACAACAAATAACATGTTTAAAGTTATTAAAAACAAATCTATCCAGGACGTGAAGATCGGAATCTTCAACAATTGTACCTGGAAATTGTTTTTCTTAATATAATACCATTGTTCCGAACCACAATGTTAATATTGACCCCATACTTCTGAGTCAAATATTACATTACAAGCATATATAATAAATTGAACAATCAATATATTACATCATTTGCTCTTTAGAGCTTATTTAACACAGCGAAAGTCTACACTCATAAGCACTCTTACACCACGCTTTGTACAACGTAGAACCACCAGCAAGCATCTTTATCTTGTTCACGGTTCCTACCACCTGCAGGAAAATTCCCTACACCGTTGAATAGTGTACCGGGTTCATCACCAACAAACTTGGTAAGCTTTCTAAAGCTTGTATGAGTAAACGACATCCATAGTATAAATATGTCAATTTCACATAATATACAATCACATACACTTTCATTAGCACCACACAATCCATGTATAATTATGGTACTCATATTCATCAATATCATCACAAACACAATTCTTTTATTTTTAAAAACTGTTTAAGTCACCGCCTGTGACTACACCAAAACTCTTTTATTTTAAAAGCAGTTTTCGTACATCACTTAATTGATAGATAGAAGAGAGAATACTCTAAACTTCTAATCTATACACTACAATCGCCTAAGTAGTGTTCACTCATGATCATGAGAACTAGATGGCACCATACTAAAGCTCTAACTGTTCTTGGGTCTCTCACCCTAGGGTCTTGGTTACTCTGATTGCTTGCCACAAGAATGGCCGTCTGACAAACTCAAAAGGGATTCAAGTTATTCTCACCTAAATCCATCAACACCAAAATCACCCACACTAAAACAATTTGAAAATGCCATTTCACATTAAACATTGTTTTATCGTCAAATACACCAATCTGAACAATATATATTTATTATATATATATATATATATATATTTATGTGGTCATTCACGAATGAATTCCCACCATACATCTACAACATAAGTTATATGGTTCAACACCAAAATATTCAGTAAATATGAATTTAAAACAAAATAGGTTTTACTTACCTCATGAACCGTTGACGAACAAGTTCATGTGCTTTAAATCAATTAAAACAGTTTATCACAACATCATGTTAATTATATCCATTAACATGATCGGAACCACATTATAATAAATATAATAACTCGTGATTTTACTCACGATTAGGATAGCTTCACTCACCTCTTGTCCAAGCTACAAATATAATGCTAACTCAACAAACCCACAATAAGCACTCAAGCTCTACGATTCTCAAACTCTAGTTCCGCAACACCTAAGAAAAGTTTGCAACATACTTAAAATCTAAAATTCAAGATTCTGCTCCCAAATGATGAAAATGCAATACGTACCAACCCGGGATCCAAAGTGATCAATTATCGTCCAGAACACTTTAAAACTGTTACGTACACACTGTCAACATCAAAACAGGATCAATGACAGCCATTGTCTAAAAAGTCACTATTTGGGTCCTACGGGTCTGACCCGTCCAATCGACACTCTAAATATTCGCCTCGGGCCTACAACCTCAGATTTCGCATCCGGTTACACCAATGGACTCTAAATAGTCCCGATATCACACCACATCAAATTTTTTGGTTCGATCCAAAGGTCAGATCATTCTTGATCGAACAATTATGCACGATCGAACGGCCATCGCTCCCCTTAACTTCAAAATGCAATAACTTAATATCGGGACGTCCTATCACCAATCCGTCAGAATCTACAGACTTCTCACAACACCAGCTACAACATATATGAAATCGGACACGATCAAACGATCTGTATTTTCTAGGCTTCGATTGTCGGTCAAACGACAAAATCTCGCAAAACGAAGTACACCATCGTGCTTAGGACCTCGAGGACATTAACATAACCTCGAATTATAAACTTGGAACTTAAATCATCAAAAATCCACTATTTGAGCAATATCGAAATTTGCAAAAGAGGAAGAGAAATTTACCTTAAATCGTAGGCCTCGTTCTCAGAATATCATAGTGTAAAACGATTCAACAATCTGAGCTCTACAACTCAAGTTATGAATTTAAGAAGGTTTTGAAAGAAATAAAACTTTCTTCTTCTGTCAAAACCAAATGACGAAGACGAAGCGGAAGAAAACGGAAGAAAAGTGTCAGTAAGAACAGTACATGAATAATATGTGAATAGTAATTTTATTTTTATTTTATTCAGTTGCCACGTGTCACTCTTCTATTGGTCCAACTTCCACAATTCATTAAAAATTTATCTGATCTCCGAAAAATTCTCCAAAAATTTCCACATGCTCGTGGCGACGTAAACTATTTTTCCATCCAACAATCATAATTTTCTCACTTCAATTTCTTGAATGTCTTTTGAAAAATAATTAAATTAAACGTAGGAGCATTTTAGTCCAAATTGAGATTGAACATACTTAATCCAATCTTTTCCAAACCAAACCAACTTCATAAAATACCCATATTAATCACTGTTAACTCGCAAGTGTACGGGCCAATTAGTAGTATAGCAAGACAAGTACGAGGTCGTACCCACAAGGACTGAGAAGTTCAAATTAGTTATGTACTTAGATTACCCAATTCTAGAAACAAGAAGTTAAGTCTAAAACAGATTTAAAAGAGAGATTGATTGACTTTGTGAAAACAAATGAAACAAAACGAAATTGCAAACAAAGGCAAAGTAAACAAGTGTATCAAAGAGTGGTTTTGAGGTTGAAACAGATTTGGAGACTAGGCATTCGATTCACCATAACAATCCAATTCTAGGTTATAAGGATTCAAGTGACAAGTCCGATTCGCATTCAAAGATTGATTCTAGCTAAAGTATGATTAAGCCATGGTGTTTGATCCTAACCTTGTATTTCCAATTCCCTAATTAAGTCCTTATTGTCGAACTTAAATCAAGCATTAGAAATCCATTAAGCATAGAAGAATGTTTTAAACAACCAAGCATGTATCTAATCCCTATTGACGAATGTCCATACATACTCATCTTATTCATAGTTCAATTGAAACAAAAGCATAAGGTGTCTACTTTAGTTTCAACCAAAATACACAAATCTCAATGGTAGCTAGGCATTCAGATTAGCATATAAGTAGATAGGCATAATGAATAAGAGCATGAATCTTGAATCAAACTTGAAACTTGAAATTTATAAACCCAGAATATTCATGTTAGGTTACATCAAGCCCTAGTAATGGATTTAGCTACTCATAATGGGAAAGAAACATAAACAGAAATGAGAAAGCATAATGAATGTAATAAGAATAGAAAACCCTTTCTCAAGTTCTTGTGGTGTCCAATGCTTCTCCAAGAGCTTCTCCACGCCTAATACTTCCAAGCACTACCCCACGTCTAGAAGAATGTATGAAGGTTAAGAAGGTGATTTGGGATGAGTTTGGGTGAGTGGTGATGGTTGAGAAAGAGGAAATTCGTAGGGAAATGGAAGGCAGGCAGACAGCTTTTGGTGATTTGAGGCTGTTTAGAGTGATGGGAGTGTGTCCGGGAGTGTTTGGGGAATTATGGGAGTGTGGAGGATGGTGTGGAGGAGGTCTGAAGGATGTGTGAAGGATCCGAAGGATGTGAAAGATGTGAAAGATGTGAGAGATGATGTCTTATGGAATGAATGAGGGTGGTATTTATAAGGAGAATGAAAGGAGAATTCTGAATTGATTAATGCCTCCACTAACCACACTAATACATTAGAAAATCAGTTTCCCTTCTTTTCTCGACTAGTGCAGCTCCCACATGCAGCCTAATGGAGAACCCCACCAGGAAATCACATCTCATGCATAGCTCATCATGACCAAGAAACTTCATGGGCTCACGAATTGGGCTTCCCTTAATCAACTGATGACATTGAGCTGTCCATCTTCAAGTTTAGAATGTCATCTTTCCAACCACATATCATTTGGGCCAATCCAAGTTCGGAGGAAGGAGTTAAGGCTGAAACAAATTTCTAGCTCACTGCACGTTTTGGACCATTTTGCATATTTGGGCCCCCATGGCTACCTAAAGCTCAATTAATGAATGACAAACATAAAAGAGATTAAAGCACAAGTTTAACTCAAAAACATAACTAAATCATATGCTAGAAGGGTACAAAATGATATACAATTATGAACCGATCAAATACTCCTGCATCTAGATTTTGCTAGTCCTCGAGCAAAACAAAACAAAACAAAGGGAAAACAAAAACAAGAAGTTAACTAGACCACTTCCCGCAGGTAACCTCGATTGCATTGAGCATATGCAACAAGCCTTTAAACCTATAGGCATCCCTAGTAGGAGGAGTTGTGTCTCCTGAGGGTTTAACAGATACGATACCCACAAACGCTTTCCGACTCTACAAAACAAAGGGATTAGAAAACCTTTGAAATCAACTAATGAAAATGAAAGAAAACTTGAGTCATACCTCCAACACCATAGAGTTGCCAAGAGAAGTGATCAATCAGTGTGTAATGTGGAAGCTATAGCTCAAAGGCACACGGCTTCAAAGCAAGCACACTCAAACTTTGAAGAAAGAACATGCTTTCACTCTAATTCTCGCAGAAAGTACTCAATCACTCGGAACTTATGGTTTTATTCTCTGCCAAGCAAGCATGAGTGAGTATATGACAGAGAAGCACAATTTTTGGTTAGATCTCATGAAAGGAATCAAATACTAAGAATAGAGATACACACATACTTACCAGCACCCATGAATACATACTCAAAGATCGCCTAGGTCTTTCACAAGGTTGTAATGAAAGGCTAAGGTTAGGGGAAATGGAAGAATTGGAAGGAAGAACAAGTAACTTAAGAACATACCAAGGTTGCGTTGCATTCTTCATTGATCTGCAAGGTATCTTTGATTTATAATGGCATGGATGCAAACTTGATGGTATGACTTGGCATACACCTTATTTTTCACACTTAGATCATATCAAAACACTTTCTCTTTATTTTTCTTATTTTCTGATTTGATCTGCTTCTTCTTTAACTTCATTGCATAGATTCACACCAATTTTCTTTTCATGTACTTGGCAAAACTTCCTTGCTTCAAACTTCATCTTGGCAAACCTTGGTAGATTCCTAAGTTATAGTGTATGGCTATAAAAAGGTTAAGTATCTAAGATTGAGATACAAAGGTAAGGAAATGATGAGGGTGGTAGAAGAAAAAGGCTTGAAGTGTTTGGCTTCAAGAAGGTCGATGGAACACACATATGGGTACGATGAAAAGAAAGCATATAGAACGGTTAAGCACACATAGCCTAGCATCACTTCAATGAGTTCATTCATGAGAGCAAGCACATGGTATCTCGCAAAGACAATCATCCTTAGTATTCAATCAAAATGGAACAATGAGATCATTTAGAGTGAATTGAAGAAATAAGTAGGGATGAGAATTAGAAACACTTTAAACCCTCTCAAGAAAGCAAATAGGCTCGATATAGCTCACTAGGGTAGTCTCCACTATTCTCCTTCAAGAATTTGAGCATGGTACTTTAGCCACCAGAATTCTAAGAGCAAAAGCTTTGTGAGTGCGAAAATCGATATGAAACCTTAATGGCAGCTCCATAGTATTGATTTAATGACATTCTAAAAAAATTAGTGACAAAAGAAAACAAATTGAAAACCTTCCCCCACACTTAAATGAAGCATTGTCCTCAATGTTTGAACCATAGATGATTGAGAACTTGTAAATAATAAGGTGGAAAGGTAAGAAAGGATTTAGAGAAACTCCCCTTGATGCAATTAGGTCGACCGCTACTAAACACCTTCTTTCTTGAACACATGGGTTGCCTTTCCCAAGAAGCTGCCTTAGTTACTGCCTTGGCAAGACATCCAACTGTTTATGATGAATTGGGGGGCTTCGCTCAATCGCTCTTTATGCATGGCTAGATAGTTTACCCAGCCTTCTTCTTTCTTTTCCTTCGCCTTTGTTTTTTCCTTTTCTTTTCTTCATGTGTGTAGGGAGTGCAACATTGAACATTATGGTGACCATGGATGGTTCCAATTTGGTGGAGGATTTTCCAAGAGGCTCGAGTGGTTGCCCAAAAGATGGTGGGTATGGCTGAATACTTCTAGGGGCGCTTACCACTTCCCGAAACTCCGCAGTTCAACATGACCTTCCTCTTCTTGTGAAAGGACAACTTCTATAGCATCATTGGACTGTTTCGCAAGGTCTTGGAAGAAATTTCATCATTCACAATATCAATTGAAAAACAAGTATCAAGAGAGGTAGAAGGTTGAGATGGAGGATCAAACACTTTAAATTCAGCCACCCAATACAACATGGAGAGGGTGCCATCTTTCACATTGATGATTGTGTTTGCAAAGTGGCCATGAATGGCCGGCCTAAGAGAATAGGATCAACACGATCTCCATTTGGGTTGTCCTCCATGTCCATCACTACAAAATCAACAGGAGAATTAGTGTATTAACTTGAACTAAAATATCTTCTACTTATACCTTTTGGATATTTGATAGAATGATCAGCTAGTTCAAGTCGCATTGAAGTCTTCTTCATCCCTTCTAAGCCAAGCTTTGATAAAACTGAATACGGCATTAGATTGATGCTTGCTCCCAAGTCCAACATGGCTCTTCCAACCTTCTTGTCTCCAATGTTAATGGGAATGTCAAAGCTGCCAGATCTTCTAGTTTTGGTGGAAGCTTCCTTTGCAACACCGCACTTACATTCTTGTTCTGACTTGACTTCTTCATTTGGAGCAAAATTGAGCTTGTGAGTTTTCAAGTTCTTGATGAACTTTCCATATGCAGGAATCTGTTCAATAACATCAAGCAAAGGCAAATTGATATTAACTTTACTCAAAATATCATAAATTTCTTTAAAAGCCTTATCTTGCTTTGCTATCTTAAGACGCCCGGAAATGGTATTGGTGGAACATATGGAGCGGGTGGCACATATCTATCTTCTTGATGATGTGGGGGCACAAATTTGTCATCCCTCCTATGCAATTGGAATGGATTAGGTCCTCGCGAATCAATTGGCCTTAGGAGCAGATTGTTGCCCTTGGGTACCCGTGGTCTCCTCCTCCTCTTCTTCGTCCCTCTACAACAACAACATCATTTGAAAGATTGGAATCAACTTTGTTATCAACTATCTTACCTGATCTGAGCACGTGAATGGCCTTGACTTCGTGGTTCTTTGGATTGATCACAGCTATTTGGCTTGGCCATGTCCCTGGCTCTCTTTGGTTGATCTCAGCAGCCTATTTGGCCTATTTGAACTTCCAATTTGGAGATGGCAGCTTGTGTAGTTTGTTGGAAATTAGATTGGTTGATTGCCATTTGCTTCACTATATCCTCCAATGATGATGATTGTTGTATGCTTTGGAATGAAGAGAGATTGGCTTGATTCTCGTATTCCTCCATGAAAAGTTTGGATGATTCCTCCAACCTCGGATTATAACTTTGAGAGTATGGATCATTTCTTGAACCTTGGTTGTAGGAACTTACCAACTTAGCTTGCTCTTGCACAAATTCTGGATATGCAGCCCCAAGTGGACAAGCTATGGTAGCATGATTATGAGTTTCACATATGCTACACACTTCCTTTGGAGGGTTTCTTGAGTTCAATGCAAGAAGAGCATCTAGTTTTTGTTCCAATTTTGAAATCTGCACACTAGAAGCATCATTAGAACCACTAACAACATGTTTACCTCTTGTACAAAGGTGTTGGGTCTCCATTGCTACGCCTCAAAGAGTTCATGTTTCTTCGGGAGTCTTGGTTTTATAAGAACCACCTGCAAAATTGGTGACAATATGACTAGAAGGGGTTAGTCCTTTATAAAACATACGCATTTGAAGTTTCAAAGGAATCCCATGATGAGGACATTGATTGAGCAGCGCATTGAATCTCCCATGCTTCACAAAACGATTCATCATCTTGTTGTGTAAATGAGAAGATCTTGTCCCTAAGCGTGTCGGTCTTTTGCGTGGAGAAGTATTTCTCCAAGAACTTCTTCCGAATGGCATCCCATGTAGTGAGTGAACCAAAGCTTTAAGGAATTGAGCTAATACTTCGCCTTTATCCTTCAAAGTATAAGGAAACACTCTCATTCAAGTTCATCTTCCGTCACACCTGTCAAGGGGAAAGAACTCACAGCAATAATAATATCCTTTATATGAGTTAATGGATCTTCATTAGGTAAACCATAAAAGGAAGGCAACATATTAAGATGAGAAGATTTAAGCTCATAGTTTCGAGCTACGGGGTAGTAGCAAATGCTTGAAGGAGATGTTGGAATTATTGGGATATCAAGGTCTCCCATTAACTCATTGGCAGCCATCTCTTCTTCTTCTTGGTCTGAACTTGCTTCGGAATTTGAAAGTGAAGAACTGTGGAGGTCAGGTGTGGAGAGCAAGACTTGTGAATGTGGCCGAGCTTGCTCTTTACGCTGACAACTCTCTTTCTAGTCGATTCTGAATTTCCGCAGATCACTCGATTGGGTTGCAACTTTGGTCTTCCTTCCAATGATCTAGAATGTCTAAATGAAGACCTCACTTGATCAATGAATGGTCTTTTAGACATAAACTACCCGAAATAGAAAATTTGAATTAATTAGAAACACTAAAAGAATAGGGTAACCTTGGGCACATAACCAGTGAAGAACTTTCGTTTCACCGCGTAACGGCGCCAAAATTTTGTTAACTCGCAAGTGTACGGGCCAATTAGTAGTATAGCAAGACAAGTACGAGGTCGTACTCCACAAGGACTGAGAAGTTCAAATTAGTTATGTACTTAGATTACCCAATTCTAGAAACAAGAAGTTAAGTCTAAAACAGATTTAAAAGAGAGATTGATTGACTTTGTGAAAACAAATGAAACAAAACGAAATTGCAAACAAAGGCAAAGTAAACAAGTGTATCAAAGAGTGGTTTTGAGGTTGGAAACAGATTTGGAGACTAGGGCATTCGATTCACCATAACAATCCAATTCTAGGTTATAAGGATTCAAGTGACAAGTCCGATTCGATTCAAAGATTGATTCTAGCTAAAGTATGATTAAGCCATGGTGTTTGATCCTAACCTTGTATTTCCAATTCCCCTAATTAAGTCCTTATTGTCGAACTTAAATCAAGCATTAGAAATCCATTAAGCATAGAAGAATGTTTTAAACAACCAAGCATGTATCTAATCCCTATTGACGAATGTCCATACATACTCATCTTATTCATAGTTCAATTGAAACAAAAGCATAAGGTGTCTACTTTAGTTTCAACCAAAATACACAAATCTCAATGGTAGCTAGGCATTCGCATTAGCATATAAGTAGATAGGCATAATGAATAAGAGCATGAATCTTGAATCAAACTTGAAACTTGAAATTTATAAACCCAGAATATTCATGTTAGGTTACATCAAGCCCTAGTAATGGATTTAGCTACTCATAATGGGAAAGAAACATAAACAGAAATGAGAAAGCATAATGAATGTAATAAGAATAGAAAACCCTTTTCTGAAGTTCTTGTGGTGTCCAATGCTTCTCCAAGAGCTTCCACGCCTAATACTTCTCCAAGCACTACCCCACGTCTAGAAGAATGTATGAAGGTTAAGAAGGTGATTTGGGATGAGTTTGGGTGAGTGGTGATGGTTGAGAAAGAGGAAATTCGTAGGAAATGGAAGGCAGGCTTGCAGGGACAGTTTTGGTGATTTGAGGCTGTTTAGAGTGATGGGAGTGTGTCCGGAGTGTTTGGGGAATTATGGGAGTGGAGGATGGTGTGGAGGAGGTCCAAGGATGTGTGAAGGATCCAAGGATGTGAAAGATGTGAAAGATGTGAGAGATGATGTCTTATGGAATGAATGAGGGTGGTATTTATAAGGAGAATGAAAGGAGAATTCTGAATTGATTAATGCCTCCACTAACCACACTAATACATTAGAAAATCAGTTTCCTTCTTTTCTCGACTAGTGCAGCTCCCACATGCGCCTAATGGAGAACCCCACCGTAAATCACATCTCATGCATAGCTCATCATGACCAAGAAACTTCATGGGCTCACGAATTGGGCTTCCTTAATCAACTGATGACATTGAGCTGTCCATCTTCAAGTTTAGAATGTCATCTTTCCAACCACATATCATTTGGGCCAATCCAAGTTCGGAGGAAGGAGTTAAGGCTGAAACAAATTTCTAGCTCACCGCACGTTTTGGACCATTTTGCATATTTGGGCCCCCATGGCTACCTAAAGCTCAATTAATCGAATGACAAACATAAAAGAGATTAAAAGCACAAGTTTAACTCAAAAACATAACTAAATCATATGCTAGAAGGGTACAAAATGATATACAATTATGAACCGATCAATCACACAACTTAATATGATTTTTTGTTCACAAAAATCCAAATATTATTTTTGAGGTTATTACATACTCACTGATAAATCTATGAGACTGATGGTGCCCAGGAAGGTGAATAAGTGTCAAGAACTCTTTGATTAAAAAAAAAAGGTCAACTCATATATGGATTCCTATCACATACTCATTGATAAATCTATGAGACCGATGGTGCCCAGGAAGGTGAATAAGTGTCAAGTTGACAACTGCCAGAAGAGAGGATTAAAATGTGCATATACAAAAACCTAAAATGACATGAAAATGTTATGTTACAGGAACACCTACCAATTCTCTACATTTGATTTTACATCTTGCTGCAAATCACCTAATTGTTCTTTGGCAAGGTTGCTTTCATTTATTTGTTCTCTCTTATGCGCAAGTAAATCGTTGGAAATCATATTTCCCCTAGATCTCTTACGGATGTGGTGGTGAGTGTGGCCGCGAAGGCGCTTCTTCAAGTGGTGGTTGTAGGGTTCGTTTAGGCTCATGGGTTGTTTCAGGGTTTTGGTTATGTTAGGTTTGCAGGCTTTGTTTGGGCTTATGGTTATGTTGGTGGTTTGCGGGATTTTTTTTAATAGACCTAAACTTTGTTTCACTTCTAAAAAAAATAATTGAATAGACCTAGATTTCGATGGATTTGTACTAAAAAAGATTTCGATGGATTTGTACTAAAAATAGATTTGAATGGAGTTGTTTTTAAAAGTGAATAGAAATCTGAATTGAATACACCCAAACTTTTACAAACACATTCAAGTAAATATTTCATAATGGATTATGGATTTCCAAATCGTTGTTAATTTTTAGCTCCGTTTTGAGGTATTCGCTACCATTTTCAAGATTAGGCCGGTCAAGGTCATGATCCCTAAAATGCACTTAAATTGTTCAATCTTCGCTATGCTTACTTGAGAAATGTAATCGAGAGGATATTTGGTATATTTAAATCGAGATCCACAATTTTCAGGTATGCACCTCCATTTCCATATAAGGCAGTGGAGTTAGTATTAGCTTGTGCATGGTTACACAACTTTCTTTGAAAGGAGTGTGATGAATTTCCTATTGAAGGAGACAATAAGCCTTCATTATCGGCATCATTACCAGAAAATGAAGGAAGTAATGATGAACAAGTATTTCAAACTCAAGAGAAACAACAAGAGAATGCTAATGAATCAATGGTTGGTATTGTAGGATTTAAAACATTTTAAAGAAGTTCACTTGAATATTAAACATGCATTTAATCAAATTAATTGCAGCAGAAGTCTATGGCAGTTTTTTAAATTCAAAAAATAAAACTTTTTCCAAGTATCTTAAGCTATGAATATTGACATGTTTTTTCATGAATGGAAGTTCAAGAGAAAAAGGATAAGATCTAATTACCCTTGAAGCAATTATATGAACCAATTTGTGTCTGGTCTTCTCTTGATGATCTCATCTTTGCTCCTTGATCTTTCTTCTCCATATGAGCCACAAAAGTATATGGCCTCTAAGTCTCCAAACCAATGTAACCTTGATATGAGAAGGAAGAATCTTGGAAATTCAAGGATGTTAGTGCAAGATCCCCAAGACTTGGTTTCAATCTAAACCCCTTGAAAGATGAAAGTGTTTCACTCTTGAAAACTCTTTTTTATCTCTCTTTTATCTCCCAAACCTAATTGGCAGATGTTAGATTGTGTTTGTTTGTTAATTAGCTTATGGAAACAATTCCCATACACATTTACTTAAGCATTTTCACCCAAACCCCATTGGGCTTCCAATTTTGGGACTTGTGACACTTAAATCAAAATATTTAAGTGTCTTAAGCCCTTGGGCTTCTAGTTAATTGTTACTGAGGCCCAAATACATTTTTACACGTAGTAAATCATCCACATCAAATCAATCAAATTGATTTCCTTATTCTCATTTGTATTACTCAAAGTTAACCATTTAAGGCATGTGATTCATTAGGTTCTAATTAGCAAGGAAATGCGAAAATATTAAAACTCTTTCTAATCAACTGGAATTAAAATCCCTTTTTAATTTTTCCTTTTTAAGGATTGATCACAATAAATCCTAAGACTTCCACAAGCCAAGAGTGACACGTAGCAATATATCAAGGCTACCCAAGCTAACCAGAGTAGATGAAGAACCTATTTAGTTGGAATTGCAATGCAATACGGTCCTTCTCTTATTAGGGTACATATTGATTATGTCAAACCCCTAATATGATATATAACCTCATGTGATTCAAACGAACATTATTAAGAACAACATTCTAAATACTTTGGCCAAAGATTTACTGAATCACATCTCGAAACATTCTCCTTCTTTATCGAATGTAGATATTCCTTATTATTGCACATTCAAATGCCCCTATGATGAATTAAGAGACCCCAACAACACTTAAGACAAATCTTTTACTGCTTGCCTTTGAGAGCTATTAAAGATTAATAACACATCACATGGCAACCATGATACCTCTGGTCTAAGGACTAATTTGCATTATTGCAACTATGAGTTCTAGTTTGACATGTAGATAAAACTCCATACGAGAACTATGGTTGATCGCATTCAGTATACTCATTCACTAATGGGCACCCACATACTTGTATTAGTGTCAACTACACAAATGGTTTGAGACTAACCATCCTCCTAATTGAGCATACATAATATTTACTAATCTTGCTGGTTTATCAATGCCCATTTGATAACCCTATGATGAGGAACATTTTGGGATACCATAGTTAGAGATTAAAAGTCTTTTGAATCTAATATTCTTTATATTACTTTTTCTCACATATAGTATTTCCCGGACTTTGTTTCTTAAACCAATGTAATAGATAACAAAATAAGTTTGCCCTTTATTTATTATATACGAAATGTATTCTAAGAAGATTACATCAAATGTATTGCCTCTTAGGGCACATTTCTAACATGTATAGCTTCAGATATGTGGAGAGATGTTGTGAACAACGGAACTCAAAGATGATCAATTAAGGAGATAATTGTTTTTTTTTTGTTGAATAAGGAGATAATTCTTCGTTTCATGCATTAGGGACTTACAGTTTATTCATAATTTCATTTTTAAATATGAAATTACTCATCAATGTTTTTATGGAATTGCAAGATTTATTTCACTCATCATTTTATTTTGTCATGAAATTTTTCTTTTTTTGTTGTTGTTGCGGGTGTTCTTTAAGTATATATACAAACAAACTTGGCTGAAGAATAATAAAATGGTTGGAGAGTGATTCAACGACATTCATTTGGTTTGATATGAGAGTGTGGGACTTCCACAGAGCTTGTATAGTTTGCTAGAATATTTTTTTACTTACTGAAAGTTGAACATTTTTTTCTTCTTAAATAATTGCATTATTGTTTAAGTTGACAATAATATCATATTAGAGTGTTGTTATCTTGTAATTATTCAAACCAAAATAAACATAGTGTAATTTCTACAGCTAGTGAGCCAATTTTGTGGCTTACTAAAACTAGGCCTAACTGCCAAGAGCCATCACAGCAGATAGAGAAGGCCCAAACGAAGCTTTTATGGCCCAAGCCCATCAGCGCATAGTCAAACGTCGGACATAATTGTGTCCGATACTATAGTATCGCTTCGGACATAAGCAAGTATGATGTCATCATACGTCACATCAGGCAAATTGGGTCTGATGCTACAGTTCCATTTCGGACAAAGAGTGTCCAAAGATTGCGCAGAAGCTAAACTGATGCATTAAAGGATGCATTAAGAGGGTTTTTTTAACACGGCCCGTGCTGAAATCATCAAAACCTAGGCCATTCTTTAATTGATTTAATCACTTAAACCATTAGTGTTGCAATCACTCAAGTAGATTGCAGCTTCTGCCTGATAAGATTCGTTTTTTGTCCGATCTCTGTGGTTTAGACAAGTTCCAAATGCAAATATCTCTAGCAAATTCTCTTCGAACACTCCAGCACTATTTCTAGTAGATTGTTGTTCTGTTCGATAAGATTTGCCTTCTGTCCGATAAGGCCTCATCTAGCTCTGTTGGACCTCATTTTATTGCACTTAAGTTCATTTCAGTCTTTTTTCGGCTTGTATTTACTTACTAGCAAATGTACTGTGTCCATCGGACAATTTGTATACAATTAGCTGTTATTGAATTTTCTGCCCAACAACAGGTTAAATCATCATCCATCCTGCATTTTATTCCATCACAAGTGAGATATTGAAGTCCTCTTCAATGAGGCATAGAAAAGAACCTATCTAAAGCCAAATTCCCCTCTTTAGAGCACAGTGACTTTGATTAGAAGAAAAGATTACAATAGCGCAATACATCCACAACATAATCACCATTTCACCCTCTCTTTCTACTAGAAGAGCATCACTAGTAGTGGTACACCTATCTTAATTCCCCAAGGAATAGCCTTTGAGCCCACTTCAGGGCCCAGGTCTCTTCCAGTCCACTTCCTTGACTACCAAGCAAGCCGCTAGCTGCCAAAGTACAATCTGCTTGTAAGCAAGGGCATCATAGTGTTTAGAACGCGACGAACATATTTCTGGCATACCCGGTGGGACCAATCTTGTATGGTCAACAAATCTCGTATGAAAATCTATTTGAGAGACACCTCTACCCCACCACTGGATCCTTCCAATGAAAACAATGCTTTTTTCCATTGAAGTTGAAGTTGAAGATGTTCAAACAACACAACCTAAACAAACATCACTGGAACATCTAATGGTCCATATGTTAGAAAAAAAATGGATAACCAAGCCAAGGCTTTTAGATTTGGCAAGAGAACTGTAGTCATGCAATGGCATCACCAAGCCACTTATTCTTGTAAATCTACTTGAATATTCTGATGGAGAGATGGAAGAAAAAATCCCAAACATGGAACAGGATAATATCATCACGCCAAATAACAGTGACCATCAAATGGTCACGCAGAATGAAATGACTGAACTCAGACAAATGGTATTGAATGGACAAAATGGTGTCTGAAGACCAATAAGGCATGTTTATCCAAAGTCGTATCCGGCTTATATTGATGATATCCAGTTTCCAAGGGGATTCAAGGTACCATCCTTTACTTTATTTAATGAGGAAGATTTATATGCATATGCTTTAGAGCATGTAGGGCGTTTCTCCGCCCACAGCGTGTCTATTGAATCAAATCCTCACCTTAAATTAAGATTGTTTGGTAGCTCATTATCAGGTCAAGCTTTTACTTGGTATTCTAATCTAACTCCAAACTTGATATAACCCTTATTTCGTACATTTTTATTATCCTTCTCTTAGATTTTTGCTATATTCTTGTGTGAGTTTAGTCTATTTTTACTTAGTTTTGTGTTTTACTAGGTTTGAAGAAAAAAGATGGAAAAGCAAGCAAAAGGAGCATTTTTAGGATTAAAAGATGTTTCGCAAGAATGTCCTGTGCAGATCAGTCAACTTGACAAATTATAATGTACTTCTTCAGAATGAACCAGATGTTGAGTCTTATACCGTTGGAAATGTACGGATGTTAGCTTTCTGTATAATTTTACGGTTCGTGATTCGGACGTGTGTGGAGAGAATTGTGGCTGTTTTAGTACAGACAGTTCGGGCATAATGTGTTATGCGGGTTTTGCAAAAATAATTCTTTTAAGTTTAATTCTTGGAGTCCAATTTATGTCAATTGCATTTGGGAAGTATTTACAAGGATGTGGGGTAATTTTCTGAAGTCTGATCCTATATTTAGTAGGATTTTGGATGCCAACTTATCAAAGTCAATTGGAGCCAAACTAGGAAAGCAAAGTTACCAAGTCAAAAGAGTATTTGTTCCTTATTTAAAGAAGATCAGAGAAATAGGGTTCTTTTATGCTGGAGTTGGAAGGAGAGTCAAAGAGCCACTGCCATCATCAAGTTCTCGAGCATCATCACAATCCATAAGTTTAATTTTATGTTTTCTAGTTTTTCAATTATGTTTTCTTTGAACATGAGTAACTAAATTATTCTCTAGGGTGAGGATGACCCCCGAGCATGTGTAGTTATGATTTTTAATGTTATTTAATGGATTCTAAGTTTCTTTCAGATGAATGCTTAATCACTATTTTAATTGTTGCTATTTGTTTAAGTTCTTTGACTGATCACCTTAGGGCTTTGCATCTAGTAAATTAGAAGATGAATTTGAGGCAGAACCAGCAATATAATTCAATTAGCTTCTTGTGATTAAGTGTGGTGAATTACATTATTGCTTGACGAAGAATAATGGTTTGCTTGGTTCTCTCATTTTCTAGAACGTAATGAGTCAAACTTGTTAAATTTATGCCTTAGGCAGGATAGACTGCAAAATTGGGTATATAATCTTTGTCTGTACTAGAAAAGAATCGTACACTTAAGGAAAACTATGGTCTGAGTGCCTAAAAAGGACTTAGATACGGGAATTATCATATGAAGAATCGAAAGAATCTGTTGAATGCATTGAAATCTAACTTGGATTGCTTGTGGTTGATTCCGAAACCCTAGACCTTCGTCATTGTTTTTCAACCTTAAAATTCAACATTTTTATTCTCAATTGCTTTTATTAATTTCTTGTTTGTTTCATAAACCTTCATAACAACAATCTCTACAAATTCACTTGCATATCAGTTAGATTTAATTTAGTTATTCGAATATTAGATTAATTTGGAATCCTCGTGGGAAAGATACTTGGACTTGTCAAACGCTATACTACATCATTCTTGTGCACTTGCAAGGACATACCAAAACTCTATCGGGACTTGGGATCAGATGGAATCCAGTTTTTATGATCAGTATTATAGACCTGAACCTCAAGTCACTATTAATGATCTAACTGATTTTAAACAATATGAGCAGGAGTCTGTTCATCCCTTCTCCTCCCTTGACCAGCCACAACAACATCCACCTCCATCTCCAGAACCCATCCCCAACCTCAACCTAGCCCACGACCACCGCTCCTCCACATTCACCCATTAGACCCCAAACTTGACCCACTCTGTCCCACTCTCTGTCTCCCACCACCATCACAACCCAATATCCACTGTCTCAATATATGATGTTGATCAAAACACAGTGCAATTTATCAGATTAGGAAAAAAGATGTTCCTCGATTGTTTGGTCTTAGGAAACATTCACTGATTGAAGGTAATCACCCTTTTCATGCAAAAATGCTTAAGCATCGGAATACTGCTGAAGCAACACGTAATGGGTAGATGCGGAGGAATCGGTGGTGGTGGGGTGGGTTGGGGTTGAGGATGGGGATGGGTGCGTGAGATGGGGGTGGGGGTTGCTCTTGTTGTGGCTTGTCAAGGGAGGAGGAGGAGGAATGGTGGTTGGGGAGGTTGAGATGGGGGTGGGATGGGTTTGTTTCTCCCAAGGGTATTTGCAGTTGAGGAGGGGCCTGGGGATGGAGGTTGAGCTGCTATGATCCAACTTTTTATTTATGTTCTATTTAAATTTTTTTAATTAGTTTTATTCATTAGAACATTTAATAATAATTTTTTTTATGTGTAGGTGGGCTCCATTTGCCATGTTATCCCTTAATTTATGGATAATGATCTATGTGTACGAAATTACAAAAATATCCCTGCCACATCATCATAGTTAAAAGACTTTTGAATGGAGTTGACAACATGAGGTAAAGTGATTTACCAAACTACGGTCTAGGGGGGAATATGGGCCATTTTAAGTTTGAGGGTTCAAAGTGAGATTTGTTCGTAGTTTCAGGGGCATTGGTGTAAATAAGCCTTACTTCTATCCCAAACTACGATTGACATCATGAAAATTAAAGCAATTTGTGTCATTACATTATTATGATCAAGTACAAAATGAGGGTAGGGAGTGCATCAATTAAATCTTAAAACAAGAAGGGCAAAGGATTTCAAATCCTAAGCCCAAGAAGCCCTATCCAACCATAGAGCGAGCCTGTTGGAGCGGGTCTAACCATTTGGCAGGGCCTCGCTTTGGCCTATCAGGCCTTGGGCCAAATGTTGATCCCAATGTTAATACACTTTTTATGATTGTTAATACTCTTTTTGTGATTGTTAACACTTTGAACTAAAATTTGGCATTGTTTATATTTTCAAAAACTACAAATGCGGAAATCAAAACTGAAAAATAACTAAAACATAAATTCATTCAGAAAATAAGATCCAAAATCAAAACATGAAAATGTGCTAAAATCTATCTAAAATTAATTAACAATGCGTTTGGATTGGAAAACTTAAAAGTACGAAGGAATTGATAAATGATGGAAATTAATGTTCTAGAATTTGTTAAGTTTCTTGTTTGGGTAACGAATTTAAAATACGGAACTTAATCTTTATTTGTAAAGTTATCTTTTTTAAAAACTCAACCTCTCTTGGAATTTTAGAAATGACGACTTTTAGATAGAATTTAAAGTTGAAATTTATGACCTCCAAATTCCATGTTATTTCCCACGCGGAATTTCTAAATTCCTGGTTTTTTTTAATCCAAACACAAGAATTGATTTATGTCAATTTAGAAATTCTGACTTTTATCAAAATCCCAAGTTTATTTCCCTCATCCAAACACACTGTAAAACTAAAATAGTGCATTAACAACATCTCAAGAACTATAGACTCCAAATTGAAAAACAGTCGTTAATCGAAAGCCAAACCAAAACTCAAATCTATGCGAATTACAACCAATGAAAAATAATTCGAATATAATTTAAAATTGAAAGTCAACTCAAAACTCAAATCAGCATCGTGAATTGCTTTTTGATATCCGATCTCTCTGTTTTCCCTAAATCATTATGAAATTGACCAGATTTAGATCATCATTGTTGTTATAAGACCTTCTGTGATTGCTGATGATACATGATTTGGGTTGGATTTTAAAATTTGAAGGTGAAAAATGGGGCTGTTTTCCACGAAGTTTTTCAGTCAGCTCTTTATGAAAGAGATGTAAGACCGGAATTCTCTGCAAGCTCAAGCTCAGCGAGATTTTCACCACTATTCCCACCATTGGTACTGTCACACCCCGAAACCAGGCCTAGGAGTTTTGGGCACGTAACAGCGCCATGAACCCTAAGAGACATAGGGTTACATTGTTCAGCCATGACAAAACATAACTCCACACCTCTTAGGAAGCATAAGGCATAAGTAAGTGATACTACCCAACGGTAGGTTAGGCTTAGAGAAAAAGCCTGAGGGAGACTTGTAGCCAAAAGCATGACTCAGTAGTGAGCCCAAGCATGGTGTGTTAAATCTTCCTTTTACTTGTTTAGGCCCAATTAAGTTCAATTAATTAGTTTCAAGAATGGAAAAACAGTGGGAGGTTCGCCAACGTAAGGGAGACACAAAAACTAGTTCTCACATCAAAGAATGAGTAGAAGATTTTTATTAATGAGCCAACAAGTTTAAAGATTACAAAATCTTCCGAAAAAGGAGAGTACGGACATTGATGGATTGGATTCCAATGAAGAGGTGCTCAAATCCACCATCTTCACGCCCACGTGATCCTACGATCACGCGCCATGCACAAACAACAATTGTAGGGGTGAGCATCACCTATCTACGATCACGCGCTCGATCGTACCTCATCCTAACAAGTTTGCAAGCAGAAGTAGTAGTGCCAAAAATACATCCTAAGCGATGAGTTATAAAAATAACAAAATGCTTAGGAAACATCAAAGATTCAACAATCAACAATTCAGGATATAAGCAAACACAACGTACTTAAAGAATCGAGTACAAACAATATCTTAACATGTCTCATGCTCTCATGCTTTCATGCACAAATGCTTTATTTAATGCAGTGTGCCTGGAAGTTCCTGCTCCCATTCCATTACACACTTATTGGAAATCTATATAAACAGTGGACTACCTAACCGATCACTATGGCCAACTACCCTTTAGACGAACCGAGGCAACACTAGTTACCGGGTAGTGAGAGCATCCATTTTTATTTTTGGATCATATTACCCAATATTTTCATGTAGTTCAGTCCCAATGACGACATGTGTTAATACATTGGTTGTGATAGGCTATGATCCCCATTTCCTACACACCGATTATAGTACTCACCATCACCAACCAAACAAGACCCTCTGGAGGTTTAAGGGATTGAAACTTAAGGTCATCGCTATGTGACTCCTCACTCTCAGGTTAGTAGTTCAAACACCTTCAGCATCATTAGTACAAGATAAAAGTTTCATAATGAATATGCAATCATGCAAGATCCAGTCCCGTACATGGGCACTAATAAAACAAACAATTAAACAAATAGGCATTTACAAGAGGTGGTCTCTCATCAGCCAGAAGCACAAGAATATGTTCCCAAGAAGGAAACCATTTATGAAGAATACGTTTCCAGGAAGGAAACAATTTCTGAAGAGTACGCTTCCAGGAAGGAAACCATTTATGAAGAATACGTTTCCAGGAAGGAAACCATTTCGGAAGAATACGTTTCTAGAAAGGAAACCATTTCTGAAGTACCTTAAGCTCAAACACAGTGAGGTGGAGTCTCAAATTGAATCATATCTTTTATTATTTGTAACAAACAACAATGAGTTTATTAAGTTTAAGAGTGTAGTCCCTGTCACCTAATAAAATAAATTTTAAGGTCCAAGCCGGTTTGCAAATGGAGCCAGCCATGTTGTTTGTGTTAGAGCCAAATGGGGTGCAGCTGAAAATGATAAGTCGAGACTAATAATTATAATTTGGGACTGATAAGGGTGCCCAAATATTTAGGAAAAAGAATGAAAATTACTTTTTTGTATTACACACCAATGTCTATTCCAAATACCTTTAAATAGGCATGGTCGGAGAATTAGTATCCAACACAAATTGACAAGGCACTTTTATAAATTTGTATCTAAATAATCAGTGCCTAGTGGCCATATTTCTAGTAGTGAATTGTCACCAAACCACAATTTCTCTCCACCTACCACAGGATTATACATCCTCTCTTCCAAACAATTTCAAGCCTAATTCTTAATCCAAAATCAAGCTTAAACTTATCTCCCAAAATAATCAATAGAGCCACAGAAAAATCACAATCTATTTCCTAAGCACCTAAAAAAACTTTACAACAAAAAGAAAGAATAAGGGGATTGGAATAAACGCAAGATAAAATATAGAAGTTTGGATTACAAGAATACCTTAGTACAACACCTAGCTATTGACAAAAGGAGAGGGTTTCCAAACAAAGTATAAAAATAAAAAAATAAAAAATAAAAACAAGAGAGGAGACCTTGAAAACAAAAGCCAAAATTTTCCAAGGTCTCACAGGTACGTACATACCAATCTCTACCTTATTCCACTCCATTCAATTCCGCTCATGATCTACTTCTTTTTCACCACACCAAGTATTAGTTATGAATTTCTTTTAATTGTGTTAATTCTATTTGGTTTGGATTCAATGTGGAGACTGGAATACAAGAACATCAGCTTTACTATGTGGGGGTCAGCACAAAGTATGGTCTTTGTTTTTGTTTTTGTTTTTTTGCGATGGTCAAATTGCCACTGGTAAATTTTGATTCTTGCACCTGATTTAGTTGATTTTGTCTAATCAAAGGTAGTTTTGGCAAAGGGCAGGTGACTTTTTGGGGTTTTCTATAAAATCAATACTAAAAGGGTATTACAGGTATTTCAAACATTAATTAAACTAAAGATATGAACAGCTGTTTATTTTTGGGTTATTTTTTGTTAGGTTATAAAAATTAAATGGTTCAGTGTTTATCTGCACTAGTGTAAACCTAAATTTATATTTTGTTTACTCATACATTCAGATTTATTACTTAGAATCAACCTAAATTAAACCTACATGAAATCAAGAAAGGTGAATTTGAATTAAAAAAAATCATTTATGCGTTTTAGAATAATAACGTTCAATATTTCACATCCAGATCTATCCAATTTTGTTTAGTCATACATTCAGATCTATAACTTAAAATCAACCTAAATAGATTGGAGATACGTGATTATGACTCTTATTATCATGAGATTTGAATGCGAATGAGTGTTTTAATGACATATATAGCATTATTGTTTCATACCCATAGCATTTACAAGCAGCTTTAAAAAAAATATTACGCGATGTAATGAACAGGATCAAGTTTATCTTACTTGATTTTGTATCCTTTTATAATTCTAGAATTTTTCCTTCCTTATTTTAATTTTGCTTTTTTATATTTTTTTTAGTTCCTCTTCCACTGCAGCTAAGTATCAACACCACCCATGACCACTGACTGCCCCACATTTTGGTAACAATCCTCTCAAAAGTTTCATTTGGATTTATAAATACAAACCTTCATCCATTTTCGAAGTTTTGAAGCTAATTGCATCCTGGTGAAATATTTCACTAGACGTCCAAACCACAAACATGGTTTGGAATATCCATTCTGGTGAAATATTTCATAAAGAGTTGGCGTATTTTTGCAGTGTCCTGCCATGATAGACGTTCTCTGGTAGACCATCATCTTCTTGTCGCTGATATATGATATATATAATATTCTCAATCTGGCCAATACAAAACGTCATGCGATCCGTAATCAAATTATCCTAATACATAAAACAAGAACCTTTAGCAAAAAACATTTTTTATCACAAAACAAAAAAAACCACTACCATACCCGAGTTGAATGCACATTGGTCACAGAAATTTGGTGGGCACCGGACACATAAAGAAATGTGGAAGCGAAAATTGGAAATAAAGTATAATTACAATGTTCCCCTTCTCTACAATTTGGCAAACGGAAATTATGGAGATGCCATTCCATTGATATTTTGCTCTTTTCGAGAAATTCTTCTATACATGGATTATCGGTAAAATTTAAAATTGTATTAGTCTTTTTTTCTCTCTTTTTCTTTTCAATTTGCATTTAAATTTCTCTCTCTCTTGTTTAGGTTGCTATTTTATACGAATTTGACTTGGATGGTTTAGAATATCCATTCTGGTGAAATATTTCCTAAAGAGTTGGCGCATTTTTGCAATGTCCTGCCATGATAGACGTCCTTCGGTAGGCCATCATCTTCTTATTGCTGATATATGATATATATATATAATACCATCAATTTGGCCAGTACAAAACGTCCTGCTATCCGTAATCAAATTGGCCTAATACATAAAACAAGAATCTTACCATTTTTATCACAAAAAAAAAAAAACCACTACCATACCGGAGTTAAATGCACAGTGGTCATAGAAATTTGGTGGGCACCCATCACATAAAGAAATGTGAAAGCGAAAATTGGAAATAAAGTATAATTACAATGTTCCCCTTGTCTACAATTTGGCAAACGGAAATGATGGAGATGCCATTGATATTTTGCTCTTTTCGAAAAATTCCTCTATACATGGATTATCGATAAGATTTAAAATTGTATTAGTATTTTTTTCTCTTTTTTTTTTTCAATATGCATTTAAATTTCTCTCTCTTGTTTAGGTTGCTACTCTATACGAATTTGACTTGGAGTTGAGTGATCTGTGGGAGGAACACCTACCAATGCTCAGTCAATCTCAATTTTAAAGTATTTGACGCATTCCCTCTACGGAATCTGGGAACTTGATTTTCAAAAAGGCATGGGATTTAAAATGCATGCAGGAACTTGATTGGCCGATGAAATTGCTAAATGTTAGTGTCGTTTTATATGTATATAGATAGTAGTTTTGTCTTCATTTGCAAAGAAACAAGGGAGAATTCATTGAAAACGCTATTCGTTAAGTCTTAGGTTCCTTTCTGACCAGAAAAAGAAGGCTTTCATAGCAAAAGAGGAAAACTGTTGTGAGATTATACTGGAAAGTGACTCAAAGGAAGTTATCTCTTGTTTTGGAAACGAAAATATGCATGGCAACTGGAGAATTATTCCAATCATCTTGGAAATCAGGAGGCTTGCTTCTTTCTTCACCTCGATTAAATGGGAATGAGTTTCTCGCAAAGCAAATCAAGTGCTGCTGCAGCTATGTCAAACATAAGGGTGAGAACTATGTGCGGGGCGTCACAACCTCCTCCCTCATTGGAGCTGGTTTTGGCTATGGACGCGCCCTCCAAGTCTTTAGTTATTGATTTGAGTTGTGTTCTCTTGATGTACTATCGCTATTTTGTTCTCTTGGGAGGTGGCTTTGGCCTCCCTGTGAACTGCTTTATGGGGTTTTCACTACCTGTATTCCCTGGCCATGTTTGGTTTGTATTTGCTTGTGCCTTCTTAGGCCTGTTTTCAATGAAGCAATTTGTTAAGAAAGGTCTTGAACTTTAAAAGTAAGGGCTTTGCGTTCCACCTTTCCTTCCATTTTTTTATAGGCAGATATAATGATAAAAAATGCATGTAAAGTGCCAGCATAAAGATAGATTCTACCTTGTGCAATGACTCAATATCTCAAGAACAGAGTATTATTTCTTTTACAAAGACCAAAATACAATTCTCTCAACTAAACTCTCAATAGACCCTGTTGGTTAGTATTAACCCAACAAACCCTCAACTAAGCATACAACAAACTAACCATAATGCAAGCTCATAAAGTTGACTTTGTCAACTCATGTATTGATTCCTTTAAGATACCATACCCATTGATCAATCTATGAGACCGATGGTGCTCATGAAGGTCAGTAAGTGTCAAGTTGACAACTGCCAAGATGGTGCCCAGGAAGGTCAATACCCTAGATTTACAAATTTATAGTTAAGAAACTGAATCCAGTGTTTGATTTGATTTGTTGGAAGCCAATAGATCTAGTTCTTGTATCTCTCAACATCAAACGTAAAGAAGACTGAACGATAACTAACAAATGGTTTGTCATGTAAAGAGAGTTGTGAGTAAATGGAGTTGCAAACAACTGAGAATTGTATCTTGTATTCCTTATCAGAATAATGCAGACCAATTTATGGTTTTCAATTGTAGAGATAGACTGGATAATATGCCTTTCAAGTATTGGCATTTGGTATGTACATCAAATTTCAGTCTGGAGTCCTTGAGGCATGCATCTGCAGAGAGTTTGCTTTTGATTAATCAGTCACATGCAATTTTGAGAACTACCTGCGTTTAGCAAGGTCTGCAGAGGCATTCTGACAAGCATTTTTATAAGCCTCAGCTTGCTCATAGGTAGGAAGAAAGCTTACCCCACTCTTCAACAGTTGGACAGAGTTTTTGAGCAGAAACTAGACTTGCTTCCAGTAATGAAACTTCTCAGCAGCCAGAACCTTCAAATCCTCCATTAGCGCTACAACTGCTGGAGATAGCTGGCATGGATTTCTCATTTAGAGTTTGGTTTGATTATTCAGATTTCTGGTGCATATAGTAGCACTGGTGCTGGTATTGATTAAGTTCCTAATTTTCAGGCATGCATCTGCAGAGAGTTTGCTTTTGATTAATCAGTTACATGCAACTGATGAAATATTTTCTTTTTATCAGGTTTTGAGTTTTAAAAAGGATGTGAACAGCCCACAAGTAATAAGTTTCTATTTTCTTTGAAGCGATATTGCGGGAGGGGGAATCGAACCTAACACCTCCAGTGAAAAATACTCTTAACCACTTCATGAGTTACAAACCCCATGCTCTTGAGCTCTGTTTTTTAAGTACATGGTTGACATTTCAAAACCTCCATAAGGATACAATGATCCTAATCCCATTTATGTATTTACATTGGCACCTTGGCATGCCTCGGATTTCAAATGTATCTTTTCAACTTACAATTTTGGCACACTTTCCATATTACACTTGACATATATAGCTTTCATTCGAGATATCCCCAAGATTATTTCTGATTTGCAGCTGCAGCTGGAGAAGATTTCCTGATACTCCCAACTTTACCATCATTTTTAGCTTTAGCCAAAAACCCATTTCTACTAGATTTTGGTGATGCCGGCCAATGCCCACAAGTGACAGCCATGTCCTTTAAATGCTGCAAGCTTTCAAGATTTTCTATAATGGCTGGCATTCTAGGCCTGTCTTTCGGGTTCAAACTTATGCATTGTAAAGCCAGATGGGCAATCTCCTTTGCTCCCTTAACAGAATATTGGCCGGAAAGCCTTGGATCCATAACATAGCGTAACCTCCGAGTGCTAGACAGGTATGGTTTTGCCCAATCAATCAGATTGTGCTCACTCTTTGGTCTTGATTTGTCCATTGTTCTTCTTCCTGTTAGCAATTCAAGTAGCACTACCCCAAAGCTGTAAATGTCACATTTTGTTGTCAATTGCCCTGAAACAATATCATTCAAATGTAAATGCATTAAATTTAACCATCAATTTTTGTTTCTGTAAATCATCAAACTTTTTTTACTTCAAGGAAAATACTTAATAGCCCAACTTTTTTTTTTGCTCAAAATCTATGTTGCACTTGATATAAACACATTCAATTGAAAAATCAACCATGTATATTGTGGAAACTGAGTATTATGTCAGCAATTTATCTTGAGCATTACCATCATGTTAATTGTCGTTGTATCCGTGTGACTAAATCTATCGGCTACATCAATGTCAAAACTTAAACTGATCCAACGACAATTAACTTGGTGGTAGTGAACAAAAATGTTGTCAAAGAAAAGGTTGTTAGTGCGGCATTGTCTTTGACTTAAATGCTAGCTGGCTACCTGTTGAGACGTATTCAGGAGCAGCATATCCATAGGTACCCATTACTCTTGTTGTGACATGCGTTTCTGATCCTTCAGGTCCCATCTTTGCAAGTCCAAAATCTGACAGTTTTGCTGTGAAATCCTACCAACACAAATTGAAGGGGGCATTTATAATTATAGTTCAATTTCTGGAAATGCAAAGTAGGATAGATTGAAAGGGAAGGAGCTGTATATATGTAATATAGAGAGAGAAAGAGAGGCATACGGAATCTAGCAAGACATTTGAAGTTTTGAAATCCCGATATATGACAGGTTTCTCAGCCCCATGCAAGAAGGCAAGGCCTTTGGCTGCTCCTATTGCAATCTTTAGTCTTGTAGACCATGGCAAAGATACTGAAAGCCCTGCACTCATATTAGATAATTAGAAGCAGCTACCAAAAAAAGCAAAAATTGCTCTATTTAATCTACGCACTTTTGAATAAGTAATTCTCTAAGCTGCCTCGAGGCATGAACTCATAAACAAGAAGCCTTTCCTCGTCCTCGCAACAGTAGCCAATTAATTTCACCAAGTGGGGGTGCCTCAGCTGTCCAAGAAATATCACCTCTGCCTGCAAGAAGCAAGTCAATTATGGACAAATTGGTCAATCTTGCAACATTTTCTGCCTATTTTGCTTTTAGATAAGTTGAAAGAAATTCTAATATTTCCAAAACTGGTGTGTGCAGTGCAGAAATTGTCAAATTGACTAGCCTCTATTGTGCAGTGGTGTCAAAAGTAGCCCAACTTAAGTTTGAATACTTCTTCTTGAGTTTTTGGCAAATGTCACTGGACACGAGCTAGGGGACGAAATAGAAAATACTAGTACAACAAAAATATAACTAGGCAAACGTTAGTTATTAGAGTAAAATATTTCTAAACTCTTATTAATGTTTAACTTGATTTAGCAAATGTGAGTTAGGCCAGATGGTTAGGGAAGTGACCCGCCTCCTTGCACCCAAATTCTAATTTCCCTCCCCATAAATTAAATTAATTTAGAAGAATTAGACTAATTTTTTATATAAAAAATTAAAAATATAAAAACTTGATTTAGAGGGGCCATTAGTGTAGTTGAGGAGAGAGGTCAAAAAGATGAGGAGAGGGTCAAAAGTGAGTAAAATCAAAATATAATCTAATTACAAAAGTTAGTCAAAACTCATTTTTATAATGCTAGGCTTATCACATTTTTGCATACTACATTGATACCACCTCTTTAATAGAGGTGGAGCCCACCAATACAATGGGGCCCACCTCTATTAGAGAGGTGGTATCAATGTGGTATGTAAAAATGTGGTAAGACTAACATTTTTCTTTATAATAATAGTAACAATAATAATAATCCCATTCTTTAGTATTTAGAAATAGAAAATAAACCCTTCATGACAGAAAATAATAAGATTAAAATTTTAAAAATCCTTACAAGCCATTCGCGGTGTCCTTGCAGGCCTTCAATGTCC
Organism: Prunus padus; assembly: GCA_024362665.1. Taxonomy (NCBI): domain Eukaryota; kingdom Viridiplantae; phylum Streptophyta; class Magnoliopsida; order Rosales; family Rosaceae; genus Prunus; species Prunus padus. The sequence continues at coordinate 25,312,532 of JANFAM010000014.1, read as the reverse complement.
AGGAGCTTAACAGCAACAGCCTGAGCCTTCAAACCCTGCCTCAAGTTCTCATCAACGTAACCTTTATGCACAGTTCCAAACCCACCTTCTCCAAGCAAAAAATTCACGGAAAAATTCTGTGTCACGGCACGCAGCTCACTCAGTTGAAAATCAAACAAGTCAGACCTGAAAGATTGCGCAAGATCGTCGATGATGCGCAACGATGAAGAACGGCTGAGATCGGAGAAAGACAACCGTCGAAAAGATGGTAACTGAGCGACATCCTTGGAAAAATCTGACCTAGATGGCCTGCACCTGCTGAAGTTGCCAAAGATGGTTTGATCTTCAGCTGAACAGCAGTTTGCTGTGAAGGGTCTCCAAGGCTTTGAGTGCTGCTGCCTCATTATTGGAGAAGAGATGAATTAGGGAAAGAGGGGTTGGAGAATTGGGTAGTGGGTTGGCATTTGATACAAGAATTAATACCTGAACCATGGTTCCTTATTTTAAAAGCTAAAACGAGAAAGAAATGGACATTCTTTCTCCAACTGCTCTAACTACTCTACTAAATGTATATATATTTCGTATGCAATATGAATCTGCTTCTTCAACGTTATCTTTGGTTGTCATTTTGTTTTCAACGTAGTGTCTTCATGCAAAACGTGAGAAGATATTCTTCTACTGAAGTAAATCTTTTTTGAACTTTATAGAGAAGTGAGAGTTAAATATATGTTTCATATTTACACACCACATATACCACATCTTTTACCTGCGATATTTTTTTTACAATACTCCATGTTTGGCGTTCTCAATTCACCCTAGTATAACGTGAATACGTTTACCGATTTTTAGTTTAATGATAGTTCTCTTTCCCATGTTAGAACGATTACCAGATTCAAGTCACTCATTAGTCTAATGATAGTTCTCTTTCCCATGTTAGAACGATTACCAGATTCAAGTCACTCATCCTGATTGATAAAATAAAAATATAAACTCGTCAACCACCCTAATAAAACCCAGTTATATGAGACGCACTTATGTGGGTTATATGGTGTGGTCCAAATAATTTCATACGCTTTATCTTGTGTTCCATTTAAATCTCCGAATATGGTTTTGTGTATTAAAAAAAGGAATTAGTTAATTAAAATAGATGGTGATGAGTGATATATATAGGATAGTCGTCCATCTTCTTACTCCATTAATAAACAACCGTAAACGTAAGCCTAATGTCAATAGTCTAGTTAATTAGAGATTTTTATATATATGTGAATTCGAACAAGTCCAAAGGCACTGCTCCTTTTCCACTTGCAAATACAAAAACCTAGCTAAGCTAGGTTCTGCATTTGATGAGGTCAGCCTTGCCATCATCTCTCCTCTTCTTTTTATTTTTTATTATTTATTTATTTATGTTTTCTTTATTTTATTTTATTGCACTTGTTTCCTCTACGCATGCATTTACCTAATGACGACTAACTTGAGCTTATCCAATGAAATGTAAGGTCTCCCAAGTTTTGTTTACACAATTGGTGATCTACAAGTTGGTTTTTGTTGGAATTAGAGGGTTGCTCTCATATCATCGTTGGGCTTGTAGTTGAAGGGGTTTAGGTATAAAAGAATAGAAGTATAAGGTAATAGTTTAAATAAAATGTTTTATTACATTTGGAGGAGACTTGTACATGTCTTTGTGTACGTAGAATTATAGGCTATCGGTCTTCTAGTTGTATAGCTCTTGACTAGTTGAGGGATTGGTTTAGAACTAGCCTATTGGTCCTTCACTCATGTAGCTATTAGCTCAAGTCTTTATTTGATAGAACAAGGCTATTGGCCTCTCTATGTGGCTGTTGGGCACCTTAGTGGTTGATGATTTACCACTTGGCTAATCCACACTTAAATGAATGCTTGGATGCCTATTTATAGGCAAGGTTATTTTGCCGCCATACTCCAAGCTTGTCCCACCGACTTGGTGGTGTGCGCAAACATTCCAAGACTTTGTCGTTGATGGAATATGACGGTATACACATAAATCCCTTTGAGACTAAAACACACGTACACCGAAGATAGAAAGCAACACTATGCCAAATTTTACTTTACACCACAGCACATAGACATTGACAAACCTAAAAACCAATGTTGTTAGTTTATTAGGCATCGGTTTTATAAATAATAAGACTTAGTGTATAAAGACATCAGCAAAAATTTAGGCTTTGCCTACCGATGTCGTTGATGCTACTTTAGCATCTATGGTTAAATATACCGATGCCTAAAATGGTCTTCAAATCTTTTTTTTTTCAGCAGAACATTTAGCCACCAATGCCAAAACCATGGTCAACCCGCTATAATGATTTTTTCACCCAAAAAAAAATCAGACTCTCCGTCTTTTTTTTTTGGGGGAAATTTTTGTGGTGGGTGTCTCTCGTGTACTTCGCATCTCTCTTCTTCTCCCTCTTTGGCAATGCATCTTTCTAGCACTACATTTCTCTCGATCTCAACCCTCAACACTCCACCAACACTTGAAACCTCGAAATCGATGGTTGAAACTCACCGACCAACACTTGAAGTCCTATGGAATCTTGTATGTTTTCATCTTGACAATCTAGTCATTGTTATGAAAAAAACTTGTTAATCCAAATACAACGCAAGTTTGAATTTTGAAAGTGAGGGTTGGATTTTTGGATTTTGGGAAGAGAAAATTAGGTCTTTTGTTAGATTTTTCTTATCGGTGTATAGATGGGGCTATTGAGCACTAGGGTTTGAGAATAATGATATTTGTTAAAGTTTTGATATATTGGGGATGTTTTGGGTTAGAGTTGTAAGAGTAAGACCTTAATTTGTACCATTATAAAATATTGTCTTGTATTGAAACAATTTTGTTATGTTATTAAAAAGCATAGTGGTGTCTGTTTTCTGTTACTTCTTCACTAGACCTCCATAGCCAATGATGTTTGTTTGTTTGAAATTGTTAGATGCCTTCAAGATTTCAGTTATATATATATATATATTAAGATCCTTAATTTCATTGGTATTGGTTGGTTTGTGCTTGTGAATAAATTTCCCTTTATATAAATGTTTGTAGGTGTTGAAGGAAACATTTTGCATCTCATGAACTAGAAATGAGTATTAGCCACAACTTATAACACAAAAACATTCTAAATTGCAGATTAATTTTGCTTATTCAAGTTGAGCTAAGCCTATTTCATTTCACCAAAATATCTCTTAATCTAGTCTCTTTGAGTGCCCCAAAAGAAAAACAGAAGAAATTAATGCATAGAATTTACCCTTGAAGAATTTTCTTGGAAATCCAAGAATAAACACCTTGTAGGAAAGGCCTTTCTTATCCATCTTTGAGATGAAGCCCTCTACCTCACCACATCAAATGCTCTCTACCTCACCACATCAAATGCTCTTATAGATGAAGAGAAGACAACCAAGAGGTTTAGATGCTAGTCTTCCTCTTGGTTGGACCAATTTTAGCTTATGGAAGATGAGAGACAAACAGGATGCACTCACACATCAACCAAAGTGAAAAGCAAAAACCCTAAAGTGTTAGGGTGTTATGACTATGTATATATAGAGCCAAAATGTCACACATGTAACTCAAAAAGCCCACATGTGCCGCACTGACAGGACCCGACCCGAATTCCACCCCGGAACCCATGCCGAACCCTGCTGACAACCGACATTAACTCAATGTCGGGCCCACTTACTAAAAAGAAACCCTCTTCAGTCAAACAAAAGAGAAAGGGGACCAAGACTCATGAGGAAAATCGGGCAGAGTCTCCCCTGAAAAAGAACATTTCCAAAAAGATTCAACCTGATAAAAAAATACAGAATATGTATATCCAAGTGCCAGCATGCTTACAAAACACAACATAGGCCTCAGGCCAACAAATTCAACCCTATTGGGCGATACAAAGCAATCTAAGAGTATTTCAAATAAAGAAGCAGAATAAAGTGTTTACATAATAGGGGCAAGTGCCCTACAGTCAAGTTAAGCATGAGAAGAGGAGTGCTTGGTCGAACAGCTCAGATGCTACGACTACGGCATGGTGGGGTGCAAAACAGAAAGAGTGTGAGTGGACAAAAACAAAGTTTCATAAGTTAAAGCAACATAGTAACCCCACCGTTTCAAAACCGATGCTAAAATCATGCAATTCAAAACATTTATATATAGATTTAGTTAAGTATTCAAAATCCCATAACCATGGCATAATAGCCTGAAAATCACATCATGGTACAATTTCCATTCTCACATAATCACCGGCTGTAGGCACGACAAGCAAGGAAAGATCCTCACTAACATCAATAAGAATACGAATATAATAACCCACACACACACACACACACATATATATATATATACACAATAACATCTCAACACCAATCAAGTGTACCGGGAAACCATCCAACAGGGAATAGTTTAACTGGATACGAGGACAACATCATAATGGCCCCGTACCTAGGGTCAAGCCGTCCAAAAATGGACTAAGCTACCCGGCCCGTATGGTAGAATCCTCAATACCCATACATCCGAACTAGTCCTCGAGCTGACTAAACTACTCAATTAAGAGTCTACAGCTACACCCTATTAAGGTATGCACCGGATCGAACTATAACTCAGTAACCATATCAGAATAGTAGAGGGAGGTACATAATGCGGTGTTCACAACACTCACCTCAATTGCCACGCAATAATACATTTATACATATTCATATACTTCCCAAATTTCCTTCCATAATTATGTACCCAACCCAAAATACAAATATCCGGACGCAAGCGTCCCAAAACTCAATGACTAACAAAGATATTCAAAGTAGTCAATAGTATTGAAATCATTAAACTTATATGCATGTTTGTTTATTCATTAACAATTATGTGTATTTGAAAACAAAGTCCACTCATAGGTAGTCCCAAGCAGCCTGACCCTAGGAGGGTCATGCCTGTGAAGTACGAGGTGTCTGCGTACCTAATTTCAAGAATATGATTAAAGATTAATAATCGAACCTTAGAATGATAACTTGAAATCAAACCCTTAACTAATCCCATCCCGACGTACACGTACTCTCGTATGACAAATTCTAAGGTCAACAACATTCGTTGGGCAGCGGGATGACCCCGGGAGACGTGCGGTCAACCCTTGGTCAAACCCGTCCCGAATAGGTCAAACCGGGCCCGTGGGGCCCACGAACTCCAAACTTATATTTGAGAGTTCCTAAAGGTTCCTTACGGTTTAAATAACATGTCCTGAAAGTTTGGTCTCGATCGGACGGTCGGATCGCTCACAATCGTACGATCGGATGGTTATAATTTAACATAACCATAGGGTTGGTGATTTCGGAGTATCCGGGACTCCGAATCACTATCCGTCAATTCCTATACGATCCTTGAAATACAAGGAACCATATACGTGAATTTGGATTCGATCCAACTGCCCGAACACATCAAACCCACATAACGCGCAATATGCGTACATTGGTTCGAGGTCCAAACAATGTCCGAATCGAAATCCGAGCACACGTACGCGTTCACAACTTCACGAGGATCGCATTGGAACGAAGAGCCGCCACCACACCACCGCCACGCGCCGCCGTGGGTGGTGGGTGGCTAGAGTAGATCTGGCCATTTCAAATTCTTCGATTCATGGTGCAAGGCCTATACCAATCGAATCAGGAGGTGGAGGGAAGCTCAGAATCGGGCTGAGGTACCGCAGAACCGGCCGGCAAGCCACCAGATCGAGGCTAAACCGGTTAGGGTTTGGCCAGAAATTTCAGACGTTGGCCACGGCGACTACGCCGCCAATGTTGTCGCGCAACCCCCAAAACAGAGAGAGAGGAAGGAGGGCTACCTTCTGCAAATGGAATCGTAGAAGATGGTGGCCAGAAACGTCGCTGGCGATAATGGAGGTTTCGGTTGGAATTTACAGAGCTCACTGTCGCTCAACGCTGGGGTTTCAGCCGGTGATCTTGGGCGGGATGTGACCGGAAGGAGGAGAGGAATCGATTGGGACCGGTCTCAGGTCCAACTGTGACCAGACAGTGTTGTTTCGAAGGTGAGAAGGCGCCGGTTGTTTGGAGGAGAGAGAACACGTGAGGGAGGAGAGAGAAAGAAGCTGATTGGCCAGTTGGGGTACTTTTATAATTTTATCGCTTTTGCCAAATGACCAGAATGCCCCTCAAGTTCCCGACCTCATATTGAAACGTTTCGCCCGTCAACGGACTCGTTTCGACGATCCGAACGCAATGGCACAACCCGTTTCGCCAAATTCACATTCGAAATGGCACTAAGTGGACCATAATACCCCTTTAATTTAATTTAATTATTTAAATTCCATTTTTTATTATTTAATTCCAATTAATCCCTTTTAAATTATTCTTTTTAATTAACCCATGTCATTTATTTTATTTTATTTTAATTAAGGGTTAGGGACGTCACACACACCCCCTATCTCCCTTGCCTCCTTGTGTTATCTTGGTCCACCACATTAATCTCATAATGTGTCACACTTGTGTTTAAGTTCATATGATCCATTCCCTTTTGAATTTCCAAGTCACATGGGACCTGAACTAAAGTTCCATAACTTTAATTGAATAATTAAATTAATCTAATCAATTTAATTAATTTAGTGACTTAACAAATTTAGTCACTTACTTGTCTAACAAGTGTTGGTCCCAGTCATCCTTAGTTAACCATGTCAAGCGTCGGGTCAACCATTTGTCCTTTGACATTTGACTTTGACCAAGCCACAAAATCATTCATTCTCTTCTTAATTCCCAATCGACTCCTCTTTCGATGCGCGATCTTATAGATTCTAATTAGCAAGGTAGTGGGTATGAATGATTCACTATGAACCAAATGTAAATTTTATGTATCCCTCCATATAATTTTCCCTATTGGCGAAGGCTAATTATAATTAGCCCTTACAGGGTTTCCACAAGCCATGAGTGACACCTAGTAGTATGTCATGACTACCCAAGCTAAAAAGAATTCATTTAGAGAACCTAGTCAGTTTGTGATTCAATGTAATTCAGTCCTTTCTCTTATACAATACTTCATGTCATGTTTTTGGAATACGGTAAACTCGTGTCAAATCACTAACTTGGCATCTCTAGGTTATATGATTCACTTAGATGAAATTGCAAACGTTCTTGTTTCAATTTCTATCAAATACTTTGGCCAAAGATTCAACAAACCACCCCTCTCCGTTGGTCGATGTGGGATGTTACACCATATCTTTAGAGTATTCTCTCTTCTTACTAAAAATAGAGATTCCTTGTTGTACATATACATGCCTCTGTGTAATTAATAACAAATTTTCTATTGAAAATTAAAATTTCAACATAAACAATTTTTTTTGTGGGTGTGGGGAGTTGTGGGAGAATTGTTTTCTACATATGTATTTATAGGTAAATAACTAGCCATTTGTGTTTTTGAAAAGTGAAATAAATTAGCAATGGTTAGTATATATAATTAGCTATCCTTTTTTGGAAAAGTGAAACAAATCAGTAATCGTTAGTATATATATTAACTAGATGTTTGTTTTTTTAATAGTTGCTTTGAAAAAAAAATAACGGCTAATTTACACTAATTAAATGTAATGGAAAAATTAAAAAGTAAAAAGTAATGTCGTTCATGTGTCAATAAGAGAGAGGTTGTAGAGTTATTCTGGTGAACTAGCTTATTGAAATGAATTCCATTTCATAATTCATTTTATTGACCTCTGAAATGAATTATTGATCCCTAAAATGAAATATTGATATATGAAATGAACTAAACTTTACCACTGCAAGTCAAAAGTTCAATTTATTAAAATAAAATTGAAGTGACCCTCACAATTGACATTGACCAAAAAAAAAAATTTAACTGGTGAGATTTGATATTTTTATATAATTAGTTTCCTTAATTTTCTGAAAAAAATAGTTTGAGGGATTAATTGTCAATCGGGTGATAATTCAAGAGACAAATTAGGGTGGGTGCAGTCCAATTTGGTCCGGTTTCCACCTCAAACCGAAATTGGTACTATTTAACCAGTCTTGTTTGAACCGATTTTAGTAAATAAAATTATAAAACCGGTCGGTCCGGTTTGAAATGGTTTCCGATTTTGGAGTGGATTATTATTTTTTTCAAATTATTATTTTTTTATACAAATTCCAACTAAAATTTTATTTTTTGGACTTTAAAATTTACAAATGATCTAATTTCATGCAAAGAGAAATATTGGGCATAGAAAAGAGAGATGTTTTGAAGTTGGACTTGGGGAAATATTAGTTATAAGATTAAAAATGTAACATTAGATTTAAATAATTTTGTATAAAAATTATATAAAAACACCCAACTGGCCAGTTCGGTTCGGTCAAATTTGGTAAAGTGTGAAATTAGAATTGAAATCGATTTGTTAACTTTTTTAGTCAATCGGTTTTTTCATCCAATCCGACTCAGTGTTCTAGTTTTCCAATCTCAATGTCCACCCTAGACAAAATGACAGTTTAGCCAAAATTAAATGGGTCGGAGAGAAGAGCTGACAAAGAAGAGGGAAAGTATTTTTCACCCATTTGTACTGTACGCTCGCATGTAAATTAGGCTTGGTCTAAGCCGTCAGATTGGGTCAATCTGGCCCTGTACTTTCATTTGTGGCCTTTCATATCAAGCTAACGGCTCTCATTTTGAACCGCAAATTAGGCCAACATATAATGATCCGCAGTGTGATAGGAGATGGCGCGGTCGTCTATTGACTAATAATGTTGTCCTGACTCCTGATTGTGGTGCCTACTGGAGCCGAAGATGGGAGTAGAAATCTCAGTGGGCCCACAGAGAGAACGAAATTGGGACCCACACGTTGAAAGTGTAACAACAAAATGCGGTAAGCGTGAGCAAGCTCCCTCACTAATCACTGTTAGCCGTTAGGCCTTTGCTTTTTCTGCTGTCTAAGCATTGAAAGCTTCCTCAGAGCCAACAATGGCGGATTTCTCCTACCTCTCTGATACCGACGAATCAGCTGTAGAAGAACTTATATCTCAAGCACAAGAGCTCTGTGTTCTTGAGCAAGTTTCTGCCATCAACTTGTCTGATTTCACCGATTCTGAACTCCCCACTGAGCTCGAATGCCGCTTTCGGAAACTCAAATCGTTACCAGTCACTAAGCACAAAAGCACAGCTCCAGTAACTGGCTCAGCTCGCCGCAGCTCGATTGAAGGTAAGGCAGAGCCAGTTTCAGATGAAGACTCTGAGATTTTCTCACCTTCCAAACAGAACCCAGATGAGAAAATGGGTTCCGATCCCAAATCAGCATCTGGGTCTGTCTCATCGCCTTTGAATCCAGCGGAATTTTCAGTGAGAAAGGGGAAAAAAGTTTCGAAGGAGAAACCGAAGCATGGGTCAGTTTCATCTCCTTCGAATTCCTCGAACTCCTCTCCGGAAAGGGCAATTTTCTCACCATCCAAACAGAACCCAGATAAGAAGCACCGTCCGAAACCCAGATCAAAATCTCGATCAATTTCTTCTCCATTTGGTTCTTGTAACTCTTCGATGGATTCCCCATCGCCGCCAAGAAAATCGGGTTGCTTCTGGTGTTCCCCGAAGACAAAGAGGGCTTCTCACACAAAGAGTAAAGAAAATGGGGCAAGTGAATTTCGGGCTGGTCTGAGTTTCATCGAAAACGACGATCTTTTATCGGATTTGGGTAGTTTTTCAAAGAAAGAGCAAACGAGGAAGCTGAAGAAGGCATTGAAGGAGGAAGAGAAGGTTTGCAGAGAGGCTGAGAAAATTGTGAAGTGGGCTAAGCAGGCGTCTGCTAGGATGACTGTGACTGGCATTGAAGACGAACTTAGTGATGATTAGAGTTCTTAATACAACGGTAACTTTGGTTTTCATGGAAACAAATTATTAGCATATCAAATATGTTTTGTTTTCTGTGACTTCATCTCGTATATTATACATAAAAAGATCATATATACATTGTAAAGGGTGATGTTTTGAAGTAGTTTTAAGACACATAATCAGCAGTTCGATCAAATTGGTGTCTGCAGTTTACTTGATTCGCTTAGCTGATGAATATATATTGTAACCAAGTATTTTGCTTTTTTGTTGGCATTTTGAAAGGTTTGGCATTTGCTCATAAGGTGTTTGCTAAATTGCCTATTCCAAGTTGGTGGCTGCTTTATCTTACTCAAATGAGATGCTTCAGAAATAATGCCACGATCGATCATGGAAAGTTCTTAATAAAATGCTGAAAATGCTTAAACGTTATAAATTATAAAACTTGGAAATTGGCAGAAGAGAAGCTAGATAACAAGAGAAAAAGGATGTCCATGAAAACTGTCCTCATCTAGAATGAGTTATTTGGCAATGAACTCATATGTCTATACTTGAGGGATGTGAATGCTAAATTTTCATTCGAATGTTGCAAGTGCGCTGAAAAGGTAACTTGGGTGCAAAGGGGCGGGCTAACCACCCTAATCGCCTAACCCACATATGCAATCATGAATGATTATTAAAATAGGAGTTATACAAACTAAGTACAAATTAATCTTCCTAAGACCATATACATCAAAGGCCATCTCAAGCTATAATGTTGAGAAGATCAAATATAACAAGAAAACAACTCCAAGGAAGGAATGTAGAGAAATCTCTCCATCACAGACAATGGGGAGAGCTTCTCTTATTAGAAGGTTGTTGTGCCCACTAATTTTCAAAGCCTAGAGTTTCTAGTGTTAGTACTAGGTATAGTATTAGTAAGAATGATTGTTATATGTAAAATACTACAAAATGTTAATTAAAATATGAAGAAATAAATCTATAATTCAAATGAGGATAATATAGTAAATTAACAATTTTTCATATTAAAAATACTATAAAATGAAAAACCCAATACCAAGATCATTTGGGAGCACACCAAAGTCATGAGCCAATCCAACTAACACCCGATTGGTAAATGAAACACATAATTAGAACATGTTCTTATTTTCATGGGACGCAACGAGACCCATTTACTCTTTTTTAATTCTAAAATAATAAAGAAAAAAAAAGCAAAAAACTAAACCCAATTGGCAGGCGCTCAGAGTAATATGAACTCCATAAATTTGACGTCATTTGACGATTAAAGTGTACGAAAGGTTACATGACTTAAGAATCTTATGGTATATATATATATATAATAATCTCTAAGGCTACTCACATTAGCCATGAAAAAAAGAGTGTAAAATCAATGGAAGCAAATCATTGGAGAGCTTTTCTAGTTTTGGTATTGGGTTGGATGGTTTTTAATCAAGTTGTCAGTCCTGAGATTTTGAGGGCCATGTGCGAAACTTAAATTAGAGCATTCACATAATTTAATATGAAAATACTAACAAAAAATTGCCATGAGTTAATATCATAAATTTTTTTTATATAACTAAAATTCATCATAAATTAGCATGCAATAACAATCACAAATCAAATTCATAAATTCTTTAATGTTTTCATTTGATAAAGTTAAATATTAGTATGTTCGGTAAAAAAAAAATTCAAGAGAAAGAAGAAGGCATGAATTTTTTCTTTTTAGTTTTGTTTTGAGTGGATGAAAGTACTTTTTTTTTTTAAGAAGAAAGCGTGTGGTTATGATATATATTGTTAGTTTAGTTGGACCTCCCTTTATTTTTTTTCGTATGCTTCTGTTGTCAAAACCAACTCGGACTTGGGCTTTATATCAAGATATATGCGCTAGAAACCAATTCCATTAAATACACTTTTGTGTCAATGTGTTGCACGCTGAAATGTATATATAATTTTTATAATATTAATATATATAATATATAAAATAAAAATAATTTGGAGCCCTAAAAAATCGGGAAACCTATGCTGTGACACCGCTTGCACCATGCTAGTGCCGCCTTGTAAGATCAGAAGATGTTCACTTTCGCTCTTATTCTCCTTCACTCACCTCCCATATTCTTGCACCCACATCGGCTGATGAAGATCATTTCAAATGGTGGTCCCACGTATCCTATGCGGTTTGCTATATGTTTTGATAAGGTTGTTAGAACATGTCCAAAAAATGAGCACAAATCAAAAGAAAAGTTCATAAAATGTTGTGAGCTTTGTCCAGATGAGTGTATTAACCACCCAAAGTAATCAAAGATTACAATTTACAGGTACAAAATAAGTGACTGCAATTTTTTTTTGGTACAAACATTTTTTACTTAAATATGTTTATTCATTCAACAAAGTCCAAAACAAGAAAACACACATGTATTTTTCTTCGATTTTATAAATCCATGTATAAGATGACAAAACAAATATATAAGACAACACAAGTTGGAGTAGCAAAAATCAATCCGAACTCGCCACATAAGAAATTAAGGAATTTTTTTATTTATAATCTTGTTTCCCTCTTTTCGGCCTGGTAGGTCGACGGAAGGAACTTTTGATCCTTCTTCTTTTTGAGTGCGGGGCGTGCCACCACCAAGCCACAAACTTGGGCTTGAATGGAATGTGAGTAGATGGATGGTGTGCACTTCTGACTTCTGATCAAGTGATTGCTCGGCCAAGCAAGGAACCTCCTCTCGGCCTAGGTTCTTTCACTTCCTCGGGCTCGAGGATGGTTGGGCTTTGTATGGATATTTTTGTGATTTTTAGGGTTTTAGGTAAAAATAAGGCAATTAAACTAAATGTGCGTTCAAATGTAAAGACGAGGAATAAAGTGCGATAAAATAAATCAAAGCGATAAGTAAACAAGAACGGAATAAGAACAATAAGAACAATAAGGTAAATTAAATTCGAATTTAAACTTAATAAAAACTCAATAACAATAAAAAGTGAAGCAATTGAAATAGACTTGAATTTAAATGACAATGTAATGAAATTGCAAGAATTTAAATGACAAGATAATTTAAATTGCAAGAATTTAAATGACAAGATAATTTAAATTGCAAGAATTTAAACTTACACTAAGGAAAGGAAGAACAAACTATGTTAGGTGCTTGGAAAGTAAAATCCTAAGTCTAGGAAAAGAAAAGTGCGAGACGAAAGATAAGTTTGTTTGTTTGATGTTGTGTGTCTTCTCCCTTCGTCTAGTGAGGTTTATATAGGGGCATCCGTCAGCCCATGGGCTGGCCATTGAATGGCCAAATGTCAACTCTTTTAAAATCCTTTCCTTTTGAAGCCCTCCAAATCTGTGGATCATGTTGGCGGAGATATTCTGATTGCTTGATTCTCTCTTATTTTGGACAATTCCGAATCACCATCAATCTCCTTGATTTCTTTCATTGTGAGGCTTCTGTCACGTGCACATTGACCTCCGGAAATCTTGGGCACGAATCCGTGGCTTGGGCTTCGCCCTCCGAGCTTTGCAATCCTTGAACTCCAAAATTAGTCCGCCGAGAAAATCTTCAATTGATTTTCATATTCACTATATATATATATATATATATATATGAGTGATATATACATATATAAGTATAGTGGGCATCTTAAAATATAAGCCCCAGCCGTATTTATCACTTAGCCTTCAAGAGCTCAACCACAAGCTAGATTGCTCAAATTCTCTTCAAACCTCCAGCCAATATGTATACAAAAATAACCAACAACCCACTTTGCCAAACCTTCAACCGTATTTCAACTTTGCCAATCCCAAGTGGCCCCACTTTTCATGTTTTTATTATATATACATATATTATGTATATATGTCAAAACTCAAATGGGCTATACCATTTCAATTGTCCAGGTCAAAATCAAACTGCATATGCATATATAAGATTGAGGTGGAGTATATTCAATCACACATGTTTACACCATAATCAACCGAGCATGTCCCGTGCCTCAAAACGACTAGCACCAAGGCAGACATGACTTCTCTCGTGCCGAAGGAAGACACTCTTCCAAGGTGCCAGACACCTGCCAAAGCTCCCGACTGCCGAAGTTCTTGATTGCCGAACCTAATCTCCAAGACACGTGTCACCACCAGAGCGACTTGCACAAAGTCCCACATCGAAACTTTGTGCAAACCTCCCACTTTCACCTCCCTCTAAATAGGGAACAGTACCCGAGGTAAAGGGTAACTACTTTCTCACTTTTACTGTTACTCGCCAAAATTACCACTCTTAGTCGACTTAAGCATCGGAGAGCCTTCGTAGGCACCACACCGATGTTCGAAGCTTAACGATCGCTTCTTCCACTTTGTCTTCTGCAGGTACCTAGCTACCGAAGGTCCTAGCCATCTTCCTTGCCGAAGACCCAAGTCTTTCCTATCTAAGTTGACCTCCCAAAAAGAGCATCAAGCACGGCGTGTTCGCTATCACTCCGCTCGATACCTGATCATCAATGACTCTCTATATAGGCGTGGCTTCAGCCTTCTCTACATTCGGTGCCTTACTCCAGAAGAAGGTAATTATGTTCTTCGGGAGATCCATGAAGGCATCTGTGGCAATCATTCTGGCGCTCGCTCGCTAGCACATAAGGCCATTAGGCAAGGATACTTCTGGCCCTCACTTCACACCGATGCCTAGGTCTTCACCCAGAAGTGCGATAAGTGTCAGCGATTTGGCAACATTCCACAACTTCCAGCTGAACCATTGACAGCCATGGTCAGTCCATGGCCATTCGCCCAATGAGGACTTGACCTTATTGGACCTATGCCCTAGGGTAAGGGCCAGGTCAAGTACGCAGTTGTAGCTGTGGACTACTTCATCAAGTGGGCTGAAGCTGAGGCCTTATCTACCATCACGACAGTCTGGCAGAATATCGCATGTCGCTTCGGCATCCCCCACACCATCGTCATGGACAATGGCTGGCAATTTGACAATGCAAAGTTCAAGCAATTTTGTTCCAACCTTAAGATACGTCTTTGCTTCGCCTCCCCAGCCCATCCTCAGTCCAATGGCCAGGTTGAAGCCGTGAACAAAATCATCAAGAAGACCCTGAAGACCAAACTTGACAAAGCCAAGGGTTGCTGGCCAGAGCTACTCCCAGAGGTTCTCTGGTCCTATCGCACCACCTTCCGTACCTCCACAGGAGAAACACCGTTCTCTCTTTCCTTTGGTACCGAAGCCGTGGCCCTAGTGGAAATTGGGCAGCCCACATACCAAACCTCCACTTATGATGCCGACGCCAATGACGAGCAGTTAGCACTTAACCTCGACTTCATTGATGAGCTTCGTGATCAATCCAACATGCGCAACGTCGCATACAAACAGCGTATCGCCAAGTACTATGACTCCCGAGTCAAACCCCGTGCTTTCAAGACTGGGGACTGGGTCATGCGCAAGGTTTCCTTGGCCACAAAAAACTCTACTGAAGGTACCTTGGGCCCAACACGGGAAGACCCCTATGAGATTACCAAAGTCTGCCGCCCCGGCACCTATCAACTTCGTGATCCCAAAGGCAAGACTTTGCCTCATCCTTGGAACGCTGATCACCTCAAGTACTACTATAAGTAAACACACCTAGACCCTAGGACTATGTTTTCTTAGACTTTGGTCTTGAGCCTTGACTCGACCATCTCTTGTAAATTTTGCCTCTCGGCACCTATCTAATGAAATGCCCGACTCTAGCTAATTTTTATTAATCACATGATTATCATTTTGCTAGCACAACTGATATCAAATGACAACGAGTCTAATATCATAGCAAATCAAAATAAACTTGCCCCAAAGCACGGCAAGATGTTCACACATAGCAAAAACAAACTTCAAGTTCCAACAAAAACAAACATCAAGTTCCGAAAAATAACTAAGGTTCCAAAAGAAGGCAACGACTTCAAGACTAAGTAGATGCGGCATCTGTGGCAGCCGGCTCTGACTCTGGCGTGGCACCAGTGGCATCGATGGCGGGACTAGGAGAAGGAGGCTCGCCACTTGTATCAAAGTTGATCTCAACCGACGGGTTGAACCTCGCCAACCTCTCCTCCCAACGAAGCTGCTCATCTACCAAACGGTCCATAATGTAACTCCTCGGCTCCTCCGAGGTCCGAAACGACTTCGACCACTTCGACACACAGGCTGCAGCTACCTCTTCACCTTTGATCGTTTTAGCTCTTCCACCTCTTTAGCCAGCTCCGCCTTCTGCAACAACAGCATGTTCTTCTCTCGATGGCCTCCTGCGCCTCATCCATCTTAGTCTTGGCCAATTCATCACGCCTCTTCAGCCTCTGGATTTCCTTATATGCCTTAGCCATGTTGACGTACATCTCGCCAAAGGCCTACAAAATAAAGCATCATCAATTAGAGTAGACCAAAATGATATCAACATATTCAAAAACAGACATATCTTACATAGGCAGAAGTAAGGATCGTCTTCTGGGCTCGATCCGTAAAGGAAGAGGCCTGAGTCCTCTCCAGAGCCTCGAGATCACTCTTCAAGCCTTCTAGGAAGACGTTCACCAAGGGAACTTCCTGATGACGCATGGCCAAGTTCATCTCTTTCTTCTGCCGGCACATCTTGGAGAAGTCCACCTTCTCCACTCCCTCAGCAAATACATCCTCAACACCGAAGGGTATCTTCGGCGGTGCTTGTAGATCAAAGGAGGAAGCCTGGGCCATGCCCCATCACACTCTGGTGAGCTTCCTCCAGCGCCTTCCTCTTCCCCAGCACGTCGGCAACCAGCCCCTCACCGTCACTCCTAGGGCACTTTCTAGCCGTTTGTGGGGTACCCCCTTCTCCGCCTTCTTAGCCCGAGACTCCCTAAGTCGCCTCTGCATCTCGGTATCATCAATATCCACAACCACTTTCGTGCTTCCTTTTATAACCCCGACCACTGCACATCAAAACTTAAGTTAGTCACAACTACAAATAGGAATCAGAAAGACAAACAATAAAGGTGATCTAGGTACTTACTTCCTTGCAGCAGTCCGGACTCCAACAGATTCTCCTGGGTGACTAAGTTTCGGCACTCACGTTGGGTCTCTGACAACAGTGACCTCACCTTCTCAACTTCGTCTTCTTGCTCCTTGGAGATTGACCCTCACTTCACTGAACCTGCAGCAAAGATTACATACTACTCAGCCATTTACACTTGCACAAGCCACAATGGAGAACCAAGAGTAAAACACAACACAACACTTAAAGGATGGGGCTAAGGATATAGACTGGAAATGGGTAGGAATGTGTTTGGCAACTGTCTTCCCTGGTGGACACTCCCAGTCACCATGAGCCAGGCACCGCATGTGACTGATAAAATAACCCCTTACTTTTGCCTTTCGACAATTGGCTTGCACCCAGCCAAAACTTCCATGTTGTCTCGAAATTGAGTACAAATACATTACTTGCTCGAATGTTGGCCCCCGCAACCTCACCAACCACCAAGCAATGTACACCCCATGAAGAAGAATCCAAAAGTTGGGATTATATTGCCCTAGCGCATACCCCAGCTTAGCCAACATCATTTGCACCCAAGGATGAAACGGTAGTCTGAAGCCATGATGACACATATCCGTAAAAATCAATATTGAGCCCTCCCGAGGATATCTCACCACATCCGCTAAGGTGTATCCTCAAACCTACATAGGGTAGGACACAATACTCTGTCCGAAGCTCGGCCAGCTTTATGTCTGTAAGATAATTCCGCTTCACCAAAGGGACACCAACCCGTATGTCCACTCCCTCTGAAGCCGAAGCCACTACCACACCACTGCACTCGATGGTGATGCCTGATTACTCGAGCCCACCTGCGGTGTATGAGGCAAGGCTAGAACCCAATTACATATGGCCTCTAAATCCTTGTAATTCCTCTGCATCTCCTTATATGCAGCTGACCCAGAATTTGTAGATAGCTCACCCCCTCACCCTCATGCACTACCATCCTACTCTCTATAACACCTTCTACAACACCCTCTGTCTGGGAACTCTCATCCTCAAAGCACAAATAAAGGCTTGACTCTGACTGGGAACTCTCATCTTCCCCACCAAAGGCGGGGGGTTATGACTTTCTTTATCAGAACTCTCAGACATCTACAATATGCAGAAACAAGGAAAAGGAACTAATGCACATGCAAGAAGGATCGAAATATACATTCCACAAGTTCATATCAATGTTCAAAGTGTTCATCAAGTTCATGCTCATATTCAAGGTGTTCTTCCTAATCTTCAACATGTTCATGCCAAAACAGACATTTCAATTCAAAAAATGTATGGGAAAGGAGGTCTAACCTTGTTTGCACCACCACAAAAGACGCCGGAAATCACCTTGGCCCTAGCACTACCACCAAGAAAACTCATCGGAAATCTCCTTCTCTCCTCTTCACTTTTTCCAAATTTTTCTCTCAAGTCTCAAGTGTGAGGCCTTCTCCACCCCAAGCTTATATTTATAAAGTCTCAAGGGTACCCACGCCTCGATTTACGAGAAAACCCTAGCACCTTTTCAGCTTCCCTCTCAAATTCCTTATACTGCATCACAATTTGAATTTCAAATTTCAAATTCAAATATATATATATATATATATATATATATATATATATATAAATGGAGCGAAATTCACAAATTGGCCTTGCCGAATGGCAAGACCCGTGCAGAAGGTATGGGGGTCTCACAAATTCAACCCTACAAAACACCACTTAGGCTTAGCCCTAACCCTTGCCAAAGGCCCGGCCCCTAAATCCCAATTTTCCTTCCACCAACGCTAAAGCCCAGCTTCCCATAAAAATTCATGTGGCCCTTTAATGGTTGGACCCTTTCCAAAAGGCCAAGCCCAATTTGCTTCAACGGCAAAGGCCATGCCACGAACCACCCTTGCCGTTCCATGCTCAAAGAAAAGAAGTCCTCGCAACATATTATTCTCGCAGCTCAGCCCCATTTCAGACAAAATACTCATCTTCCTCCACATGTACACATATGACGGACAGTCCTTGCCGAACGGCAAGGACCGTGCAGAAGGAGGAGAGACTCATCCGTAGGCTCCAAATGGCCTTGCCGAACAAATATATATATATATAATGTATAAAAACAGTCCTTGCCGAACGACAAGGACCGTGCAGAAGGGGAAGACAACCGGACTGTTACCTGGCTGATGTAACTCCTAGAGACCACCCTCACCAAACGGCAAAGGCTAAGCAAAAGCAATTAGTAGCTCTTGAAAAAATCAATTCAAAACCCTCCAAATTATCCCTATCAAATGAAAAAATTGATCTGCAACTTGATATTATTTGCCTTACCCAAGACTTGCCGAACGGCAGGTTCTGTAGAAGAACTATGGGACTCACTTCTTTCTCAAATTTGCCTTGCCAAAGCCACGACAGCCCTCACAAAAACTCAGACCCAAAAGACCCTGATCGTTGCCTAAATGAAGTACGGTATCAAAGTTACCTTTGCCGAATGGCAAGGGCCATGCTCAAAAAAATTGAAGGCTTCGAGAATCCTTGCCGACACAACTCAGAAGGTCCAGGCTGCTTGCGGAAGGCTTCAGCCCTCCAAATACTTCAGCCCCTTCAAAAGTTTCAGTCTTGCCGAAATCAAAACAGCCCAGCCAAGCTCAGCGCCTCACGCCACCCAGCCTTGCCGAAAGCTCCAGATGATCTTGCCGAAGGCTTGTGCTCCAGTCTTGCCGAAATCACTCTTCTCCTTGCCAAAGCAGCCCCACCGAACGGCAGTCTCAAAAAAATTTTTGTGTGGAACAGATGGAACCCTCATACCCAAACCCTAGCAATTTTTAAATACCATTGCCGAAGCCCAAACTCCCCAGCCTTCTCCACCCACTTGTCGAAGTCCTTGTAGCCCAGCCTTTGCCAAATGCTCAAGACAAGCCCACGTGGCCCTCGCTGAACAACATGACCCACGCCTAACCCAAGCCCAGATCTCTTGCCGAAGATTGAGCCCCATGTATGGAACCTAGCTTCCTTGCCGAACGGCAAGGAGCGTGGAGAGGAAAATTGAGGCCAACAAGGGAATTTTTTTGTTTAAAAAAAACAAAACAAAAATTGGTCTTGCCGAACGGTAAGGACCATGTGCAGAAGCTGTGGAGGGACTACCCACTGGCTGACCAAGCCCAAAAATAAAAAAACAAAAACAAAAATTTTAAAAAAAAGTTGAACGTGCCTTGCCGAACGGCGGGCAACATGCAGAAGCTATCGAGGTTGAGCTAGAAAAAGGACGTAGTGGGAATTTGCAGATTTGGCGTCTGAGCTCCGATTGAGACGCAAAATACCTTTTCGGAAATGGAACGATGCCACGAATCAAACTCATCGCTTTTCTATAACGTATGATGGTTTTTGGGCTTCCGAGGTCGTTTGGCCTCCCAAATTCGCATTTAAAAAAATTATAGTTATGTTTTTCAATTTTTGTTAATTTCCCCTTTTAATGTTAATAACTTCCTACCCCTTTGCTTAGCCCAGCCTCAGCCATTTACTACAAAAACACTCTCTTGCAGAAGCTCAGGGCCTAGCTCCACAACCCGGCCCAAGCCAAGACCCACTCAGACGGCTATTGCCAAAAGGCACGACACTTGTCTAGCCTAGCACCTAGGCCATATTCTTGAAGCTTGACGCAACTCATATATTGCCAACTTGGGGGACTAGGAAATGCCCTAGGGCTCCTACTAAATTGGGAATGCTGGGTCACGATTATGCAAAATCTTACAAGTTCCCAACCCAGAAGTTACTTCTTGACCGCGAACTTAGGGGACTACTGTTTACACCATAATCAATCGAGCATGCCCAGCCTCAAAACGACTAGCACCAAGGCAGACATGACTTCTCCCCAGCCGAAGGAAGACACTCTTCCAAGGTGCCAGACACCTGCCGAAGCTCCCGATTGCCGAAGCTCCTGACTGCCGAAGCTCTTGATTGCCGAACCTAATCTCCAAGACACGTGTCACCACCAGAGCGACTTGCACAAAGTCCCACATCGAAACTTTGTGCAAACCTCCCACTTTCACCTTCCTATAAATAGGGAACAGTACCTGAGGTAAAGGGTAACTACTTTCTCAATTTTACTGTTACTCTGCCAAAATTACCACTCTTAGCTGACTTAAGCATCGGTGAACCTTCGGCCGGCACCACACCGGTGTCCGAAGCTTAACGACTGCTTCTTCCACTTTGTCTTCTGCAGGGTACCTAGCTACTGAAGGTCCTAGCCATCTTCCCTACCGAAGACCCAAGTCTTTCCTATCTAAGTTGACCTCCCAAAAAAAGCATCAACAACACATATGGCGGCTGGATTTTAGTTCGAGAAATGAAGCCCACGTAGTTGGGCATAGTGTATCCGATTATACATATGGGCGTGCGTAGTGGGCAGTCTAAAGAGATCAAACAAATACCCGGCCGCATCTTTACATCCTCAAAGCCCTGGCCGCCAACTCTTTTCAAATATCCGGCCGACTTTCATGTTCCCATTTTCATATATATATGTAGGCTTGAACCCCAAGCCTCCATCCTAAGATTAGGTGGCCGATATTCTTTGGATTTTATCCGGCCCAACACTCCTCAACTGCTTCATCCAAACTTGGTGGCCAACTCTCACTTTTATATATATGTATAAATATGTATATAAAAAGTGGGCACTTCAAAATTAGCCGCCTCTATATTGGAAGCATGTATATATGGTTAGCGACATGAACAGACCTATATACATATTACATATGTATATATATATATAGCCCTTAACTTTTAACTTGAATATCCACATATAATTATTTATATATTCACTCAAAAAACTTCCAGCCCTTGACTTTTATTAGCTCACTTGTCCAGCCGCTTCAAGTCAAAGACCCGGTCATATATATTCAACCCCAGATTTTTTAGGTTGAACACTTGACACCGCCTTCAACAGCTTCCTGGCCGAAATTTCTTCAACCTAGACCCGGCCGCTCAAACTCAAGAACTCCTAGACCAAAATCCCGGCCACCAACAACCAAGACTCATCTTAAGAAAAATATCCAATCGCATTTTATATATAAATTGGTTTATATATAGGCTCCTAAAAGCCCCGCCGCATATTGCACTTGCCAAACTTCTGTGGCCCAACAAAACTCTTGATGCTCCATCCCTCCATTCAACAATCCCGGCCGCAATTCTCATCTAGCCCTGCCGCCATAATCCCCTCGCAAAAAGGCCCGGCCTAGCTTCCTTATATATATTTACTTTCATATATATATACAAATGAAAAGCACACATGCCGTTTTAGACCCAAAAAGAAAACCTCTGCTTTGCTTGCTTGCAATAAATCACATGGTCCCACCAATTCTCAAGCCATTTGAATGGCTTTTCCCAGAGAAGTTTTATTTTATTTTTTCTTTTGAAACACACACATATATCTTGGAACTACTATAACTAATAGATATGGATGTGGGCCCAGCGAGGTTTCTTCTTTTCTTTTCCACAACGGACAACCCAAACTCCATTTTCTCTCTTTCAAGCACGGATCCAGCGGATCTACAATTTTGAATTCATCCCAATAGTCAGCCGCCTTCTCCAAAAACTCCTACCCACAAATTTCCAGCTGTAGGCCCGGGCCTCATAGCCCCAAAGCCTCGACTGCGATTTCCTCAAAAACAGCATGGCCGCTATTTGCTTCAACACCCTGGCCTAGCCTCTCCATCAGTCCTGGCCACATATTCGCACGAGGATCTGACCGTTATAGTTCCCTTGCAAGGAACACCCGGCCGCCAAACTCCATAGCTCAG
Source organism: Prunus padus (assembly GCA_024362665.1). Lineage (NCBI taxonomy): Eukaryota > Viridiplantae > Streptophyta > Magnoliopsida > Rosales > Rosaceae > Prunus > Prunus padus. The sequence goes on along the minus strand of JANFAM010000014.1, from coordinate 25,289,978 downwards.
CCGACTCCAACTTCGAAACTGGGCTGCCCCTGCTGCGCAAAAATCCGGCTGTAGAGCCTCCCAGACCCGGGCCGCCAGTTCCATCTCCAAGACCCAATCTCAAAGTTCTCCGCCTCAGCCTCAAAACCTTACAGATCTGGACCGTATTTCTCAACGAAAATCCGGCCGCTAGTCTCGACAAGACCCGGCCTCGCATCTATTCGAGCAAAAACCCGGTTGCACCATCCTAGCCCTTCAAAAAAATCTCCTTAAGGTTCGAATCTCCACCAAGTCCTTGCATTTTTCATATACCCAATATTGATTGAATCGATATATGTATATATTGACATACATTTGGGCAGCCGTAAAGACTCAAATTTCGACCACGTCTTTGCAAGGAAAGCACTCGGGTTTGGTGAATTTTCACCACCCCCAAACAAATCTCTAAGACGTTGTTCCTTAATCAAGAACAAGTTTAGAGCATCTACAATCATGCTCTCTATTTTTAGTTAAAAATTAAAATTTAGCTAAAAACATATGAAAGCTATTTTTGGAGCTTTCTATAAAATTTTAACTCCAATTATGCTCTCTAGTTTAGGGAGTCATAAATCTTTGTAAGTCTTTTTTAATTGGTCCATCTCTATAAAAATATATATATATATATACAAAATCATTAGCGTTAATTAAAGGTTTTAAATACTCACAAAATAAAGAAGCATTAAATTATAGGGAGCCACTAGGAGTCCTTTTTCTCTCCTCAGATTTAGGAGATTCTAGAAGTCTCCCTATTTTAAGAGGTGAATATGGAGCATGGTTGGAGTTGCATTTTTCCAATTCTTCCCTAAAATTTATCTAAGGAGGTGCCTACTGTGGATGCTCTTACAATCCAATTGTTGATACTTGGTTTTCGCATTACCAATCAGAGTGCGTCCAAACCTTTAGTCAACCCTTCCTCAATGGCGTACTTACAGGTTTTGAAGAGCACACTTCTATAAGTCTTCTTCTTTTTGCACTTGGGGTGTGTTTGAGCCTGGTCGAAATTCGACCATGTGTCTTGGAAAACCAATAGGCCAAAATGCAAATTGGCGACTCAAGGTGCCTAACGGTCAAATCAAAACAAGAAGGCCGGACTTAAGGGTCATCATGCACCCCACGTCAATTAATCTTCAATAAAGTCTATTGCTTTAGATGCACGATGTTCCACCATAATTTAGACTAAGAACTTATAAGTCAAAACCCAACTTCCAACAACGGGTTGAAAACATCTGACTTCCAAAGTCGGAACATCTGGAACTTTTGAAGTCGGCTGAATAATGGAGCAAAGGTCGAAAACTTGGCTGGAAGGGTAGCCTTTGAGCTAGCCGAAAATGATTGGAGATGTGGCTGGGATTTTGGTTGGATAGAGTTGAGGTGCAGGTGCGGCTGGTTTTCTTCCAACTGGTTTCGAGTTGGACGAAAATTGGAAATGTTGGATCTTTCTGAATTGGTGGGGGTGCGGCTGGTTTTTAAGTGGCTGAAAATGCTTGGGACTTTGAGTTGGTTGAAGAGTGGTTTTACCCGGGAGGCCAAACGTTGGCCTGCTAATATTAAAACACTTGTTCGGATTGGTGGCCAACCTTCATGTGCACGAACCCATGCTTGTTTGAGTTGACTAGTTGGCTTTTAAAGCAGCCAACCTTTATATATGTATTTGTGTGTAAGGTTGCAGTCGGAAGTCAAGTACCTTAAATGAGTCAGGTGTGCGTGTTTGACAATCCAAAGAAAGTTGGATTGATCAGAATACTGGCGTGAGTTGCTTGGATCCCATGAACTGAAATGATATTAACATATTTTACTAAGGGTTAAAGGCCAAGTTGGCCTTACGTGAACTAAATGGCCAGTTGGCCAACTACACATACAGACCCAATGTATTATATATGTGCTTTCAAATTCATGTTCGTTTTCATATTATACTAATATATATATATATATATATATATATATATATAATATTCAAATATCAAATGGATAGGCCAACTCAATGGCTTTGTTTGCCTAGTACGACTGTCTGAAGGCCAATTGCCTTCACAAATTTACTGGCCAAATCAATGGCCTTTCGTTTGTATCAATATATTATTATATATATATATATATTATATATATAATATAATGGCCAAATCAATGGCTTTTAATTCGAAATGGCCAATCCGATTGTCTTAGTGTATTTTTATTATTATTTATATATATATATAGTTACAAATACTAAATCATGGCCTTGTGGTTTGGGTATTCTCGATGGCCATTAAATGGCCTATTTGATAGATGTATTACGTTTTAAGTGAGAATTCATGCATATTATATATATCAAGATACCTTAAAAATTCATGTAGATTTATTGGATTCCAAGTTATCCAACTTTAGGGGATGATTTTCAATCATGACTAGAACTCCATCTCACCAGATGTCAAGACAAGTCTTTGAGTTCAAGTCCAACTCACGGAAGTAGGCCCGAAACCTCCGGATGTTTTCATGCACGTGGCAAGATCTACTTCAGGAAATCAATTAAAGAAATCGATGTAAATCCGAAACATTCCTAAGAAGGAGAAAATCAAGGAATCAGATTTTCAATCCGATGATCTCATGTAAATCACTTCCGTGGATTTAGGAAGCCACACAAGGCAAGATTTTGAACGAAGTTGACCTATGGCCATTTAATGGCCAGCCCATGGGTGGATGATCACCCTATATAAACCCCATCAGATGAAGAGAAAAGGGCCCCGACATCAGACACAAAAACCTACTTTTTGTCTTTCACTTTTCTATTCCTAGACTAGGTTTTATTTTCCAAGCAAGTAGACTAGATCAGTTCTTCGCTTTCATTAGTGTAAGTTTAATTTCTCGCAATTTATATTACCTTGTCTTTTAAATTCAAGTTTATTTCAGTTCCTTTACTTTCATTGTTATCGAATTTCATTAAGTTTAATTTCAAGTTTAATTTAGTTTATCGTTATCGTCGTTCTTATTTCGTTCGTACTTTATTTTACGTTATTTATCGCTTTGATTCATTTTCTCGCACTTTAATTATTGTTATTAGTTTAAATTCGTTTTTTAAAGTTAATTGCCCCATTCTTACTAAAAAAACCTAAAAATAACAAAAACATCCATACAAAACCTAACCATCCTCGATCCCGAGGAAGTGAAAGAACCTAGGCCAAGAGGAGGTTCCTTGCTTGGCCGATCAATCGGCTGGTTAGAAGTCAGAAGCGCGAACACAACAACCCGACATTTTCCATTCAAGCCAATTAGTGGCTTGGTGGTGGCACGCCTACGCAATCCAACAGAAGAAGGACCAAAAGTTCCTTCCATCGGCCACCTCGGCCGAAAAGAGGGAAACATAATTTGGCACGCCCAGTGGGACACACTACATGAGCGACCGAAAGGAATGTCAACATTCCTATCAGCCGATGAACTACAACGGCTATGATTCTTATGGCTCAAATAGCCAATCCATCGGCCAACATGGTGACCACAACCACTACGGCCAATATAATTTTACCCATCAAGGTGGGTCTAACAACCAATATGACTCAAGTAGTCAATTTGGTGGGCACAACTATATTGGCAAATATGATCTTATGAACCAAAATGGTTCTAATGATCAAAATGGGTTTGGTGGCCAAACCAATCAAGTGGCATGGGGGCAATACACTTACCAATATTGCCAAAACGGTTTCACCTATATGTACAATGAGCCTAATTATTTTTCCAAAGCATATCATCCTATTGGGTATGGTGACCAATATAATCTCAAGGTGGATGAGAGGCCATCTGGTGGCCTTACCCACATGGTGGAAGAACATACGAATGAGATTATGGAAACATCTAAGATGGATGTTTTATTAAAAGAATTCGGAGATGGATTACAAACATCCCACGACCTTTTCGTCCAAATTTTGCAAGAGATTTCATCTCGACTTAGCCAACGAGCCGAGGGGCAAACTCTCAACCCCAACCTTGATTCTCAATCAAAAGAGGAAAATCCTCATATGGTTGCACTTCATCCACCAATTCCACCTACTATTTTAGAGGAAAATGAGGTCGGTATGGAATATGAGAGTGACAAAGAGGTGGGCGAGATGACTTTAGAATCAAATATTCGAGTCGACCTTCCTATTGAGAACCTGACATTGGTTGAGGAAAAGGAGTCCGCTCAAGGGGATGAGACTCAAAAAGTGGTTAAGGTTGAGGACGAAAATATCCTCCAGCCCAAAGCAACCATCCTAGGATGGAATGGCCTACAATCTAATGAAAGAGAAGGTCGAAGCATGACCCAACATGCACTCATAATAGACATGGTTGTAGGAGACAACGCGGACACATCGAGACCACAGGTAAAGGTGGGCAAGTTTGTCAAACCCCAACTCAGGGCCAATAGTTGCCAATCAAGTGGACTTGGGGGGCATGGAAGGTTGGCCAAAGTAATGGCCAAAAGTCATCTGTGTTGTACTACTTATCATGGTACTTCAACCCATCGCCGACAGAATACCATGAATCATGATGAGAATAAGAAGGGCTCCAAGCTTGGAGTGAAACATGGTTGGCCACCACCATGGTCTCTGTGAAAGTGTTGTTCCCCACTGCCAACTACTGAGAAGGTTGTGGAATTCTAATAAGAGTCATCGTTTTCTATGGCCACTATTTTTAACTTTAAAATAAAAATAAAAAAATAAAAAAACTTGGAAGTTGGCTTATGTGAATGGTTTCCAGGCTGTGCAGATCAACCAACTTTACGGACTAGTCTGTACTTCCTCATGCTGAACCACATGACACGCCTTATATGGATGGAAAGCTTTGGAAGTCAGCTTTCTGTAGAATTTTACAATTCACAAGTCCGAGTTTTCTAGAGGAAGTTGTGAAGGTTTTGATAGCCGCTGTTCAGGAATGCTGGCTGTGCAGATCAGCCGACTTTACGGACTAGTCTGTACTTCCTCATGCTGAACCACATGACACGCCTTATACGGTTGGAAAGCTTTGGAAGTCAGTTTTTTGTAGAATTTTACGGTTTTCAATTCTTATGTCTCTATAGGATTTAGTGAAGGATTTAGTATCCACTGCACAGCCAGAGGATTCGGAAATAATTGAGTCACTTTGCATGTTTTGAGAGGCTAGGACCTTAGAATTCATAAAGTCAAGAACTTTTGGAAGTTCTGAGGTGACAACATCCGGGAGTTCTGAACTTCTGAGGTCCGGGACCTTTGGAAATATTGAGTCACAAAGTCACCAAGTGGCCCAAAATGGCCATCTATATGAATATATAATGGCCTGATGATGGTTTATTGCAAGAAAAATGGCCAATCTAGCAACAATAGTCTGATTCCTCAAGATGATTCGGTGGTTGAGTCTTATGGATTCCTAAAAATGGTCTTGAGGTTGGTGTTATTTTGAATGCAAGTGGGAGGCCTTAAAGCTTCGTGTCTTGCGACAAGAATGGCCAAATAAATAATAGATAAATGTTATTGAAGTGGCCAAAGTTCATATATGTCATTATGTGATATTAATATAATATATATGATGGTGAGAGGCTTTGCCTCGTGTTGATGTTCAAAGGCTAGAAAGGTTGTGGTTATAAGGTCGACATCACCCACAGAAGGCTTACGATTGAGTTTCGTCGGTGGAAGATGTGATGCTTTATTTCGGCCCCGGAAGTTGAAGTTTGTGATTTGTGGGCGAAAGATGACTTGGGGGCATATCCACCACCCAAGTAATCCGTCAGAGGGATTTACACGACTTCGATCATAATCAGATGGTTGGTTCGCTCCTCATGAGCAATCAACCACAAAATGTTCCGAACATTCAACAAGGCCAGAATGGCCTCGGCCGAACCACGGCTGTCGACACCAACCAAGTGTTGGTCGAAGATGTTACGGAGGTCGCTGGAGGTCAAGTCTTAAGGCCGAATCCGGCCACTTCTTTGGATATCCAACAACTCATCCGAGCTATGGAGACATCAAACCAACTCAACCATCAGCGGATGCAAGACATGGTTCAAACCATGGCTACTCAAAATGCTCAGATCAACGAGAGGTTTGATCGACTGTTAGGCCAACAAAATGGCCAAAATGGGAATCAAGTTGGTCCGAATGGAGTACCAGCGGCGGGGCCTCAGTTGGAGGCCCAACCAAATGGAGTCGGTGCAAATCCGCCTCAACCAAACCCACCAGCTGGGGGCATCCCAGCCCCGGCGGTCAACATTCCACCGATTGGTAACAACCCATATGTGGCTGCCAACCAATTTCAAGGTTTCCAGCCGTATAACCAATTCCGCCCCCAAGCCCACTAGGGGGCAGGAGTCAACTTCGCTGGACCTCATATCAACAAATTTGCCGGAGTCGGTGGATGGAATAACCTTGGTGGGAATGCAAACTTGAATAATCCACTACTAGGAAACCAAGCAATCGATCGAGGAGCGATCGAACAGATGATCCAGGATATGGTGCCTCATGCTCGGAGGATTGGTAGACCAGTTTACCGAAGGCCCTATCCGGAGCACTTTGATCAAGAAGAATTTCCACGAGGATTCAAAGTTCCGGACTTTGCATTGTTTTTAGGAGATGGACTTCAATCGACCGTGGAGCATATTGGCCGATTCACGGGCCAATGTGCAGAAATTGGACATCGTGAGGCCTTGAAATTGAGGCTATTTCCGAGTACCCTCACGGGAGCTGCCTTTTCATGGTATGTCAAACTACCTCAGAATTCCGTTCCAAATTGGCAGACCATGGAGCAAATTTTCCACGAATAATTTTATCGGCTAGAGCCAGAAGTTTCAATGGCCGACTTGGCCAAGATGTGCCAAGGACCAAATGAGTCCGTCCAAGAATACTTGGGGAAGTTCAAAGAAGCAAGGGCTAGATGTACGGTCAACATGCCTGAACATGAGTTTGCAAAATTGGCCCAAAGTGGGTTGTTGCTCGACCTCCGAAAGAAATTTGAGGGGATCGAATTCCATGAAATCTATGATCTCTTACTTCGGGTGAATTGATACGAAGCCCTTCTAAAGGAGGAACAACAAAATAATCGGCCTACATCTCGGCCGACCTTTTATAGAGATCTGCCAAAATCTTCCACATCTAGAACCACGGCTGTCCAGGCAGTGGATGTCGAAGTCCGACGACGGTCCAGATTTCTAAATTTAGCGGAACCTCGCAAAAAGGAGTCGGAACCAAGTCTTATACGTACCTTTGACATTTCGAAAGCCGAATTAATATTTGACCAACTTCTAAAAGAAAAGATGATAAAATTACCTAATGGTCATGATATTTCGTCGGCTAACGAGCTTAGAAATAAGATTTTTTGCAAATGGCATAATGTTTGGTCTCATGCGACTAACTATTGCCTTGTTTTTCGGAATGTTGTGGAGGACCTCATTGATCGAAAGATCTTGAAATTTCCAGAGAAAGCTACGATGGGTGTTGATCAGAATCCATTTCCTAATGCTCAGGCCAACATGGTGAATGCCAACTTCCCAAGGCCAGATCAACCTCGACCAAGGCTGGACTTGGGTGGCTCGGGAAAAGCAGCGGCAGAGAGAAGAGCTAGGGAGACCCAGGTGGATCCTAAGGCGAAGGGTAAGGCCAAGATGTACCCAGAAGTGGCCAGAGGTCTAGATGAGAAGTTTTCAATCAAGGAAGAGTCTCCTAAGGCCATTGTGCTATGTAGCCGATGTCAATGTGAGGTTTTATTGGAGGTGGCTCCACCAAAACCCAAGGAGCCATCCAGAGAACCGACTAGGGAGTTGGTCAAGGAGCAAGTCCCGATAAGTAGACCCAAAAGTGTTGGAAAAATGTGATGAAAAGTCCGGCCGAGAACTACGGCCCACATAGCCCAAGGGGCATGACGGAGGTGAGACCGAACAAACGGTCGTTGCATGAGTACCAAGATAGGTACGAAAGGCCACGATTTCAGCCTAAAAGAAGAAGTCAGCCGATGCCTCTGAGATATGAGGATATCGCGGAAGATCCACGAAATTCAAACCAAGACAAGAATCGAAGTATTTGGATTTCGGTAGGGGAAGGTAAAAACCGAGATGTGGCCTATGTATGAAGACCTCGCCCATCGGATGGTAATGGCGTGCCAACTTTCAAGATGCCAAACACCAAGGCAGGTCAGTGGTATAGAAGCAGAGGTTCAAAACTTCCTCCGATACCTTTGAGCAAAACTCAAACTAGAAGGGCTCAAAGGCAATATGCTGCCTCATGCAATGCAGAGTTTGAGTGGGCGGACAAGAGGCAAGCCCAACTTGACCGATTGGTCGAGCTTCGAGAAAGGCTCCGACTAGAAGAGTTGGAATTGGCCAAAGCCGATGCCGTGGCTTCATTGGGGGCAGCAGCGGCTGAAGAAATGAAAGTACGCAGGCAATGGGTGAATGGCCGAGTAGTGGTGTCGGCCGAAGATGAGCCAATCTTGGAGTTGGAGGCTCATTTGACCGGAGCCTTTGAAGCAAACAATTCCAAGGTCGAACCCAACAGACCAATGAATGGGTCGAATGACGGACCACCAAAAGTTGAGAAATCTAGGAAGGTTCAATTGAAGGCCAAGCCTTTGGTCCCCAAGAGTCAAGTGGTGGCTAAGGTGGTATCCTCACCCAAGGTCGATGAGAAGAAAGAGAATGACCGAGAAACGGTCAAGGATGTTAGGGCTAAACCCCAGATGGGGAAAACAAGCCAAAGGTGAAAGAGGATCAAGTTATGGTCGATGCTCAGACACCCGAGGTGGAGGAAAAGGCCGAACTTACGGTCGAAGTAGAAGCCAAAGAAGCTTCAGAAAATCCCGAAGGCACTTTGGCTGACGACGAAGAGCTTTATGGAGAAGACGAAGAGTATGGCGAGGAGGAGTATCTCGAAGATCTCACAGAAGAAATGATGGAGCAATTAGCGAATGAACGTAATGAAGAGATGGCCAAGTTTGAGAACGATCTGAAGACTAATAAGACCAAGGTGAAGTTTGGAGACTTCGACGAGGTCGAGGCCATGGTAGTCACACTTCCGCTATTTTTCGAAGCTTAGCCAGGTCAACCAAACTCCATGAATGGGGATGTTTTTGATGAAGTCAAATCCATGGTTCAGATGAACGAGCCAAAGGAAATCGAGGTGACTAGAGAAGTTCCGAAGGTTGAGGTAGTTCAGCCACAAATCATGTTGCCAAGTTTAGAGAAGAAAATGCCAGAGAATGTGTGCTATGAGATGCCCACCAAGAGGATGGCTTCCCACCTTAAACCTCTATACGTGAACGCTCATTTTGATGGGGTTCCGGTGAGAAAATTTCTAGTTGACACGGGAGCCACGGTGAACATCCTCCCAGCCTCGGCAATGAAGAAATTGAGAAAAAGTTCAGATGAGCTAATCCCAACCGAGACAACGATCGGTGGCTTCATGGGAGATACTACTCCAAGTCAGAGTAAGCAAAATGGTCAAGATGACAGCCTTCTTCATGATGGAAACAACGGCTCATTATAATGCTTTGTTGGGTCGAGATTGGATCCACGAAGGTTGGGAGTGTGAAACTGGTTGAGGCCAACTCACGACATTTCATGGCTTCAACCAAAGCGGTGGAGGCCAAACTTTAAGAAGGATGATCTTTGACCTTTTATTTTCACTTGGTCATATAAGAACGGCCGCCTTACGAGAGTGTCGGCCGAGAAGTTGATCAACTTGAGGGCACACAGCGCCCATATGGACAAACAGTGTCTTGAGAAGACTATATGGTTATTGGGCAATAAAAAATACTAGTGCATGGTTCAACCACCAACTTGGTGAAATTTTTTGCATCAAGACCTTGAATCCAATGAGATCAAAGAGTTGGAGTTCCATTTACCAGATCTATGATCATTTGATCCCACATGAAGAATAGTCGTAGAAAATGGGATTATAGATGGAATGACTAAGATGGTCTGGTCCATGACTCGCCGATGAAAACCTGATTTTTTGAAAAATATTACCTAACGGCTTGAGAGAATGTGGGGAAATGATTGATCACTTTTATTGACTAAGAAGTTAAAAGCTTAGGAGAATTTCGATTCCCTTACCCTTCCGCCAAACTTTAGGGTAAAAGAATCGAGGGGGCAATGTTTGAGCCTGGTCGAAATTCGACCATGTGTCTTGGAAAACCAATAGGCCAAAATGCAAATTGGCGACTCAAGGTGCCTAACGGTCAAATCAAAACAAGAAGGCCGGACTTAAGGGTCATCATGCACCCCACGTCAATTAATCTTCAATAAAGTCTATTGCTTTAGATGCACGATGTTCCACCATAATTTAGACTAAGAACTTATAAGTCAAAACCCAACTTCCAACAACGGGTTGAAAACATCTGACTTCCAAAGTCGGAACATCTGGAACTTTTGAAGTCGGCTGAATAATGGAGCAAAGGTCGAAAACTTGGCTGGAAGGGTAGCCTTTGAGCTAGCCGAAAATGATTGGAGATGTGGCTGGGATTTTGGTTGGATAGAGTTGAGGTGCAGGTGCGGCTGGTTTTCTTCCAACTGGTTTCGAGTTGGACGAAAATTGGAAATGTTGGATCTTTCTGAATTGGTGGGGGTGCGGCTGGTTTTTAAGTGGCTGAAAATGCTTGGGACTTTGAGTTGGTTGAAGAGTGGTTTTACCCGGGAGGCCAAACGTTGGCCTGCTAATATTAAAACACTTGTTCGGATTGGTGGCCAACCTTCATGTGCACGAACCCATGCTTGTTTGAGTTGACTAGTTGGCTTTTAAAGCAGCCAACCTTTATATATGTATTTGTGTGTAAGGTTGCAGTCGGAAGTCAAGTACCTTAAATGAGTCAGGTGTGCGTGTTTGACAATCCAAAGAAAGTTGGATTGATCAGAATACTGGCGTGAGTTGCTTGGATCCCATGAACTGAAATGATATTAACATATTTTACTAAGGGTTAAAGGCCAAGTTGGCCTTACGTGAACTAAATGGCCAGTTGGCCAACTACACATACAGACCCAATGTATTATATATGTGCTTTCAAATTCATGTTCGTTTTCATATTATACTAATATATATATATATATATATATATATATATATAATATTCAAATATCAAATGGATAGGCCAACTCAATGGCTTTGTTTGCCTAGTACGACTGTCTGAAGGCCAATTGCCTTCACAAATTTACTGGCCAAATCAATGGCCTTTCGTTTGTATCAATATATTATTATATATATATATATATTATATATATAATATAATGGCCAAATCAATGGCTTTTAATTCGAAATGGCCAATCCGATTGTCTTAGTGTATTTTTATTATTATTTATATATATATATAGTTACAAATACTAAATCATGGCCTTGTGGTTTGGGTATTCTCGATGGCCATTAAATGGCCTATTTGATAGATGTATTACGTTTTAAGTGAGAATTCATGCATATTATATATATCAAGATACCTTAAAAATTCATGTAGATTTATTGGATTCCAAGTTATCCAACTTTAGGGGATGATTTTCAATCATGACTAGAACTCCATCTCACCGAGATGTCAAGACAAGTCTTTGAGTTCAAGTCCAACTCACGGAAGTAGGCCCGAAACCTCCGGATGTTTTCATGCACGTGGCAAGATCTACTTCAGGAAATCAATTAAAGAAATCGATGTAAATCCGAAACATTCCTAAGAAGGAGAAAATCAAGGAATCAGATTTTCAATCCGATGATCTCATGTAAATCACTTCCGTGGATTTAGGAAGCCACACAAGGCAAGATTTTGAACGAAGTTGACCTATGGCCATTTAATGGCCAGCCCATGGGTGGATGATCACCCTATATAAACCCCATCAGATGAAGAGAAAAGGGCCCCCGACATCAGACACAAAAACCTACTTTTTGTCTTTCACTTTTCTATTCCTAGACTAGGTTTTATTTTCCAAGCAAGTAGACTAGATCAGTTCTTCGCTTTCATTAGTGTAAGTTTAATTTCTCGCAATTTATATTACCTTGTCTTTTAAATTCAAGTTTATTTCAGTTCCTTTACTTTCATTGTTATCGAATTTCATTAAGTTTAATTTCAAGTTTAATTTAGTTTATCGTTATCGTCGTTCTTATTTCGTTCGTACTTTATTTTACGTTATTTATCGCTTTGATTCATTTTCTCGCACTTTAATTATTGTTATTAGTTTAAATTCGTTTTTAAAGTTAATTGCCCCATTCTTACTAAAAACCTAAAAATAACAAAAACATCCATACAAAACCTAACCATCCTCGATCCCGAGGAAGTGAAAGAACCTAGGCCAAGAGGAGGTTCCTTGCTTGGCCGATCAATCGGCTGGTTAGAAGTCGAAGCGCGAACACAACAACCCGACATTTTCCATTCAAGCCAATTAGTGGCTTGGTGGTGGCACGCCACGCAATCCAACGAGAAGAAGGACCAAAAGTTCCTTCCATCGGCCACCTCGGCCGAAAAGAGGGAAACAGGGTGGCTAAGTATTATGGATGATGACTCCGATCCCCTTGAAAGAAAGACAAGCAAAGGTCACTGAGGAGGTGGATCCACCAATCACCATTCAATGCCTAAGTCATATTTTTCCTCAAATGATGACTGAAAAGTACTGTACTTAAGTTTGGAGGGAGTCTCAATTACCTTTTTTATAAAATGGTATCGTACCACCACGTCAGCTAGTGATACTCCAACTCAAAATTTAAAACGTGTACAACTTTTGCAAAAAATTTTGATTTAACAAAAATAGAAATCTCTAAAATAAATAAATAAATTTCCTTAGCAACCCCTTCTCTGAACTTACGACAAAGCCCCCACCCCCACCCATACCCCCACTTTTCTGCCATGACTGCAGATGGTCTTTCTTTTTTCACATGTCTTTGTGTCTTTCTCTCTTCCCCTTCCTATTCCTCCCTCCTCTCTATTACGGGTAGGGTTCAAGGAAATTAGATTGAAACTTTCTTGGGGTGAGTTTACGGTCTTTGAGGAATCCAAACTTTCAACATATATCAAGATAAAAATAAAAGTTTTTCTATTGTTAGTGAAATTGGAAGGATTTATTTGCCATGGACTGTCATCTTATTCACAGATAGAGAGATAGAGAGACAGATAGTCATGCCAGGGAGCTTCGTCGCCGTCGATGAGGCATATGATTTTTGGGTTTTTATTTTGCTTTCTTTTTTATTTCTAAGTTTTAAATGATTTTAAATTTATTTTTAAGGGTAAAAAATAATATTAAATTTAGTTGTTAAAAGTTGTACACATGACAATTTTTAAATGAGTATCACAAACTAACATAGTGGTACGATACCATTTTATAATTTGGCTGCCCTTGTCTTACGTCAAAAGGGGACCTTTATTTTGGGAAGCGACTGCTAGTGGCTAATGGCTAGCTACTCATGATCATTTGCTATCAGACACTAATTCTGATTTTAGTCAACTCCTTCCGTGCCGTTGATGTTAGTGACTATTAAGGTTTCTTGTATATATATGTTTGGAATAAAATTCCTTATCATTTGGGGGAAAAAAACAGCAAAAAGTAGAAAATCCATTCTTTTGCTCTCACCAAAGCCAATAGCACATACATATATTGTATAAGTTTATAATCAATTTTTATTTTATACAAGCGATATTTTATTTTAATTTAATCCAAATTAAGTGGAGGGGAATTCGAACTCGGGTGTAGACTGCAGAGTTGGGCAGATGCACTACAAAAAAAAGTGGCAACAGTTACCAATAATTGGTGACATTTGGTGACTAATGTGGGGGTAACTAAAGGGTTTAGTCACCAAAAAACCCCTTTTTGATAACTTTAAGTCACCAAAAAAGGCTTTTTTGGTGACTAAACCCTTTAGTTACCCCAACATTAGTCACCAATTATTGGTAACTGTTGCCACTTTTTTTTGTAGTGATGTAGCCAACTTGGCTAAGTTTGCCACACCATAATATATAAAAGAGTAAAAATAAGAAATAAAACAAATATAGTAAGCAAGCAGCCATGCATGAAAAACAAACATGGCTTCTACCATGATTTTTATTTTTTTTCCCGCTAGAACCCTATGGTAAATAATTATCTAAATAAATACAGGATCTTGAAGTGTTCATCGACGGCACAAGAGAACAAAGGAAAGCCCAAGGTACAGAATATGAAAGGAGAGCTGTTACATATTAAGCTGGCAGGAGATCCAGATAGACAGAGGGAATAAAATTGATCAATTATGGAATTAATTCATTTTTGTTTCATGAGATTATTAAACGGTAGCCTAGAAAATGTATAATTATATTGAGTATTGGATGCCCTTCAGTCTTTTACATCTCTAAAACCGTTGCCTTTTAAAATTCTAACTCCTCCTATAAATACTTGCTGCAATGCCAACACTTTCTTCATCAATCCCAGCTTTGTCTTTTACATACAAAAAACCAACATGGCATTGGCGACTGCTACTTCTGCTTGCACTAAATTATATTTTCCACTTGCCCTACTTGCATGTTTCATTTTGCTCACACAAGCCAGCAGCCATGGCTTCACTGCTGATCTCATCCACCGTGACTCCCCTCTCTCTCCCTTGTACAATTCCTCCATGTCCCACTTTGATCGTCTGCACAACGCTTTCCGGCGATCCTTGACGCGTGTCCATCACTTCATCAAGCCAACAGTGACTTCCCTCTCATCTTCTTCAGCAGCCCCAAATATCCAATCCAATATAATCCCAAGCGCGGGTGAATATCTCATGAACGTTTCGATTGGAACGCCGCCGGTTGAAGTCCTGGGAATAGCTGACACCGGCAGCGATCTCGTTTGGACACAATGCAAGCCATGCAAACAGTGTTTCAACCAAAACCCGCCTCTCTTTGATCCTAAAAAATCCTCTACGTACCACTCAATCCCATGCCAGTCCAGTTCCTGCACTTATCTCGAAGAAGCCGCCTGCGGCACCCAAATTAACGGCGATCACGACACGTGTGAGTACAGCTATCGTTACGGAGATCGTTCGTTCACTAGAGGGAATCTAGCTCTTGAGACCCTAACCTTTGGATCTACCTCCGGCCGCCCAACTCCACTTCCAAAAGTTGTTTTCGGCTGTGGACATGAAAATGGTGGCACATTTGACGAGTCCGGGTCTGGCTTGATTGGCCTCGGAGGCGGCCCCCTTTCGCTCATTTCTCAGCTCACCAAATCGACCAACGGAGGGAAATTTTCTTATTGCTTGGTGCCCACAGCGAACAACGCAGCGAGCAAGATAAGTTTTGGCAGCACGGGCGTTGTCTCCGGTAGCGGCACTGTTTCAACTCCTTTAGTTGCCAAAAAGCCTGACACTTTCTACTATCTCACACTTGAGGCCATTAGTGTTGGAGAGAAGAGGTTGGCCTACAAAACAAAGTCACCAGATTGCGAGGAAGCTGCCGTTGCTGACAATGAGGGCAATATTATCATCGACTCTGGCACTACATTGACTCTCCTTCCACCTGGATTTCATGACGATTTGGTGTCGGCGTTGGAGACCGCAATCAACGCAGAGCGGGTTAGTGACCCGAGGGGGGTCCTGAGCCTTTGTTTTAAAAGCAAAAGTGATGATATTGGTGTTCCTGTTATAACTGCCCATTTTAGTGGAGGTGGTGATGTGAAGCTGCAGGCGTTGAACACATTTGCTAGAATGGATGATGATATGATTTGCTTCACAATGATACCTTCGAGTGATGTGGCGATATTTGGGAACTTGGCTCAGATGAACTTCCTGGTGGGTTATGACCTTGAGGAAAGGACTGTGTCCTTTAAGCCAACTGATTGCACCAAGCATTGATTGAGAAAACTAGGCCTTCTCTGATTTTCTGATCTGAATTTATAATGTGTTATGAGTCATTCTCTTTGTTGGTGATTAGGGCTGGATGTATAAGATTCAAGTGGTATTTATTTTCTTATGAAAAATTAATGGGAGTTTAATTTTATGATATATATGTGGTCTTTTTCTAGCATGGCAACGTTTGCTCTTATGCTAAAGCGTATATAATTAGCATAAGAATTGAACACTGACCAAAATGGTAAAACAAAATCATAATAGGATGGTTTTTATTTATTTATTATTATTTATAAATCTATTGAGTTATATATATATATATATATATATATATATATATATATATATATATATATATATATGTGTGTGTGTGTGTGTGTTTGATCAAGCAGGAAATGTAAAAATTTATCTTCTTTTACTTATTATTTTTCACATTAAAAGAGTGTTGATCTTGCTTTGCTCTAGAAAGTTTTGAACTACGCTGAAGTAGGATCATTCTTCATAATTAAATTAAAATTATACTAAGGAAACGATTGCATATAGTTTTGATTTCTCTATTTAAAGAATATATAATGAAGTTAATTTGATATCGCTCTAAGAAAACTTTCAAGCATATACCGTCAAAGTAGATCCATTCATTTGCAAATCATCGTCAAACTAGTTCATTCATTTGCAAATACCCATATAGAGCCTATTTAGAGAGAAAACCCCAAAAGAAGTCATTTGTCATTTTCTAATTGGTTCTTAGTGTGTTGAAATTTTCTAAGAACCAATTAGAAAATGATAAGTAGTTAGTTTGAGGTTTTTCTCTCCAAATCGGCTTTTTATGGATATTTGTATAATATGTCATGTTAAAATGAGATTATTTGTACAAAATGCTCAAAAGTGTTGAAATTTCATAAAGTTTGTATTATATATTGGCCGTGTGATATAGTGTTACTATCACATATATTATTTTGTTTGCCCAAAGGTGACATTTAATAATGCATACAAAATTTGGGACTCGTGAGGATAGATCCTCAAAATTATTGCTTTAGATAAACATGTATTATTTATATCTTTTTTCTGTATACAAGCGATATTATTGGGGATGGGAAAATCGAACATAGGATCTAGGATGCAATAGATAAATACCTTTAACCACTTCAGCTAAAAGCTCATTTCATATTATTTATTTGCCTCTTTATAATACCTTGTATTTAGGATATTCTTTTCAACGACAAAGAAAAAACAGAAAAATATCTCTTGAGTGACAAGCAAATAAACCCTAGGAGTAGCCACCTCCTTTGGGGTCGGTGGCTTCCGTCCCCCCTCCCTCGCTCCTACCTTATTTTGGTTTTTTCTTTTTCTTTTTTGCAGACTTAGTTGTGGTTGGCTCTTAAAAACTTAAAATAAAACCAAAAAGAGAGGAATGTGGGTGAAGTGGGCAATATACTTTTCTGTAATTATCTTAGGTGGTAATTATTTTTTATTTTCAATATTGAAAATTTATTTTTACTATTATACCCTCATTATAATAGATTGTGGTGTTTTAATATTTTTATATTGAAAATGCAAATACATAAGTCAAATTTAGCGTGGGTCCATTTCGGCCTGTTTAGAAGATTGACACGAGCACGACCTGAGCCCATATGGTAATAAAAAATGGACAGACTCGGTATGACCCGATTATTAAATGAACCGACTTTAAACGAGTCGAACTAGACTAGCACGACCTGTTTAACACCTCTAATTAATACCATTATTTTTTTTTTCTTAGTCGGTTTACAACACGAGGCATATGGAACACGTTACAATACATTGAGCAGAAGTAAAGGACATTTTTGCCATTTGTGGTTGATCAACACAAATGTAAGTTACTTTTGATCAATCCACAACTGCTCAGTAATAAATGAATAATATGAAAAACCGTTACCCATTTAACCTAGGCTTGCAGAGCTAACGACTTTGAGATTCTTCAAATGTCCATCATCAATAGTTTAAGCTTTGTCTAGCCCATAAAAATGTCAAAGTACAAAACTTTACACCCATATTTTGTGGTAATAGGAAAAAGTTTTCAGACACCCCTTTATTTAAAAGTGATTTTGTCTGTATACAAGAAACAAAAAAGAATTTTGGTAATTATAAATTGGCCAAATTACATTTTGATCCCTATAATTTCATTAATTTTCCACTTTTATACTTCTCATTTCAATTTTGACAATTTTAGTCTTGTAATTTTATTTACCCTACAAGTCTAAAATTGTTATAAAAAAAGAAGATGAATTTCACTCTTCCACCTTCATCCAAATGAAGAAGTTCAAAAAAGAAGATGAATTTCATATTACCACATCGAATTTCATCTACGGATTTTACCACATTTAATATTGTCAAAATGAAAATTACAGGGACCACACTGAAATTGCATTAGGCTACAAATCCAAAAATGTCATTTGGCCTTTTATAAAGTGACGAAAGGAGGATTAGAAAAATGATGTAATGAACTTGTTCATATTCGATCTCGCTTTAGTCATAAAGTCCCTACTTTCCTTTTTATATACTCGCTCTCTCTCTTCTTCTTCCTTTCTGTTACCAGTAAAAGCCAACCCACTTTCTCACTGACCGCCAAGATCATTCTTCTATCTAGGGCTTTCTGTCCGTATGGAGTCCATACGGAAGCAAGCCAGTAAGCTCAGGGAGCAAGTCGCAAAGCAGCAGCAGGTGCTTATTATTATTGATTGCTCTAATCGTCTGCTTTAACTTTTTGCTTTTCCCTTAAGTGCTTCTCTTGTCTTTGAATGTTAAGTAAGCTTAGCAACTAACTTCAATTTCTTTTTCTTTTGCAATTTTAAGTTAACACGACATTGGCTAAGTCAAGTTTTTGTTGAACATTGAATTACCACGGTGTTTTTTGTTTTGAACGATTCAGAGTTGGACTTTTTTGTGTTTTCTGCATAACAAATTTGTCAATTTTTTTTTGTCTTTAGTAGAGGTTTTTGTGTTTTTTATGGGGTATTAAGACATTTCTTGGCTTTTTGGATTTTTATGTCAAATTGTGTACATTGATAACAGTTGATGCAGAAGCAAGAAAAGTGAAGTACAAAAGATAAGTAGAATAAGAACAGAGATATGAAAGTAGGAAAGTTTATCACTTTATTCTCAATTCAATATACAAAGCTCTGAACTTGAATTACAGTAAGGCCTACATATCTAATCAATCCCAGTGTGATAAAATTCCCAAAATTATTAAACTAATTACATCCCTGAATTCTTATAAACAAAACCAAACAAATAGATAAATCCCTAATAGAAAGCAACTAAATTAAAAAGAATTCCCATCTCGTGCTTGTGGCCATAAAGTCTGCACAATTTTATTTTTCAAATTCGGAGGCACTTACAAACCCATTGTTTATTGCATGACACCTATCTTATTTGTTTTGTGAAGACTTTGGAAGAAATTTCTTACCTGATCTATGTTATATAGGTGATCAGTGGTATGGTATTCTCCCTGTACTGTGTGTAAAAAGCATGGAAACTAAGTTTTCCATTACTAAAAACCTGGAGCACTTTTCTCTCTGGTTTAGATGCTCTATAAAGATATTTATTGTGACATTAAGGGACTAGGTTTGAAGATTTGATTATTAAGGTGGAAACATCTTGGATGCAAAAGACATATAAGTGAAATAGATGAGATATTGGGACATTAAGTCGGAACTGTTTCACGAATAAGTATTGGTAGAAGGGTAAACAAGTTGTGATAATTTGGAGGATGGGGAGGGTAGTTCATTGAGGGCGAGCAAGGAATCATGAATTACGTGATTGTGATAACATCTTTTGTGCCTATGCAATGTCACATTTGGCTCACGGTTATGGACTGGACTTACATGTGGGAGGGGGTGCTAATGTGTCTTAAGCTGATATTTCCTATCTGCTTAAGCTTTGTGGACAAGTGTTCAGTCATATGTTAAGATTGTAGTGTTGTATGTTGCAGGCTGTATTGAAACGGTTGGGAAGCTTAGGTAATGAAGCTGTTATGATTGATGAAGCTGAACTTCTGTGCCACCAAAATCTTCAAGATTTATATAATTCGACGAGGGCAGCGAAGGTAAAGTTATCATGCTGCTATGAAGTTGGATTTTTCTTTGCTAACTACGGGTTCATCGTATTTCATGTCACTAATGAATTATGGGATGCACCATCTGCTAATGCATCCTCTTTGGTTTAATTTTTCCAAATTCTAACAATAAGTTATGTTACCCAGCATTTTCAGCGGAGTCTTGTTCGGGGAGTTGAAGCTTTTGTATCTATCAGCTCAAAACAAATGGAAATAGGTGACAATGCTTTCTCTAATTTACTGCATTTGGTTCATTCTACAAGTTTAGTAGTTTAAATTTCATCTTGATAATTTAGTGAGAAAGTTAGCTGAGGATTGCTGCAAATATGGAGCTGAAAATCAAAGCACTAGCTCTTCTCTAGTGATAGCGTCTGACTACTTTGGTACTTCATATAATTCAATTGAAGAGGAGAGAGATATATTGCTTAAGATCCTTGGTGAGCAGGTAATTTCTTCACTGTTTTTATGTTTTATTTCTTTATTTTATATTTATAAACATTGGAAAAATCTCAGGATATGGCCCTTGAAAATAATCTTGTGACAAAAAGCTTCATAACATTTTGTTGAAACCAACATGCCAATATAATTTCTGTGTGTGTATTTAAAAATTATGTACCATTTTGGGAAGAAAATTGATCTATGCCATTTTTGTATGGGTGACTCTGGTTAGCTATATAAGTGATGATTTTGTTTTGCTCCGTTGGAGATGCATTGGACCATTGGGCTACCCAACTGGAAGTAGCACTCTCACATCTCACAAACTCACTCAACCTTAGTGCAGGCAGTATTATTCCAGGCGTTTTGCATTATGACAAGAGGCTTTACCAATTGAATCTACTCATAGTTTTTATGCGGCTGAACTTACCAAAATTTAATGTATCATTTTCGAGTTTCTTCCATTTTTCCTTTCTTTTTGGTTTATAATCATGTTATAGGACTGAAATTTGTAGGTTGCTGAACCTTTACGGGCGCAAATAACAGGAGCTCCTTTGGAGGATGCTCGTCACTTGACTCATCGTTATGATAAACTGCGTCAAGAGGTGGAAGCCCAGGTATATCTTGATGTCACTTCCTGTATTTAATGGTCTTGGAACATGCATCTGCTTAGTGAATAAATATTTATCTTCCTATCAGGTGGCCGAAGTATTGAGGCGTCGGCTGAAATCCAGGGGCTCTGTATCTGCAGAGAGTTCTGTGAAGCTTCAGAATGCAGAAGCAAGATTGGCAGAACTTAAATCTACAACAGTGGCACTTGGGCGAGAAGCAACTGCTGCAATGTTGTCAGTTGAGGAGCATCAACAACAGATGACTTTCCATAAGCTTTGTACCATGGTATTGTTATTAATTTTTTGTGAGAACTGCACATGCTGTTACATCTTGGTTGCCACTTATGGATATAAATAGATCTATTCTCTATGTGAAAGGCGTGTTAATGTAATAGCTGTTATGTTGATTCCCTGTAGATTTTATATGATTAATGCGCCTACAGTCTCAATAGCCTATTTTGCTGCCTCCTCTGCACTGTACATTTTTAGATTTTTATTTTTATTATTTTTATTTTTTTGGGTTTTAGTACAAGATATGCATTCACTTATTTCATAATTTTTGCACAAACACCCGTGGAAAGTTTTTTTTTTTTAATCCTTAAGTAATTACTCTACGTCATTGTAGGTGTATAATTTTTAGTTCCCAAATAATAGGAAGATGAAGTAGAGTCCTGAAAAGTATCTGATCTAAACATATTTCAAACATAATGGCTTTACTGAATAATACTTTTCATGCTCAATATATAGCATACGGAAACTAGCATTATTGATAAACTAGTTTCATTGAATATTTTGTGCTTCGTTGTTAGCAATTTTAACATCATTTCGTTACAGCAGAATCATTGTGCACTACATATTCACCATGCACATTCTTTTTCTTAACAAATTGGTTTTTGAAGCCGTTATAGTTTTTCAAAACTCGAGAGTTAAAATCTAAAACCTGAGCCCTAAGCCCTAAGCCCTAAGCCCTAAGCATCGTGTTTTGGTAAAATTTGATCCGGCATTTGAACGGTATCAATGGATGGTCGAACGATGTTGGCATCTGGCTGTCTAATTTTTCATTAAGGTCCCTATGTATTTATATGTATATGTGTATTTATTCAGTCTGCTTCTCGACAAGTTTCGACACTCACTAATTGATCGGCAAGTGCGACCAATTGGTCTGCACTTTATGATTTTCCTGAAGGTTTTTAGGAACAGGCAAGCTTGTTTAAGTGATTATCCAATCAATGACAGAGTTGTGTAATCACTAGTTTAGCGCATCTCAATTTTATATTACTTTTATATAATTTGAATTTGTATTTCTATCTTGTAGCAAAGGTTAGACTTTGGAAGGGAGTGATGAGTTCTCCTAGCCTGTCTATTCGTGTCTGTGGCTTCTGCCCTTCTATATCATCTGTTGGAAATATGTAGCCTTCTTGGGTTAGAATTGGCTCATCTAAAACATGGGAGGGTATACTTGTGCTTTGGAACTGCACTGGCTTTAATTAAGGACAAGCTTTTGGACTATATGGGGAAGGCAATGTTTTGCAGATGTTTGGATGGCCATATATTTTTAACAATTCTTAAAGGTTGAGCCTGTTGTCGTAAATTATGGATGCCCCGTCTTCTTAGTTATCCTTGTGAGGCTCATTATTAGTTTCTCATGATCTCGAAAGACGTAGTAGCTGTGTTCCTCCAATTCTTTTGGAGGTCATGTTTCCAATTTCGCCCGTTGATAGTAATCCTACAAGATTGATTTTTTGCTCTTAGTATATTTTATGAGTGAATCCACATTTAATTAGTCGTTCTACTTCCACTTCAAATTTTTTCCTGACTGTAGTTTTCATAAGATCATTTGGCCAATTATTCGTCCCAACTATGTTTCATTGCTTGCCTTTTCTTCTCTATCCAAACTTTTTGTTGCCTATTCCATGTTTTGATCACCTAATTTTGTCAATCATTATGACATCTATTCCTTCTTTTCGTGTATCATAGGACCTCACAAGAAGAAGAGGATTGGTGATGCATTTGAGTGGGATGCTTTTTCCTTTCTTGATGGTGGCCTAAAATGGTGCTAAACCATATACGGTCTTTTAAACAAATGGTATTGTTGGCATATCTGTTGTTGCAGCCCCTTTCAGTTAGTATATATGAGTGTTTCTTTTTGGCATAACAGCTTGGAACATAAGTTCTTTTTGGCAAGAACTAAGTTGCAATTACATTGGCAATCTAATAATAACCCCAGTGGAATAAATAAATCCTAAAGCCTTCATAATAAAAAGTTAACTAAAGAAGTCTAATTTCCAGATTTTCCCTGTGCCAGAACTCCATTCAGAGAGTTCAATCAACAGTACCAGTAAAATATTTCATGTCATTGTAGTTCCTTTGATATCTTAGGAATTGCGTCATTGAGTTGCTAAACGAGTTTTGGCTGTCATTAAACATGTTCAAATTCACAAGGTCTTATCTCAAATTATGCACTTGTTTTAATCTACTATTTTGGTTTATATTTTGACGCACTTGAGTAAATAGGGAAAGTCTTCTTTGCATATTAGTGGTTTCCTTTCTCCTTTCTTTTTAAATGTTTACTAGTTTAAACAACTTTTGCTGTTTCAACCCCACAGAAGTTTCGACCACCTTGTATTGCTGAACATAACGAAATGTTACATGTAGTCTCTACATTGTAGAATTCTGAATAACTGTTATGCTGGAATTGTACGATTCCTTTGTGTTGAGCACAACGGAACTGATGGCTCAACTATCTAGCGATGGCCTGTCCAGCAATGCCTCTATAAGTGTTAAAAAGTGCTTTCAGATGACAATAAATGCCTTTTGTATTGTTTGGCTGAAATATTTAAAAGTGTTTTCTGGGTTGTTAAGGCATTTTTTAGTGCTTTCAGGAGAAGCACCTATCAAGAGCTTCCTCAAGAAGCATTTCCAAGTGCATTTCTAGGAGCACTTGGAATCTCGATGTACTTCTGATAAAAGTGCTTAAAATAAAAGCCTTCTGAGCAGAAGTAATTCTATAGAAGCACTCCAAATAGGCCCCAATGAAGCTAAGAAAAATACACAGAACATATGATTTCTGGTTTTTCCTTATATATTTAAATTACTTTGCACTTGAGAATGGAGAGGTAAAAAAGAAAGGTGAGAGCACATAAAAGCTATCTGTTGACAGCACCTATGGCTTATAAGAGGGAAAGGAGAAGGTTAAAGGTAGAATTGATAAGTTTTTTGCGTGCCACCATCACTTGCACATTCATCGATACCATTGCTGCTCACCATTAGTCTTTTTGGGGGCCACAATTGCACATTGTCAGAGCAATAGATGAAATAAGTATCTTCTTTACTCTAGATACTTCACTTTAGCTGGAGAGGGATTAAATGAGAAAAAAAGGCTTATCACACCAAGGGAAAATAATGCATCTGTCCACTAGCAAAGTTTCTGACTAGAAAAGTGTTTTAACGCTCATATTGGCGAAAGTTATTTCTCAAACTTGTGCAAAGCTCTCCTGTCAGAAATTCTTGCTAGATGTATCTAAATTTATAACTGTAAAGCTATGGTGCCCCCAGTTTTTGGTGGATTTGTCGTAACTGTAATTGTTCTTTGTACTAAATCTGGCTGGATACTGGTAACTTATTGTATTTTGCTCGTGATATTACACGTGTATTTGAACCTAGTAAATATATTCTGCAGGTCGATGCTGAGAGATCTTATCATCAACATGCGCTTGCTATTTTAGACAAGCTACATTCTGAGGTATGCGTTATGTAGCCTGGCTCTGCACCTTTTTATCATTAAGTTCTGTTCTCCTATCTCTTTTCTGTACATGAATTTTTTTGACTTCTGCATTCTTTTAAATGGTTAGATGATTCTGGAGAAACTACCAAAAGAATTCTCATCACAATCTGAGAAAATGGGTCCTGATACTGATTCAGATAGATCTGATAATCATGGACAACTTTACCAGGATAACACTTTCTTCATTGCAAGAGTAAGGCCTTTGAAATCCTTGAAATTGGTTCCCCACATCCAAAAGAAACTGCTAATGTGCTAGTCATATCTTATCACAGTTTATGACTTTTTGTTGCCTAGAAGTATAGGCTGATAATTATTCATTTAGAGTGATTGTTGGGCATTAGCCTAAATTAAGTCAATTAGCTTAAATTAATGTCTGATTGTTTTATTAGCTTAAGTTGAGCCTTGTTGTCTAATTTGCTAAATCTTGTTTTTGGCAAATTCTGATTTGCTTAATTCAAGGCAAATCTTCAGAGCAGATTTATGTTTGAATCTTGGCATACAAGTTTTTCTTCAAGCTTGTAAAATGGAATTCATTTTATTTGCGACAAGCTGGAGTTACTGATTATTAGTCATTTTAGTTAATGGCATTTTTCTGACTTTTCTTTCAGGCTTATTGTTAATGGTAATACAATGATTTTCCTCATATCTTCCCAAATTTTGTTTTCAAATATTTCCTTATTGAATGATCTGACTTCTCTGAAAATATAAGTTTGTTATACCTTGTTTTTCTCTTGTAATTCTGACTTTTTCCCCCTTAATTTCCTTACTTCATTTTGTAGGCTATACACCCGTTTGATGCTCAAGCAGATGGAGAGTTGAATCTAGCAATTGATGATTATGTTGTGGTTCGTCAGGTACTACATCCTCCCTTAATTTAGTTGTTGCTTATGCATTGCTATCAGCATAAATGTGAACTCTCTTTTTTTCTTTTCTTTTTTGTGTGAAAAAGTTTGCACTGTTGTTCAGCCCAAGGGCTGAACCACCCTTATGGACATACAAAATTTGGTGCTCGTTGTTTTGAAGTCCACCTCACTCAATGGAAATTAGTTCACCAGATCCTAGTAAAAATTAAAATTGGTCTACTCCATTAAAACTCAGTCACCCGCATACAAGACAGAAAAAAAAAATGTATAGCCCACTCTGAAAATTGATGGGATTAGTAGTGTGTGGAACAGAAAAAACTAAATGGAAAATTAGGTAGGATCATTTTCGAATCATTATTTGGATATGAAATAGGAGGAATGATAACTTATAGGCGGAGTGGCTTGTAGCTAAAGTGGTTAAGAGTATTTATAGATGGAGTGACATCTTCCATACTCCACTTTTATGTTTTATGTCTCACCCGAGCGAAGGAATGCTGTGTAGTGGAGCCATCATATAAAACATTTCTTTTCTTTCTTTTCTATTTTACACATTTAAAACGAAAGAAATTATAATTGTTTCTTCACCATTATTTTATAGTAGAGGTTTTAATTTTTACTTATTTTCATTATGGATGTTATAGGTGGGCCCTAATGGATGGTCTGAAGGAGAATGTAATGGCAAGGCCGGATGGTTTCCATCTGCATATATAGAGAGGCAGGAGAAAGCCCCTTCGGCCAAATTAATGTAATTAAAATTTCATTCTCACACCACACCTCCTATATAAATATTTTTTTTTTCCTGATACGAACCTCCTATATAAACTTGGTATAAACTGTATATGCCATTTTTTTTTAATGTATAATAATAGTTTTATTTGGATGAGGTACTAGGCTCTTTCAGCTAGCCTAGCATGGTGCCGTGCAGAAAAACAAATTATATTGTGTAATAGTGATGTAATGTAATGTGCGGATGTGTCATGGATTTTTCTTTCAAGCATAATATATTATATATACAGAAATTCTATTATGCGGACATCCGGACGTTATTATCGTGCGGACGCCGTGTATTTTGTACTACCCATCCATGTTTTTATGCCAGTTTACAAAGGCATCCGCATGTTAATAACGTGCGGACATTCCGATAAGAGAATAACTATATATATATATATATATTATGTTTATGGCCATTCAAACATGTTCTTAGGTTTTTATTTTCTTGAAGTAAACCGATAGTCTAAACTAGAGAGGATGAGGATTTCTCACACATAACGATGATGCCGTGGGGATTCGAACCTGACACCTTTGGTCTGCAAGTCAAGACCATTTTTAACTCGGCTAGACTCCGTTGGCGTTCTTAGGTAGTGTTATTTTTGTTTGTTTTGGTTTTAATTTTGTTCCTTTAGTAGTTTAGAACTTAAGAATAACGAAAAGAGAGATACTTGTAAGGGAAAAAAGAGCAAATCCAAG
This sequence comes from Prunus padus, assembly GCA_024362665.1. Taxonomy (NCBI): domain Eukaryota; kingdom Viridiplantae; phylum Streptophyta; class Magnoliopsida; order Rosales; family Rosaceae; genus Prunus; species Prunus padus. The sequence continues at coordinate 25,262,973 of JANFAM010000014.1, read as the reverse complement.
TGAACTACCTTTTTTATCCACAAAAAAAAGGGTTCGATGATGATTTTATATAAGCTATAGTTTAAACTACTTCAAATTAAATTAATCTACGAGGAGAGGAACTCTAAATTAGGTACAATGAGGTAGGCTCCCTGCTCATGTGAAATGGCGTAACCCACATGTTCTCATGTATTTTTTTTTTTAATTTTTTTAATGTTTTGGTCTATTACGTTCATGTTGCATCTATTACTACCTAATTAGACAAACCTTGTGTTGTTTTAACTTTAGCTACACTTGGCGATCCCTAATTCCCTATATTTATACAGCCTTGGGCACATTTTCTCGACCAACTGTCCTAACACACATATGCTATATCAACAACCTAGCATTGCTTATTTGTTCGAGTGTAGGTTGTAAACCACTCGCTATAAGTTATTGATAACAAAAAAATCCATGAATATTGGTATGTATTAGGGGTGGGCATCTCAACCGAAAAATCCGTGTACCGACTATATCGTATCGACGGTTTGGTTTGGTTAAATTATTATTTATTATTTTTTTAATTCTTTCGTACCGATCCGAAAAGTTTGGTTAAAAAAATAGTTAACAATATATCATATTGCGAAAATCCATACTGAATCAATAAATAAAACTTAAAACTAAAATATTATTTAAATATAAATACACGTTGCAACATATTATTGGCTGGTAATGTCATGCCCCAAATTTTCAACCACAAATAAACTACTAAGTTAATATAAACAAACCAATCCGGGACGTGAAGCTTGGAACCTTCTACAAATGTACAATATTTTTTTTTTCTTTTTCCATAATACAATACCCCTGTTCCGAACTACAATGTCAATACTGACTCAACTCTTCTAAGTCAAATATTACATTACAGACTTACATAATAATTGAACACTCAACATATTACATCATCTGCTCATCAGAGTTTATTACATACAACGGAAGTCTAATCTCACCAACACTCTCAAAACAAACTTTGTACACTTCAAGTACACCTCTTTATTTCTGCTCTTGATGAAGTCATGAGTTCCTATTACCTGTAGGATTAACTTCTACACCGTTGAATAGTGTACTGAGTTCATCACCAACAAACCCGATGAGCTTTCTAAAGCTCGTATGAATAAACAACAACCAGCAGTACAAATATGTCATTTTACACATAATATACAATCACATGCACTTTCATTAGCATCACACAATCCTTGTATAATCAAGGTACTCATAATCAATCAACTCACCACAATCACAATTTTTTATTTTCAAGAACTGTCAAGTCACCGCCTGTGACCTCAAAATCTGTTTCAAAGCTTAAGAAACACCAATCCACAATGTCACTCTTGGACAACAGAAGTGAGAATACGCTAAACTCTCTCAACCCACAAACACTGTTGCGGCCCTCATGGCACATTGCTTAATCATAATCTGCCACAAGGCTGCAACATATATATGACTATTTTAATGGTGACACTTAGATCTCTAAATGGTTTGGGGCCTCGCACCCCAGGGTTCAATTCCCTAATTGCTTGCCACGGTTAGACCATCTTTCAGGTCATCTTCCCACTGAGGAAGCCATGCATTCTCACATACATCCTCCAATCACAATATCAACACACGCCGAAAACAATAAAATGCACTCACCACATTAAATATTGTTTTCTATCTCAAATACAATCATCAAAACAATATATATTTATTTATATATATTTACATGACCATTCATTTATGAACAGCACAATACAATTACAATATCTCATGGTCAATCACAAGAATAACATCCATTTTGCAAAAAACTCCTGCAAACTCATTTAAAATCAAAACACATTTGATTGATTTTACACTTACACAAAACAGTTTCTCAAAACCACATCAGCATGGTAATTATGTCAATTAACATTATCAAAACCACATTATATTAAATATAATAATATGTGACTTTACTCACAATCCAGATGGTTTTACTCACCTTTCTTCCAAGTTGCAAATACTATGCCAACTCAGTGAATCCACAATCCCAACAAGCACTATGGCTTCGCAAAACCTAAGAAAAGTTTGTAACTTAACTTAGAATACAAAATCCAAGATTCGGCTCCCAAATGACGAAAATGTCATTCGAACCAACCCGGGGTCCAAAGCGATCAATTATCGTCCACAAAACTCCAAAACTATGACGTACACTCCAAAACGTCGACGTCAAAGCATGACCAATGAGACCCATTGTCCAAAAAGTCACTATTTGGGTTCCACGGGTTCTACTCGTCCAACCAGCACTCAAAATCTGCCTTGAGCCTACAACCTCAAATTTCACATTCGGTCACACCAATGGACTTTAAATAGTCCCGACATCACTCCACATCAATTTTGGCCCGATCAAATTGTCGAATCATTCTTGATCGCACAATCACACACGATCGAACGACAATTGCTCACAATAAACTTTGAAATAGCACAACTTAAAATCGGGATGTCCGATTTTCGATCCGTCTGATCCTACAGGTTCACAACGACACTAGATACAATGTATATAAAATTGGACACAATCGAAACGTCCATTCATCTCCGATCTAACGGTCTATATTTGCGAGGCTCCGATCGTTGATTAAACAATAGAATCTCGCAATACCTAGCACATTATTATGCTCAAGACCTCGAGGACTACAAACTATCTTAAGGACTCAGTCACAGAACCTCCTCCATGCACCACCACCTCGCATGGTGGTTCGGTTCGTTTTTCGGTGACGGAAAACTCATTGAATCGCCGGACCAAAACTAGGCTATCTTAAAGAACTTGACGAGATAAACAACTTTAATTCTTAGGCTTACCTCAAAATTGCGATGAAAGTGGCTCAAAACCACCATTGAAGTTCGCGGGTGGGCTCCGGAACTTTGAAGTGTTGCCACGCCTCACATGGTGGCTGGATAGCTGGTTTGATCCTAGAAACGAATCGGCGACACTGTGCACGTCAAAACCCGGTGAAGATTGTTGCCGTTCGTCAAGGGAATTGTCGGGTTGGGTTGAGGGTTTCTCAAACGGGTCGTGGGCTATTTTGCGATTTTTTCAGGTTTTTTTCGAAAATATAGAAATTGCACAGTGGTCCCTCCTTTTATAAAATTCCAAAAGGACCATTGTTCACTATTCATGATTCACTATTTAGCCCTCCAATTAAATTTCAAAACTTCGAAATTTAATTTCACATTCATTATAACTCCAATTCACGAACTGTTTGCGTCCAAGCGTTCCTGAGATTGAGCTCTATTTTGTTAGTCCAAAATTATAATTTTCTCAGTTCAATTTCTTGAACGTCCTTTGAAAAATCATTAAATTATACGCAAGGACATTTTTGTCCAAATTGAGATTAAACACTTATAATTCCATTATTTTCACAAAATTCCAACTTCATAAATGCCCACACAATTAATCAACGTTTTACAATTTTTCAGAATATTAATAATAACAAAATCACAATTTTGAGGTTATTACATGTAAGAATGCAATTGATGCACAAATAATGAGATCTTGAAGACAAGTTGGTGATTGACAATAAGCAATAGGAGGAGATTTTGTAGAACAAGGCATTACAGAGGCTCTGATTGAAGACAATGAGGATGGTTGTAGCTGCACGCTTGGCAAACACTCCAAAGACAACAAAGAAAAGGGCTTGGGCTTGGAAGCCTATCTTCTCCAACTAGTTTAAGGTGCCCACTGATCATGGGATATAAAGCTGGGTCACTCGCTACTACGTTGGACAACTTTGAATGGTAAATATATATATAAACAAATGGGCTACTTTACTGGGTGGTTTGTTTTTCATTGTCAATACCAGATGGTTTGTTAAATGGTACTAGCGCCATACCGAACCTCACCGAACTAAATTTATGGTTAATTGATCCGAACCAAACTCATGGTTGATCCGAACCAAATTTATGGTTAATCGATCCGATCGTACCAAAATCTTTGATATGATTAACGGAAGAAAAATTGTTCTACCGAACACTTTGATTTGGTTAACAGAACTCTTTACCGTTCCAAACCGACCCGTTCCAAACCGACCCGTGCCCAGACCTATTCTATATTATCTACTCGGTCGGCCCATCTCCCCTTTGCCGATAATTAAGGGGCTAATAACATATGCAAAATGAATAGCCATTGGAAAATCGAATTTGCTAAAAGGCGGACTAAATAATAAATTATGGTACCTTAATATGTAAAAGAAACCGACTCACTCCACAATTCCTTTTACATTTTCTGTCAAAAAGTAAAACCAGAATTAAAGCAGATTTAAGAATTGAATTTGTACAAAAGGGAAAGATAATATTACAAAATAAACAGGGGCCATTGGCACTACAATTCTCGACTGATTATTGTCATGAAATCATATTTTACAAAAATGGCATAAACAAGAATCATTTTCTGAGCGACCACCTTCTATTTATATAAATATCATATACACTTAATTTTGGGGAACAAAAGGCAAGAGGAATTGCAAGAAAAAGAAAGGCTAAATAAATGACTCCAACAGGTGGAATTATTTTCCATCCGGATACAGAGGAGTTTGAGCGCACCCGAGCAAAATGAGAGCAAGACGAACAAATTACACTCAGAATCACATTGGTCATGAATAAGATGCTTGGCCATGTAGACGACAGATGGTGAAGGCCTTCTTCTATATGCCACTAATCTGCAGAAAGAATGAACGAATCGAATGGATAATGTACCTTTGCAGATTCTGAGTCTCTTTCACTGTTTGCGTTACATGCCTGACATGAGATGAGACCGATGTAGATGCAAATTCTGGCTTGCCCTGCCAGCATAAAGCCTTTTTAATCAGAGTTGGAATCGTAGAAGTCACTTGGGCATGGTGTCATGACCTCAGATTCAAGCAGCTGGACCACCCTATGCATGGAGGGTCGATCTTCGGAAGTTGAAGAAACACATTGAATGGCAACCGAGAGCAAGGCATCAAGGCTTTCGGCTTGCACCCCCTCGCACTGTGGATCAACAATATCTCTTTGCCTATTCTCTGTGACCAGAAAATTTAACTGCAAAGGGAGTTATAAAAAGATTAGAAGAGTTGAATCAGAGTGGAAGCTTTTACCATTCACAAAATCATATTAGGTGGACCATTAAGGAGGTAGTAGCTCCAAAACTTTCACATAAGATCTACTTGACTGGAACAATCAATCAAAACCCACAGCATTTTCATTTTCACATAATATCATAATATTGAACAACAGCCGTAATTGCTTTCCAATAGTTGATGTGGATATGCAGCAAAATTTAGAGAACACAATTTGCTCTGAATGTCACCACTAGATCTAGCTTCGTATCAAAAAGCAATATAGCCACAAGAAAAATATCACTTTCTACGGAAACCACATGTAGAAAAGAGACATACCCAGCCAACAATGTTGAGGCCCTTCTCAATGAATGATGCATCTGTGGGTCGTTTTCCACTCAACACTTCAAGCACCAGGACCCCAAAACTATAAACATCAGTCTTTTCAGTTGCTCTGCCACTTTGCATATACTCTGCCAATGATGTCATGTAACTCAGAATGTATATAAATGTAAGATAAACTACATTTTTACTCTTTCAGAAAGAATTTCCTGCAAATAGACACCGAAAACTTTTCCACCCTCGTGTAACATAGACACATTTCATATATTATAAGCAGTTGGTTTGGAAACCCATACATTACCAGACACCTCTAGTTTGAGGTTTCATATGTGATAATGAACACATTATAATCATGTTTGTGGGCTAGAAAAATGTGTTTCTAAAGCTCGACACAAAGGAATGCTCACTCTATCCAATCTTTCATTCTTTGGAAGAAATCACCAGGTCATTTTGTGATTATGTAATTATTCCTTTGGATTCATTCTCAAAGAAATTCTGTATCATCTCAAACAAAGCAACACAAAGAATGCGTTCTGCACACCCTTTTGTATGTCATGAAAAGTTTTTTGTATTTTAATAAAGAGCATACTTTCAGTAATAGAAAAAGTACAGTACAGAACACGGACAAGTTGTCCACTGAACTAACTAGACTACTCATCTAAAGCTACAAACAGATCTAAAGATCAAAAGATTGCATGAAAGCAGTCACAATGAAAACTAAAATATAGCAGCACCCCAATTATATCCACTGCTCTCTCAAATATCCTTATATTCCTATCCATCCATACCACCCAAAAAATTGTCATCGCAGAACATTTCTTATACACCATGACCATCTTTTTTCCACCAAAGAACTTATATCCCTCCCACAATAAAACCTCACATGAAGCTGGAGTATCCCAACTCACATGGGCTCCCTAATCAATCTTTTCTCCCCCTCTATATAAATAGATTTTTTTTTAAAATCCAGACGAGGCTTCATTAAAAGCCCACTCTGATTATTTCTCGAATGGGATAAAAAAGCGATTGAATAACTGTTAGCTCTGATGGTGTCACACCTTCAGTTTGCAAATAACAAGTTTCTAGTTTTTAGGGGATGAGTGGAAATTTGGGAACTTAGTTACAGAAACTGTTGCCCGAAAAAAATTTACAGCAACTGCGATTCTGGTGTTTGGTCAAGGCTGCAAGTGAATAGTCAAACGTCTAGTAGTTGGTAATAAAAGAGCAAGTTGGAATCTCTTACGGGCATGGTTGGGGATGTTGTGGAAGGTAAGCCTATAAGTACTTCGGTTGTCTTTTAGAGGAAGAAACCCCAGAGCTTCCGGTTTACACGTCCCCATGGTTTGGGACAATCGAAAAAAGGTTGGATAGTTGGAACAGCAGCTTTTTATCTCAGAGCAGGAGGCTTAACTTGGTTCAACCAGATCTGCAAGTCTACCAATTTACTACCTCTCTATGTTTTGGTTGCCTTGCAAGGTGGTAAACAAAAAAACAAAAGCAAAAAGCTTATGCATGATTTTTTAGGAAAAGGGTACGGATGAAGGAAAGATAAATCACTTAGTGAATTAGAATGTTGCATCTCATTCCGAGGGCCAACGGTGGCTTTTGGAGTGGTAAACTTGTTCAAATGAAAGATGGTTTTTTTCAGGGAAGTAGTTGTTGAGATATTCTAAAGTCAGATTCTCTTTGGTATTCAGCTATGTTGCACCGATACGGATACGGGTACGGCGATACGATACGACACGATACGCCGATATGGCAAATCTCCAAAAACTAGGATACGGGTATGGCACCGATACGGCGATTAAAATAATATATATTTAAAAAATAATATAAATACAAAAGTTGATATTTCATCCATAATAAGTTCAAAACATTAACAAAACTCATAACTTAATTCAAATCTCCAAAAATAAAGCACAAATTAAGGTAGGATAAAATAGAATAAAATAACTTAATTTGAAGTGGTTGTTATTTGCAGTGATAGAATAAAATAGAAGACAAAAAGAAATGTAGGATGTCATGGTAATGTCCAATCATATAATGCATTAAAATGTAAAATAAAAGTGCATTAATGCCACCGAAAATTCTTATATGCCTCATATCGACTGAAAATTAGAAATATAAACAGAACAAACACACGCTGCTTTGCATAAGTTAACCAGCCAATTCTTGAAATTAACATTGTTCTCTTATTTTGATGAATATGAGGCTGTCTAAATTTTGGCTAAGAACAACTACTAAGTCAAGCAGCTTAGGTGTAATGTAAATCTGAAAGGAGTGAATTGGATCGGAGCTTTCAGTGTAAATTGTTTAATTTAACTTTAGAAGAAAAAAAAAATATTAATTCGATATGTTAATAAAATCCACATGGACATTTCATTATTCAAACATAAATAATAAATAAATAAAAGAGGGATCTGGAACTACTACTTTTCTCTTGAGTAATTCAAACATAAATAATAAATAAATAAGAGGGATCTGAACTACTACTTTTCTCGAGTATTTGAAATCCCTCCTCTTATTAATCGATCAAATTCAAGAAAAACCTTTAGGAGCGACGGTGAGATGGCGCAGGCAGAGGTGGCGAGGGCGAGATGGCGACGGCCGACGACAGAGGTGAGTTCTTCTTCTTCCTTCTTCCTTTTCCTCCCTCTTCTCCTTCTTCTGTTTTCGTTGCGGCTGGGTTCTTTTTTTGTTGCGGCTGGGTTCTTGCGGCTGAATGAATGACCCAGCCTCTCGAAAGAGGCTGGTCTTTAAAATCCTCAATTTTAATTTTGCATTTTAACCCCAAAATTTCAAAGTATTTTGATTTTCACCCCTTGCTGTATTGGAGCCATATCGGGACCGTATCGATGCCGTATCGGAAAGTCAACTTACCAAAAAGTCTACGATACGCCACGTGGCGTATCGGATATGTATCGGGGCCGTAACACCCCTGTTTTTTGCCGTATCCGTGCAACAGAGGCATTCAGGCATCCGGAGTAAACATGGTTTGCATGTCAATGGGTAGGGCTCAAAAGTGGTGGTTAGAGACTCCATTCACTGTCCATGGAGGGGCAGTTACCATTGATTTTGTGTCTTAGAGTCTATCCTTTGCCCTATTGGAAAATGGGGAGAGGGTTCATTTGGGAAGATTTTTGGATAGGGGAGTCTAACCTTTGCCCTTATTCTTCATTGAGGAAAAGGAGTACCAAACAGAGGACAACGTTTCCTCAGACCCAACGAACCTAACAAATACTAAAATTTAAAACAGGCACCAAAAGACTTGCAACAAAATGCAGACTACCATAACAATACTCTAAGACGCCACAGTTTTCGAACCTGGCTGTATAGCTGAAAAGAATAGTCCCTAAACTCTGGAGATACCGGAGCCCATAAAGTTGCCCAAAATCAGACTCTCCCAGAAATTAGCCTCCTCCTCTCTAACAATGTCATCGTCAAAAATTCTTCTACTTCTTTTCACTCAAACTACCCAAAAACAGCCATCACATCACACCTCCCAAGCACCATCCCCTCCTTCCCTCTGAATAATAGCTACCTTTCACACAACCAACCAGCACAAGAACACAATATGACCCAACTTAAACCAGCCTTCTTGAACAGCTTCAAACACAAAGGCAATGCAATTGACAGTGAGCCCAAAGCTCAGTTCTACACATCATACACCAATGAGGAGATAGACAAGAGGAAGGCCACCTCCTTTGAACCATTTCTGAAGTATTCAATCTCCCATGAGCGATAATACAAGCTAACACCCATGCCGTATGCCTTCCAAATTTTACATGAGAAATAAAAGGAGAAAGAGAAGAGTTGTCCATTAGCCGCCTAAAGGATTTACAATAGAATACCATGACGACTCCAAACACCAAAGTTTCCTTTCTTAATACAATTGTTTCTATTCAAAAAAAAAAAAGGTCAGGAGATGCCATGGTTTCCTTATGGAAAACGGTCAAATTCTGGGTGTCACTATGGTCATTTCTTATGAATTCAGAGATTCTCTGTTCCTCCCGAACATGAATTGGTAACCCCCATTCCTACGATATATTTAGATGTTTGTGGTTTGGCAGCTTTTTGGATGTTCTGTTTTAGCTTTTAGTATTGTTTTAATGATTACTATTCTTGTATGTCCTGCGTAGGATTCTATCAGGATTGTTCAGTGGTATTATTGCTACTTGGGAGTTCTACTGTGTCATTCTGCTGTTCTGGCTCTGTTTAGGCTCTCTTAGGCAGCTTGGTGTCTATTTGGGTGTTATAACCAAATCAATTTACTGACCAAACAAAAAAAGGGGGACTTGACCTCACCAGATTTTATGCACCGCAAATTGTTTTGATAGTATGTGAAATTCCGCTCTAGGTCAAAATCACGAATACTGTTTTCCAACTACCGTGGATCTAGTCAATATAAGCCTTCAGAGAGTTGAGAGCTCAGCATATTTAAACAGGAAACTCTAGTCAAATTCATATTGTTTACCTGGAGCCAAATAACCAAATGTTCCAGCAACAATTGTCGTAATGTGAGATTCTTCGTCCTCCAACAGTTTGGCAAGTCCAAAGTCAGATACTCGTGCCTCAAGATTTCCATCAAGCAAAATATTGCTTGACTTTATGTCTCGGTGTATGATCCTCGGTGAGCAATCATGATGCAAGTAAGCCAGGCCTTTTGCTGCTCCCATTATGATATTCAAGCGTGCATCCCAGTCTAGCTGCTCAGATCTCTCTGTGGAATGAATCATGGAATATTATTGTTCTATGGGTTTATTTCTATGTAACAAATATGTATAAAAAACTTTATTAACCCCTTAATTCATGTTTAAATAACTTTATTATTCCATTAAACCAGATGCACATGTAGCATGTCAAAGCAATAAAGTTAAACACAAGAAAAGCATCTCACCATGAAGAGCTTCATCAAGGCTTCCACCAGATAGGAAATCATAGATTAACAACTTTGATGTAGGAGAATTACAATATCCCCTTAAATTCACCAGGTATCGGTGTTTTATACTTCCAAGAATTTCTAGCTCCCTTTCGAAAAAACGATCAAAACCCTCATTCATCTTTACAATTCTTTTCAATGCAAATAGATTGCCATCATCCATTGCAAGCTTGTACACTGTTCCAAAGCCCCCACAACCAATTATGTGTTCCTCATTCAAAGTCTCTAATTTCTTAATTATGTCTTTAGAAGAGTATGGCAAATCCCCATGAAACATTACAATTGATGCACCTGAAGTAACAAAGTGTTAGCAGAGATATCAAAGTCTAGGAACTCAAGATTTGCTACATGTAAATCAAATATAATCCATAAAATAGCTAGGAACAGTACCTCCACTGACATCCATTGCGAGACCTTTAGTGTCATGTTTACCAAACTTTTTATAAAGAAAGCAACCCCAGAAACACATGAGAGCCACCAGAAGAAGTGCACCCACAGTTGCTGATGCACTAATAAGTAGCCGACCAGAGTATTTCTTCTTTCCACCTTGATTTTGATCTACAATGGGTTAAATACAAAACATGAATACCATAAGGTTTTAAACATTTTAAATTCTGTAACAATAGAAATTCTTTTGCTTCCTAAGGATTCTCTGGATATTCACACATTGCACCCATCTATTTCAAATCGAAGGAGGTTTACCTGAGTTTGGAGATTGGGAATTTGGTGGAGATTCTCGAGGGTCATCTTTGCATATAATACTAATTTGTTTCCCACACAAACCACGATTTCCATCAAAGCTGCAATGAAATGTAGCAATTGACTATTTAAATAACATGGAAATCTTTGGGGACCACATTTCCATAGTTCCATACAAATTGTCGGTAACTGTGGCAAGATAGAGATCTTAAGAAAGTCTATTAGAGTAGACATTAGATGGGCAATAATATTATAACAATCCCTTTCCATGCTGATAATTCATCACTATTACATTAGAAATATTTTACCCTACTGGAAGATTAAAGATAAAGGACATAGGAATGTAAAGAGTGTGAAATGAAGTAGAAACTATACGAATCATGAATCAGTGAGAACTGTACGCTATCAAATAGCTTCATGATGACCCAGAACACATAAAGTTCAGAAGATGAGCTGTACTTACGAGCTTTGAGGAGAGTTGGTAAGCATGCCATCAGATGGTATTGGTCCAACCAGAAAATTGTTTGACACATTGCTACAGAAAATCAAGATTCCACTGATCAATAAATTAGATCAAATTTCCTATGTTCAATAAAGCACCAATTATCAAGTTTGGATATAACCAAAAAGAATCAGGCTACTCACAAAGTGACAAGCTTATCCAACTTCCCCAGTGACACAGGAATATTCCCACTGAGAGAGTTACTTGAAATATCTCTGTAATTTAAGAACATAGAATAGTGATGAGTTCCACATTGTAACACCAAATGCACGAGATTAATAAATCCACTGATTTGATAAATTGGATTTCATGCTTTCCAAGAATATATCAACATCATAATCATTTGCATAATCTGAAGTTAATGTGTGTGAGGAATTAACAACCATTATTGCTTCTATTAGATTATTTCTTCCAAACATTTGTACAAATATTATGACTGTTGAATAAGCTATAGCATTCAAAATAAAAAATAAATGCACATCATAAGGCGACATATGAGAGCAGAGCATTCACTAACTACTATGGTATAATATGAAACTCGAAATTTTATACATAAATGTGTTAATCAGTATAGTATTTACTGTCTCATTGTTACATCCAATGATGATAAGTTAAATACTTTAACTTTCAACTTTAAATACTTTAGTTAGCCATAACCGTAGCCAAAAAATCTACAAAATAACTTGTTTAAAACGATAAATTCTTAACCCATATAGAAAATAGGTAAAGGAAGTAAAGGAAGCTATAAACGAAGATTGCTGCCCCAGTTTAAACAGATAACTATTTAAATTTCCCCGAGGTACATCTAGAAAATTTTACCTGGCAGGTTCACTAGATTAAAATGTATAAATAACTAGTTGAAGAATCAGGCAACCCTTTCATCTACTATATCCACTTCATTTGATGAGTGAAGAAAACTCTTATTGGTCTGGTTCCACTTTACCAAAGTGATTCATTCCTTATCTTTACCGGTTTCATATCTTTATCGATATCTAAGCAGCTTAGTTGTCTTGTGGTAAGCTAAATAAACAGCTTTATAGTAAAACTGTATACATGAAAACATCAATGCATGTATTTAACTTCTCCTGCATATTGCTTTAAAAGACAGTGAATTAAACAAATTTATCATTACAATGAAAAACAGTTGTTAAACAAGAACGCACAAGTTATTAAGAAATCTCACGCCTACAGGATAACAATTTGGTCCTGGGATGTTTATCTGATATCTTTTAAGCTACAATCTTACGATGGATGGATCACCTTAGTTATCAAATTTAAAACTAGGAAATACGAAAACATTTAACAGGATATAAAATTAAAAAAAAAAGTTATCAACATGTTAGAAACAACTCACAAATATTTGAGGTCTAAAAGCTTTCCCAATTCATTGGGAATTAATCCACTTAAGTAATTACCCTGCAAGTATCTGTATCAACAAGATAAACTCAACTTCAGTAGGAAACAAACAGGATTACTCAGTATAAAAGGAAACGTGGATAAAATACAGATAAGTTTGGAAATTTTTCTATTGACAATCAAAGAAAACAAATTGTAAAAGCTGCAACCTATAACTTCACTTTCAGAAATAAGCAAAATTACTCGGTTCAGAAAGAAACACAGATAAAATACAGATATTTCTATACAAACTGTTAGGCTACACCTAGGACAAGCTATTCTTGTCACAAGCTAAATGAAAGATGCTATGAGGAAAAACAATACTAAGAAGTGAAGGATAGAACTGCTGCTATTAAATATGAATATACCAGAAGAAAGACAATACATACTAATATAAGTAAAGTACTCTGTACCTGAGTCAGGTTTAACCACACATGAAAAAAGTTCATGGGGATCCAAGGAGGTGGATATATCTAATAGAGACAATAAAAATGCATGGCAAGGTCATATTCATAGTACAAATCAGTCCATTTCAGGTGAGTAATTTGATTTAAGTTCTACTTCTTAAAAGGTTAAATGCAAAGATTTACGTGATCAATGTATTAACATAAGCTGTTATGAATACCTTAAATAACCTTAAAACTTTGGCAACATTATCGAGAGATGAAGACAACTCAACTAAGCTTTCCTCATAGTTAAGGAGAACAGTTTCACAACACATTAAGAAATAAAAGAGCTATTAGGATTCTTCAATCATTTTCACTTCCAAATCCGAACTCATATTCATTGCCCCTCATTCTCAATAGGTTACCCTTGCCATCCTCAACGTATTCACTTTTCTACCGTTAGTTAAGCTATGAAACAACTTTGTTATCCTATTCTATAATCCATTTCACCACTGTTCTTTTGCCTCCATGAACTTCCCTTCTTCATCACCAAAAACAAATCCTAAGATCAGAACTTCCCTTGTCAACGCCTCACCAACACTCTTTCCCCCTCAAGAACATTAATTTTCTTGATCCTATTCAATTGCACTATTCTAATGAGAAACAAATTATTTTGAAAAACTTAAAAAACTACGACAAAAACCTACAGAGCACAAAATGTTCACCTGAAAGCACAAAATGTTCACCTGAAAGCAGTTCCAACAGTGGACAGAGTACAAGATGTCCACCAAAAATATATTTAAATGAAACAATTCCCTAGTGCTTGTTTTGATGAGTTTCAGACAACTATGCCAATACGGTGAAATCTGGTTAAACTTACCCATGATAATTACACTCTATATATTTGCCTCTCAAAGTAAAATTGCAACAGCTATTGTGTGTTGTTCATGACAAGTGATTCACTGGGGTGATGCTTAAAAGATGAAAATTTTGAAAACTCGCTTAGCTAATGAATTTGAGAGAGATTAGGAGACTTCATATAGAAGTTGCCAGGTCAGGAAAAGGCATATTTCCAAACAAAATGCATCTTCTTCAAGATAGGCATAGGATGCAAACGTGTTGATACTCAAACTAAGTTGATCACGTTTATGAGGAAGAAATCAAAAGCTTGATTCAACTTATCTACTTTTCAGATGCACGTCCTGCATAGCTTATGTTGTGAGTGTATTCAGCCAGTTTATGCATGCACCCCATTCTCCGCATCTAGATGCAAGTTTTCACATGTAATAATTGAAATATGCTCCTGGAGAAGATTTATATTTTCTAAGCATGGACACTTAAAGGTGGAAGCATACACAGATGTTGAGTAAGTTGCTTCTGTTGATGATAGAAGGTCCACTTTAAGTTACTACACCTTTATTGGGACCTTGGTAACCGGAAACTAAGAAACAATCAGTGGTTACAAGGTCAAGTGCAAAAACAGAATTTTGGGCTATAGTTTATTGGATTTCTTAATTACTGTGGTTACAAATATTGTTGAGTTTTAAACAAGTTCATATGTGACTTTATAGTGATATTAAGCCTTCAATCATTACAGCTCTATCAGATTGAAAATGATAGGACTACACGTATTAAATTTGACAAGAATTTTATCAAGGAGAAATTAGATGCCGGCATAACTTGTACAATGCTGTCATGACAGAAGATAATTTTTCTTGACAAAGGAGCATCCCAAGTAAAGTTTTTCATTCAACTTTATGCAAATTGGGCATCTGTAATCTATACACCACCTTGAGGATTGTTGGTATTACTAATTTTTATTGTTAAGGGTTTACCAAATTGACAGTTAATATATCTAATATATGATTTCAAGGTTCACTCACAGCCAAACAAGTTAAAATACTCAGTTAACTAATTCAAATCTAAAGCCATCAGTTATTCAAATCCCTTTATCATATAATATCCAGAAAACAAAAGGAATCACCTTTTTAGCAGTGATGGGAAAAAAAACAAAAAGAACACAGTTAAAAGGATAAGTTCATATCTGTTATTAAATAAATTTTCTTTGTCGAATCATTGTATATAATGACTCCAACCAACAAATTGGAAATATGAACCATCATTCAGTAGTGAACATAAGAACACTTTTTACAAGATAACAATTCGTGCAGGTGAACTCACATTCTCTGCAACTCCGTGCAATTCCCCAGATCTGAAGGAATAGTCCCATAAAAGTTGTTGTTATGAAGAGCTCTACAACATAATACATCATACATAGAATCAGTCAGAGGAAGACATTTTGATATATCAAAGATACATCAACTACCAGAAAAGCTTATATTTCTCAAAGATACATACAAAATCTTCAGCTGATCTAGCTTCCCAAGGTCAGGCGATACAAATCCACTCAACTTGTGACCAGCAAGACTCCTGCCAGATAAGTCATGAGAAGCAAACTTATAATTGCAAGTAACAATTTTCGTTCTTATAAAAAAAGAAATTAGGTCTCGATAATGAATTATAAGGTCTATCCGCCACTGGACCAAGGAACAAAAGCATGCCCCACTGCACGTTCTCCGAATCCAGAAGAATAACACTGAAGGGAATGTCTCTAAAATGTCAGACAACTATGCCCAAAGAGAAGCTATGACCTTAATTCTATCCTAAAGTAAATCCACCTCTTCAGCTTGCATTAAAAAACTCTCCTGTTTGTTTTCGATCACACAGTCCATTGAAGAGCAAAAGTCGCAAACTTTCAAACAGTCACTGCTTTCTTATTATTCCCCACTAACAAAGTCTCGTACACCAACAAAAGATGACAATTTCGAGATCAAACGCACAAAATGTCAAACATCCCCAATAATCGAGACTATACTTGTCTTGTGAAAGAACAATGTTAAAAGATGTGATGAACATTCTCCACCTTTTTTTACACATTTGACACCAATGTGGAGATAAACACACAAGTCTATTTTTTTTTCTAATAGGAGACAAGACTTTATTAATAAAGAGCCATGGTGCAATACCGTGGACAAGATGTCCTCTAAAGCAAAGGAAGAACCAAAACCAAAGCCATCCACAAAAATCTCAGGAAACAAGGGTTAGTTTGATATGCATAGAAAGTGATACAGAACATAATTATAGGTATTCAGAACTCACAAGTAGATTACTCTCTTTGTTTTCTTATCACATTTCACTCCTTTCCAATTACATGGATCAGGATCTTCTGGTCTCCATTGAATAAGGATACCATCTGAATTAACAACTGCTGTCCTGAAGCTTAGAAGTGCCTCACCTACAAATTAGAATCAGCATTCGATATATCAGCCATATCAGATTAGGGCATGTCTGTCAGTCTAGTAATACACAAGAATAGACAACTTTTTCAGATTAAGTAAACGTCCACACTACTATGGGCACATTCTTGGAATCACTTGCATGATTACCTGATTAGTGTCTCTAACCAAACTTCACTTGGGCTAAAACAAGTACATCAGCAAATAAAATAAAAATAAAACAGCAATCCACTATTTCCAAGGTTTTGTTTTGATGATAAGATGTAAGTCGATATTCCTTCATTAGTTATAAATTATATTTGCATGCCTCAAAACAACTCAAAATTAAATAGAGGAAAAAGGACAAGCGAGAAACAAAAATATGTACCATCACGACTGATAGCTCTGCATTCATTCATTATTATATAAAGCAGTAGAATGTAAAGAAGCCAGGGTCCACTCCATTTCACCAAAAAGATGCCCATAGTGGCACTGGTCAAGCATAATACAGCAACTATAAGTCATCTGACAGCCAAGCTTTAAAATGCTTCCCTCTAGTTGACGATGACATCCAGCAGCCGGAAATGAAAGAAAAAGGAAGCCTGAAGAGAAAAAGAACTAAGTCTAACAGTAGAAGCAACACGAGAACCTCATTCAAGAAAGTGACCAAAAGCATTTTAACATTTGTGTGCATTTTTATGTGTTTAATAGACGCTTGAACCCGGCCAAAAAAAGTAGCCATTTGAATGCATTATCTTAGATTTAGCAAATACAAGTTACTATTTATTGTCATATGTTCAGTTCAGATCTATACTATATCACATGTTAGGAATCCTTCGAGCTTCCTAACAAAAACACAATAACAGTTTCCATTAATGTGTTGGAAAATGAAAAATAACTAAAGAAGGCATCAGGTACAATGCAATTACTATACACACGGTAAGCAATACAGCAAAAGTGCATCCACGTGCTGGTAAAGCAGATACATCAGACAGACAATAAACAACCACATTTAAAAAGATATAAGAAAATGCTGTGTATAATACCATTTCAAAGCTACCCTTGTTTAGAGTGCGGATGACAAATCATGTCAACCCTACTCCCTTGTTCTCCCATTTTACCTTCCGGTAACCAACTAAGCTCTTTCATAACCCCAAAATTTAACTATAATGACCACGATATACTTCATTTCCAACCCAACAAAACCCATACAATAAATTATTTTATTAATGGTAAAACATCTTTGCATATAGACCGGGTCAAATACATATTAAAACCTACCACCTTTTGAGGTCCAATTGTGTGCCAAACTATCTAGGTTGGATTTACACACACATTTAAAACGATATGTAATTTACTATAACAAGCTTATAACTGTCAAGGATTACAAAAGCAAGTCGAATAATAAATGCAATTAGTAAACCCAATAACACAATGAACTTATCTTCAAGCGAAGACTTCCACCCCAGAAAAATCTTAAGATCCATCAACAATTCTTTCATTTTTTTCGTTAAATTAGAAACTTCTCAATTACTCATTCCAAGTCCACTGCTAGTCCTAATAGCTAAAACTTAGTCAATTAGCTCTAATTCACCATTAAACATTTACATACACTCAAACATAATTGAATATAAATTGAAGTAGCTAGCATCGCATAAATTAAAGCAAAAAGGAAATCTTGAGCTGAAATTGAGTGAGATTTACCGAGAAATGTGATAATAAAGAAGCAGCTCTTGGTTGTGATCGATCTGAGAGAGAATGCAGATTGAGCTGTGAAACGGAGAAAGAGCAGGAAAGGCCAAAACGCCACCGCACCAGTCTCCCCCTTTGCTTAAGTCTCTGAGATTTGTGCCTAAGCCAAGAGAGAGAAAGCGAGACGAGAGAGAGAGAGAGAGAGAGTGTGTGTGTGTCTGTGAATGAGAGAGAGAGAGAGCAGTGAGAGAGTGAGTATATGGAATTTAGATGCTTTGGAAATAAACAATTTAAAAATAGGGCATGAAGGGAATTTAGCACAACCAAATAAGGGAAAGTGCATTCGCACGTGCCTACGCTGACATGCCGTACGTGCCACCGACCGACACATAACATCGGAAACCCCCAAGAAAAATAAAAAAAAATTTAAAAAAAATGATTGGCTCTCCTACAGTATGCTATTTTACAGTGGAGTGGGCCGTTGAATGGTGCACAAAAGTTGTCATGCATAACTTCTCTTGGTGGAAAAAGTTTCCAGCATTTATCCCGTTCCTTCATTTACAGAGGGATTTGGTTGAGTTTGGTTTGGTTGAGTTGAGGGTTTATGGTAAACCAAACTCATTACATCAGCAATAATGTGGCTAAACCGTAATTAAATTTATAGAATCGGTTTAATTTGATTTGGTATATCTTGGTTCAGTAGGGTCAATATTCAATTTTATCGACACAATTTTATATGGTACATTTCCAAATAACGACTCAAGCCTTGCCACATGTAAACTAAACTAAACAAATAATAAATTGATTTATAATCGGTCCAGTTTGGTTTAGGACAGTTTCAAAAACACTCAAACCGCAGTTGAACCAAACCAAATCAATTCGGATCGATTTTTCAAACTGTTGACTTTTTTTTTGTCAAAACCAAACCAAATCAAACCAATATAATCGGTTCAGGCAGTGTAACCAGATCGACTGGATTGATGCCCACCCCTAACACAAATGCACAGCTCTACTTCCAGGTACCCACTACATTCTTTAGTTTTCTCTAAGACTTAACTTTTAATGGGTCATTTGGTACGGCAGACTGTCATAGATTGGACTAAATTCTAAGACTATATTGGATTAGCTCGGATTAGGCTAAACTGGATTAAGTAATGACCCACGTTTGATGTTGTGTCGGACTAAGAAGTTGGATTGTAAAAATAGTGAAAATCTATATATGTTTGGTGTTGTGTTGGATTAAAAAAATAATTACTGTAATATTTAAATTTAATTAGGGATTTTGACTAAAAAATAAATAAATACTACAAAGAAACCCAATTCAAATATTTAAAACAATAATAATAAGAAAGAAAATAAAATTCTTTTTTTTTTTACGAAAATAAAATTATGATATATTTTTTTTAGGTTGTCAAGATTAATCTTAGTTGCTCCTTAGCCTTGCCCCAAGACTACTACAAATCTTTATTTATTTTTTGTTGGTCAAAACATTGCTAAGGTCATCTCCAGTCATAAGGCTAAATGTAGTCCAGGGCTAAAAATTTAGCCCTCCAAAATATTAATTTTTTATAGAATAGTATAAGGCTAAAATTTTCATCTCCAGTCATGTAGGGCTATATTTTAGGAACCTTCATATTTTATTATTTTGAGAAGCATAGGGCCCACAAAAAAGTGGATGAATTTCAATGTGCAATATGAAAAGCACATGCATGGGGCCCACAAAAATTTGGCTTAGGCCAAAGCTAGGCTAAATGTGGCCTAGTTGGAGGGCTAAAAGGCCAAAATTTTATTTAGTCCATGACTGGAGATGGTTTTTGCATTATTTTAGGGCTATATTTGGGATATAGCCCATGACTGGAGATGGCCTAAGGAGTTAAACTCACTCTATATAATTCTAGGTTTTTCATGGACCACATAAAAAAATAATTAAAAAAAGGATATATATATATATATATGTATAATTTTTGTATATTTGACTTTTGACTTCAAACTGAAAAATACAATTTGACAAGATAAAATTGCTTGCGATAAAGAAAGCAGCACCCCATGAATTATTAAATGCTGCAAAAAAAAAAACTAATTCAAAGAATTAGAAC
Organism: Prunus padus; assembly: GCA_024362665.1. Taxonomy (NCBI): domain Eukaryota; kingdom Viridiplantae; phylum Streptophyta; class Magnoliopsida; order Rosales; family Rosaceae; genus Prunus; species Prunus padus. The sequence goes on along the minus strand of JANFAM010000014.1, from coordinate 25,242,584 downwards.
AATAATAAAAAGAAAACAAATAAAATTATGATATTTTTTAAAGAGAGGCGTCGGACTCTCGCGGTCTATTTTGTGAGTGTGCTATTTAGCGAATCACTTTTCAGGCTCACTATATTAAACGTGCGAGTGAGACGTTTTGCATTCAGAATAGGAAGTATCTTGCTTTCTACTATTTGCTTGCTTAGCAAACCATTAGAATTAAGATTTTGTCGTTATTATTTAATTATTAAATTAAAATAAGTTGTGAAGTACTGATTGGTGTTCCACCAACACAAAACTCCATCCTGACCAAGCCCAATGGCAACGATGACATCTTTCGCCCCTTGGAAGACTAGTTCTTTACAAATTTTGCAAATTTTACGCATTTTCTGCACTTTTTTTTTGTTTTTGTTTTGGCTAATTTGATTTTAGATATGAGTTTTTTTGGTTTTTTTTTTCTCTTTAGTATGGGGTGTTAGTTTATTTAGTATACTTTTCATTTCTTGAAATTTTCTGATAGAGCTGGGTGTTTGGATAAGACCCTAATTCTTGAAATTTTGAAGAAAAAAAACATTTGAGAGATTGAAAAGTTTTATACTTATTTTTATTAACATTTGTCATAAAAATTGGGGAACTTTCCATGATTTGGGATTAATAAGTGAATCGCATGATCTTGAGGTAAAGATCCTTCTTCTTGGTTTTGCTAAGTAATTTTGTGCCCCCTCCCAAATCAACTTTCCGATGGACCCAACTCTCCCCAATCTCTTTTTTTGGTTTTTTTAATCTCAATTTTATTATTTTGTTAGTTTTTAAAGCTTGGACTGAATTTTCTAATGAATATCAGTTTTTAAAGTCAATGAAAGTTTACTTTTTCTAGTGTTAATTTAAGGTACATGTGAATCTATTCTTGGAGAAATATGTGTAAAAAGTGGATATTTCATGACCATGGTGAAGGCTTGCTTCTCTGTCAAGTCAACCTCATTTTTATCTCCTAACTTCCATTCAAAATCTCTAATCAAATTGGCCACTAAATATTCTACATGAAGCAGTGACACATTAATGGCAGGGCAGATCCTCCTCCCTGCACCGAAGGGCATCATTTTAATACCTCTAACTCCTTTTATATCAAACTTCACCTCTTCCTGACCCGTTTGTATGAATCTCTCTGGTCTAGACTCCAGCGGTCTTTCCCACACATTTGGATCACGTGACATTTTTGCCACTGTAAAATTCACCATGGCATCTTTTGGTATGTCATAACCATCCATTTTAGTATCTTTCAAGACAGCACGCGGCAAGATGAAGTGGCTTGGTGGATGTCGGCGTAGAGTTTCTAACACAACTGCCTTCAAATAAGGCATCTTTATCAAATCATCTTCTGCAATATCTTGCTTTGGTTTTACAACAGAGTTGATTTCTTCTAATAACTTCTTCTGTATGTCTTGCTTCTTCACTAAGTTGGCCATAACCCATTGTAATGTGGTGGTGGATGTATCGGTTCCACCTAGCAGAAACTCTGAGCACAAACTTACCTTTTCATCATCCGTAAGCTTTCTTCCGTCGTCTGGGAGTTGAAGATCCATTAGACTATCAACATAAGAGAGAATGCATTCTTCGTCTTCAAATTCATTGTTGAATTTTCTACTCATTAACCATTCATGACGTGCTTTTATGATTGGGAGAATGACATTCACTTGATTATGACGAATCTCAAATAGTTCCTTCCACAACTTTCGAAACACCATCTTTGATATGGTTGGCATAAAATTTAGTTTATTGAACCTAACGAAATTCAAAAGCAGTGCTTGTTGCACGCTTTCAATATCTTTGATGGTTTTACCATCAAATTTGACTCCAAAACACATGTAGGATATTAGACCAAACATGACAAATTGAAAATTGTGCACCACATGAATGGCCTTGCCAGATTCTGCTTCATCTAAGATCTTATCCTTTAAAAGATTATATGCCCATCTACGACCATGCGAATAGGTCTTGAGTCGAGAAGGATGTATTATGGACATAAGATTTTGACGAAGGAGCCGCCAAATTGGGTCATATGGTGCAGAGCTAACAGTGCACTGGTTGCTAAAGAAGATTCGAGTGGTTTCGAGAGCCGCAGGGCGACCAGCAAAGACTGTACCATTTCTCACAAGCGCTCGATGAGCAGCTTCGTGGGTAGTGATGAAAATGGCAAGACGAGACTCAATATGGAGAGTAACAATAGGGCCATACTTGGAACGCAAATGGTGGAGAACAAGCTCAACATTAGCGAAATTGCTAGAAAATTTAAGAAGCCAATAGATGTTCCCTAAGATAGGAAAGGTTGGGGGACTTGGTGGTAGTCTTTTCTTGCTTAAGAGGTTTACTAGCGCAGTAAAAGAAATGTAGAGGCAAACAAAGGCAAGGAGAAGAAACCAGAACTCCATGTGGAAATGTATAAAAAGGAAATTTAATCGTAAGTTCGTGCTATATTAAAAATAAATTGCTCAAGTGATTTCCATTATGTCATCTTAATGCATCTTCTAGAGGTGTTGTAGTTCGAAGGATACATAAATATGTTATTTATATTTGCTACAAGTGGGGTTTAAAGATGTTGTATATTGATGGTAAAACGTAAATGCAGTTTCCAGACATCAATCTAAACTGATGTCTTTATTTGTCAAAAGGAAAAGAAACGAATGTCATTATTAACTTCTCACTTGTTAAGCCGTAGTTTTTTTATTATTTAAAAAGTAATTATTCACGTTTATATCCATATCAACTCTTTCTCATACATGCTATATTAAAAATAGTGTAGAAAATAAGTACACCATGTCATGTCATTAAAGCTTACAATATTGAGCAACTTTTTTTGATACAAGCGATATTGAACGCCTGAATAAGGCCATAATCTATTCCCTATTTAGAATTTATATTAAATTTGGAAAATGCAATTGAGTAGTACTAGAGACAACAACATATTACACAAATTTTAAAATTACAACTAATGTGCCAATGTTTCATTTGTTTCAAGTATGTGCTCACTTTGGACCTTCGTTATTCACAACAAATAAAAGTTGCTACATTAGTCGCTAACCAAAATTTGGTGTACTTGTGCCTTGAGTATTATTGAATACAATTATATACAAATGTAAAACTATGTACACTACCAGAAAAAAGGTCAGTAGTGACCAATTTCTCAGTGACAAAACGGATAATGGTCACAAATAGTGTGCATTTAGTGACTAACAATGTTAAATGGTCCCTAAAACTATTGGTGCCCATGTTTTAACTTTTAATGATAAATTCTTTTGAAAAATAGTGACTACTCTAAACTTTAGTCAATAAAAATAGCTTAGATTTTATATTTAGGAACTAAACACATAAGTTGACATGGCAAAGTAGGGTTACACGTGTTTTTAATACATTAGTGACCAATTATTTCTTTTAAAATTTCTTTTCAGAACGAGTTTATTGAGTTCATTGAGTCAGAGCGTGCTCCTCCTTCAGATCAAACAAGCCTCTCTCAGATTGTGTCCTTCTCCTTCAGAGCGGGCCAGCAAGTGTCATTTTTAGCGAATTCAGAGTTCAAATGGTGCTCGGCGTGTTGCTCCCTATCTCCCTCAATCTCTCTCTATCATCTGGAAATTTCTCTGGTGCGCTCTCTAACCTTGTACTTGATTTTGATTTTGATTTTAAGTTCAACTTTGATATTGATTTAGGGTTCAAATGTGTTTTCGACTTTGATTCAGCTCAAGAGTACCTCTCTCACTCGATGACTATGTGGGTATGGGGTTTCAAAAGCTAAGCAATTAAAGCTTACAATATTAAGCACCTTTTTTTGATACAAGAGATATTGAGCGCCTTAATAAGGGGATAACTATTCCCTATTTAGAATTTATATTAAATTTGGAAAATACAATTGAGTAGTACTAGAGACAACAGCATGTTACACAAATTCTAAAATTACAACTGACGTGGCAATATTTCATTTGTTTCAAGTATGAGCTTACTTTGAACCTTCGTTATTCACAACAAATAAAAGTTACATTAGTCGCTAACCAAAATTTGGTGTAATAAGTCTGTTCCTCTCCCTTGAGTATTATTGAATACAATTATGTAGAACTGTAAAACTGCGTAGTTTTTGAAATAAGTATGAGATGAACACCAAAAAAAAGTCAATAGAGAATCCCTCCGAACAGTGAAGCTAAACATCCAACAAATTAAGTAAGTGATATTTTCATAAGTGATCATATTGTGATCAGTCCAACCCCTAACTATGATCGAATGTTCTCAAGAACTATAACACATGGTTTCCTAATATTGTTAATTATGAAGCACAAATGTCTATAAAGATAATTTTTTTTTTCATTTAAGAATTTTACAAAATTGTACAAATACAAAAGAAATTAATGTTAGGATTTGTGATAGGTTCATAATTTCATACATTTACATGCCTTTTTGCTTAGTGTTTTTGCTTAGTTTCTCTTTATTTAGAGTCACTTACCTTTCCCTGTGTCTTGTAGGTTAAGACAGCATGAGATCACATTGGATGCAATCCATGCATTTTTAGGGCTGATTGGGATGAGAGGAGTATGAGCTTAAAGACAAGCCCAACTTGGGCTGCACTTCATTGGCAACCTAATTTAGTAGGTCCCATTGCAGGCATTATTGCAGCAGCCTAAAGAGCTCATTTGAGGAGACATTCTTGATGGAAGTTGGCCCAATGAGTCTCTATTATAACATACCCAAATTTGAGGTTCATTGGATACATATTGTGTCGTCGGCAAGCCACACATTAAACCAAGCCCAGGAAGGACTTTAATCTACCGTTGCCAGCTGATGGGCCTTCAGTGCCAATGAAGTGGGAGACAGATATTAATAGAAGATGGGAGACAAATTAAATTGGAAACTCAGAAAGAGGAACAAAAGTCAAGTTTATCATGAGGAGACCAAGAAGAAAGTTCACTAAAAGAATTTGTTTTTATTTTTTGAATATGTTTTCTAATTAATCTACCAAACACATTTTCAAATCCTGAAAATACAAATTCGTTTTCTTGTTTTCATTCTCTGAAAATATTCTCCGAAAACAATAACTTATTTTAATTGTTAAGAATAAGCTCAATAAATTTTTGACGTCGTTGTTGGGGAATCGATAATGTTGGTGCTAAAGTTAGATTAATTTTTTGGCTTAATATCACAAAAGGTCCCTAAGGTTTACGAAACTATCAGATTGCATCCTGTTGAGGCCCAAAAAATCTCAGGCTGGGCCCAAATATATTTCTAGCCCAATACGACACTTACCGAAAAAAAAGCTCGATTGGAGTACACTAGAGTTCGTCATGTGTACTCCATAAGTTATAGTCCACATGCCACGCCAAGCAAACATGCAACATCAAGCGGAAAATCCTTATTTTTGCATCAAGCCACGCAACAAGCTTAAGTGGGCCCAAGCCACGCAAATGCCTGGGGCTTGCTGAGTAGGTTGTGGTATGGATGGTTACGAGTATTCACGAGGCCCATTGATGGTCCAAGGAGTGGAAGTTTTGGGCTACTTGGGAGCACCAAAACTCAAGCCCATTCCTTGAGCCCAAACATATGGGTAAGCATGAGAGAAAACCCAATAGTCCAAATACTCTAGGAAAATTAGGTCATCATTTTGATAAAATAGCCCTTTACCTAAGGAGATTAGCCTATTCTCTTAATTGGCTAACCCATCACCTTAGGAAAGCCCAAGCAACCAAGAAGAAAATATATGCAATCTCCAACACATGGTGGAGACAAAAGCCTCGACAAAAACCAAAGTCTGTCTATGTATGTAGGTGCCGAGAATCTCCAAAGACATGGCCAAAGACAATTCCCAACACAAACCATCCAAAAAACCAAAGGATACTTGAGCAAAACACCTTTCCAACCAGCGTGCATACCCATTTCTTTCTCCCTTTCAGATCTAGCCATAGAACAAGGGAGAAAAGAAGGAAGAAAGGTAGGCGAAAGTGGGCATTCTCCCATGTGGCGATTGCGGGAAAGGGCCTTGAGCTCCCAAAAATCCACGATTTTGTGCAAATAGGCGAGGAAATTTCACCAAGATGGGAAAAATCAAGGGAGGAGAAAAGAAAGGAAGGAGATATATTTGGCCAAATTGGATAGGAACCATTAGGGTTTCTTGGAAAATGTTAGCTTCCAGCGGCTATAAAAGGAGGCACTTCTCACCCATCTGGACAACTCAACCGAAGGCAAGCAAACCAGACCTAGAGGGCAAGCATCATCTCTCACCCCTGGAACCTTTCAATTTCATGCCCTATACCTCCATCTCCTCCCATTTTCTCTTCTAGCAAGCTATTCCAGAGCTTGAACAACTTTCGTTAGGCTGCTGGAAATTACTTAATACACCTATCTCTCTCCCTCTTCAACAAACCTCCTTAGAATCCCTTCTCCCTTACTTAAAACCTCTGTTCCTCATAGGAAATCCAAGCTCTCTCTCTCTCTCTCTCTCTCTCTCTCATGCTAAACTTATGAATGCTCAGCTCCCATGCCACATGCTTCTCATGCCAAGCCATAGTTTTTATCCTTAAGCAACCATGGGTTTCGTTGGTGAAGGAAGCCAAGGTGTTTCCTAAGGTTCCACGAACCTTTCGAAGCGCTCTTGGGGCCTGGTTCTTGAACTCAAGCACAGGGGCAACTATCTCCATTTGCTCTTTACGGCAGCCCAGGCCCATTCGTCCAGCTGCCGGAAGAAAAATACCCCTACATAAATGGCGACTCTGCTGGGGATCAGGCCGTTATTTTCACCAATAAGATCAGAAGCTTCAGTCTCCAAGCCAAGTGACAAGAGCGAAGAGCAAGAGAAACCACTCGAGGAGGAGTCTGTTGCTACAGGAAAGGGTGTTGAGCAGAACGTTGCTCAACAGACTCAAGGGCCCAGATATTCAAAGCACCAAAGCAAACTTTGCAACCGATTGCTAACCCCAAGTGACTTGGGGGCTTCATGCTAAGCAAATTTCAGAGCACTCAAACAGAAATCAAAAGGCCAAGGCAAATTCCCCAACAAATTGACTTGGGGGCTTCATGCCAAACAAATAGAAGAAAAAAAGAAGAAGGAGAAACAGCCCATGTTCTCAGATCTGAAATCCAACTTGCAGAACCCATGAAGAACCATGGTCTTTCGACCTTGGAAGCTTTCGGAATGCCGCTGCTACCATATGCAGTCGATGATGCTCTAACAATTTCCATGAATCTCCGACTACATCAGTAGAATCAGGGGGCTCGGTTTCGGCTCTGTCGATTCCCCACAAATATGGCCTGAGCGTTGTTGTATTTGAAGCTTGAAGGGCACTGTGTGTCGCACCCTGTTGCCATAGTCAACATAGAGCCTCTGCATCAAGGATGGCTATTATCAAAGACCAACGAATTCAAAATGAAAGAGATAAGCTCCTAACCCACCTTTTCAATATTATAAGCCTTTCTATTGTCTGATGCTTTATTTGTGGCTATGGGACTCTTTCAAGCAAATTATTTGTTTTAGGGATAAAGAATTTTTTTTTAAGTGGGCTTTTCCTTTTAGGGCCATTAAGTTTTTCACTTTCTCAAAGTCATTTCCTACCCGGCCTTACTTTTTATGATGCCACTCTGCTATATCATTCCACTACAATTATCCTATAGTTTCACTATTATAATCCTTTTCTTTACATTACTGTAATTACTCTTGTTGTTACATCATTATTATGTTTGGTGTGAAGCCAAATAGCCAACAAGCAACCATCACCTTTTGGACTAACACATGTTTATGCAAATACCTTTTGACTAACACATGCTACGCTATCACCTTATGACTATGCATATTATTATCATCGCGTTATTGTCATTCATGAATTAGATTAAGATGTTGCCCCTTTCAACATTATATTATTATATTATCATATAATAATTATCCCTTATTCATATTACTAATGCAATACACTACCACATAATCATGCTTAGTGTTAGTACGTCACAGTGATCGACATACTTATTTAAATGTTAATCATGAAAGTCATTTGCAAGCTGCAATGTATATATTAATTTTGTAATTACCATATGCCTCCAAACAAAGGACCCAAGCCTCCAAACAACATGTGCTCTCTACAAAGCTGGGCCTCTACATCCACATGAAAGAGGAGAATTCTAAGCCTCTAACCAGTAAACAATACTCAGCTTCTAATAACTCCAGGAGTTACCGTGCTCCCTCAAGCTCCTTCAATACTCTATGTATCAATGCAAACATTTGTGGATCCACATGTACATGCAAAACAAGCCAATAAAGCAATTCGGAGGCAAGCTAACAAGAACTACTTTATATCATGCAAGTCTGATGAACCAATTATGCAAGCCTATTCCAAGCAAAGGGGGAAAATAAACTAGGAGGTCAAGAGCTATTCAAAAAAAAAGTTGGAGGTTGCTGGAGCACTGCTTGCATCACCTCCATCCTTGGCACTACCTCCATCACAAATCGTCCCTGCAAAATTTTTATTTTTATTTTTTCATTTAAAATTCATAAACTTTTGGTTCTCATTTTTAAATTTTATGAATTTTAAATTATTTAAAAATATATATTGTATTTTAAATACATGTGACACTATATTATTGGAGATGTGGGCTCCACATATATGCCACATCAACAAACTAATGGAGATTTTAAAAATAATTTAAAATTCATAAAATTTAAAAATGAAAAAACCAAGGGTTTAGGGTTCATAAATGGTTCTCAAGGTTAAAATCCTTCTATAAATGGTTTTTTTCATTTTTAAATTTTAAATTATTTTTAAAAAACTTCATTAATTTGTTGATGTGACATATATGTGGAGCCCACGTCTTCAAAAATATAGTGTCATGTGTATTTAAAATATAAAATATATTTTAAAATAATTTAAAAAAGAAAACCAAAATTTTATGAATTTTAAATGAAAAAAAAATTCGCATGGACCATTTGTGATAGGTGCGTGAACCTTAGGGATGTTTTGTGATATATATATATATGTCACGTCAGCAAACTAACGGAATTTTTGACGGAAACTAACGGCAGGGACCATTTGTGATCACACATACTAACCTCGAGGATCACGAATGACACAAAAAAATATTAAGGATGCAATCTGATAGTTTCATAAACCTTAGGGACCTTTTGTGATATTAAGCTTACTTTTTTTTTCCCTTAATGCCTTCCAATTTTTTTCCTTTTTTTTTGGGCCCCATTCGGCTTGGTTTGAATGTAAAGTTGGTGGCTCACTCACCGTAAACGTGGGGCCCACACACCACACGCAAATACATTGACGAAACACTCACCCACATGTCATCAAATTTCTCTTTCTTTCACTCTCTAACCTTTCTGATTCTTTGAATAAGAATTTCATCCGTTTTTGCTCTCCCAGAGCCTGAGAGAGAGAGACCGGGAAACATGACTCGGGGAAAGCAGAAGATTGAAGCGCAAAAACGAAATGCGGAGAAGAATCAGAAGCCAAAAGGGTCTCAATTTGAGGCGAGAGTCGTTGCTCTCAAAATCACTTGTCCTATTTGCAAGGTGCTTCCTCTTCTATACTGCTCCTACCTACCTATCATATCATTTGCACCTTGGTTTTATCATCATCATGATCTTCTTGGTCTTTTTTTGACTGCATTTTTCTGTTATGTTCCAATTTAGTTTTTCTTTTATACTGATTGATGATGAATTCTTAGTGTTACCAAACCAACCCACCAACCCACCAACCCAATTTTTTGTTTTTTGTTTTGTTTTGTGATATTTAGATTATGGAGCCCTCTTGATTTTTGTGATTCTATAAACAACCATGGATTTAAAGTTATTTTTTGATAGAAAACAAAATTTTTATAAGTAATTTTGAGTTTATTTAATTTTATAATAAATACATCCTAACTTCAACTAACAGATTACCTTCCTCCGCACTTCTCTTATCTCCTGCTTTCTTCGCAAAAGCTACTGCCTTTCTCTCTGTTTCGATTTAAATTTGCAAAGCCTATGCGGGTCTTTAAGGTCTAATTGATGTAATGGCTACATATGTGATTTTTTAAAATCAAACATTATAGAAAGGCCAAATAAATTATGAATATTGTTTCAGGTGTCAATATGCTTGGTATATATGGGTTGATCAGTTTTCCCCTTACTTTGTTCTAGTTATTATTCTTTCTTTTTGTGTGAATCACGAAAGTGCTTGAAGTGACATGGTGCTAATTGCCGTGCACAGATATAGAACTATTATCTTGTTCTTTATAAACTAATACTATAGAACTATTATCTCGTTCTTTAAGGAAAAAGTAATAGTTTTCTACTTCTTAGGCATATGAAAAAATGATTAACAGATTGCTTAATACCTTCCACAATTATGTGAAAATTGTGGGGGGTGACAAACATGAAGGAAAATTTGGAATTCTATTTCCTGGCAGAGAAAATGGAAGTTTTCTAGATTGGATCATAAGCACCACGTTTTTGTGGAGAGAGGCTTTGATGTTCACAAGAGTTTAAATTTCTCTTATACAAGGTATAAGAAGGTTAGAGACCTTCCTATAAGTACCTAAAATCTGGGGGTGTCTGACTAAGTATTAGAAGGTTACTTAGTTGGCACAATTATAAGTCTTAACAAAATAAGTTAAACGCTCAACGTGGTACAACTACTCTTGAATGGAATTTATTTCCATATATGAAATTATGATGGTAATATATCACAAAAATAGCCAACCTAGTGGATCCAATATTTAAAGGTTTGACTAGAGAGTTAGTTGATCATCGAGAGGAATGGGGTTATAAGCCAACATTTAAAGTCACCATAGTGAATACCCAACCTAGTTGGCTGGAGATCCCAAGATCTAGGTTCAAAAGGGACAACTAAATTATGGATGACTAAGTAGTAGCACTGCGGAGATTATATCTCCTACCCATGTCCTATGATGAAATAGTGTTGCATGCATCGTGTTTTAGGATAAAATCTCACGCCTATAATAACAAAAAAAAAAAAAAATCTATATTGAGTTTGATCCAGAAATTCAAGCTTTGAATAGTAGGCTTCTTGAGATTAGTCGAATGCTGTCTTTGGGTTTGCCTTTGGATGATCGTCCCGAAGGGGCTAGGTCTCCTTCACCAGAACCCATATATGACAATATGGGAATTAGGATTAAAACTAGAGAATTCCGTGCCCGTAAGAGGTTGAACAAAGAGAGACAGGAAATTATTGCTCAGATTATTAAGAGGAACCCTGCGTTTAAGCCTCCAGCTGATTACAGGCCGCCTAAGCTTCAGAAGAAGCTTTACATACCTATGAAAGAATATCCAGGCTACAATTTTATTGGGCTTATCATTGGCCTGAGGGGTAATACCCAGAAGAGGATGGAGAAAGAAACTGGAGCTAAAATTGTCCTTAGGGGTAAAGGGTCGGTGGAAGAGGGTAGGCTGCAACAAAAAAGGGAATTGATTCAGTCAATGTTTATTCATTTGAATACAGAGTCTTAGTATAGTCAATGATTATGGTATGTGAGAGGGTTTCCGACATAATCTGGTTCTAAGAGTGCTTGTGAGGCGAGCGCTAGTAACTATAAGCACCTGTGTGGGGCGTAATTTGTCTTAAGGTCAAAGTGTCCAACACTTGCCTGGACTCAATTATTTAGGTTCTTCTAATCCATATTATGTGATTTTTCATTGTGTATGTTTGTAAGCATGTGTTAATTTTTTAGCATGAATTGAATGATTATTTCTGAATTTCTGTGTGATTAAAATATGGCAATTATACCCATTTTCCCAACAATCTTAAGACAATTTATTTGTGGTTTAGTTGCTATATTTTAAGTGTAACATAAACTTAGTTTTTACTTAAACTCGTGGGAACAATTGCTGTATGTTTATGTTAAATATTTATTGAGTTTGGGTTTCCTTTGAGAAGAGGAAACGAAAGATGGTTAGTATCTTTCCTTGAATACCCTTAGTCAGGGAAGCAAATAAATGTGTTTGCGTTTCGTTGTGTTTTAACATTGAATTTTATTATCAATTACTTAACCTATAAATTTTACATTCATTAAGATGAAAAGGTGCAAAACCGTTTGCATCTGTAGTCTGCACCCGTGTAGGGAATATATGTATATTGGCATCACTGATTTTGAATCTGATGCATATAACAGTTTTAGTGCATCGTTGACTTGAGATTAAATTAGTTGCTTTTATCGAATGCCAGTTTAATTTCAACTACATCTTTTGAATGAATAAGTTGTCGCTGTTTACTGCACTCTATTTTTAAGTTGTTTCAGATTGTGACTCTTGGATATGTCATAATCAATTAAGAGTTGTCATGGCCTGTGTATATATTTGTGGCAGTTCCATGCATTGGAACAAAATCTTGTATGTAACTTTCCAAACGAAAAGTTGCTATGATATTTGCCATGACGAATTGCAGACCAAACTAAGTGGTTTCGAGTTCCACTGTCATTATGCAGATTTGGATGCCTTCAAGGTACTTTTAAGAAACCATTTGATGTTTTCTATGATAAACGGGTCTTAAGGCTATGAAGATGTCCATCGGTTACACAAAACCAGATTTTGGGTTGAGTTGATGTTTTTTAGAAAATTTGATACTCAGATATTAAGTTTTCTAAATTAATGGAAAGTGGACATCAAAATCTGGAAGTTTTGCTGTGTTAGGCAAAACAAAATTTTGTAAAGGCAACCCATTTTATGTCAAAACATATATTCTATGATTTTGTATAGAATATTAGGTTCATGCAATGTGCTGGGGCTGTTGGAGATATACAGACCTATTTGGTTGGATTCTTTTAAGTTAGAAGGTGCGATTATAGCATTTTCAAACCAACATCTTCCAGGAGGCATTTCCATGCTGCAGTCCAATAGAATTGATATGTGGGAAAGTGTACAGACCCATATGCTCTCTATTACGAGACATATCAATTGGTTTACAGTTCAGAAATTTTTAAAAATTTTGTTATGTAAATTGTGTGGGACTTTGTTACTCTGTATGAGAAATGAGAAAGCATGTAGGATTATGTTAACAATCATAGAGTCATGCCAGCAACCATGTTGGTCATGGTTAGAAACCAGTCAAAGTATTTCGAGTGAGGCACTTGGTATGAAAACTTTGAGGCTTCAAAGGGGGAAAGCTAATTAGTAGTTCTGTTACAAAGAGCCTAAGAAGTGAAGATATTTTAAGAAGAAATATCTCCATTGTACTACCTATAGAATGAGATGCATATGAACAAAAGGGTACCAAAGCCTTATCCTATGTATAAAGTGATGTGCACTTTATAAAGGAAAATTAGTTTTATAATAGGTTCATAGTGAGATTTTATGTTCTTAGAAGTCACTCTAGTTGTTATTTTGATCTAGATGTGTAAGTGGGACGAAGCAAACACAGATTTATGTTTTTCACTTTGTGGTCATTCTAGTTTTACAGACCCTATGGAGTTCGCTAGTGTTCTTCCGGATCCAATTTTTATGATAGCTTTTTTATTATTATTTAGAACGAAAATTTATTACAGAAAGAAAAAGGAGTACTTGACTTGATGGACAAGAGGCCCACCAAAGACAGCTACAAAGTGAGAACAAAGAAACAGAGAAAACCAAACAAACAGGGCCACACAACCTAAAGAACCCCACAAAGCTAAGAGACCAAACACCCACGAGCTCAAAGAGCTGACCAATCCAGAATAATCATACTAAGGGGAACATCCTTGGGAAATTTAGACTTAAGGAATTTTGTATACAGAATAAGATGCCAGGCAAACAGATAAGTTATGTTTTAAGGGATTTTGGCTTATACAGCACAATGATAGCGGACCAAGACTGTTCTTTGCAATATTCTTGTGTTTTATATATACATCAAGGATGGCCCCGTCCTTTTGGAGTTTATATTTCATTTGGATCAACTTACTGTTGTGAACTACTGCACCCCTTGTGATATATGAATTTGCTACCTTGTGGTTTTGTTTCTGTGCTACTTCAGCGGTCACTGCAAATGAGAAATTTATGTGCTTTGTTTAATCTTAAAACATCAGCATTGGCTTGCGGATGCTATATTTTATTGATCTCATCAAGATAAGGAACTAAAATTAGAACACCATTTCCACAATTTGTGTTGATTATCTGTTGTTGTTGCAGCCTTACCTTAATATCAATTTGAATAATTTATCTTTGCATTGGATTAGGGACCTTTATAGGTTTTGGATAGGTTTGTTCATCGTTGAGATTGGGTTTGATGGTGACTGGGTGGAGGTGGTGAGTGGTGGTGACGGGTGTGGCATATATGATACTTGGTTTTTGGTTTTAATATGTCAATAGAGAAAGACAATGGTCTTGCATAAGAATAAGAAGAGGTTGGCTGTGGTCTTGGAGGACAACCTCCTCCCCCCTTCCCCTTCCACACTTTTTTTCTTTCAATATAATTTTTTTTCTACTTCAAGGATTAAGCATGTGTGTTTCATTTGTGTTTTTGTTCTAGCAATGCTAGTGGAGGGAACTTATGGGAGTAAAGTTGACATCAGAGATGAGTGGAAACATAGGGTGGAAACAAATCTTCATACAATAGGAACCCAAAACGTTCTGATGTCTGTTAACTTTTTACTTTCAAAACATGACATAGCATGTTTTGCGGCAATATTTTGATAACCTATGAGAAACCTTGATTAGCTGATGGTCGTATACCATGCTCGTCAACCAATGAATGGAAGAGTACTAAACACCCCCTTGTGAATACGTCAACAAGTTGTCGTCCTTCCTGTCTTCACAAAAGGAGTGTAGATTACAGAAAAGTCTAGTTTCTCTATGGAGTGAGAATCCACCTCAATGTGTTTAGCTTGTTCATTTTTTATTGGATTATTTTTAATGTTGACGGCAACCTTGTTGTCATAATATGATTTCACAGGTTCTTTGTGCACTAGGATTTCAGCCAAATTAACTCAAACCCTACTGGCTATCGGTCATGGCTCAAAACTGACCTCATCGTGTCAAATTGGCAACCATTGACTGCTCTTCTATGTGTGATGTTACCAAGGTTCCACCTACAAAAGAGCAGTAGTGTGATATTGGCCTCCTATTTGTGACTGAGCCAGCCAATTTGTGTTTATATAGGACTCCACCTGTTGATGATTATCTCTGGAAAAAGAAGCCCCTTTTCGGGTGCTAATTTTAAGTCCTCAGAATCGTATAAACACCTTACATATGGGTTACTCAAGGTAAATTGATCACACTGAAAGGGTAGCGTATGTAAGGTCAAGTGTGAGGCAAGTGCACTAGCTTCCTTACCAGTCTTTTTTAACGACCTCCGATCAGTGGCAGTGTTTTCTGTGGTATGGTTTTGCTATCTCAATAGGAGTTTCATCTGTTTATACTGCAACAATCTTGTCGCTTCAAGTAGGACAAGGACCTTTTCGAGATGAAGATGCCCTCGGATTTGTTGCAACTTAAATATCTAGGAAATGTCCTAAGTAACCCTAGTCTTTGATTCCAAATTCCTTTCCAAAGTGAGACTTTAGTTTCCCTATTTCTTCAACTCATCACCACTAGCTACAATGTTTTGAGAATAGGGTATGGTCCTTTTGATTGTGATTGCTTCATCCTGCAAATCCGGGAGAATATACAATTACACCTCGTCTAATAAATATCCAGTGGAAACATATTTTTTCGGACTGTACGTTGGAAACAAAGGATACCAAAACCTAGATGAAATCCATCTTGGCTACATGAGAAAAATGTTTCTCTCTATCAATCCATCTGCACTATGTTTCATGTGCCACATGCAGCCAACAATCTCTTTGTCTGGGTAACAGTCAACTCCCAAGTGCAACTATGATGAAGTGTTTGATTGTCTTCCTCCATTGTCACGATCCACTTGGGATCATTCAAATCACCCTGTAGAGTTTGGGGAGTAAACTAAAGTTAATCTAGAGGAGCTGGGATGATATGAGAGTGAGAAAATCTAAGAAAATATAATTAGAGGCTAATTGGAGCAAGTCCTAATCCTGTTTTGGAAAGCAATAGGAACAGTAGAAAATGGCCAAATACTGGAGGGGTTGGGAGTTGTTGGACAAACATTGACTAGACATTGAATGCAAGGATCCCATAGGGCATCTTACTGATCAGTTATGTGCAGTTAGTACAGCACCCGCAGTATTAAACTGATGAATCCGTAGTAAACAAGAGAGATCTTATAATATGTAAAAGGTAACAATAGAATTAAAAAAGGAGAGAAAACCTCCCTTTATCATATTGGGGACGTGGATTCTAGAATTTAACTGGGTGAGGATTGTGGACATAGTTATGATAGACTTTAAAGAGAGAAAACCTCACTTTGGTTTTTTTTTTTTTTGAAGAGAAACATACTTTTTATTAAGAGAAAGAAACCGTGGCCAAGAAAGCCACGAGCAGACAAGACAAAACAAAATAAGACAAGGAAGCAAGAAAAACAATTTCTAGGAACAAACGGCCTTCCAGTCCAGCAAAATAAGGCTGGAAAGGAATTCCTTTGAACTCGAGAGGCAGACGCCCATAACGATGCCCGAAACGAGCTCGCTCCCATAATTCATTAGTCCCATCTCCTTTGACGTTCTCAAAAATTCTTACATTCCTTTCTCCCAGACAACCCAAATGACAGCCATCATCGCACAATGACCCAAAGACAGACCCCTCCTTTTTCCTCCAAAGAAGTTGCATCTTTGACTTAGTAGATCAGTGAGCGATCATAACTAGCCAATCTCACCCCTGACCACCTGGTCCAAGTTTTTCCAGAGAAGCGGCAGATGAGTACGGGTTAGGAACAGGTGGTCTACAGATTCACTAGCCCCTTACACATGATGCACCGGTTAGGAGAAAAGCAAAGGGATGGTCTTCTTCTTTGCACCAGATCGCAAGTATTTACCTTGCCATGGGCGTGAGCCAAGCAAGCAATCTCACCTTGGGTGGGGCTTTGGCCTTCCAAATTGCGAGAAGGGCGGAAGGGGGATGGAAGGGGTATCGGTTAAGTGCCTAAAAGATTTGACAGAAAACACTTCCGAGGCCTCAAGTGTCCGAGGATCGCAATCTGCCTTGTTTCGATTCAAACTTACCCCTTCCACCTCGTGATCGTGTCAGCAAATTCCCACTTCCAACTCATTGATTTCTACGTAGGTCACAATCCCGACTTAGAGGCCGAGAATTTCGGTCCACACATACATTGGCTATGCTTGCATTATGTGCCCTGGAGAGTAGGAAAAGCCGAGGAAATAAGTCACACAACGCAGTATCCCCAAGCCACTTCTCCTCCCGAATCTCACCCTCTCCCCATTTCCCACTTTGAAGCTACAACACCGTGAAAAAGGCTCAAAGGAGCACATAATGTCCTTCCAAGGGCTGCGACTATGCGTACTTGAGACCTCCTTGGGGTCCCACCCGTTAGCATGCCTACCATACTTGCTATTGATAACTTTGAACCACGGTAGCGTTGTTCTCGGTTTGAAACCTCGAGCCACTTGCCAAGGAGGGCAAGATTTCTTTTCCTAATATTGCCCACCCCCAAGCCCCTTTATCCTTAGGTTGAACTCTTGTCTCCCATCTAACCAAGTGATCCTTTTTTCCTTCATTGGAACCCTCCCACGAAAGCTTCTCATTAAGCTGTTCGACCTCCTAGCCACGGCCCACCGGAACTCGGAGCAGAGACAAGTAATAGCTGGGCAGATTACCCAAGATCGATTGAATTAGTGATAATCGGCCCCCTTTGGACAATAAGGCCTTACTCCATCCTCCAAGTCTCTTTTCCATAGTCCGAATCACGGGATCCCGAGCGAAAGGGTCCTAGGCTTTCCCAGAGGCGAGCCTGAGATATTTGAAAGGCCACCTACCCAACTCACAACCAAGAGAAGGCGAGGTTCTCCACTAAATTAGTGTCGAGGTTAATGCCGGCTAGAGAGCACTTTTCTCTATTGATTTTAAGGCACTGAGCGGTGAAAGCTTCAAGGATACGGAGAATATTACAAAGATTGTCCTCCTTGTCGGATAGAAGGAAGATAGTATCGTCTGCAAATTGTAGGTGCGACACCTTCACACTATCCCTCCCTACTTCCAAACCCTCAATCATGCCCTCTCACCGCTTCTATCTACCATCCTACTTAAAGTATACGCCACAAGGGTGAAAAGGAAGGGGAGAGGGGATCTCCCCGCCTAATACCCCTTGAGGCCCCAAACTTACCCCTTGATCTTCCATTAATCACCACAGAGAAGTTAGCGGATTCAATACAACCTTTAATCCATTTTCTCCATAACACTCCAAACCCTTCTTCTCCAAAACATCGTAAAGGAAGATCCAGTCAACGTGATCATAAGCTTTCGCAAAATCAATTTTGAAAGCTAAGCCCTTTTTTTCTTTTGTCTTGTTTCTTCCACCACCTCGTTGGCAATCGTGACGGCGTCCGAGGATCTGCCTTTCTTTTACGAAAGCCCTTGAGCGGTGAGATAGTCTCCCAATCACCGATCTCAATCTAGAGGCTAGGACCTTTGCTATGACCTTGTACATACTTGAAATGAGGCTGATTGGTGCGAATTCCCTGCTCGTAGCACCCCTCTCTTCTTTGGGATGAGACAGGATGTACGTTTCATTAGTGATTTGATTAATAATCCCGATTCTGTAAAATTCATCAAACACCTTCAGGATATCGTTTTAAATCGACCAGCACTTTTGAAATACAGCCATCGAAAATCCATCCGGACCGGAGATTTATCCTTGCCACGATCGTCAATGGCCCTCTTCACCTCCTCCGGGTCAAAAGGTCTTTCAAGCCAACGGGCTTGTCCCTCCGAGATGGGATTCCAGTCTAAACCTTCAAGCCTTGGTCTCTCGATCTCTCGCTAGTGTACGACTTCTTAAAAAAGTTGACAATAACTTTCTGAATTACCCTTTCATCGTCAGTGTGGTTGCCATCTTCCAATTCCAGCTTGTCAATAATGTTTCTTTTCTTCCTACCATTTACGATTCTGTGAAAGAACTCGGTGTTTCCGTCTCCCTCCTTTGCCCACTTGACTTTGGCTCTCTGTCTCCACATAATCTCATGTTTAAAAATTAACTCTGCCACTTTAGATTTAGCAGCCACCCTTTCTAATCTCCCCTCCTGGGATAATCTATCTCCTTCCTCCAAGAGGTCTAGAGCTCTGATTCTCTGTTCAGTGTCTTTTATCTCTCCCTGCAAATTCCTAAAAGTCTCCGCTCCAATCCTTCACTTTGCCCTTAATGGCCTTGAGCTTCATCATAAAAGTATACCCTTCCCAACCTTGCCGAACTTCCCCTTCCCACCACTGTTTAAACAAACCTTTAAATTCTGGATTTTCGAGCCACAAATTTTCAAATTTGAACGGGCATGGTCCCCATTTTTTCTGTTTAAATCCAAGATAATTGGGCAATGGTGCGATGTAGTTAAGGAAGGGCCAAGCGCCTCGCGTGCGGGAAATCCTCCTCCCAAGCGAAGTAAACATAAATCTGCCGAGTCTTCTCATGTTGCATTTTCCCTCAAGTTGGACCAAGTAAACTCCGCACCATGTAGCTCAGGATCGCATGAGACTTGTCTCTGGATAAAGCGATTAAAAGTTTGCATGTCTCTTGTCGTCCTTCCCCGTTTGATTTTTACGCCGTAAATCTGGTGATGTTAAAGTCCCGATGCACCATCTTTCACCACAAAAGCCATCTGAGACTCCGCTAACTCCTCCCAAAAGAGAACTCTCTCCCTTGACCCATTTGGCCCGTACACCTGTCATCCACCACTTTCTCCCATCGCTGTCCGCACACTTAATCGATGCTTGAGAATTGGCCTAGAATGGATTCTTCCACAGAGATAAGTCTAGTGTTCCAAATAATGATTATTCCACCGAGCGCCATGCGAAGGGATGTAAATCCAATCTACGTATCTAGCCCCCAAATGCCGCAAATTAATTTTCTGTCGACTTCCACCTTTTTGGTTTCTGAAGAATCACAATATCGGCTCCGCAATTAGGAGCAAATTTTTGATGATCAATCTCTTTTTTCTCCCCGGCCCATTTACATTCCGACTTACAATCTTCATTGGATGTCGGTGTTGGCCCTCCGTCTTTGCTTCTCCTTCCTCTCATAGCTCACTCCAAATCTCGGGTTTTTCAGCTCCTCTCGCCTTTGTTATTCTTCATAGCTCTCCTTGAGGCGGTTTCTGATCGAGGCCAGTCTTTGACACCACATGGATATCCAAGCTTTCAAGGAGAAGTCCCACAGTTTCTCAATCTCTTCCTTCTTCTCGGCATCCTTGATGGAGTCGATTAAGTTGATGAGTGCACGCATATTCGTTCCTTCCCCATCTTCATGTTTCTTGGCGTCGAGTTGCAGATCGAGACATTTGCATTCTCCTTCCGAACCAGGGATTTTGGGTAGGGGATTGGGGTTCCACGTTATTTAGAACTACCCGGAGAGGTTAGGACTTTTGTCAAGTTCATCAAACATTAGTTGTAAAATAGCCCATTCAGAAATCCTCCACCGCCACCATCGATCTTGAATCCATTGATTCCGTATCTTGAGCGGACTACGAGCGGTCGAATCTCCCTCGGATCCAGATTCCAGGGAAGGGATTGAACCCAAAGCCTCGTGCCCATCAGATTCACACTCCAAGAACATCCGACCCTCCCCCGCCGGCAAAGGGTGGGCATCGGCCATCTTTGTCTTCGGCGTCCGCTTCTGCTTCCGAGAACTCCCCTGTGACTGGCTGATCCTGTTTCCTCCTCGAGTATCCGAGAATGGCTTCGTTGACCCCATGTTTTGACGTTTTTCAGTAGTGAAGACAGCATTTGCTTTTGAGCCCCAAATTTTGACGGTGTACATCTTATTAGCTTCCTTGGATTCCTTACACTGACCGAATTTGTCAAGGAATTGAGATCTGGGCCCCAAAGCTTCTTGACTGATTTGGTAGGTAGCAATCATCAAAAGTTCCAATTTTAATTTTTGGCCCAAAACCCTCCATATTGGGGCCCAAGTTGGGATCGACCCAACCTTGGTTAATAATTATGTCTTCCTCCTTGCGATCCCAGGATAGAGATCTCACGTGTTTTGGCGAGACTTCTCGTCCCGGTGCCCATGCTTCCACCAAAAGCATAATTCGCCTAGAACTTGTCGGGGGCTCAACGCACTCACTGGGCGTGCTCATCGTGATACGCGCGACATGCGCACCCTGTCCCCCCAAAATTCTGTCAGGCTTCCCTGACGCCTCCACTTTCCGATGTCTCCCGTTGTTCTGATCTCCCCACGACCGGCCTCATTCCGGCGACCAGTAATGGCCACCCCGGTCCCCTTTCTCCGGTTCGCATTCATCCTGGTACTGGGTTGGGTTGATCGAATTGCTGGAGTGATCGGTCTAAGATTCACGTAAAAAGTTTCGTTTCCCTCAGAGATTTTTAGTAATTCCGGTAACAACCCAACGTCGTTCCTCTTGACTTTGATCTTGGCCTCATGGAGGTAAACGAGATTCTTGGTTCTTCTGTGCACCTCAAGTAGTCCGCCGCAAGCCTTTCCTATGCGATCGAAGAAATTTGGTGACCACCAATGTAGTGGTAACCCCGTCACTGCCAACCAACCCCCATAACTCACTATTTTCGTCATATTGTTTTTCAGACCTTTTTCCCAGCTAAATACCAAGACCTCCTGTCTCCCATTCACGCAGAATTTGCCCTGTTCTACCACCCTCTTAGCCTCCAGATCGTTGTCGCAGACAAAATATGCTCTGTTGCATTGGTAAGGAAAAAATTCCACATCTCTACCCAACCAGTTTGAAATCGTAGCCGAGATCTCCCTCCACGATTGGTGTACCACCTGTCTCTCGCATACCACTGCACGGCGCCAGTGCGATTCAGCCGAGCTCCCCACTTGCGCTGAAGCGGCACCGGTCCTTGCAGGGTCTTCCCTTGCCACCATCAGCGAACCAGACTCGACAGAACCAACCCCATTGTTGTTGTGGCCACGGCTGCTTTCGAAACTCTTACCATGCAAAATTGATGACAGACATTCCTCAAACTTTCTCCACCCCCATGCGTTCTCCCCTCTAGGTAAGAGGATAGACTTTACATTTCCATTAATACATTTGACCACCGACAAGAAGTTCCCATTTTGATTGTTGAGTCTCTCAATCCATAAGAGGTACGAATCACCTTTGAACTTACGAAAAAACTTCTGATCCTGACTCCTCCTCAACTCCTGGAGCTGGTCCAGAAGCCACACCACGCACCCCAATTCAATGGACAAATGGAAGACTCTTTCTCCGGCTTTCTCTGTAACCAGAATCGACCCTCCGAAAGAAAGCTCGTCGACTTGTAATCGAAAAGTTTTGGCTTCAATCTGGAAAATTTTCGGTACATGTCTTTCACTTACCTTTCGCCTCCCAGATCTTTCCCAGCCCCCTCTCTCCCCCCCTTGATCCCTCTCACTCTCTCTCTCCATGTGGTACAATTACTTAGCAGCCAGAAACCCACCTCTTCTTTTAGGAATGCAAAACCTCCATATGTGGGTTTTCGATACCCATCGAAAAGGCAAACCAGCCTTCAGGAATGAAAAGTGAGTCACCTGCGTGAAGAATAACCTTCTGCGAGTACTCCATTAAACATTGTGCTCTTGGATAATTTGAAGAGTCTGGGTTCTCTAAAGGAATAGAACTGCCAAGAAAACCTCACTTTGGTTTTTAAACACATAAATTCAAGTTTTTTGAGAATAGCCATAAATAAATGTGTCAGGGCATTGTTAGACCCATATAACTTAACAGGAGGACCCCACACATTAGAATTAAATAAGAGAAAGGGAATTGAATTTTGATCAACAGTAAAAGATAGTGGGAGAGGTACGATGCACTTAAGATAGTGGGTTTGTACCTAACTGAATGAAGGATGTGGAAATAGTGGATGTCCCTGGATAAGACATACAACGTTGGATCTATCTCAATCGGTCTTGATAGCTTATATGTGGAAACTTTGGCAGAAATGGACGAGGTGCAACCTAAGACGGTATATCAACCATAATGGTGTGGTGAGCTCAAGTTCATACCAAGACTTACTGAATGACCTCCATTTGAAGAATGCCCTCTACTTCCGTATAAAGGTTTCGCAAAGAGCTTCCTACATGTCTCTTGAGTATATCATTATGTTGTCATTCACGTGCTTTTCAGCAGCATTAGCAATATGATTCTCTAGAGGGTGCACACAATAGAAGCTAGAGTGGAATGCCAGATGTCTATCCTGTGTCTGTATAGAATTGTAACTATGTTATGTCATGTCATGTCTATGCGGTACTACATGTGTTTTTGATGATCTGTTAGGACTTGGAATGTGTATAGTTATGGTATGGAGACAATGCATGTTTGGCAAAAATATATATGGGTTCTTTATTTATATGTAGTTTGACAGTTTACTAAGCACCACATCTGACGAAATGTGTATTTTCAGGTGCAACTTGCAAATCCAAAGCAGCTTGGTGATCACTATGCTTCCAAACATCCAAGAGAAAAGCCTCCAGCTGAATCAGAATGACCCCTTTCTCATGTGGAATACAGTATGATAATAAAAAAAAAGTAAAAAAATTATTTGTTGTGTTTTACGATGTGTTTCAGAAAGTTTGTTATATGTTGACTTGTGTGAAATCTCTCCAGCTCCCTTCGCCTGCCCCTGGTTTGTTAACTGTTGTATGACTATGAAGGATGATTGTTATTGTTGTCAGATCTGAAGTTATATGGGCTGTGAAATGAAATTTTTTGCCGATTTTATACCATATGCCATTAACCACCGCTAGCTTGAAGTTTAGTCACAAGGGGGAGAAAGAATGATACTAATAGAGACCAGAAATTTTATGTTGTAGCCCAAGGTCGAGTATTTAATTCTCTTGTTAGAGATTTTCTGTGACCCTAGGGATGTTTGTTACCAAGTGAAAATTAGCCTCTTTCCAGCATTGTGGGTTTTAAAACCCAAATTGTTTTCAGGTGCTAAACTTGTCAAGTTTTCAATATCACTGGGCACCTTTGAATTTGACTTTTATAGAAAAAGTTTGGCACCTGTCAAGTTTTCAATATCACTGGGCACCTTTGAATTTGACTTTTGTAGAAGAAGTTTGGCACCTGTCAAGTTTTCAATATCACTGGGCACCTTTGAATTTGACTTTTGTAGAAAAAGTATGGCAGCCTAATGACTGGTGTTCTATGTTTTGTTCTCTATTTTAAAGCATGCAATGAGAAAGAATTAGAGGGATCAGATATGCTGAGATTACTACCACAGTACTAAGGCCGGACGATATCTTTGAAACCGTTGAGAACTAGCTACTCGCCGGTCTTGCTTATAATCATCTTACACAATAGGAGAAGAGGCGTTGAAATTTATGTTATTGTGAAAGCTCATCAGGTTCTCTGGCAAAAAAAAAAAAAAAAAAAACTGATCAGGTTCTACTGATAGGATTTCAGATTTGCACAATCAATCCGGCCTTGCTACTCTTGTTTGTTTTAGATAAACACAAATATGTCAGTCCCTTATATCTAGATCTTTGATTAACCAAAGTCCAGAATGAGTTAGTGTTGGGAGTGTCTATTTCACATTGAAAAGTTAAGGGACATAGCCGGGATTTATAAGGAGTTGGGCTACTCCCACCATTGTCATTTGGTTTTAAGGTGGAACCTCAACTTCCTTCATGGTATTAGAGCAAGACTTCACGAGAGTGTTTGTCCTATATTGAAAGGTTAAGGGATCTAGCTTGAGTTTATAAAGAGTTGGACTACTCCCTCCATAGCCAATTGATTTTGATTTTGTGGTGGAATCTCAATTTCCTTCAGTAAGTGCTAGAAGAGGAGAATTAGATAGTTACAATGTTTGATTCGGTAAAAAGCTTGGAATATTGTGGTGAAGTATTTCCAGAGCTATCAAATCCTTCAATACTAAACGCATAAGCGAAGTTAATGACACCAATTGGCTCATGGTATATTGGTATTTATTTTCATAATCTTCGGAGATGTCCCAAGTTTGAATTGCATTTGTGTTCAGGGCATAAAAATATTGGGTGCATTTTGAAAACATAATTAAATCAAATCCAGAAACAATGGATTTTTGGATATGAGTACCATATCAAAATTGTGCGAAATTATTTTAAAATGTAGCGATATTTATTACAAGTGGCATAATCCTAGTAGGTTTAACTTGATAATGATCCTCCACAGGCTCTCCACAATCATCATCCTTTCAAGTTCCTGCTGAAATCTTTCCACCGCAAGCAATGGCAAGCATGTTAATGCCAGAATCCCATTTTCTTGTTTGTTTTTGTACCGAGCCTTAGCATACAAGTTTATCCCATTAAGGGATTTGGTAGGTCCACCAAACACTGGCTTTCCCCACCAAAATTGACCTCTCCAAAACCGACACATGTCACGTCACCGACTACAAAGTTCCCCATGAAAGAAAAGTAAGGTCATCCTCGGATCACCATAAGTGCCAGCGATTTTATGTACTCTCCACTCATTTTAGACTTTGCCTTGTTCACCAACTCCAACACATATCGCAATGGATTTTCACACAAAAGTTGGACCGTTAAAACTTGAGACGATAAGGCAACTGCATTGCCATTAGGGGTGGCAATTTCCGATACGATCCATTACACGATTCGAAACTCGCGCGGAAAACACACGACACGAACCTGCATGATAAAAATTTGAGTAATTTTTAGGTCAACCTATCATGACTCGTTTCGTTTAATAAACAGGTGGGTTTCGGGTCAACCCGTTTAATACCTGCCAACCCGCGAAAAAATTAAAGGAAATTGAGACTTCGGTACACAAAAGGGGTTTCGAACCCTTGCCACTTCCATTCTTCTCCTAGCACCTTATGCACCATGCTCCTTATAACTTTGAGATTATATGCCACAACATTTGATATTTATAATGTCTTTACAAGCTGTTTTTCAAAGAACTAGAATTTGACATGTATATTATTTGATATTTATATTCAAAACAATTACATGCATAACTATTTTAGTAATTTACAAATGTTTCTTTGCGCATCATAACCAATTCTCACATTATTGTAATCATGGAAAAACTCTTTGCTTTTTCCAGTCAACAAAACAAAACAAAAAATGCTCATGTCTAATTTTTTTTCTTCTCTTAAGCTCTCATATCATCATCATCATCAATCTCACTTTCTCTCTTTGGTTTCTCCCACTAAAAACAAATAGATGGAGTTTTTCAAAACCGAATTTCACTGGTTACTAGTTGCTACTATTTTTTATTAAACAGGTTATTAACCAGGTAACCTGCTTAAGACAACCCGAACCTGACACGACACGTTTATTAAATGGGTTGGGTTTGGGTTGACCATTTTTGACACGTTTATTATCCCGACACAACCCATTGCCAGCCGTAATTTCCATAGTATCCCAAAGGGAGACGTCCACGTGGGTTCATGGCATTGCTACTTGTTTATACCATATATGACCATGCTCTTGAGACCACAAAGCCCAATAGGCTCAAGAAGCCTATAAAATGCCTTCGGCTATGGAGTGCCTTCATCTCGTGAAGGGTGCAACATATTGTATCATGCCCCAATGGCACGTGGCAGCCAGACATGCCATGCCCATGAGTCCCACATCAAAGAATCACCCTAAGGTGCCTCACTCACTTTTTGAATACCTTACTCTTTGTTTCCCTCTTTTCGGCCGGGTAGGCCGACGGAAGGAACTTTTGGTCCTTCTTCTTTTTTGAGTGCGGGGCGTGCCACCACCAAACCACGAACTTGGGCTTGGATGGAATGTGAGTAGACGGATAGTGTGCGCTTCTGACTTTTGATCAAGTGATTGCTCGGCCAAGCAAGGAACCTCCTCTCGGCTTAGATTCTTTCACTTCCTCGAGCTCGAGGATGGTTAAGCTTTGTATGGATATTTTTGTGATTTTTTGGTTTTTAAGTAAAAATAGTGCAAGTAAATTAAATGTGCGTTTAAACGTAAAGACAAGAATTAAAGTGCGATAAAGTAAATCAAAACGGCAAATAAGCAAGAACAGAATAAGAACAATAAGAGCGATAAACTAAATTAACTTGAACTTAAAATTATCAAAAACTTAATAACAATAAAAAGTAGAGGAATTGAAATAAACTTGAATTTAAATGACAATGAAATGTAATTGCGAGAATTTAAATGACAAGAAAAAGTAAATTGCAAGAATTTAAACTTACACTAAGGAAAGGAAGAACAAGCTATGCTAGGTGCTTGAAAAGTAAAATCCTAAGTCTAGGAAAAGAAAAGTGCGAGACGAAAGATAAGTTTGTTTGTCTGATGTTGTGTCTTCTCCCTTCGTCTAGTGAGGTGTATATAGGGGGCGTCCGTCAGCCCATGGGCTGGCCATTGAATGGCCAAATGTCAACTCTTTTCAATTCTTTCCTTTTGAGGCCCCTAGAATCCGTGGGATTACATTGGTGAAGATATTTTGATTGCTTGATTCTCTCTTGTTTTGGACAATTCCGAACCATCATCAATCTTCATGATTTCTTTCCTTGTGAGGCCTTCGTTACATGCACATTGACCTCCGAAATTCTTGGGCACGAATCCGTGGCTTGGGCTTGGCCCCCAAGCTCCTTGAAATTATGTGGGGTTGACCTCACAACCTTCGGAATCCTTGAGCTTCAAAATTAGTCTGCCAAGATAAACCCTCATTTGATCCTCATATTCATTTACTAATCCATATAAATATATATATATATATATATATATATATATATTTATGTAAATATGTCCATACTTAAATGGACTATGGCATTTCAATTGCCCAGGTCAAAATCCAACCGCATGTGCATATATAACATTAGGGAATATAGTCAATCATACATATGGCAGCTGGGTTTTGGTTTGATGAACAAAGCCCACGTAGTTGGGTATAATATATTCAATTCTAAACGTGAGCAGCCCGAAGAGATCAAACAAAAACCCGGCCGCTTTCTTTACATCCTCAAAGCCCTGGCCGCCAACTTTTTTCAAATATCCGGCCGACTTTCATGTTCCTACTTTTATATATATATGTAGGCTTGAACCCCAAGCCTCCAGCCTAAGATTATGTGGCCGATATTCTTTGGATTTTATCCGGCCCAACACTCCTCAACTGCTTCATCTAGACTTGGCGGCCAATTCTCAAAACTTGCTTTTATTGCTCACTTATATATATATATATAGTATAATAGGTAGAGCACCCCACCGCTGTATATTCAAGCCAATATATATGGGTGTGTTTTTAAACCTTCAGCCCACGAAGCTCATGGCCTCATCTCACGTATATAACATATATAACAAATATGAAGGGCTCAAACTTATAAATTCTACGGTCACGGATTAAAATCCTGGCTGCCTTCTCCAAATACCCCGGCTGTATATCCACAAATCCTCAAAGCTTCAGCTGTTTCTTTCACTTGGAGTTAATTGCCCCGGGCCTCAATTTATTCATTGTTTGAATGAATAACAAAGCTTCATGGCCTACCCGGTTCTCATGCATCCAATCCCATTTCATATGAATAGATACATATATATATTTATATATATATATATATATATATATATATATATATATTTGCATAATACATATATATATATATATTTATATATAATATAAAATATATTTATAACATGCAACCCAAGCATCTTCCAGCCGTATTCTCCTATTGCCAAGGCTCTCTTAAATTCACTTATACATATTATATAAATGTATATAATAACATAAAGCACTTCCAGTCAAACTCCAATCCCAACTCCCCAAATTGTTAGGACGGGACTTTCTAGTTTTGGGCCTATTTTTCAATTGCCAAAACCAGCTCCTAGCAATATCTGACCGCTCCAGACATTCTGGCCACTCCAAATATAAAGAAATTATCGGCCGACAATCCTTTAACAGCTACCCAAACTCTCCTAGCCTTCAACTCATACCCGGCCGAAACTCTTCAATTGCTCCAGCTATATAATTCGAATTGCCCAAGACTCCTTCAAAACTCCAGCCCAATTTTATATATTCACCTATATATATATAATATATATAACCTTTGCATCCTAGTCAAGAAACCTCCAGCCGACTCATTACTTTTATATATATATATATATATATATATATATATATATATATATATATATATATATATTAAAAACTGAAACCTCCAGGACCCAGCCGATATTTCTCCTCCAAAACCCGGCCGACATTTTTCTCAAGTTCAAATATCCAGCCGCCTTCTTCACATCTCAACAGACCTGGCCTAACATTTCCACAACCTCATCCTTGACTTTCCAGCCGGCCCCCTAGCAATTCCTTGACTCCAACTCCTCACCCGGCTAGCTCCAAAACCTTGACCGCAAAACTCCAGCTATTGGCCCGAGGCCTCTTCAGGTTCCGGCTGCATTCCAGCCTC
This sequence comes from Prunus padus, assembly GCA_024362665.1. Lineage (NCBI taxonomy): Eukaryota > Viridiplantae > Streptophyta > Magnoliopsida > Rosales > Rosaceae > Prunus > Prunus padus. Next base: position 25,213,210 of record JANFAM010000014.1, on the reverse strand, counting down.
ACAGATCCGGCCGAAGAATTAGCCACTCGGATCTACCTCAACTTCAAGTAATCGGGCCGCCCATAGCTCAGAAGATCCCGGTCGAAGCCTTCACCCTTGTCTTCTCCCCTTTTTACAGGCCATACCTTGTCTGCCGAAGGTCCACAAGGTACCGAATGCATCATCATCATCCAAGTTTGTAATAACCTAAAAATTGGGATTTTTTTTTAATGTTTTGAAAAATCATACAAGGTTAATTAAATGTGTGGGCAATTTATGAAGTGGTTTGATGTGGGAATAACAGATTTACGAGTGTTTAATCTCAATTTGGACTAAAATGCCCTTACATTTAATTTAATGATTTTTCAATGGATGTTCAAGAAAGTGAAGTGAGAAAATTATAATTTTTGGATGAAAAATAGAGCTCGATCTTACGAACACGTGGGCACAAACGGTTTGTGAATCAGAGTTATAACGAAGGAGAAATTAAATTTCCAAGTTTTGAAATTTAATTGGAGGGCTAAACAGTCAATAATGAATAGTGACCAATGTCATTTAAGAATTCTCTAAAAGGAAAGGGTCACTGTGCAAATTCAGAATTTTCATTTTCATCCCTGGAGATTTGAGAGCTCGCCGGAGAGGCGATTTCTGATGGCTACGGCGGAGGCTACTGGGAAAGGTGTTCAACACCGCAAACGTAGATCGAAAGAGGAGAATCCCGTGAACATAACCCAACTTGAATCATGTTCACTGGATCAGCAATGAAGGTGTGGCGACGTCGTAAAGTTCGTTCGTGCACAGTGAAAACCCATAACTTTGGATGGCGATTTGACCAATTTAGAGGTCGATTCAGGTAAACTTCCAAGTTTTAAAGTTGTTTATCTCATCGAGTTATTTAAGAAAGTGTAATTTTTGACTAGCGATTGTAAGGTTTTTCCGTCGCCGGAATACTACCTGAACCACCACGTGCTGCCACGACGCATGGCGGTGGTGATGTGTCTAATTTGTGAAGATAGTTTGTAGTCCTCGAGGTGGTGAGAGCGGTGGTATGCTCCGTTTTGTGAGATTTTGTCGTTTGATCAATGATCGGAGCTTCGCAAATTTGAACCGTTAGATCGAAGATGAACGGACCGTTTGATTGTCTCCAAGTTTATATATGTTGTAGTTGGTGTTGTGAGGAGTTTGTAGGTACAGAAGGATTGGTGATCAGACGTCTTGATCTTAAGTTGTTTTATTTTGAAGTTAAGGCGAGCAATCGTCGTTCGATCGTGCGTGATGTGGTATAATGTCGTGACTATTTAGAGGCTATTGGTATGACCGGATGCGAAATCTGAGGTCGTGGGCTCGAGGCGGATTTTTGAAGTGGCTGTTGGACATGTGGGACCTGCGAGATCCAAATAGTGACTCTTTGAGCAAAGAGTGTTATTGGTCATGTTTTGATGTCGACAGTGTGTACGTCATAGTTTGGAGTGTTCTGGACAATAATTGATCACTTTGGACCCCATGTTGGTCCGAAGGGCATTTTTGTCATTTGGAATCTCGAATTTGCGTGAGATTGAAGATAAGGTTGACGACGTGGTTTGTCGTGATAATTTTGGAGTTATTGGTGACTTTGGCGAGTCACGAGCAAGGTGCATCTCGAGTGATGTGTGCCTCGATTTGCGTGCAAGTGCACTGTGCACAATGAGTGGAGATGAGCTGGGAGCTGAGTTATTATTGAAATTTGGAGTTTTGGATTCTAAGTGGAGTTTGATACTTGCTTAGGTTTTGCTGGAGCCAAAGTTGCTCATTGAGGATTGTACATGGCAATTGTTGAGTTGATAAACGTAGCTTGGACAAGAGGTGCGTGAAACCATCCTAATCGTGAGTAAAATCATGAGTTATTATATTTATTATAATGTGGTCTTGATAATATTAATGGTTATAATTAATGATAGCACCCGACCCAAATTCCACTTTGGAATCTGAGCCGAGCCCTGTGCGTGTCCGACACCTGTCGGGTGTCGGGCACACTTGACCAAATTGGCCTTTTTAAAACCAAACTTAAGAAAACAACTTTTAAAGGTTTGACTTCTGCCGAAAATTCGGCAGAGCTTCCCCTGTAATTAGCTCGTTTCCCAAAAATTTTACACTTGTACAAAACACAATTCTTAATTCCCAAACTTCCAGCATGCATACAAGAGAGTCTCACACAACTAAAAACATTTGAACTAAAAGGCCTTCGACCCAACAACAAAACCAAACGTAAGCATTAACATCAATTCAAACCTAACATTTTCATCCCTTGAAATCATCAATTCCAAATATAAATATCAATTTGGGCTTAACAACAACATTCCTAGCCATCATATGCCATCCAAGACGAATCCTAGCCAAACAATCAGCTACATTCATTTTAGTAGTCATTAATTCGACACGCACATCATCAATAACAAAAGCATTTCATAAGAAAGTTCAATACTTGAAGTTCATTCTCATCAAGCTTCATATCTCAAATATAAATCAAGCATTGAGTCCACACATCCATTCAGATTTCATTCAATTAACATGTTCAATAGATTTCCAATTCAAGCCCAAAACCAAATTCCATAGTATCCTCACTCGTGGCTGCACCTAGATTAGTCTAGGCTGCCTACGTACCCTCTAGGAGGGATCAAGCCACACGTAGCTCTTAAAAGACTAAAGTTCGAACTATAAAATACTTGAATTAATATTCCCACATATTTCTAATTATTAAATTGTCACGACTATAATCAATCAGTTAAAACTAGAATGAACCCGAGTGATTTCACAATGATCTCATGAAGTAACAGTTATAAATAGTATAATATCCTTTACTTTGAAAACTCTTATTCTTTGCCCCATAAATATGAAAATATATAATAAAGTTCCATCCAATAAGTATTCAAGGTCAAATCATTAAATTCTGTTTAGAAACATCTTAAATCTCAAAATACTGCTCACCCAGGTGTACCCCCAATCATATCCGTCAATGCCCAGTATTATACATGTCACATCCTCGCAGAACTCGGGAAACACAAAGTCAGCCCGAGATGCTTTATCCGTCAATTCCCAAGTATTAATCCGTCAATTCCATATATCATGTACCAGTTACATCCTCGCGACACTCAGGGATCACGTAATTAGCCTGAGGTGCGTATCCTTTGTTTTTCCGTCAATTCCAACCTTTAGCCGTCAATTCCATTTCCTCACAAGACTCGGTGACACGAAGTCTGTCCGAGCCGCGTCCTCGCAAGACTCAGGAGTCACAAAGTCAACCTGAGCCGCGTCCTCGCTAGAATGGGTGATCAGCCCGAACGCGTATCCTCGCTGAATCGGGGGACACCAAGTCTACCCGAAACGCGTCCTCGCTCCACACGGTTCGGGCGTCCCCGAGACTCGTGGGGCGTATCATAAATGACAACTCTGTTTCCAAGACAACATGGGGGGGGTACTCCTGAGGTGGGTTTGAAAACCAAATCCAAAACTGAATATCGTCACCCTTCGCCAAAAATCCATTTTCGTACTTAATTATATAATATAAAATATAATACTCTTAAAATCAGTTTCCCATATATTCAAAAGTACTCAACCATATACTTAATTATAATAGTAATAATAATAATAATAACAATAACAATAATAATAATAATAAATAAATAAATAATGAAACTAATACTAAATAACCAAAAGAAATCTATGTCTTAATGGACTACTTCCATGATCAAACCCATAACAATATCCACCATTAAACATAAATAGACCATTAACTAAATAAATAAGACCTCATCTTTCCAAATCATTCAAGTTCCACAAGATCAAAATCCAAATATCATTTCCAGACCAATTCCAAGCTTAGACCAATATTCATAACAATGTTTCAAATAAAACAAATGAGTTCGGTTCCAGGCTTGTAACACATAAATCATAATAGTTTATTCACGAGTATTCGATAAGACCATCTATTAAATTAAGTAGCTCGGCACGATTATTTTATTAGAAACCCGACCCCCAGACCTTAAAGTGCTCGTACTAGCTAGAAAGTGTCTCTAGGCCCATTTAACTCCGTTTTACCCGATAAATCAATTTAATAATCCCCGGAATGAATTATCCGATTAAAAATAATTAATTTAATCCAATCCGGTCACTCGTAGGGTTTGTGACCTCCAATAGGCGATCCAAGAGTTCCAAAGACTTCAATAGAATTTATAAAGCTTATCCTGAAAGTTTAGTCTCGATCGAACGGTCGGATTGCTCACTGCCGCACAATTGGACGGTTACGGTAAACCTAACCCTAAGGTTGGCATTTTCGGAGTATCCGGAACTCCGATTCACGATCCATTGAATCATACACGGTCCTGGAATTACCCCTATCAACATACTAAGAATTGGGACTGATCCAACAGTCCGAACACATTGAACCTGGATAACGCGCAATAGGCGTAAATCCGTTCGACTGTCGTACCAAGTCCAAATTGCAATCCGAGAACGCCTACGCGCTAGTGACTACGTAAGGATAATTTAGGATTAAAGATTGACAATTATAAGTGGGCCGGCGCGTGGGAACACGCGCTGGCAGTTTCGGGTGCCTTAAAAGCGATAAAAATTGGCGTTCGGTCAAACTTCGAAACGGAAGCTATCCTTCCGGCTACAACCAGTTCTCGGCCTCCCGAACACATTTCTCAACTACAGGAAAGTCAATTTCGAACCCTAAGTGGGTCAAAACCTAAGCTCAAAGTCGGCTGAAACTAAAATTCGAAATTTGAGTTACCTATGCAACGATTCTATCACAACCTACTCAACCACCAGCTAGAGAATAAAAATAGGTGAAAAAGTATACCTCACTTGTCCCGATTGGTGGCCGGAGGAGGGAGAACGAAGCTTGAGAAAATCTGCCAAAAATGGGTCAAAACCGATTTTGAGCCCTGTTTTCAATCGATTTTCTGGTTAAATCCCTTACAACTATGGCTAGATATGATAATTTATGGAAAGAGGGAAGAGAGATGAAGAGTTTGCAAGTTGTAGCACCCCATTTGGTGGCTGGACGGAGGAGAAATCAGAATTTTAAGATGGCTCTCTCCCAAATAGCGAAAATTCTGGATTTCTTAAGAAAACTGAACTTCGAAATATTTACGGTTATGCCACTAGCCTATTTTTGATCGCCATTTCTTCGTTACAACTCCGATTCGAGCCCACAATATATCCACGAACTCATATCGATGAGCCCAACGTAATGGCATAGTTTGTTTCGCCAAATTCCCTTCCAAAATTAACATTGACCATTTTGCCCCTTTAAATATTAAATATTATTTTTATTTCTTAAATTTAATTAATTTAAACTATCTTATTTCTTTATTTCATTTCTAATTTACTTATCTATTCTACTTCTCCGAACCAAAGTTAATAAAACCCATTCGAATATTACCGGGATAAAATCGTCTTTTATTGAATACTTTAATATTTGAATATTAATTTAGGACCGGGATGTTACAATTAACATGCTATTTGAGATTTTACAAACTGTTTTAATTTGTTTAAAGCACATGACCTTGTTCGTCAACGATTTATGAGGTAACTGAAACATATTTTGTTTTAAATTGATATTTACTGGATATTTGGTGTTGAACGATACAACATATGTTGTAAGTGTATGATGTAAATTCAAGCGTGAATGACCACATAAATATATATAATAAATATATATTGCTGTGATTGGTGTATTTGGCTATAAAACAATGTTTAATGTGAAACGCTATTTTATATTGTTTTGGTGTTGATGGATTTAGGGGAGAATACCTTTTCTTCTGAGTTTGTCAGGTGGGCATTCTCATGGCAAGAAATCAGGGAAACCAAGACCCTAGGGTGAAATACTCAAGAACAGTTAGAGCTTTAGTATGGTGCCATCTAGTTCTCATGCTGTGTGTGGAAACATGAGTGAATACGACTTAGGTGGTTGTAGTGTTATAGATTAGAGATTCAGAGTATTCTCTCTTCTATCTGTCATTTAAGTGACTTAAACAGTTCTTAAAAATAAAAGAATTGTGGTTTTGATGATATTGATGAATATGAGTACCATGATTATACATGGATTGTGTGATGCTAATGAAAGTGTATGTTGTTGTATATTATGTGAAATTGACATATTTATACTATGGATGTGGTTTACTCATACGAGCTTTAGAAAGCTTACTGGGTTTGTTGGTGATGAACCCGGTACACTATTCAATAGTGTATGGGATTATTCTTCAGGTGGCAGAGACCGTAAGGAGGAAAATTAAGGTTAGGAGCAGGATGCTTGTTAATGGTTCTACGGTGTGTGAAATAACCCCTGAGGAGTAGATTATGTAATATGTTGTAGTTTCAATTTATTATGTAAGTTTGTAATGTAATATTTGACTCAGAAGAGTTGAGTCAGTATTGACATTGTGGTTCAGAACATGTGGCATTGTATTATGGAAAAAGAAAAAAAATTCCGTGTACATTTTTTTTTTTGTAATAACTTAGCAGGTTATTTGTGTTTGAAAATTCAGGGAATGACAAAGTTGGTCTCAGACTTGGCCATCCATTTTTGAGTATTAACAATTGGCGCTGTCTGTGGGAAACGTTACTAAATGACCCATACCTATACAAAGCTAAGATGGAGCCATCTCCCATCTCCAAATTTCACTTGCCAAGTAGCTCAGTCTTCAACATCCTTACCAAAGGGAACCTAGGTTCTTTGCCTAGCACCCCACCTTCGGAATCTTCCATGAGGTCCGTAAAGGCAGATCCTAAATTATAGGTGTAGCTGAACTCACTACGCCAATACATGGCGAAAATGCAAGAGCACAACAACATCCTTTTGACCAAGCTACATGACACACAAGGCGAACTGAAGAAACTGCATAGGCATTCGACACAACTTCATGAGGCTTGAACAGAACCATTCAGTTCCAGCAGGAACAGTCGTCCCAAAGCATGCAAACACCTGTTCAAAGACACCAGGACATGTTGAAGTCGAAGTTTCACGACAATTGATCCTTCCTCCGCCTATGAATAACCCCCATCGTGGTCACTCAGTCTATTCCGATTGTCGTGACATGCTACAAAGCAGGCGGGAGGAAACTAAGAGGAGCTGATCAGGATCAACGGCATGCTCGATAATCCGTGGATGAACGTCCTCAGGGACAAGGAGCCGATAACTAGTAGCCGATCTGAAAACCATCTTGAAGGGACAGGGGACTCGAAGTATGTTCCTTCCAGGGAAGATTGGTCCTACCGATTGACAGGCAGGTCGGATCGTCAGTAGCATGGATCGCCCAAGGAGGAATGATCCAAAGGACCTCTTCGTCCAACACTAAGGGCGCATGATTATCCCAAATGAGGCATAGGCATGCAAGCTCGCTAACCGATCAAAGAAGAGTTGACTAGTGCATGCCCTGATGTTCAACTCATTTTCCAACGGATCAAACAACTTGAGGATGACATGATCAGCGCCCTATAGACATCTTGGGGCAAACCTCAACCTGGCCCCTTCTCCGAGCATATCCAAACCTTCAGACAGGAGAAGCATGTTCAGCCTTTGAGAAAACCGTTTTACTTAGGCACAGAGGATCCACTAACCCATATGTACACGTTCCAATCAACGTTGAGCTGCAAAGGCCTCGACGACAAGGGGCAATGCCTATTATTCTCCTTCACTTTGACTGGAGCACCGCTCAACTGGTTCTTCCGACTAGACCCAAGTAAAGTAAGTTCCTTCGATGAATTGAAGCAAGTTTTCCTTAACCATTTCATAATTCAGACCGATCACCTATATTCTACCGACGACCTCTACACAATACTCCAAGGTGATGATTAGCCATTAAGGAAGTACGTTGCCCAATTCAATCACAAGTACTCTAGGTGCCCTGATACCAATGACAGAGTCACCCTCGGCGCATTCAAAAGTAGGTTGCTTAAGTTAAACTTTCGCTTCATGGTCCACAACAATAGGGGGACTTATGCAAAACTGATGAAGCAAGCCTCAGTTCATGCATAGGTGGAATAATTGAACTATTAGAAGGACTTTCCCTCCAGAGAGAAGCCGACCCTCTGGATCGGCCAAGACCATCAGTTCGAAACCTGTATCATTCGCCTCATCAATCAGCATAGAAGAAGACTTTCCCGAATGATCCCGATACCTACAATCTGAAGGACAAAAGGAAATATGCCTTTGAACCTAGGCATGATAACCAGAAACGGGGTAAAGGCAGATTCAATCAGAACCAACACAAGGGACCATTGCCTAATGAACTGAAGCTTGGGGCTGAAGTGTTTGCACTGCTGAACACATCGTATGAGGCTGTCATTCTCATTGAATGTGATAGTATTCCAAAGCCTGTTGCTCGGAAGCTCGCTCGTCAAAGCACGAAGGATACTAGTCTTTTCTGCAGGTACTATTAGCATAACAGCCACGACACCGAATCATGTATAACATTGAGGAGAATCTTTGAACGACTCATACAGGAAGGCAAGCTCGATCAGTACCTTCATGATTGGCCACGGGCATCAGCCCAGGTCAATTGGTAGATAAATACTATCAGCGGTGGATTAGCCATCACAAAAACCAACAAGCGTTCCATTAAGAGCTATGTTCACGCTACTCGAAACTCCCAAGTGCTCAGCATCGAGAACGGTCGCAATTACAAAGTGCAAAAGACATGATGGGAGCCGATCGCCTTCACCGAAGAAGAAGCCATCGGCTCAGACTCAGCCTAGCTTGCAAACAGGTACGACAAAAAAGATCGTACAACACCGAACGGTATGCTGCCATGAAGACAGAAGTGGACAAGCTGAAGGCGATTGGATTCATCGGAGAGGTCAATTATCCGATATGGTTGGCCAATTCAGTCATGTCAAAAAGTCAAACGACTCATGGCGCATGTGCCAAGACTATGCTGATATGAATAAAGCTTGTCCCAAGGACAACTTCCCCCTTCCCAGAATTGATTAGCTCGTCGATGTTACTGCAGGCCACGAGTTGCTTAGCTTCATGGACACCTACTCAGGATATAACAAGATATTCATGCATGTTGATGATCAGGAGCACACGACATTCATCTCCGACAAAGGCTTTTACTACTATAACATGATGCCCTTCGACTTCAAAAACGCTGGAGTGACTTATCAGCATTTGGTGAATAAAATGTTCATCGAACATATCGGCATTACGATGGAAGTTTATGTCGACAACATGTTAGTCAAGAGCAAAACCTTTAATCAGCACCTTCATAATCTGTCCCAAATGTTTGAAGTGCTTAAGCATTACAAGATGCGTCTCAATCCTGCCAAATGTTTGAAGTGCTTAGGCATGTCTTCTGGAAAGTTCCTTGGCTTCATGATCAGCCAAAGAGGCATCGAGGCTAACCCAAAAAAAAAATTCAAGGCTTTGGTGAATATGTAGGTGCCGAAGACATAGAAGGAGATCCAAAGCCTAATAGGCCGAGTCGGAGCCCTTACCCAATTCATATCCAAGGCTATCGACTGTGGCGCTTCGTTCTTCAAAGCCTTAAAGGGCCCCAACAAGAAGATCATCTGGACGGTAGAATGCGATGCCGCCTTCAACAGCTTGAAGGAGGATATGAGCGGAGCGCCCTTGCTCTTGAAACAGATCCCAAGCAAGGGCCTGGTGATCTATCTGTCGGTATCTTCTTCGGCTGTCAGCTCCGTCCTCATCCACAAATTCGAAGGCGTTGGGCACCCGGTACTTTATGTGAGCAAAGCCTTGTAGAATACCGAACACATATACCCGAATTTGGAGAAGCTCGCTCTTGCCTTGATCACAGCGGCACGCAAACTTTGGCAGTGTTTCCAGGCACGCGAGATCACCTGCACCAGATCCTCCAAAAGCCAGACGTCTCTGGCTGATTGATCAAGTGGGCCATCGAACTCGGTGAATTTGATATTCACTATCAGCCTTAGACAGCCATAAAGGGCCATCGAACTCGGAAAATTTAATATTCACTATCAAGTGGACCATCGACGGATGAGGAAGCCCCAACGTGTCCCATCCCAGACGATAGCCGAGGCGAACTCCCCATCGCACAGTCCACCCATCAGTGGACACTCCATGTCGGTAGATCTTCAAATCTGAAGGGAAGTGGAGGCTGCCTCGTCCTCATAGCACCTTACGGCGTCACAATCGAATATGCAATACGCTTCCAATTCAAGGCATCCAACAATGAGGCCTAACACAAAGCCCTTTTAGTAGGCCTTTGGCTCTCTAAGCATATGGGTGGTCAATCAGGTCACACAGGACTTCAACACCAAGGAACTGTCCATGACGACATATTTGTCCAAAACCAATCTGCTGTTGAAGACATTCATAAAATACAACATTCGGCAGATTCCCTGGTCTGAGAATAGCCATGTCGATGCACTGTCTCGTCTAGCATCGGCCATCACAGACAGGATTGGGCACCAATCCCAGTTGAGATTCTATTCGCACCAAGCATCTCCAAGGTTGAAGTGTATACCGTTCAGCATACCCCAAGCTGGATGAACCCACTTATCGCATTCTTGAAGAACGACACCCTGCTCGACGACAAGGCATTGGAGAAGAAGATCTGGTACCGATCGGGGCAAACTTGATTCTCAACAACGTGCTCTACTGTCGAAGCTACACCATGTCGTACCTTAATTGTATAATAGGGGATTATGTCATTCGAGAAATACATGAAAGGGTGTGTGGCAACCATTCAGGTGCATGATCACTCACACACAAGGGCATCCGACAGGGGTACTATTGGCCCACCATGCATGAAGACGCTGGTAAAATAGGTAGAAGATGCAACAAATGTCAACATTTCGGCATGATCCCTCATCTTCCTGCATAACCCCTCACGCCAATCATCAGCCCTTGGCCCTTCGCACAATAGGGACTCGACCTCATCGGCCCAATACCACAAGGGAAGGTCCAAGTCAAATTCAATGTGGTTGTCATTGATTATTTTAGCTAAAGGGTTGAGGCTGAAGCCCTTACTACTGTTGTAGTAGCCAGGATCGAAAACTTCGTCTGGCAAAGCATCATCTGTCACTTCGGCATCCCCAATGCAATCACAACCGATAATAGTAGATAGTTCGACTGGGCACTATTCAAAGAATTATGTGCACGATACAAAATCAACCTTTTCTTTGCATCCCTGCCTCATCCATAGTCCAATGGACAAGTGGAGGCCTTCAACAAGATTATCAAGCAGATGCGGAAGAGAAAGCTAGACGATGCTAAGGGTGTCTGGCCTGAGAAACTCCTGAAGGTTTTATGGTCAATCATAACGTCCATACGAACATCCACAGGTGAACCACCGTTCTCTTTTGCATTCAACACAGAAGCGGTGGTCCTGGATGAGATTGGTAAATCTTCATTCAAAGTCGCGTCAAGCACCGATCGTATTGAGGAGCGTCCCCCGATTCTACGATTCTCGTGTCAAGCACCGATCGTTCAAAGTCGGCGATTGGGTCATGAGCATGGTTTCTTTGACTACAGAGAACCCGAACGAGGGAACACTCGGCCCTACTTGGGAAGGCCCCTACGAAGTCATCCTCATATGTCACCCAAGAACATACCAATTGCGCGATTCCAAGGGAAAGACCCATGGTCACCCTTGGAATGAAGTATTATTTTAAATGAATTTCATTTGGTATGTTATCTATTTAAAATTATCGTTGGCATAGTACTATGCCTTCGACATTGGTATGCTGTAAAATGACCCGTTTGCCAAATGAAATTGAAATATAAAAATTGCATAATGAAAAATTTCATTTAATTTCAAAAAACAAAAGAGGCCCATGTCCTCATTGTTCACTATGAACCAAAAAAAGAAAAGAAAAAAAAAGTACAAGGCTTTTCTAAATCAGCCGTCTTCCTTTTATTCCTCTTCCTCCTCAGCCCCCATGGGATCATATCTTCAATCACTCCTTCTGGCAGCGGAAGCTGGGCCTTGTTCTGGAAGTTCAACTCCAGCTCCTTGCTGTAGTTGTACCGCCGAACGTGTAACAAGAGCTTCCAACTGAGCCTCCCAACTTCTTCATTGATCAAGTCTTCGAACTCAGTCGAAGCCTTGAATTTGACAATGGCCTCCCCAGCAGCCTTCTGCTTTGCCGCCTGCAGCTCATCTTCCTTAGCCAACTCAATGGCCTTCAGCGTCTCTTCGGCGTAAATCCAAGTGGCATCGCACACTATTGTCATCCGGAGCTCAACCTCCTCACGATCCACCTCCACCAGCTTCTGTTCGGGTTCCTCCTTGTCCTTCAGAAGCTAAGGGTGCTCCCTAATAGCTTCATTCACCTTGATGATCAGGGCCTTGGCTTTGGCAGTCTTAACCAAGGCCTAATTGTGGGAGCGAGCAGATTTTCGCATTGTGATGAACATGTCAATTGAACTCTGCACAAAAAATGGCAAGTATATCAGAATCTGTACTGAGAGTGGCGAAGTAATATTTACATACAATCGGAGCGATATTGACAGCAACATGAAAGAGAAAACTCTTCTCCAGCTCCTCAGCATAACCATCTGGATAGATTTAGTCGATCTCCTCCAGCTCCAGCTGCCTCCGTCAATCATAGTATTGAGGAAGGGTACGGTCTTCCGAAGACAGGCCAGAGTGACCTTCTCCTTCCCCTTTGCCTCATCCATCTCTTCATCATCTTCAAAGATGCCCTTCATCAGCGCAGTCACCTTCGGCTTCTTCGATGCAAGCCCCATGTCCAGTAGCTCTTCGAATTGGCATTTCCCTGCCACTTCCTCCACAACGCACCAAAGCGCTTCCCCCTTTTGTGGGGCGCCTTCGTGGGCCACCCAATTATCTCCCCTCTCAGGGGCAAAAGGCTTTGTTGAAGGCGCATCCCCCTTTTGTGGTGCGCATTCGCTCGAGGATGACTTCGCTATCTTCCCCTTGGCCTTCTTCTTCGACATAGCCAATTGGCGCCAATCGCGCTCTGTCTGCTCCATTCCTGCAGTTACTACAAACAAAAATGAAGGCGTTAGCAAACCACGATTGGCATAACAACCTTGAAACTGATCGGCCTCAAAATGGGTTCAACTTACTATTGTCCACCAACTTGACCTTGATCAAGTTTGCTGATGCCAGCAAGTTCCTCCACTCCTTATCTACAAAGGAAACGGCAGTCCTCACTCGCTTGCAGATATCTGCGTCTCCTTCAGACTAGTCCAGTTGTTTCTTTCTTGCAAACAATGATGCAACACATCAAGGTTTGGCCATTCAAAAAAAAAAATCAACACTAGCAATTGTTGATCCGACCCTAACACCTACTTGAAGATTGGAAGTGAGTGGGGATCCGCTCTCCATCATTGCCTTCGGATTCTTTACCTCCCAATTGCCGAAGGCAAAGCATCAATGTTTGCTCTATGATTTCTGTGACGAAGGCACATGACCCACGAAGAAACCTTGGTCCTTCGCCTTCAAACAGTTGGTCTGTACCCAATCCCCCTTCTCCCTATCCATGGCCTTTGCCTTTGTCACGCTGTATAGATAGCAGAACTGTTCATAGCTTGGTTTTGCTTCCCTAGCTAGGTAGAGGGCAGCATACTTCCCCAGCAGGGTGATCCAGAAGTTGGGGTTCAGTTGCACTTGTGTATATCCAATTTGTGCCTATAGCTTCTGCACCCAGGGATGCAACGGTAGCTGAAAGCCTAGGGGAAACATGTCCGTGAAAATTGCCACTTGACCTTCTGGTGGGGCTCAATAACTCATTCTCCCAAGGGATTCGTAACCCCACAGATTCGGGAATCCCTCACAGATCCCGAAGCTGTGCAAGTTCATCTTTGGTCAATAGATTCTCCTCCAGGTCATCAATGTCCCATTGTTTCTCCAACGGTTTAGCTATTGGCACCCTTACCCCACCCCCAACCACTGTCACCAGGGTTGAGGCCAAAGGTTCGTCCCTCAAATCTGCTCGACCGAACGTAGACTCTTTGCCTTGGTAACCCTCTCACTATGCCAGAGCCTAGGTATCCCCCATCACATTGTCGCAGAACGCGGTCATCTACTCTATTCTGCTATCCACAACGGCCATAGGTTTAGCCATTTCTGGAACCGATGTCGTTTCCTTGCTTGACCGATCTTCGACAGAGGCAGCGATCCTACTCACCTCCTCAGACTTACTCTCTGACATCTACAAACACAACATGGGGAACCTAAGAGCTCACCACAAGATCACCCAGAGGCTTTCCTAAGGCTTTTTGTTAGTGTTCATGCAAGTTCTACATATGTTCATCCAACATTCAATCAAAAAACCACATTTTATTAAAACAATGGGCAATGAGAGTTTCGTACCTTGTTCAAACCACTGTGAAGTCTCGCCGGAAATCGCACCGCCGCAAGCTCCGCCGTCGGAAATCGCCCTTCACGAAGAAATTATCTCGCCGGAAACAGCCTTAGAAGCTCTTCGAAAAATCTTTCACAAAAGCTAAGTGTCTCACCACAAAGCTCCAACTCCCTTCTTATACCACGAATGAACCCTTTAACAATCACCATAAATACCTTCAATCTTTACGCCAATCAAAAGGGACACGTGGTACCCATCTAGGGAGGTGCAACAACCAAATCGTCGCTTCACGCAGCAACTAAAGCGTCACTTCTCGCAGCAACCCAAACATCACTCGACCAAGCGTGGGCAACTCGCCAACCAATTGGCATAACCTTGAAGGGTTAGAGTGGGAAACCCACCAGCCAACCACCAGATACCCTACCGATCAGGATACCATAAAGGGGTTAGCGTGGGAAACCCACGAGCCGATCGCCAGGTACCATACCGATCGGCATACCCTCGAAGGGTTAGTGTGGGAAACCCACCAGCCGATCACCAGGGACCCTATCGATCGGCATACCCTTAAAGGGTTAGCCTGGGAAACCCATCAGTCGATCTCTAAGCACCCTACCGATCGCCATACCCTTAAAGGGTTAGCGTGAGAACCCACTAGCCGATCACCAAGTACCTTACCGATCGGCATACCCTCAAAGGGTTAGCATGGGAAACCCACCAGCCGATCGCCAGGTACACTACTGAATGCCTAGCATCCCTTCTGCCCTAACCCCAAATTTGATCTTTCTTACTCCACTGTGTACGTTTCCTTTGGAGGTCTCTGTTTCCTTCGGCACAGTTGCCAAAGCTGATCTTCTCAAGCCGCCATCATTCCCTGATTTTTAGAAACATCCTTCCTTGTTAGCTTGGGGGACTATAGACTATCATTGGCCCCACAACAGGCATAATCCGCCCGAAGAGTCGCCTGGTTCTAAGCCGAGGACAAATGCTGGCAAGTCCCCAACCAAGAAGTTCCTTTTCAAATCGGGAACTTGGGGGACTCTTGTTTATACCATATATAATCCGGCTCTTCAGACCACAAAGCGCAACAAGCCCAATAGGCTCAAAAAGACTATAAAACGCCTTCAGTTATGGAGTGCCTTCATCTCATGAAGGGTGCTACAAATTGGATCATGCCACAAGGACACATGGCACCACACATGCCATGCCTATGAGTCCCACATTGAAGAATCACCACATGCAAAACGGGGGGTCACCTATATGTTTAAAATCTATTGCTTTAGAAAGATTAAATTAAGGGTTCTTCAAAAGAAAAAAAAAAGATAAAGAAAAGAATATTAACATGTTATAAAAGTTTATAGTTTTCCTCTTTCCATAAAAGCCAAAAGAAAAACTCTTTATAATTTAAATAATGTATAAAACAAATTAGAAAGTCTTTTAAGATAAGGTAAAACTAAATAAACAAATAATAGGTAAATAAAAGTAAAATAATTAAGATTAAGAAAGCAAGCCTGATATGCTGAAGCGTGTTAGAGATGCTGTCCTAAAGTTTTTGTAGCCTCCCTATGTGCAAATATTGACGGTCTGCAAGACTCCAAGATACGACCCTCAATACACAAGCTCATCGTCCACTATGAGCATGTTCACAGTCAGCTATAGGTCTCCAAGTCACAAAACCGTTGCCCAAAAATAATAATAACAAAGTAGAGAAAGTATGAAAGATATAAGAGGAGGGAATCAAATTGTGGTAGTGGTTGTGTTATATGGTTGTATGGTATTGGTAGTCTCTCAAATGTGAAGGAGGAGTGGCCTTTTATAGGCATCCAAGAACATGTAACATCCACCACATTAAACTGGAAAATTAAGGCATTCAATATAGATATAAAACCTGAAAATTAAATATTTATAACCCCCGCAATAAATAAAATAAAATAACCAAAATAATTAAACAAATCAAAACGGTAATTTTTTTAAAACCTTTTTAAAATTCCAACATTCCCCCACAAAGTTTTAAAAATTTTACCATGATAAAAAATAGTGGCAATATATATTTATATATGGACAACATAATGCTATGCAATAGGTGTAGGTGCCTTTCGGGCTTGAACCTTCACTTAGTGATGTTTGAGGAACCTGAGTGTACAAAATAATGAACTTGGCACCTTTGACCAAACTTCAACATATCCCACACATAGTATTGATTGAGACTTGGATGTGCTAATCTTGATTCTCATGAGAGTTACTAGACAATAGCCCAATTCTCATAGTCGCGGCCTCACGACGTCTCTCACTTAGGTGAGTTCTCCAAAAGTACATGTGACTTGCACCCTGCGGTTGATTACCCGCCTCAAAACTCATTCAGGGATAAATCCCTTCCTAATGCCACATAAAATAGCACTTTTTCCTTAGGGATGAGCAGAAGAATATCTCAAGGATATCTTCATATTTTTATGAGTGTTATATTAGTCACGTAGTATGGATTGTTTTTACCGCATTGAACTTCCTTCATAGGATCACCAATCATAGAAATTGAGTTACCTCCCTATGTGACACCCTTATGGGCTTAAGCACATTCCCCTCGACATTTTGCATTAGCAGCCTCCTCCACGAGGCATGCATATCATAACCAGCCTTTGCAAGGCATATATAATGTGGGTCATGCCTTTGTTCTCTACTTTAGCTCGCCATAAACTTGCATGTTATTAGAAATATTTCCTAGAACATCACACACAAAATGATTAGTGGATTTCATCTCAATATAATTGGAAATTGCATACGCATCGGTATACATTAAAGTATAATGGAAATCCCACTATATATACATTCATATAATCAAGAATACCTCTCAAATCTTGGTACTCAAATATGAATTTATGATGGTCCATGAAACTCTGAGTATACTGACGCTTATGAACAACAATATAACGCTTAATTCACTAAATAAATTTAACTATAAATACTGAGTATTTCATGACACTCTTACTCCCTTTTTGTGCACTCCAAGTGGCTGAAATCATGATTGCATATCCAAGTTGTCATTGTATCTTCTTGATTCTCCATAGGAACCTATAAGACAATAAAAAGTCTCAACCAAAATTTTATACAAAGGCCATCATTAGTTGCACCCACTTTGATATTGAAAATTGAAGACAAATTAGTCTCATAATATAAGAAAACTTCACACAGACATAACAAGTTTGCCAAAAAATACTCATTTAATAATTACTTGAAGGTAATATCATGGTTATGAAATAAGGCACCCCCACATTTAAAATATTAAAAGCAAATCCATTTCCAATGTCGACCACACAAAAAAAAAAAAAAAAACTAATTAATAAAAGGATCTGAAGAAGATAACCCCCACAAGTTAAGGGAATCATCGACCCCCACTAGTTGAGAAAAGGGTCAAAGTGTATTTCGTAAGATTGCCAATAATTCCTCAAAGGATTTACGGGTTGAAAGCCTTACACAAAAACTCAAAATTAAATGCCACTTACAATGATATAATTTATCATTTATTTCAGTTTTCTCCAAAAGGTTTCACAATGTACACTTCATGGCAATTAACTCAATGTAGCTTCTATCAAGGTCACTCTCAAGTTTGCGCAAATAGCTCTATTTGACTTCACATTTTGAGAGGAAAAAAAAAGTTTTTAAGAGATACACACAACACTATTGTAGTTTGTCCACTTGAAATATTTGGAAAATTGTTGACAGTACAAAATTATATCGAATCTCAGTAGCAAAAATATGAGAACTTTTTGTATTGTTCCCACAGACAGCACAAAATCATTGATGCCTAAATTTGGTTAAACAGAAAATGACCTTTTTGAGATCGAGTTCAACAATTCTTCCAAACCAACTTGGCATGACCAAGCTGGCTATCCTCTAGAAAGAGTTATAGTGCTTAGGGATTGCATTTGTAAATATAAATTAGGTAAGAATATGCAATCAAGAGACACGAGAAATTTATGTGGTTCACCCATAATCGGGCTACGTCCATGGGGTGTTGGGTATTTTCACTATTGAATGAACACATAACAACGATATAAAGTGTTTGATCCTCACAACCCATATCCCAATTACACCCTTTACACTCATAATTATGATGAACAAGATCAAATATTGATAACATAGGGCTGAGTTCTCGTGGGAATATGTGGGAGGAACTAGGAGGAACCCCTCTCAAGTTTGAGAGTTGCCTTTATATAATAGCTTAGAGATAATCAAATCCTTGAAGCAGTAGGCTTCCTAATTAGCCATAAAGTAGAAGTCCAACTGTGAATAGATTTCCAATCCATATGAAACTCGGTCCTAGAATAATTTTACCCACAAACATGTATATTAGAGGATTTATTTTACATGACGAAGTGAGGATTTGAATTTTACATCTCTTTCAGCAGGGAAAGGATAAATGCCATTAGACCATAAGTCAGATGCATCTTACCAAAAGAAACAGCATGAAGAGCATAAGAAAGAAACAATACCCAAAAAAAAATTGCACACAATTTTACACAAAATAATATAGCATTGTTATAATATTGTCCAATAATATGCATTACACAGAAATATATGACCAAATATATCTATTTCTATTAATCACGGATTTTGTTTGATAGATAGGGATTCCAAAAAATAGGAATGGATATTGTGTATCCACCATTGAAAGCCTTAGGATTAGCCGAAGTGGTGAGGAAAGATATGTGAGATAATGGATTAGAATTAGAATCGGTCAGTAGTTATTAGAGTTCTGTACATGGCTTATGGTCTTTTATAAAGACCGAATTGTACATATATATATCGATAATGTGTCGACATTATTGTTATCAATAAAGCTTCGAGTTTAGAGTAGGATTTCATTTGTTAAATCCCATGAAATTTCCTTTGCGTTGTAATAGGTGTTTTGTCTAGGAAATGCCAAAGGGGGAGATTGTTAGTATGAAATTGTGTTGGCATTTCCTAGAACTTAGTATTGGTTTGGAAGTGTCAATTAGCTGTAAGGTTGAAGCAAAATTGCTGTCTCTGATTTCCAGAAACTGCAGGATTGAAACAGATCATCAATCCCCGAATTCCAGAATTGTGACTTAACACGTATGAGACATTTGATCTGAAGGGTAGGACATGTCATTTTTCATGCACTCATAATAGGAACGTTTTTTGGAATCCAACATGATTTTATTTCCTTGATTTTAATCAATTAGAATCCATTTAGGAGTGCATCTCATTTAGACATATTTTGCAATATCTTTTTACTTATTCTTTCTTTCTCTTATCCATGATTTGTTACTTATCTTTTAAAGTAATTTACTTCCAAATCAAGTTTTAATCATATCACATTATTAAAGGTGTTGAGATATTCTTGGTAGTTGACCTAAGAATATTAGGACTCCTTTAATGGTGGGATTATCATAAAATTCCTTTATTGGGTTTTTACTTTCCTATTTGTTTTGGGCTTCACGTGTGGTCATCATGAGAATAGGAAAATATCTTTTTTATTTTATTCAAATCATGCAAATCAAGTAATTTGGTTTTCAATGTGTTTTCTTTCTTGTAAAGAAAAAGTCTATAAAATAAGACCATTGTCTTCTTTGTTCGGTGAGCTTTCACGATCATATTTTCAGTCCATAAACTTTGGAAAGCTGAGTTTTTATTTGAGATAAATCATCAAGTGGTCCATGTTTACTTGGTGATTTATCAAACACTTTAATCATTCATATTGCATTCATTTGCATTGTTCAGTGACTCATATGGTTGATTTCACCAAGATTGTGGTGGCAGTTTTCCTCCGGTGAGCTTGAAGCAATCGTGACCAATATTGCGTTCAACATAAGGAGTGTCGAAGATCATCCCGTGACAGAAGTTGAGTTACGAAGAAGTCGATAAACATTATCTAGAAAGTGTCTAGGATAAGTGTGTGAGTACTTCTTGTAATGATCGTTCTATAGTGGATTTGTTTTGGACTGAGGAGTCTCGTGGATTTTCCCCAGATGTGGGGTTTTACCACGTAAAATAATTCTCTACATGTTCCTTTATTTTATGTTCAGCACGTTTCAGGATTGATAAGCCATATCAATATTCACCCCCTCTCTAGGCATTCTTAGTCATCCTACAAGTATTTTCAGTTTGGATGTCTGATCCCCGTCAAAGTTGAATTAGTGTGATGCGACTTAGAGTAGATGTCATACTTAACTTGAGTTTTGCTTCTTACAATTGATACCATGAATGACTAATTGTAGATGCCATGCAATTAGGGTTGTGTGATTGTTACATAATTTCCATAGAGTTTGATGGGTCTTTATGTTGAATTCAACTAGATGCCATAGATGATTGCATGTCAAGATACTTTTGATGTAACCTGATGCCATGACCATTGAATAGTTTAGGGAAATTTATCATCAATAAGGGGTGTTATTTGGAATTGATTGTGGTGAAATCGGATGCTCTAGTGTTTTTCTCTTTTGGGCTTCTTTACCTTGTCTTTAGTTTTAATTGCTTTCTTTAATTTTAGTTTTTTCAATTACAAATTCAAATCAATTTTATCCATTAAAGTTTCTCAATTTAAAATTAGTTTCAGTTTAATTGGTTATATATTAAGAATTAAATCAACCTTTGTGTTGCAAACATTAAAATTTGATTAATTTGATAAACCTGAATTTCGCAACAGTTGGCTTTGCCGGTGTTATAAGTTCTGGCTTCCAAAGGTTCACCCGAAATTCTAATGAGCACGGTTCCTTTGAGTTATAACTCAAGGTCCACAACACCAACACACTTAGGTGGAAAAAGCTCCTAAAATTTATTTAGGGTAATTATTGAATCGGTCAATTAATTAGGAAGCTCCCAACCGTAAATGTGCAGTTTTATTTTTAGTAAATACCTTAGGTTGCCTATGGTTTATTTCAACTTTTTATATTTTTTACGTGGTTGTAATGTAGGTTCTTTATTGATGACTTTCTTTTGTTCTATCAAATTAGAATTATTGTAGTTTTTTATTTTATTTTATACAAGTGATAGTGAGGGAGTGGGGATTCGAACATAGGACCTCAGACATAGAATCCAATTATTTATACTGCAAACATATCCAAAGATGAAATCACTTAACAACATGAAAAACAAATTAACCATTCATCAACTTGGTGACATGAAATGAATAGCTAATTTTAGAAAAATGACATATATCATAGTATATATTCGTCCACGGTCAGACAAAAATATCACAATTTATGACTCTGCTATTTCATAAAAGCACAACAAAAACATGTTCATGGTCATATACAAGTTCTAATACAAAATTAGAGAACGAGTACTCATACATCAATTTTGAAAATGAAATCAATCAACAATTAAAACATTGAGTTAATCATATTAGTGTATCCTTTTAGCCTTAGCTGATAAGTGATTAGAACCTTGTAGGGCTAGGATTTCACACGCCAATGACAAAATCACACGCGGGAATGACTAGGTGCATATGGCATCGCTCCATATGGCTAGCAGAGGACACATTTTTATTATAAAAACATTGAAATTTTCATAATTAATCGAAGTGATTCGTGAAAAAGCAAAATCTATAATGGATTTGGTGACAATGCTGCGATATTTTTTTTTCGCAGGGGGCCAAGCTAGGAAGAGCGAATCACAAAGTACAAAGTAATATTAATGCTAAATGGGCAGAAAGGTCGATGATCTGTATTAATTTTGTTAGGCAATCACTAAACCTCTGGCCGTAGCTTAATGTTGAATTACATCACCGTTTTCTCTATGTTTCCAGCTTATGTGATGGGATATTGGGTTAGAAATAATTAAACTTCATCCCAGTTATCTCCTTAATTCTTTGAAGAGGAGCAACTGCTGCTGCACAAACTTGGCTTTCAAAGCTAACCACATTTGGCAATGAATCAGAAAATACATACTAAAAACTCTTGTTACAAAACTTCTGCAGTCTCATTCAGTCATACTACAATTTCAAAGATGTTTTGATTTTTACACAATTCACCCTTCAATCTCCAATCTCCATTTGCAACTACAAAAATATAATCACTTTACATAAATAACACTTGCTCCAATACTCTCTGTCAATGAGCACTTTCTAGTATTTTGTAGCAGAGAAATGTATAGTCATAGTAACCCCAGAACTCTCTGCCCAGAACTGCAAATAAACCCAACACCTAACTTTCCAAATCACAATTCCAACTTTCAGTTAGATCAAACAAATTTGTAAATTAGTATCCAACTTTCCATACTCAAGCCAGCACAAGATAAACCCAAAAAGCATATTCAATTCAGACAGTTAAAAATTAGTTTGATTGATAAGTTTATTCAAGAGAGTGGTCAGCAGGGCATCTCTCCTCTCAGCTCTGCTTTCTTCTCTCATCCTTCTCTGTTCTTCCCTCTCCCTCCAAGCCTGCTCCACCATTAACCTCTCCCTCTCCACCTTCTCCATCTTCTGCCGCCATTCCTGCTCAAACATCCGCCGCTCCTGCGCCCGCCTCTCCATCATTTCCCTCCACTCCATCTCCATCCTCTGCTGCTGCTGAAAAAAAGCCTTAAGCATATCCTGGATACTGCTAGTACTAGTGGCACTAGCAGCATTGGTTGCTCTTGGCATAACTAGTCTTTCACTCTTCCTCTTCTTATCATCCTCGTCCTCTTCATCTGGGTCATCTGAGAACTCATCCGAGGATCGGCCCGGTCTCGATTTCCTCTTCCCCATTTTCTTGGACCGGGCTGAACCCATCTCGGATTCAAGAAGTAAGCGCTGCATATTATTTGCTCTTTCAGTAAACACTGCCTGCAATTCATCAAAGAAGGGACACTCCCGCCCACTCTCCGGATCAGACGTCTCCTTCCCCTGAATAATTAGGGTTACTAACTATTTTTTGTTAAGTGAATTTCAACCTAAACCCTACCAAAACCCCAAAAAAATTCAATTGGGTATTTTTGTGGTACAGCCAATTCTGAAAATTCATACCTTGTAACGAATGAGGAGGTTCTTCCACTTGCATTTGCACTGCTCGGGGGTTCTGTTGAAGCCTCTCTCGGCCATCTTAGAGCTCACTGCTTCCCACAGCGCCTTGCTGCGCTTGGCCAAATTGGAGTTCCTGATCTCCAGTTCTCCACGGATGGCGATCAGCTCCCTCGTCTCCTCTGGGGCCCACTGTCCTGACCCTCCCCCTGCAGGACTGGTCATCATCTTCTTCATCATCCCTGTTCCTCCACTTCCCATTCCCATGCCCTCTTCCTCATCTCCTCCTGCCCCATACATCTCTCTCTTCGCCGCCCTACGACGTCGTTGCTTCTCTGCTCTCAGAACACCAATTTGGGTTTGCTCTTCGATTTAATTACTCTGTTCTTTGTTTTATGGCTAAACTGTGGTTTTGCTCCCTAAATTATGTCATAATTGTCAATTTACCCTTCATCTATTTTTTTGGTAAATTAAGGACACAAACTATATAAAAATAGACAATCTCCCCATTATCGTCAATGTTTCCAAATTCCATACTTTCCGTTAGGGGTGGCATTTTAGACCGCAAAACCGAAAAACCGCAAAAATCAACAGACAATTTACCGCAATGGACCCGCAATCGCGGTAAACCGAACCGCATTTGCGGTTGCGGTTACGGTATTTGATTTTCAAAACTTACGGTTACCGCAAACCGCAAATATATTTTAAAAATCCACAACGGGGTTCTTCAAATCCACTCACCACCACCAACACTTGAGTTTGTAACATTGGTGCATTGCATTTTCCTTTTAGTTTTGTAACTTTAATTAACTTTGAATTGGATTTTTCCTTTGGGTTGTAACTTTAATTCATTTTGCATTGCATTTTCCTTTTGGTTTGTAACTTTAAAGGATTTGGAATTGGAATGCTTGAGAAGTTTAACTTTAATTGGAATGCTTGGAATTGTAACTTTAATTTTCTTTAGGTTGTCAATGCTTGAGAAGTTGAGGAGGTTGTGAATTTATATATGCTTGAGAAGTTGAGATTATGAATTTATTTCTTTAGGTTGTAATTTATATTTTTGGGTTAAAGTATGCTTGAA
This sequence comes from Prunus padus, assembly GCA_024362665.1. NCBI lineage: Eukaryota > Viridiplantae > Streptophyta > Magnoliopsida > Rosales > Rosaceae > Prunus > Prunus padus. The sequence goes on along the minus strand of JANFAM010000014.1, from coordinate 25,188,887 downwards.
CTCAAAAGGCTTCAAAAGAAGCATCAAAATTAGGCCTCAAATGTGGAAGATCGGATTTTTATGACAAATTATGTTGATGTCCGGATTTTTATGTTGATGTCGGTTTGCAGTTTCAAAAATCATCATACCGCAAATAGTCGGTTGGTTTGTGGTTTGGGCAAAAATTCGCGGTTACCGAACCGCAACCACTCCTACTTTCCATCCATAAAAAGAGCATATTCGTAATATTAAGGATAATACTTCCCTCCTTGCCTATAAGGATAATGACCACAAACTAACACTTGTCCTTTTATTTATATTCTCAAATGTGCATTCATTTTTCATTTTAATTATTCTTATCAAGAGAGACGCGTGTCAAATTGTGGTTGAGCCACATTAGCAGGTAAAGAGGAGTTCCTCCTTATATGCTTCCTTATGAGCAAAGAGAGAAGCATTATTCAAATATTAAATAATTATTAAAATAAAATAAAATTAGAAAAAGAGAAAAAAAAACCCCACCCTCAACACATCAACCACCCCGCCCATCCAACTCCTGGCTGAAGACTCCACTCTTCTTCTATCTAAGTTGAATCTAATTTCGGACATCAACATAATTTTTTCTAGGGAGACACTGTTAAGAGACAGAAAGTTCACCTATGTTAGTGGGATTTAGTTTGTCATCCTAAATTCAAGGGAGGTTTGGGTTTCAAGAACACTCTTGCTATGAACTAGGCCTTTCTAGCTAAGAGTGGGTGGAGGCTGCACTCTAAGGACGATAGTTTATGGGCCAAAATTTTTAAAGCTAAATATCTCAAGGGTGTTTCTATTATTGATTAGGGGTGGGCATCAGAACCGGAAAATCGGAGCACCGAACCGGACCGGCAGAAAAAAAGAGGAAAAAAATTGGTTGACCAAAAAAGTCAACAAACCGGACCAGAATAGGACCGAGTTGGTTTCAGTTTCACACCGCATCGCACCGGAACCGGACCGGTTTTTATTTATACATATTTTTTAAATCTAATGCTATATTTTTAATTTTATAATTAATATTTTTCCGTTTCAACTTAAAAACATTTCCCATTATATGAATGGGATAATTTGTTAATTTTCAAACCCAAAAAATAACATATTTATTATAATTTGTAATTTAAAAAAATTTTGAAAAAAAATAAAAAACCTGTTAGAATCGAATAGGCCTGTTTTTCAAAAAAAAAAATCACTTAAACCGGACCGAACCTAATGAATAGTACCGGTTCCGGTGTGAGCTTGGAACCACACTAGACCGCGCACACCCCTATTATTGATCCCTCTTTGGCTAATAGACAAGACTGTTCTACCACTTGGAGAAGCATTCTTTTTGGTGCCGCTCTTCTTGGGAAAGGTGAAAATACATGTAGGATAGCTTAAAACACTAAAATGGTGAAAAGTAAGTTTCCAAAAGTCGAGCGTAACAAAGTAATTAAAAATACACCTAAAGGATTGATACGTTGTATCAATCCTCGAATGTGTATAACGTAAAAACAAAGAATACACACGGATTTTTTTTTACGTGGTAAAATGTCACATCTGGGTAAAATTCATGGGACCTAATAGTCCAAGGCAAATCCATTATAGAAATAAAGATTACAGGAAGTATACAAACTGGTCCAAGACTCTCTTGACAATGTACCAACTTCTTCATAACTTAACTTCTTTCAGGATTCCTCCTTCTCTCCTTATGTTGAATCAGATACTTGACGTGATCGATTCAAGCTTGCTGGAGGTATGAGAACCTTGTAACTTATGCAAATGGATGCAGATGTATGCAAAGACAAATCACCAAGATAATTTTACTCTTGATGATTTATCCTTAAGAAAAACAATGCACACCAACTTTCTTTTGATTATTTGAAACTTAGAAAAACTCACGTTGAAAGTTGTGTGTTTGAATGAAGCATAGGCTTCCTTTTTATATTGGTTTTCAAAATATGAAAGAAAATCAATTAGCCTAAATCAAAAATCAAAAAAATTAATTTACAAAATAGGACTAATTGATTTTCAATCAATCTACCAGAAAGATGATTCCTAATAATCAAAGAAGACTTTTAATGTGAAAAACTGGAAAGTATATTTTGGATTGAATCAAACTTTCTTTAAATAAAGTCTTCATAATCAGACTTTAATTGTTTCAAAATTAGAATTCCAAACAGATTACGAGTTGAAAACAATTCTAGAAATAGCACAATCAAGATGCATGATTGAATGAAGATATTACCTCAGAGATCGTTGATTGAAACATGTGCCTTCAAATCATATCTTGAATTTGAGACAATTGACATTGCTCTTCTATCACAACAAGTTTACCATCTATGCTAATCTATTTTGGAGTCTAGGGAATGTCAATCACATAATCATATACTAATAATCTCCCCCTTTGGCATTTCCTAGACAAAACATCGAATTACAAAGAAAATAAAGTACAAAATCAAAGTAGATTAACACCGCAACACCAAGTTCAGCAATGAACCTTTAAATCTGCACAACATCAACCAAATGAACCAACGAAGCATAACAAGAGAAACATACACATAACAAGGAGACAAAACTAGTAACAGAGTTTTAAGACATACTGGTACTTGAGATTAGCAAGGTAGCATCACAATAGTTCAAACGTAAACAGACAAGTACAACACATGTGACTTGCTTCCCCTAACTAATATAAACCTATCAAACTAAACAAAAACTCCCCCTTGCTAACCAAATTCTAGCTACCATACCCATACCAATTTCTCCCCCTTTTTGGCAGGAAATCCAAAGGAACAAACAAGTACAAAAGACAGGGGGAAAACAAAATTGGAAAGAATGACTTAACCAGGAAGGGGGGGTCCGAAGGTGAGTCCCAAGGGAGCAACAAGCATCTCACTATGACTATCAAGAGTTTCTTTGTAAGACCACAACAGAGTCATAGTCTCATGATGTTGAAGACTACGCTGATCGGAAAGGAATTGTTGAGGAATGGTGAGCCCGCCATCAGTACATTGGGCATCGCTACGGTGGAGAGAGACTTGAGAGATGACCTTAATCCAACTAGGGCACCAATATCGTCAGTGGGTTGAATCGGAACACCATGAGAAGTGGCCAAAGTCGCAATGATACATGGGTGAACTAAGCTAGCAATTGCACATGAGGCATTTCCAAGGCCAACAGCAATAATACTTTCACGAATAAGACGTTCAATTGGAAGAAAGAACCTAAATTGAAAAGAATATAGAATTGTGGTTGCGGGCCAACTGACCTTACCGTGCTGAGATGTGGAATTGAGGAAGTTTCGTACGAACATGTAGAAAATGCAAGACCACTGGGACATCCGACCGGAGTGAATTTCGGAGGGAGGCATAGTAGGAGGATCATTATACAAGAGATGCACCAACGTGTCGAGCTCCACATGAGCAAGTATATAGGTGATGGATTAGGAATATACATGAATGTTAATTAGGTATGGATAGGTAAATTACCTATAGAGGAGGTATACATGCGCTATTTATCTATGGAGGAGGTATACATATGAATGTTAATTACCTATGGACGAGATATATGATATGAAATTACCCATGAAGGAGGTATACACAAACCTGCAAGCAGGTAAATCAAACCACCCAAAGATATATATACCTCACCATAAGGTATTCATTGGTTGAAAGCGTTTGATAAATTGAGATTAATTGTAGAAATGTGATATTAATTTATTGATTGCAGTAATTAATAAAATTTAGAGGATTAACTGTACAATAGCAATATGTGTAAATGTTTTAAAAATAGTGGCCAAGGCTTTGCATACTTGGCTGGCATGTTGAGTCACTAGACCCAATTCTACGTCAAAAGAGAAGTGGACTGCATTCATAGTGCAAACTCAGAATTGAACCTATCGTATCCCATGAAATGGATGTGGATGATGCGAACTCAAACGTAATTACACGAGAGAGATACATGTACGTCTCTTGTATGAACAGAATTGTGCAAAAGATTTCTTGCTGCATTTAAAATGAGGTAAGGGTTATAAGCTGCATTCAAAATGAGGTCAGGGTTATAATCAGTATTTAGTATTTGCGACGATCATCAAATCGTCTTCATTTTCTGGAAAAGCATTTCATGCATGCACCATTACACATTGAATTTACAGTTGTAGCTTTCACTAAATTAGTCATGTCTAATCGATAGTAGTGGTGCCTGCAACACATGTAGCATCATTTTAAACAGCTTGTATATATTGCTTTCCTCTTCTTTGACGTGTTTTTTTTTTTTGGTTAAAACAATAAAAAAAGAGTAGAAATGTAAAAATACAACTATTGAATATGGATTCTAATCCAACTTGCCTACTAAAATCAAGGGGATGAATTCCAACTCAACCAAATATACACTTGTGTTACGTTCCTGCACGCTCAAGCACATATATCATACATATAATATTAATATACATAATATACACTTAAAAAAATTTCGGGACCCTGTACGTTGGCACCACTTACACACCCTCAGGCCCGCCCTTGATCTTATCTAAGGTCCACATATTTCTTAACAAAATGTGGACGACATGAGCCCATAAAAATTCCCCATGCCAACACTATCTCTAAGTCAACATATTAAAAAAGAAACCAGTCATCAATGGGTCTTCATTTTCCGCGAAAGCAGTTCATGCACCACATGATGAATTTACAAGTGCAGCTTTCAATAAACCAGTCATGTCTAACCGACCGGCCAGGTAAAAGGTCCCCGCCCATTTAATTCATAGAAATGAAGAACGTGAACCATCTAAAACGCATGAGAAATTGAAGAATAATTCGATTCATCAATGGGAACAATAATAATTCACTCGAGCCCACCATGTCAGGACAAGAACGAGCAACCTTTTACATGCGTGGTCCTCCTCACGTTTTATGTTACAGTTGATTGGAAATTGCGATGGGCTAGCTCCAATAGTTATCATTTATCTTTGCATTCGAGGTCTTAGGTTCGATTTCCCCTCCCCCAATATCGTTTATCAAAAAAGAAACTTACTGGAAATTAGTCAAGTAGCTACGAACAAACGTGGTTTATATGATTTAATGTACACTTTTATTATTAGAAAGACTATCGAAACTGTAATTACATAATTTAATGATAATGAGATTTTTACCTGATAACTTTAACTAGCATACCCATTGAAAAATTTATGGTTCCGACCTTGCACACCGACCGGACCCATTGGCGACTTTAGATCTTTAGTAAGTAAAACTTGGTGATAATTGTACTAATTTGTCTTGCGCATTGATTGTGTGACATGGAAAAGAAAAGTGTCACAAGTATATAGTTCTGGGTCCGGTGGAAAGGGCGCGGTCCTAGAGACTCTCCAAAACACTATCTCTAAGTCAACATATTAAAAAAGAAACCAGTCATCAATGGGTCTTCATTTTCCGCGAAAGCAGTTCATGCACCACATGATGAATTTACAAGTGCAGCTTTCAATAAACCAGTCATGTCTAACCGACCGGCCTGGTAAAAGGTCCCCGCCCATTTATTTCATAGAAATGAAGAACGTGAACCATTTAAAACGAATGCGAAATTGAAGAATAATTCGAGTATAATACGCAAGTTGGGAGTTCTTGACATCTACTAACCAATTTGAGGAGGAGTGTTGCGAATCATATATTTCCACACACTTTAGGGATTGTACATTGTAAAATAGGAATGTTATTTCTATTTATTAGCTGTATATTTCCTTACCTACATAGGTTAGCTTAACGTGTAGAATAATGGGAACTTTCGTTTTTAGCCAATGGAGTATAAAATAATTAGGAAAAGGCCCAAGAATAAGCCTAAACACAAATCTAAAACAAAACTAGTTCATTGGTCTTTTCCTAATTATTTTTCATTTCATTGGCTAAAACCTAATAATTCTTAGAAGTAATCTATGTATTTATGTATAAAGTCAGCTACAATGCTTAATGAAAATCATTCTGGTCCAATATCTTTCCATACCAATTTTATATGAATGGCTCTGTAACATTCTGGCTTTTGATGTAAACATTGATTTACGTCTTGAATAAAATCTTCCATCTATTGGCAAAAAAATTAAGAACAAAATTGATTTTGGATTTTTTTTTTAATATAAGCAATAGTTTAAAGTACAAAGGGGAGGAGGGTTTCACACACACTAACACTGATGAAACTATGAAAAATGCTACAGTGGGCTGTAGCCTAGGGATGTTTTGGGGATAAAAAAAAAATCAAACATAATATTTGGCTTATTTTAAATATAGCCAAGTATGTATTAACCTATTAAAGTTTAAAAAAAGGTCTAATTTTTTAAGAATTTAGTTGCAGTGCAACAATAAAAATACACATTAAAATAGGTAAACTTTCAATTCTGTTGTTGAACATATTTTCATTTTGACAACATGTGGTTTTTTGTTGCACACCAACTGAGCCCATTAGGGACTTTAAATCTTTAGTAAGTAAAACTTGGTGATAATTGTACGTAATATGTATTGCACGTTGATTGTGTGACATGGAAAAGAAAAGTCACAAGTATATAGTTCTGGGTCGGGTCCTAGAGAATCTCCAAAACACTATAAATATATATACCGTCTATCAACTGATGTCAAGCCACGAAAGCTCAAACACTTCTGTTTTTATTTTAAAGTTTTCAAAATTTTCTTTTGTAGTTGTATAGGTTTTCAAGCCCACTCACTTGTGCAATGATTTCCCCATGCGCCCTCGTATTTCAGGTGAACCGTTTGAAGCCAGAACTTATAACACCGGCAAAGCCAACACCTCATGAAACAAAGCTGCTCTCAAATATTGATGACCAGGAAAGCCTTAGGTTTCAGGTTCCAGTCATAATGTCTTACAAGAAAGATAATCGTTCATCAATGAACGCAAATCGTGATCCGGTTAAGGTGATTAGGGAAGGACTAAGTAGGGCATTAGTGTATTACTACCCTATGGCTGGTAGGGTGAGGGAAGGGCCTAACAGAAAGCTTATGGTGGACTGCAATGAAGAAGGTGTCTTGTTCATAGAGGCTAATGCTGATGTTACGCTTGAGGAACTCGGGGACACGATTGTGCCCCCTTCTCCATTCTTAGAGGAGTTTCTTTATAATGTTCCAGGGTCTGATGGGATTCTTGGTTGCCCTCTGTTGCTGATTCAGGTGAGTGAATTTGTTAATGGGGTTTCTTTCACTTCCATGGAATCTTTTTGCATCTTTATGACTTGTTATCTTATTAGGTATAGTGTGTGTTGGTCCCAAATAAGACCAAAAATTGTAGCGTGTCTGTTTGAAGAGGTGGCATCCGTAAAATGGACATGTGGGTCTGCCTCTTAAAAAGATTGTTCAAATTAATGGTGAGAAAAAATTTTATGTTGAAAAAATAACCGTACCTATTACTTCTTTTACGAAAAATAATGTACCTATTACTTCTTTTACGAAAAATAATGTACCTAGTAGGTAAATTACTTATTATTCAAATAATATACCCAACTTATATAAACGTATTTCGAACATAATTTGTAGGTACATTATATTGTATTGATAATAATTTACCTATTATATTTTATTTGGACAAAATTTGAGGGATTTTTTATTGGTCGAAAATTTAAGGATTTTTTTGCTTATATATGTTTAGTTTGAACTAGCAAAAGGTGCCCGCACGATGTTGCGGGTTTTAAAATTGTGTGAAATGTGTATAAAGCGATAAAAATAGGCAAGAAACATCGTTCTATTTATATATACATGAAATTGTAAATAGTGTCATCGCAGTTAATTTTCTAAGTTTTAGTTACATGAAATTGTTGTTGAAGTAGTGGAAGCACTTCATTGCATAGAATAGCAACTCCCTGCTAATTGTTATATCAATCTTCCTTTGCTGCCATTGAATCAATTTCAGAAAATTAAAGCCTATTATTGATATGTCACATGATTGTAACGAAGTATCAGCATCTTCATATAAACATAATTAAAATTCTCAAATAGTTGAAAATGCTAAACGAAGAAACAATAGGTCACTACCAAGATAATCATACATAAAATGTTTACTTGACAATGAGGAATAAGAATCATAGATACGCCCAAAGAAATGTAGAAATTTAATGAAAACCACAAAGAGAATACGGATTTAAGGATGAACATGCATTTGAAATAATATTCTACATGATAAAAGAATACAATTCACTACGAAAAATGAATGCAATCTTGTACTTCTTCATCCATTCCAAATGAAGGCAAATGGAAAAGGCAAAATCAAATTAAGAAAATCTCTACAGTGCTTTTGTTTAGAATAGAAAGAGTTCATACAATGTATGCATTATTTTGCAATTGATAATTTTAGGATATATTTATTGTTTAGATAATACTTGTGTTAACATTAGTTATTATTGTCAAGATGAGAATGAAGACATTTTCCTAATGGTTATGTGATAAAGCAAACGATTAAGCAAATAGATAGCAAAGAAGAGGACAGAGAAGAAACTGAGGGGGCAAAATATATTGATATCCTGTATAATAAATAGCAACGCAAACAGGAGGACATAGAAATGATACTTGTTAAATTCACTCTCTTGCATAACAATATCAACTAAGGAAGACAAAAGAATAAACATGAGTAAATGAATTTATGCAAGATTGCCTCAGATATTTAAATCTGTGCAAAAATCAACTCTCTGCCATAGTTTTTCAGCAAACCATTAGAAAAACCCAAGACAATAAATTTAAGCAAAAGAATAAACTGAAAACAAAAATTTTAAAGCTGAAAAGAGTGGCTTGAGCCATTTGAAAACCACAAAGTAAAAGCTGAAAAAAACAATATTTCAGAAATAAGTCAAACAAACACAACCACAATGATACACCAACACCACCTGCCAATCTACCAAACCAATTGGTAAGCAGCAAATTAAGAAACTGACCTCGTTTAGGTAGGTGTATGGTATATCCATTGCCCTTGTTCAACCATGGATGGCCTCTCCCCTTGTAGTAGTTGTAGCCTATTGTAGTCTAGCTCAGTAAAGAAATAACCTGCATAAATGAAGAGAACATCAAAGTACATAAGAACTTTCTTTCTATATACAGAAAAGGCAAACAACAATATCCAAATTAGAGCAACTGACCCAATTTTAGGAAAACAAATATAAACATCAAACATAAAATTAAAGGGAAAAAAAATAGAACTACAATTGTAAACTGAGTTCCTTGACTTGTTCAAAGAGTGGTATGACAGGTTCGGTAACAACAAAGATTGTACGCTTGGTGGTAGAAGCACCCAAAGTTTCATCAACTTAAGTGCTATGAAGTAAGGATATAATATTTGGGTGTCTAACCTGAAACAAAATCATATTCCAACTAATGTATCCTGATTGGTAACTTTAAAGTACAAAATAGTTTCCAACTAACCCGAAAAACATGAAATATAGTTTCCTCTACTTCTTTTGCTTCAGGTATGAAACGGGACCCTTATACGTCAGAGGTGAGAGACGATTCCATCTGGTAAGACAAAATTCCAAAGATTTTAATTTCATAAGTCAAGCAAAACATTCAAATTAGAGACAGAGATAATTAGAAATGCAAACAAAAGCATCCATATAAATATAATTAGTGACAAAAGCATTTTTTAAAAATCAAATTACATAGTTTATACAAATTTTAACAGGAAGAATGAGAAAAGCTCACAGTGTAATTGCCACCATAGCAAATTATGTCCCTTTTGGGGTTTTGCAAGTTAATCTTTGTAGAGCTTATATACGGTGGTGGTGGTGGTGGATATGTCGTTGTAGCCATTGCCAGCACCTTTTGGGCAAACCTAAATCTACAATCACACGAAGCGTAGCTGTCGAAATCAAACAGAAAACAAACTGAAATAACCTAATAGAAACATTAAGAAATCACTCAACTATGTACAAAAAACACATAATTTAAACCTAGAAACAGTCTCCTTTGCATCACAACACCTACACCTAAAGCGAACACATAGCCTCACAATTGTTTAAACAAACCATAAACCTGCAATTTCCTTTTAACAGGGCCAAAATACCCACACCTCCTGCATCTTGACCACTTTATTAACCAAAACACCCAAACCACAATAAAATGCATTCTAGCAAACCAAAAATAAAAACCCATTTAAACAAAACATTCTCAAAGATTACAGGCTACACAAATCATCCCAAAATTTAAATAGATAACTTCATCTGCATTAGCTGTTGATGGAATGTGAACTTCGAAATGTATTTTTATAAACTTTTACATTAGCATAAGACCCTTTCATAGGAAATAATAAATATATAAATCTATTCCAAAACTAAAATCAGAAATTCATAACAATACAAATGTAAAATTAGAGAGGCTACACAAAGCGACCTTACCTAAACTTTTTAAATAAAAAAAAAAAAACTTAATTCTGGCAACTGAACTGAAATTGGGAATTGATGTACAAAAGCAATTGAATTACTGAAAGAGAAAAAAGACAATTATGTCAATCGAAACCAAAAACAAAAACAAAAACACAAAGTTATGAAGGTCACATGAGGTACCTTTGGACTTGTCCACGACGAAGAGCGACTTTGATTGACTGCTCGAAGAAGTCATGATCAATGCTTATGTTGACTCACCATGATGCTTCCCCATCCCTCTATCTGTTTTGAGTCTCTATTGCTCTGTTTTCTCCTGCAGCAAATTGTATCTGCTTTAACAATTAAAAAATGAAAAGAAAAATGAATATCAGAGCCAGAGACAACTAAAATATCAACAACCACATCAAAGAACCCCCGAAATATTTATTTATGGAATTGAGTTCCTCTCCATTTCCAAGCACGCATTCACTGCAAAATTTCAAACCAAAGAAAAATCTCAACAATCTCTCCATTGACATCTCTATTTTCTTTCTCAAATGATCAAGAGCTTAAGAAGATGTACCATACACAAAAGGTAAGGAAAAATACAATCAATCAATTTTTAATACACATGAAGGAAAAAAAAAACTCATCAAACAGCAGAATGAGAGTAACTAACAAAGATAAGGCAGCAACCTGATTTTTTTGGCCTAGCTGTGAGTTTCATCTCCATTGAAAGATTTGCCCGCTCTCGCTCGACATCACAAATTTTTGTATAATTTTCTTGAATGTATCTGAAGGGATTCATCAGTTTCAAATCATAAATAAATTAATATTCCTGAATATGGGTAATTACAATAAAGCAACGCCTGTTGAAAACTCCAAGAAACATAAAAACTTTAAAGGACAAAAAAAGATAGAATCAACATCTGAAGTTTGTCATCATGATCTCGTATTCTAAATTAAAGCATTACAGAATTCATGACTCGAACACAGGAGAACCAAAACCAGAGAAAGCTTCCAATTTTAAACGTATGTTGACTTCTCACACCTCTTGAGCACAATTGTTTACATCCTGAAACTGATTACAAAACATTTTTTCCATTGCCATTATTTCCAACTATTGAACTAAGCTAAAGAATCTCTCTTAATTTCCGGTTTAACCCTAAACTTCTTGTTTTCCCGGATCCCTGATTCTCAAGTAAATTTCATTTCTAAGGAACCAATCACAGCATCAATGAATCACTAAATTCAGAATGTAAAGATTATCTGATTCATTTCTGTCACAGATTGGAGCAATCATTCAAGTGTAATTACTGCATTAATGATTCAACACACAATTCATGCAATTAAAATTCCCTAAAATGATACATATAAATATTAGTGCATATTAGAGTGAATAGAAACGTGTGTTCTGAAGTTTTGCACGTAACAATTCAAGTTTAGACACAGATTTCAAGTAAATATAAATAAGTACCCAGCAATTCAAATAACATACTAATTACGAATAGTGAGGCTTAAAGTACAAACCTGTTTGAGCTGCTTCTAAAAGCATCTCTTCTTGGGTCATCTTCTTCTCTTTGCCTTCCTTTTTCTCTTTATCGGCTAATGTAAAAGAAAATTCATATTCATTAAAAATAATATGATATGTTAATCAAAGCAATGATCTCACAAACAAAAATCAGAATTTGGAGTACATTCAACATCAAATGCTATTGAAAACTGACCTTCATGGTTGCTTGCAAAGCCACTCGTATTGCATCCGTCTATGCTTGCCTGATAATCACAAAAGTGACAAACTGAATCAAACAGGGTCATATTAACAAACTATCTAAAATCTAGAACCCTAAAACAAAGCACAACAAATAGCGGTTCTTGTGACTTTTCTAAATGAAACGAAACTGCAGAGACCAAAAAAGCAGCTTGGCTAATTATTTGATAATGAAAGTGGCTAATTATTTAGGTGCTTGGCTAGTTCTTGCTAATAGATATTCTAGAAACGTTTCAGACTTCCAGTACACTATATTTGAATACATGACCTGGTCTCCATAGAGTCAAGCTATCTATCATTGATGAAAATAAATGAAAAAACAGCTCCAGCAACGGATGAAAATAAAACTAACCTAATCACGAAGCTTTTAAAAAAATAAAACAGAACCAAAATGGGTTTATAGCTCACAATACTCTACCAGACAACTACATCTTCAAGACTTACCTTCTGACAATTTTGACCATCCCACCTAGTATATTTCTCTCTGCAATTTGAACATGGACATAATCACCACAGTTCTTCACCATTGTCTCCAAAAGCTACGAAAGTATAGCACACAATTAACCGAAAGTAAAGAAACATTTCCAGATCTGACATTTAAATAAATAAAAAGCATGCAGATGGTTCAAATTGGAAGGTGAAAAAGATAAAAGGATTTCAGTAAAAATACTGTCAAGGCTAGAAATTGAACTTTGGAGCTCTTATGCTGCAAACGTCTCTTTACAGCTTTTACGGCATCTTTTGCCTGCCTGATAAATTTAACACATCCACATCAATGTACAATCACAAACAAATTTTTTAGAAGAAAAAGAAATGTAGATTAAAGATCCTAATTGACGTTGAGATAAGACATACCGTTGCTTCTTTGCTTCAGTGATTGCTTCTCCCCAAGCTCTCCTGAAACCAAATCAGAAAAAAAAATTAAGTCTCTGTTTTCACAACTCCAGCACCCAATAAGGTAAAGATTCTTCCTTTTTCAATCGAAAAAAATTAGCCAAAGGGCTGAAAATCAACAAAGAAAACTTGGTTCTTTAACTTAGCAGTCATCTCCAATTGGTACATCACAAAATTTCATACAGAAAAAAAAAAAAAAAACTTGGTTCTTTAACACAGAAAAAAAATACAAAATTTCATGGTTAAATCGAAGTGAGAAGGTGAATACAAAATTATCATGTCTATATCGACCACCTCAAATCGTTAAAGCACTTAGAACTACCTCACAACTGAAACGCCCAACAAAATTAGACAAATATAGCATGAACCACAAAGCTGAAACAACCAAAAACTCAACAAAGCTCATCCCTTTCAGCATAACATGTAGACGAAAACCAAAAGTCATACATGAAGTGGTGGACTTGCTCTGATATTTGGCAGCAACTTAAACTGACCACACATTATGTGTATTGATTTATAGCAATGTAAAAGTAGTAAGAATGAACTGATATATATGTATTCTAAATTTCATCTAATGCCATATTGCATATTATATAAGTTTAGTAGCAAATGATAAAAGTTTTAAAGTGGCATTCAGTTTGACTGCGAATTGGTATGGGATTTTAGTTTTAGTTTTAAATTCATCCCTGCGAGAAGCATATTGTAGACTAAAGATCCTAATTGGCGTTGAGATAAGACATACCCTTGCTTCTTTGCTTCAGTGATTGCTTCTCCCCAAGCTCTCCTGAAACCAAATCAGAAAAAAAATGAAGTCTCTCTCTGTTTTCACAACTCCAGCACCCAATATGGGAAAGATTCTTCTTTTTTTCAATAAAAAAAAATTACCCGTATATTTCTAGAATGTAACACCCAAAAATTAATCCAAGCAATGCAAGAAAAGAGAAAACAAAGAAAGAAATGGAAGGCTTAATGGATTAGATCTACTATGAACATTAACAAATAACAGAGGAGAAGGATCAGAATATATAGACTTTAGCATTTAGGATAAAATTACAATAAAAAGTTTGGAATTTTTGTAAGGCTTCTGCAAAGTGTTAAACTGCGATTCTTAATAAATAAATCAAGGAACATTCGATGCAGAAAAACTTTTGTGGTTTGAAATTGAGTGGATTTGAAAAACTATGATCCGAGTATTGACATACATACAATCCTGAAAAGGCGTGCCTTTGAAAATCTATTAGGATCCATTTGATATAGATTTCTTTTTAATCTAATTTGTGGATGAGTTCATCATCATTATTACAATAACAGTGCATCATGAACATGCATTTTTAATGAATCCTCCTTGATGGGGAGGATTGCTTATCCGTATCTTTATCAATACAACGTTTCTATTCAAAATAAATAAATAAATAAAGTAAAGTATGTACACCTGGATAGCCAGCAACAGTGACGCCAAAGAAGTCACCACATTTGGCTCTGATATGGGTGACCTGTAAGCAAGAATACAGGCAAACGATGAGAGAGTGAGAGAGATGTGAAGTCTATTTTCTTTTCGTTTTCGTTTTGGGAAACGGCAATTATGACAAATATTATGAACTCCAAACAAATATGGCATCTATCTATCAGAAATAAACAAAAATTGAAATAAGATAAGATAGTATTTATTTAGTAGTTATGAATTACCAGGTCGAGGACGCAGGCAAAGCCTCCTTGGTAGCTGAGCAGCTGCAGCAGAGAGATGTACAGAGAGAGAGAGAGAGAGCCTTTGCTTTTGGAGGCTTCCGATCTTTCGTCCAAACTCTGTTTCTTGGCGATTCACAGAGGCTGTTTATGATTGTGAGAGGGTTTGTTGCTTTTTTGGGGGTGCGTCTCAGTCGAAGAGTCCAGAAGGGAAAAAAGCGACGAAAAAAAGGCGTTTCATAAACAAATGAAAGGCTCCAGAACACTGGTGAGGAAAAGGCAAGGGCATTTCACTGTTCACTGATGGAAAAAGACAAAAGTGAAAAGCTTAGGAACAGTGAATTCCCGGATTCAGTTTTATAACCAACCCAGCTCTCCCATCTTTGCCCCTGAAGCTGCCGAACCAACTGGTTGAAATCGAACCAGGCGCCTCTCAAGAAGAAACAGAAACATAGTTGGATCTGAAGGAGAGAGGGGCAAAAGAGGAACAATCAGCCAAGGGCAAAACCGAGATTTTACTGTGCAGGGGGAAAAAAGAAGCTGGTCGAACAATTTAAAATAAAGGCATTTTCGTAAATTCACTGTGCTTAGCTACAGTGTTTAGTTGCATTGGGTTTTAGTATATATATAATTTGGGTTTTATACCTAGATTTCAAAATTAATGGGTTAATGTCTAGGAAATAGAAATTGTAGGGGCCTATATTAGACCAGCCCAACCTTTGGAAGTTGAACCATATATTAGGTAGACATAAACAAGACCGAATGTATCATAAAGAAAAATATCTTGAGATAAATAATGACACACTAGGAATATGAAGGAAAAGTCTAGTGATTAATTCAAGCTTTTACATATGCAGGTAACTTGTCTTACATGTGGAGGTTTTATACTTGCATTGAGGCTAAATCACACAATGTGTGATGTATCTGGGTTGATCCAGTTCTTGAACGCAGTAGGGGAGATGGCACAAGGCGCACAAGCGCCATCTACTCCACCAGTGTGGGAGCGAGAGCTCTTGGGTGCTCGAGATCCGCCACGAATTACGAGTGTGCATCATGAATATGAAGAAGGGATTGATTTTCATGGCTCCTTTCCCAGCACTGAGCAGCCAAACATGGTCCAACGATCTTTCTTTTTTGGGGCCAAGGAGACAAAGGCCATGCGGAAACATATCCCCCCACACATTTCCACCTGCTCTACATTTGACTTGATAACAGCTTGTTTGTGGAAATGCCGCACACTTGCACTTCAAATGGATCCAAACGAAGTTGTTCGCCTTTCATTAATAGTCAGTGCACGTGGCAAACACAACAATGTACGTCTTCCGGTAGGATATTATGGCAATGCGATTGCATTTCCTGCTGCAGTTTCAGAGGCTGAAGCTTTATGTAATAATCCATTGGGATATGCTTTGGAGTTGGTAATGAAGGCGAAAGCTACCGTGAACGAAGAGTACATTAGGTCAGTTGCAGATCTAATGGAAATAGGAGGACGAGTACCTCAATATCCGTTGACAGGAAACTTCATAGTTTCTGATACAACACGTGCAGGTTTCGGAGAGGTCGATTTTGGTTGGGGAAAGCCGGTATTTGGTGGAATTTCCAAGGCCTTGAATTTAATTAGCGCCTATGTTCAACACAAATACAAAGATGAAAATGGGGTGTTGGTACCAATATGCTTGCCATTGTCGGACATGAAGAGATTTCAGCAGGAGCTCGAGAGGATGACTGTGGAGCCTGTGAAGGATATTTATGACAATAAATCAGCTAGGATCACGTCAAGGATGTAACCAATTCATCAAATCTCAGATTTCTTAAAAATAAATCAATGCATTTTGGAATGTAACATAAAAATAAATCAATCTAATCGGCAATGTGTTGTAATTCAAGGAAAAAAAGAAACATCATTTGGTGTTTGTGAACCATAAATGATATATAGGCGTACAAATGATTTCATTATAGGTAGAAACTGTTGAGAATTAATTTTAAAAATTCGGTGGCTGTTTGGAGTCTAGAAAAGTCTGCTTGGTTAATTATGTTAGATTTCATTTAGTAATTAAGTCTAAGAGTTAGTTTGCAGCTAGTGGTTGCATTTAATTACTGTCTCTAGGAAGCTCTCTATGTTTAGTTTAAATTGGAGCAAAAAAAACGATCAGACCAGAAAACAATTATAACAGCAGCCTTCCTCATCAATCTAAGAAGCATTTTCAGAAAGCTAAATTCCCTTTTCTCCCACCTACTCTTCCGCACACACAGACCCAACAGAAACTTACCTAAACCAATAAGCAGATGATGCATGGATCCTCTGTTGGCTTTGCATTTTTCTTTTGTTGGATAGTTTAATCTAAACCAAAATAAAAGGTACTTCTTGTATTTTTCATATAAGATTTAGATTGACGGTAAAGCATTATCAAAACAAACAGAGAGAATCCATACTTAATAACAAGTACACAATTAAATATAGGGGTTTGTGCTAAAATAGCCCTTTTTCACAACTTCTATTCTATAATCCCTTCTCCATACCGTGTCTCTTTGCAATACTTCTTTAATGCAACGGGGGATATTTTAGAATAGAAAGTTGTAAAAAAATGGTTATTTTAGCCAATTTCACAATATATATGTGGACTATGTGTTCGAGGGGAAATTATTGTGTGTTACAGGATAACCACATCAGTTGGTAATTTTTCTACTCAAAAGTTGCCACATGTCATTTTTAAACAAAATTAAAACTTTTCTTTTTCGATTTGGATTTTCAGCTCAAATTTTACCCTTCAACTTTAATGACCCTCCTCGTCCCCATCTATCCCCTCCCCCAGTGTCTTCCCTCCCATTTTCATTCACCTCCCCCTCTTGTTCAGTTAGACCATGCTTGTTGTTTACCCTGGAGAAGAGAGATGTGGGACCAGGCACAATAAACAGTGTTCTAGCCTCTCATCTTGTTGGATCAGTTTAGCACGTGAGTTTGCTTAAGGCCAGGCAAGAGGCCTTAAAATGATCCAATATGTTGCTTGCGTAGGCGGGCCACTCTTGGAACTTAGCTTAGCCCAACAAAAAGAGATTGATTGATCAAAGATATATTCTTTGATAGTTTGCGCATTATAATCTGACTTATAATCAAAATCCATTGTGCTATGAATGGGGAACTGGTTGATATTAGTTCTTTTCTATGCCTTGTATGGACTAAGGACTTTATAGTTCTACTTTGTGCGCTGGTTTTAATTCAAATATTAAGCTTAGCCCTCAATCGAGCTAGATTTGCCTTTACCTGGCTAGGCAAATCTCAGTCGAGGTAGAAATATGTAGCCAATTTCCAGCTTACTTCTAGTCCAATGAAGGTAAAAATAAGCGCATAATGCTAAGTATAGGTGCTCAAACTGAAATTTCAATGAGAAACATGATTCATAACTTAAGATCTCTCTATTCAATGCATTATCAATGTAAGGTCAAAGTAAATGACAACTAACTATCTTCAACTGAAGATTTCTGTATTCAGTTCATTACAAGTTATAAACTTGGAAAAGTAAATGACAAATAGCAATTTTATTAAATTGCAATAAGTACGTTGAATTGAAATATTGGTGCCTGAAAAGAAAGCTGGGCCTAGCAACAAGGAATCGATACCAAGTGTTGGTAGAGTAATAAACTTAAAAAGATAACAATTAGGAGTTGTTAACTGGTTATCTTGGTAAAAGAGAGGTTTGTTGATTTCAACGAGATGAGGAGCTGATCGAGTATGAAGTCTTTTTCTCATAAAAAAAGTTGAGTTGAGTTGGATCCTTTGAACCTTGGGGTCTGCTCCTATTTATTGGCTCCTTGGTTCTCGCAATTACACTTTTGAGGGAGAGATGTACCAGTCTGTTTGTCAGTTGGCTCCTTGGTTCTCGCAATTACACTCTTGATGGAGAGGTGTACCAGTCTGTTTGTCAATTCTTTCTTTGCAGGTGAAATTAGTGAATTTCGATTTGCTTTGATCCATTTTATTAGTTGTTTTAACTGCTCCAAGCATGGTTTTGTCTCAACAAGTTGGTGCTAACGAGTCTCATGGTTCAAATCACATTTAAAGTGGTTGCTCAACTTTTCTTTTGTCATATGGCTTTCTTTAGCTATCGAAGTCAACTTCAAGTTCAATTTTTGGGCCATCGCACTATTAATCGGGTAAAAGCTTTTAAAATATAGGCGGCGACTTTTTTTAAAAAAGTCACAGTCAATTGGGCTTAGTTTAACCTTGGGCTCCATCTATTGGGTATTGAATTTTCTAAACTCGATTGGTCCAAAGCCCATTTGACTTAAAAGCTCCTTATTGACCTTTTTCCATTTACAGTCCAAACACCTGCATATATGAATTGGGCCCAGGTTTGTTGCAATCTACATGGACCAAAAAATACACAAAACTTGGTCTTCACTTTTAAAGTACGTAATATTTAAACATTTCAGATGCGTAAAGGATTTTCGCACAATGATTTTTTATTAAAACTGTAGTTAAGCGAGTTGACGAATGACAGTTTCCTATAATTAATTAGAACTTTTTCCTCGGTTTGATTCTTATAATTTGTGTAGTGTGTGTGAGTTTAGTATATTATTGACTCTTTTAATAATAATAAAAATCCTTAAATTTTTTATTTTTTATTTTATATATATAGTATTGTACAACAGTTTTAAGCACATACCTTGTGCATGAGAACGATAGAATAAATAAATAATTCGGTATAAGTTCAATTATTATGATAGAATTTGGGTGCAATCCACACAAGTATTGTTAGTAATCCAAGTCCTCTGACTTCAATGCCACATAGGAATACATTCCTTTTCTAATTTTATGATGTAATCATATATATTCTTTCTTTTTAAATTAATTTTCATGTTCCAATTATGCCCTTATGATTTAAATCGGGAAAGATTGATTTATATCATAATAATTAGCTAATTAATACTACTATTGATTCTGATTTAGGCCAATAATTACTATATTTGACCTTTTAATTAATTATTATTTGAATTTATAAATTATTTGTTTTTATTCTTGTCTATCCATTTTAATTTTTGAAAATCCCATAAACTACGCTGATACAAAAAATAAATAAATAAATTTCCTATCTTTCTTCTTCATCTTGTTCATCTTCTTTTTTCTTCTTTTTCTTCTTACAATCCTATGGAGGAGGTATAATTATCTATGGACTAGAAATATACATGAATGTTAATTAGGTATGGATAGGTAAATTACCTATAGAGGAGGTATACATGCGTTATTTATCTATGGAGAAGGTATACATATGAATGTTAATTACCTATGGAGGAGATATATGATATGAAATTACCCATGAAGGAGGTATACACAAACCTGCAAGTAGGTAGATCAAACCACCCAAAGATATATATACCTCACCATAAGGTATTCATTGGTTGAAAGCGTTTGATAAATTGAGATTAATTGTAGAAATGTGATATTAATTTATTGATTACAGTAATTAATAAAATGTAGAGGATTGACTGTACAATGGCAATATGTGTAAATGTTTTAAAAATAGTGGCAAAGGCTTTGCATACTTGGCTGGCATGTTGAGTCACTGGACCCAATTCTACATCAAAAGAGAGGTGGACTGCATTCATAGTGCAAACTCAGAATTGGACCTATCGTGTTCCATGAAATGGACGTAGATGACGCGAACTCAAACGTAATTACACGAGAGAGATACGTGTACGTCTCTTGTATGAACAGAATTGTGCAAACGATTTCTTGCTGCATTTAAAATGAGGTAAGGTTTATAAGCTGCATTCAAAATGAGGTCAGGGTTATAATCATTATTTAGTATTTGCGACGATCATCAAATCGTCTTCATTTTCTGGAAAAGCATTTCATGCATGCACCATTACACATTGAATTTACAGTTGTAGCTTTCACTAAATTAGTCATGTCTAATCGATAGTAGTGGTGCCTGCAACACATGTAGCATCATTTTAAATAGCTATGACGTCAAGTCCTCCTCCTTTTAATTGTAAGGATTGTCCAATATTCATTCATACAAAGGGATTTCACATGCGTACGTGGTCCCTGTTGTCTACGTGTATCTGTTGTATATCATATGTATGTAAGCTTTGAAGTGTCCATATCTTATCTAAGGTCCACATATTTCTTAACAAAATGTGGACGACATGAGCCCATAAAAATTCCCCATGCCAACACTATCAGTAAGTCAACATACTAAATAGAAATGTAATCTTATGTGAGAAAGTCGTCATAGATTTAGATGAATAAGAAATAATATGAAGATTTCACCCAACTATTTATATTACGTTTTAATTTATCCCAAATTTTCCCTTAACATAGAAGGTTTGTAGTGTTATAATGTTCAAACGATTTCTTTCTACATCAATCTTTATCAGGATCATCAATGGGCCTTCATTTTCGGTGAAAGCAGTTCATGCACTACATGATGAATTACAAGTGCAGCTTTCAATAAACCAGTCATGTCTAACCGACCGGCCAGGTAAAAGGTTCCCGCCCATTTAATTCATAGAAATGAAGAACGTGAACCATTTAAAACGCATGAGTGGTCCCCGCCCATTTAATTCATAGAAATGAAGAACGTGAACCATTTAAAACGCATGAGTGGTCCCCGCCCATTTAACCGACCACCATGTCAGGACAAGAACGAGCAACCTTTTACATGCGTGGTCCTCCTCACGTTTTTGTATCTGTTGACTCAAATCAAAAGTAATTAGGGTTTAAATTGATGTGTTTATTTTTCCTTTTCAAGGAGAAATATATACTTATATATATGGGCTTTAAATTAATATGTATTTGTTTTATGTTATAGTTGATTGGAAATTGCGATGGGCTAGCTCCGGTAGTTACCATTTACCATTGCATTCGAGGTTTTAGGTTTGATTTCCCCTCCTCCAATATCGTTTATCAAAAAAGAAACTTATTGGAAATTAGTCAATTTAACTACGAACAAGTGTGGTTTATATGATTTAATGTACACATTTATTTTTAGAAAGACTATCGAAACTGTAAGTACATAATTTAATGATAATGAGATTTTTACCTGATAACTTTAACTAGCATACCCATTAAAAAAATTATGGTTCCGACCTTGCACACCGACCGGACCCATTGGCGACTTTAGATCTTTAGTAAATAAAACTTGGTGATAATTGTACTAATTTGTCTTGCGCGTTGATTGTGTGACATGGAAAAGAAAAGTGTCACAAGTATATAGTTCTGGGTCCGGTGGAAAGGGCGCGGTCCTAGAGACTCTCCAAAACACTATAAATATATACCGTCTATCAATTGATGTCAAGCCACGAAAGCTCAAACACTTCTGTTTTTATTTTTAAGTTTTCAAAATTTTCTTTTGTAGTACTGGGTTTTCAAGCCCACTTATGCAATGATGTCCCCATGCGCCCTCGTATTTCAGGTGAACCGTTTCACGCCACAACTTATAACACCGGCAAAGCCATCACCTCATGAAACAAAGCTACTCTCAAATATTGATGACCAGGAAAGCTATAGGTTTCAGGTTCCGGTCATAATGTCGTACAAGAACAATCCTTCAAGGAAAGGAAACGACCCCGTTGAGGTGATCAAGGAAGCATTGAGTAGGGCACTCGTGTATTACTACCCTTTGGCTGGCAGGCTCAGGGAAGGGCCTAACAGGAAGCTTATGGTGGAGTGCAATGGAGAAGGAATCTTGTTCATAGAGGCTAATGCTGACGTCACGCTTGCGCAACTCGGGGACACGATTGCACCCCCTTGTCCATTCTTAGAGGAGTTTCTTTATAATGTTCCAGGCTCTGATGGGATTCTTGGTTGCCCTCTGTTGCTGATTCAGGTGAGTGAATTTGTTAATGGGGTTTCTTTCACTTCCATGGAATCTTTGCATCTTTATGACTTGTTATCTTATTAGGTGTAGTGTATAGTGTGTGTTGGTCCCAAATAATTGTAGCGTGTCTGTTTATAGAGGTGGCATCCGTAAAATGGGCCATCAAATTAATGGTGAGAAAAATTGGGTGAAATGTCTACTTTGAAAAATATATATCAGATATACAAGCTGAAAAGTAAAACTGTTTTTCTCTTTTATTTTGCAGTTTTTGTGTGTGTCAAAACTCATTTTTCTAAGTCCCAACCTTTGAAGCATCAGTGTGTCTAATTAGATTTCCCACCCATTAAGGAAAGCCTTTATTCCAACACAATATGTATCAGCCCTACCCCAATATATAGTGGGAATGTGAAGGAAAAAGCCTAGTAATTAATTGACGCTTCTACAATACACAGGTAACCCGTCTTACATGTGGAGGTTTTATACTTGCTTTGCGCCTAAATCACACAATGTGTGACGGAGCTGGGCTTTCCCAGTTCTTGAACGCAGTTGGGGAGATGGCACAAGGCGCACAAGCGCCATCTACTACACCTGTGTGGGAGCGAGAGCTCTTGGGTGCTCGAGATCCGCCACGAATTACGTGTGTGCATCATGAATATGAAGAAGGGATTGATGCTCAAGGCTCATTTCCAAGCACTGACAAGCCAAACATGGTCCAACGATCTTTCTATTTCGGGGCCAAGGAGATAAAGGCCATTCGAAATCATATTCCACCACAATTATCAACCTGCACTACATTTGATTTGATAACAGCTTGTTTGTGGAAATGCCGCACACTTGCACTTAGAATGAATCCAAAACAAGTTGTTCGCCTTTCATGCTTAGTCAATGCACGCAGTAAGCGCCACAATTTAAGTCTTCCCTTGGGATATTATGGCAATGTGATTGCATTTCCGGCTGCAGTTTCAGAGGCTAAAGCTGTATGTACAAATCCATTGGGATATGCTTTGGAGTTGGTAATGAAGGCAAAAGCTACAGTGAACGAAGAGTACATGAGATCAGTTGCAGATCTTATGGAAATAAGAGGACGACGACCAAAATATCCATTGACAGGAAACTTCATAGTTTCCGACACAACGCGTTTAGGTATTGGAGAGGTCAGTTTTGGTTGGGGCAAGCCGGTATTTGGCGGACTTGCCAAGGCCGTGGATTTGATTAGCTTCTATGTTCAACACAAATGCAACGATGAGGATGGGGTATTGGTACCAATATGCTTGCCCTTATCGGACATGGAGAGATTTCAGCAGGAGCTTGAGAGGATGACTGTGGAGACTGTGCAAACTATGGAGGATATACATGACACAAAATCAGCTAAGATCATGTCAAGGATGTAACAAATGTTCTCAAATTTTATAGATTTCTTAGTATGATGTCAATGGCTTTCCGAATGTACCATATACATTAGATGCTGTTAGTATGTGATTATGTGATTGGCATTCCTAGACCTTAAATAGATTAGCATAGATGGTAATGTTGTGTGATACAATAGCAAGGCAATTGTCTCAATCCCAAGCTCTGATTTGAAAGCACATGTTTCAATCAACGGTTTCTAAGATAATATCTTCATTCAATCATGCATCTTGATTGTGTTGTATTCAGAATTGTTTCCAAATCATAATCCGTTTGGAATTCTGATTTTGAAACAATTGTAGTTTGATTAGGAAGACTTTTTGTTTAAAAAAAGTTTGATTCAATCCAAAATCTACTTTCTAGTTTTCACATTAAAAGTATTCTTTGATGATTGGGAATTATGTGATAGATTGATTAAAGATCAATTAGTCCTATTTTGTAAATCAATTTATTTGATTTTTGATTTAGGAGCTATTTGGTTTTCTTTCATGTTTTGAAACCAATATAAAAAGGAAGCCTATGCTTCATTCTTTTTAACAACTTTCAACCTGAGTTTTCTGAGTTTCAAATAACAAAAGAAAGTTGTCGCGCTTTGTTGAGGATAGATAATCAAGAATAAGATTATCTTGATGATTTGTCATTCCATATATTTGCATCTATTTGCATAAGTTACGAGTGTCTCATACCTCCGGCAAGTTTGAATCGATCTTGTCGAGTATCTGATTCAACATAAGGAGAGAAAGCAGTAATCCCACGAGAAGTCAAGTTACAAAGAAGTTGGTATGTTATCTAGAGAGTCTAGGATAAGTTTGTATACTTCTTGTAATCTTTATTTCTATAGTGGATTTGCCTTGGACTATCAGGTCCCGTGAATTTGCCCCAAAGGTGGGGTTTTACCACGTAAAATAATTCATGCGTGTTCTTTATTTTTACGTTCTGTACATTCAAGGACTGATAGCACTCTAGGCGTGTTTTTTTTTATTCCTTTGTTAAATATAAACTCTGTAAACATACTATTCAACTCTCTTCTAGTGTTTTAAGTTATCCTACAGATAATTTCAATTGGCATCATAGTAGTTTACTCAACACACTCGGCAGATTCGACATACCTTAGGATGGAACGTGTCGCAGAATCTGTTGTACATTCACCATATTTCGATGGCAACTACTATGATGCTTGGAAGGCTAAAATGAAGTCATTCATTTGTTCTATGGATGAACATGTGTGGAATACAGTGGTTCATGGATTTTCTAAACTATAAAGACAATTGGAAAATGAGATGAAGAAAGCACAGTCCTTAAAACTAGAGAGGAATGGGCCACTGCAGAAGTGACACATAGTACTAATAACCAAAAGGGGTTAAGTGCTTTATTTACTACTGTATCTTCTGATCAATTTGAATATATATCTAGTTGTGGTACTTCTAAGGAAGCTTGTGACATTTTGCTTGTAATTCATGAAGGAACCGATACAGTAAGAGGCACCAAACTCCAAATGCACAACCTACAGTTGAGACACTTGTGATGGATCATGGATGAGAATGAAATTTTTTCTGAATTCTATGCTAAACTATGTGTCATTGTGAATGCATGCTCAAACTTAGGTGAAAAGAATTTAGAAGATAGGGTCGTGAAACAGATTTTGAGATCATTACCTGAGAGGTTTCAACCGAAAGTCATAGCCATTGAAGAGATTCGAGACTTTAACACCATGAAAGCGGGTGAACTCATGGGTTCTCACCAAACCTATGAGATTAAACACTTAGCTCCTAAAAAGAGAAAAAAGGTTGGTTTCAAATTCATGAACAAAAAATGTGATGACCATTCAAATGAGGATTTGAATGATGAGGAATTCACGCTTCTCACAAGACGATTCATGAACTTTCTCAATAATCATGTTTCAAGAAGTTGAGAGTTAAAGAATAATTCAGGTATATGGGAGATCGGCCTTGCTCAAGAGGATACCAGAAATTTCACAATACATATAAGTTTGACCCTTTTTATAACAAAATTAGGAAAGTTAAACCCGAGTTTGACAAACGCATTGCCCCTAAAAAAAAACTTTTTTTTTTTCCCTTATAAAAATAGGGAAACTGATGTGAAAAAATCTTGGCCACGCGTGTGAACCTTTGACAAACTTCCTCAATCGACACGAACACGATCATCTATCTCTATTCATCATCCCATATCATATCATCCATATTTTTTCCTAGGGTTTGGTTTTCTTCAGCCTTCCAGCGCGAAACCCTCTGAAAATCGAATCAGGAATCCGTCTTCTCTGGCCACAAAATCAATTGGGTAACCCAGTACATAGAGACCTCTTCTTTCTCCCTTTCAGATACATAACAAAATTGTAAGGTTTTGCATCAATTATGAATATAATCTCATCGCCTTCGGTCATCTCTGTCGTCGTCATCTTTGAGATTGAGAATCTTCGCGTGTTCGGTCCTGGCTTGAATCCTTTGGCACCAAACTACTGCATCGCCAATTATTCTCGCTAAGTCTTTGCCCCCTTTTCTTTGCTGTCTTTCGATATAGTTTGCTTTTCTTTTCCTGTGATTTTCCCTGAAAATATGTAAATCTTGAGTCTAAGTCTTGATCTCGAGGGTGAGATTTGTTATAGTTGTAGCATAGAACTCTTGTTCAACAACTGGGTTTTCTTGTTATCACTTTGTGATTTGGGTAACACAAATAATACGAAAGCCTTGCCCCCAAGAAGAAATAGAACGAATGGGTTCGCTTAGGCGGAGCTTGTCGAGAAGGCGGTCGTTTAGGTCTGGGGTGGATATGGATGATAGGGGATGGACTCTGCTCCATATTGGTTGTCGCAAGGGTGATCTTAAACAGGTAAATGCTTGATCCCATTCTATTTATTTGTAATTGTAGAGTATATTGGTAAATATCTGGTTATATTGTTGGAAAAATTATTGAGCGAATTGGTTAAAATTTGGGTTTTGTTATATCTTGTTGAAACTCAAATTTGGCATTGGCCTTGAGAATCTAAATCCGTGTCTAATGCTCTGTTGATATGGCTTATGGGCAAGTGTATCGACCACTTGCTATATATGATTTGCACAACTATTCTTCTGTGCAAGGATAAATGACAAAGTCCAATGTTGAGGTTATATTGCATCATTTTCCGTTCTAACTCATTGGGGAATAAAATGTCAAGTAAGATTAGGACTTTTTCAGGATGTATGCTTCAAAATTATTATTGGATTGAAGATAGATTTATTTAATCACAAATTATTTAAATTTGTCTTTGGATTGTGCAGGTGAACCGGCTTCTCAACGAGGGAATGGATGTGAATGTTGCTGCATGGGGTCCCAAATCAAAGGGGATTACCCCTCTTCACCTAGCTGCTGAGGGTGGCCATCTGGAGGTTATGGATGAATTGCTTGAGCGCGGTGCTAATATTGATGCCAGAACTAAGGGTGCTTGTGGCTGTAAGTAGTGTTACTCTCCCTTTTCCCTTTGGCTTGTTTTTCTCTTTTAATTGAGAAGATGAAAATAAAAAAAAAGTTAAGATATATATGCTGATGTTTTCTCCTTCCTGTACATGTTTAAACAGGGACTCCGCTTCACAGTGCAGCCAAAGAGAGGAGGAGGGAAGCCGTGAAGTTTCTGGTAGAGAATGGGGCATTCTTGCCAGATGATATGTATGACTGTAGGTTTAACCCTCCACTCCATTACTGCCCCGGACTTGAGTGGGCTTATGAGGAGATGAAGCGTCTTCAGCTAGAAAGTGCATCGTCAGGGGAGGGCTCTTGCAGCTCTGAAAGCTAAAGTGTTGCTGTGATCTTTTTGCAGTTGGTTTGTTGATTGGTCCTGTTATGGCTATATATGTAGTATTGCACATAGACAAATAACATGTCTCTTGGTCACCATCTTGTGTTTCTTTGGTTGCTGCTGTCTTGCATCAGGGATGCTCAGTGTATTATATTAGTGAGGGGAGAGCTCTTGCAGCTCTGAAAGCTGACTGTTCCTGTGGTCTTGTCGCACTCGGTTTGGTGATTGGTCTTGTATGTATGTAGCATTGCTCAGACAAATACCATGCGTCTGTTTTTGGGTTTCCGATGTCTTACATCAGAGATGTTCGAGTACTTTGTGTTATGGAATGTGTACCTAATATCCGTTGTTTCTGGATGTTGGATGGTAATAAAATAATTATTATTGATGTTATTATGACCTACAAGTAGGTTTCGTTGTCTGTCTTTGAAAGTTTGATGAAATCTTTGAGGCGTGCAAATTTGATTCAGTACTATGTTCTACTGTTAACCTTAAATTGAGTTCGCCAACGTGGATTGGGAGGTTGTTTGTGTGTGTTTTTTTGGATTCTGACTTTAAATGTCAACCCTTCTGTCCTTCCCGTAGGGATCATCAATGGGCCGGACTGGGCGTTACTAGACTTAAGAAAATATACGGACCAGACCAGGCTTTTTCTACAAAATTAAAGCCCGAGTCCGCCTCATGGGCTAGGCTTTTACGTGCCTTGCCGGACTGGGTTAAGTGGACCAAAATGGCCAGGTCGAAATGGGCTAATAATATAAATAAATGAACAGTTTTTGTGTCAACAATAAATAAATAGGATTTGATTTGATAAGGCCCAATTTCTTATACAACTTACAAAAATAAAATTTAAAGTCACCCAAACAAAAAGATTACTTTATTACATAACAATTCAACTTCGAATTGTCTCAAATTCACTGTCAACCACAACCTCAACAAAAAGATTATATTATTACATAACAATTCAACTTCCAATTATCTCATTTTTAGATTACTATCAACCTCTTCACTAGAATTCTCCATCTTGATTCTCCGAGGAAAGAAGAAGAGAAATAAGTCTACATTCTAGTGTAAAATCACTGCAAAGAGAAACTACTTAAGGAAAAAATAATGGAGAAAATTAGTTAAATAAAAAGATAAGGGGAGAAATTTATAACCTCTAGTTACTGAAGCACATCCATCCAACATACAAATAAAAATTAAAAATTGAGACCGCAGACTTACAGTGCAAATCCAAAAGCGTGGATGGAAGTGAGTTTTGGTTGAGAACTAAAGCTAGAGGGGAAAATGCTTTCTTCAACAATAAAAAATAAAAACGTAGGAGGAGAAGATGAAGAAGGCTTGAGAATTTTAGGGTTTGATAATAAATTGTTATTATATATATATAGTTATAGTTATTCTCTTATCCAGATGTATTAACGTGCAGAACGTGCGGATGCCATTATAAACAGGTAGGAAAACAAGGAGGGGTAATACAAAATACATGGCGTCTGCACGATAATAACATCCGGATGTCCGCATAAGAGAATTTCTGTATATATATATATGGGAAAAGTTGAGCTTTGCTAATTGCTACCGTTGTAAGTCCAAGTGGGCTTTTATGGTTTTTTCTGGGTCAAGGGCAAGTGGACTTATATTATAATTACATGGGCCTTTACCATTGTAAATATTATATACATATATTTAGGGTTTGATAATAATTACATGGGCTTGTTTCCATAAATTATAATCATGCCCAAGCGGGTCGGGCTTTTATGGGCCAAATGGACCGGGCCCTTATGGGCTTCTATGGGCCAAGCCAAGCCTTACACCCCTTAGCCCAAGCTTTATGGCCCATAACGGATCGGACTAGGTTTTTTCTTAATGGGCCGGGCGGGCTCCCATGGGCCTAAGAGCCCGTGGGCCAAATGATGATCCCTACCTTCCCGTCTCAAAGTCCCCCCAAACCATTAGTCTTGGAGCTACTTTCATTCAGAAAAACTTGTATGTGCTATTCCCTTCCAATCACATAATGTCACATGAAAAAGTTATCACGTGTGGCATACCATGATTGACCGGAAATAGAAAATAGTGCTATTCTCATTTCATGTAAGTGTTTCTCGCTTCCATGGCTTGCTGCAGCCCAAATGAAACTATACTTCTTTTCTTGGGTTCTTATCACAAATGTTGTCATCCTGCATTTTTGCTTCAAACATCAATTGTTGTTCGATTGTGGAAAAAGTTGTGTTAATGTGCTTACGCAGCACGCATGTAGCGCCCACAAAAGCTGACGTATTGACAACCACCACTAAAACCACGCCACATGGACATCATAGTGGTGGGTATGGTTTGGTTCGGTCTTAGTTTTCTTTATGAAAATATTTTTGCTCACCACTTTAACACAAGGTGTACCCTCACCACCATTCTCAACACTTGACACGTGTCCATAGGCATAACCATAGTTAACTTTTACTATTTGTACTTATGGAACCATGATTGTGACTATGGACACTAGGGGTGGGCACAATTTTAGGTTAACCCAACCAACTCGTCCAACCCGATCATAGTGGGGTTGGGTTGGCCTAAAAATGAGTGGGTCTTAGGTTTAAAGAATTATAAACCGCTATGTACGGATTCAGTTATGGGTTGGAACCAAAACTTAAAAGTATGCTTAATTTTGAGTAAACCCGACCAAATTGCTCAACCCGTTCACAAAAAGTTTGGGTTGGGTTGGCCTAATAATGAGCGGGTCTTGGGTATAATAAATCATAAACCAATATATATCGGGTTGGGTTATAGGTTGGGACCAAAATCGACACAACCCAACTCATGGCCACTCCTAATGAACACGTGTCAAATGTTGAGAATTGTGGTGAAGGTACATTTTGGATTAAAGTGGTGAGCAAAAATGTTCATTTCCTTTATAGCTGAAATCGAAAATCGAAATCAAATAGTGTGAATTTTTTTTGGGTTTCCGAGAGCATACAAAGGGACACTCAGGCCGCTAAATTCAGATTTCATCTTTAAGTTTGAATTAATTTATCCAACCAAGGGCACAATTATGCCATCAATTCAACATGTTTCCTAAAGCTATGTTCCACCTCCATTCATGTGGGCAGATGTTTCGAAATCCCCAAACACCCAATAAATATTGAGTGATGCTATTTCCACTCCCTGTCATATTTCACCACCCACCTTATCTTCAAATTTTTAAATAGAAATTTACCCCATTATAAAATGACTTCTAAGGTCTTAAAGAAAAATATTTAATATTTAATATGAAGTTAAAATTAATTAACTTAAATGTAAAATGTAATATTTAAATATTAAAAAAAACTTTAATAAAGAGAAAAGCTTTAAAATTTTATAAAAAAATTCCATCTTTTAAAAAAAAAATAATCATCATCTCCAGCACACCTCACTTTCTTCCCTAAATCCATCTCCTTCTCTCTCTCTTCCTTCATGTTCCGTGCACACCACCACAGTAGCAACGCCTTTGCTCCTCACCGCCCCAAGCCTCCCTTGATGCACCAAATCTAGATTGTTCAAACTCAACCCAACCTTATTTCCCACTTCGATCACAATCAACCACAACCCCTAAATCTGTTTTCTTTCAAAATCCTAAGAGAGAGAGAGAGAGGACTATTGGAACTTGGGTTCAAGCGATGGGTTGGAGTTGGACAAAAACAGGCATCAAGCCAAAAATATATATCCAAAATAGAACAAAACATGGCCACCACTAATTAATAACGGTAAGTGCCGTTTTCCCCCCTGAATTATTACGCTATTTGAACTTACCATCCTCGACTATTTGTTTGGTCAATTTAGCACTCGAACTCTGTTATAATAGTCAATTTCGCATTTATCGTTAAATGTTAGGCAACTTCATCCAAATTGCCATAACAAAAATCACGTGAGCCGCACATGCTTCTTATTGTAAGGGTAATATGGTCCTTTCCTCCCAGTCTTCTTCAACCTCCTCCAAAACCATGGGTGCTGGGGCGGGGGTGAGAAGAGAGCATCAACAGCAACCAAAAAAGAAGAAGAAGGAAGAGAACCCACCAACAACCAAAAAAGAAGAAGAAGGTAGAAGGAAATCTGGTTCAGTCTTCTTTCTATTTTTTTTTTCTTCTTTCTTCCTCTCCCCGAGTTCAGTGGTCACTATCTCCTCTTTCTTTTTTTATTTCCTTTCCTTCTCTTTTTTTTCCTCTCTCTGTCTCTTGCTTTTTTCTTCTTCTGGTTTCTGCACAAGCAAATCTGGTTCTCTTTATTCCTTATCTCTTCCCCCTCTGTTTCTCTTTTTTTTTCTGCGTTTCCCTCTCCTCTCTCCCTCTCCTCTTTCTTCTTTCCTAGCAGCAGTCAACTATTACAAAAGATGAAAAATACATTATTACAATGGGGTTTTTTTGTTATGTTTTTTCTTTAGGCCACGAAGGAGAAAATAACAAAGGGGATGGGGGAGCGAATGGGTCTGTGTCTGTGGGTTTTTTTGTTCTCTTTTTCTTAAATTTTTTTCCAAAATAAAAATAAAAATTGAACAAAGGTAGAAGAAGAGGCCAATAGAAGCCGACATCATGACAATTTTTTGCCCCAACCCCATCACATTGTAGCCAAATCATTCTCAGAGAATGAAGAAAAAAAATGAAAGAAAGAAGAGAGAGAGAAGGGGGAAATGGCCAGTTTTCCAGCTGAGAGAAGAAGAAAAAAATCACCCATGACAAGAGGAAGAAGAAAAAAAGAAGGAGAGAGAGAAGAGTGAACTCGGGGAGAGAGAAGAAAGAAGAAGAATAGATGTTTGGCGGAGAGAAAGAAGAAGAAAGAAGAAAATAGAAAGAGAGAGAGAGAAGTAAAGGAAATAAAAAAGAAAGAGGAGAGAGAGAAGGCTGAACTCGGGAGAGGAAGAAAGAAGAAGAAAAAAACAATATTGCCCTTGTTTCAAAGGGGTTTAATTTATATATTTTTTTTAATTATAAAATTGTCATTGTTATTAACAGAAAAGTGGATGAAATTAGATAAACTTGACGGTAAGGGTGAAATTGAATATTTATTATGAGTTGAAGGACTAAATCAGCAAACGAAATATTTCAGGGGGAGTAAGTTTGAATTGCCTAATAATTTAGGGGGCAAAACGAATAAAAATCCAATTAATAATTATCTAAGGTTGAGATAATCAAGTGATACAGATGAATGCATCATACGCACTCCACACTAACAAATTAAAATTCGGCTGCTGTGTTTTTGCTTTCTTACTTTTTTTTAATTCTCATTTTTATAATTGGAATAATAGTGGTCTAGCACTATAAATAATGTTTTATGAATAATGGTAGGTGGAAAGATAAGACTGTGTTTTTTTTTTAATTTACAGACCGGGTGGGAAGATAAGGTGGATGGAGAAATAGGACAGGGGGTGAAAATAACAACACTCTAAATATTTGTGTACACCCTCCTCCCCCAATCGCTTATACTGACAAAAAAAATACATTAAAATCTTAACACACGTCATATGCATTGCATCACCTCAAAACTCAAACAAGATATGTAAAATCCATGAAGTCAAATGACTATAAAATTATTGTTATTACCTAGCTCTCCTCCAAGATGAGGGTCATAAGATCAAGTCATAGGGTTTATAGCTTTATGCGTTACAACCTCCAAAGTAAATTAAGTCTTCATACCTTGAAATGATTTATTTACACAAAAGGGCATGATGATTTAAGCTTATTCTTGTTGGAAATACAATTTGAATATTAAACAATTAATTTTAAATCCAACGAGCTTAATCCAAAGGTGAGATCCAAGTTCCACCCCACTAGTCCCACCTCACATTCAGTGACAAAGGGTAGATACTTTCTCTACTTTTCCAATGTGGGACTCAAGTTCATGAGTTTCATTCAACCTCTAACAATACTCCACATTTGAATAGAAATTCAAGACCCCGCATTTGTAACATGAATTCTAAATTAAATGAATGCAAATGTACCAAAGAGAAAGCATAAAATTTTATGCATAGGTAGAAGTGTCTTTTGGATTTGAACTTACCTTAATGAAAATATATCGAATTTACTTAGTGACGCAGTAAATATAATTGATCTTGAATTGCTCACCGTTGTAGTAAACCAAGGCGATATGTCTCACACATAACATATCTTAATAGGCGTTAGTTCATATGGTTTTGTTCATTTTGATATGGTAGAAAATAAGAAAAATATGTAGCAAGTTATGCATTTTTTGCTGTTGTAATTGGGTTAACAATGTTTAAAAATTACAAAAGAAAAATGAATTGGATTTAGGCCCAAAATATGGTTTGGTTCGGTTTCCTCCGTAATTTTTGTCAAAATCGAATTGAATCAAACCGTATTATTACAATTGGTTCGACTATGAATGAAACTAATCCAATTCGAACGATGCCCACCCTTAAATTCTGGTAGTCTAGTTCAAAAAAAGCTTATTTTTAAGTAAACCTAAGTCATTTGCAGCATTTCTCCAGTTGGGCTTAAGTTAGTTTCCAATATATCAAAGCTGAAGCAGAACCAAATCAAAGCTGTTATTTTTTAAAAAGAATATAAAAAAAAAAGGAACCAATAGTCACCCGTTTCCTAACTAAAATCCAAATGCCACGAAATGAACAGATAGGAAAACGGGTGACCATTACCTTCACTAGTTGCATTGATATTTCTGAACATCCTCCTCCACGTGACATTATCAAAAATGGGAGGGCTCATAATAATGACCGAATCCATTGTATGACTACCACTTGTTTTTTCAAAAGTAGACAAATTTTCACTTTCAGCTTTAAATAAAAAAAGAGCTCAATATTAAATAATCAAATGTCATCTACCAAAAAGAATAGAGGACAAAAATTAAAAAATCAAACAGCGTGGCTCATTCTGGGCAAGATATGAATCGCCACCGCTTCCAGGCCCAACGGCGTTTTCACATCCCAAAAGCTCGGCGCCGCCGCCGTAACATCCACCACTAAAATCTTGCCACGACAAACAACGCACACTCTTCCGCCACCGCCGGCGATCTGATCGGCCCCTCTCAGCCTCTCCGACTCCAAAATCTTCACCCACACATCCTTCTCCGGGTCGTATCTTCTCAAGGCACCCTTGGCCTCATCCACCACGTACATAACTTCCTCATCCATGGCTGCCACCGGCCCTCTCCACCCTCCAATCATCCCTTCCGGCATGTCTTGCCACGTGTCCCTCTCCACATCGTACATAAGTCCCTCTTTCACGGCGTCCCCTCTGAGATTCACCATGCATAGCTTCCCTCTCCAGCCCACTGCCTCGATCGCGTCTCTGCTGAATTTCCCATCTCTAAGCCCTCTAGCTTTCTCCCACTCCCATCCCAAGTGATCATTCGGATGTCTTTTGTTTTTGGTTAAGTCCCACTTCTCCACGGATCGCGCAACGTCGATGGAGAAGTGGGACCCAATCCCACTTGCCACATAGACAGCGCCGCCTAGGGCTCCAGCGGCGCACCAGCGACGCGGTGTGGCGAGTGGGGGACCAAAGGTCCAGTTTTTAGAAACTGGTTCGAAAACTAGAGGACGAGGGAGACCCGGTAGAAGATTGCTAGTGGTGGCGGCGAGGAGGACGAGGTTGCCCGAGACGGAGACCGATTGGATGGGGAGGTTGCGAGAGATGAAAGAAGGGTGGCGGAGGAAGAGGCGGAAAGGTGGGTCCTGGGGAGTGGCGGGAAGGGCATGCCAGTTGGATGAGAGGGGGTCAAAGCTGTAGAATTGGATGGAATTGGGGGAAGACGAGGAGGTCAAGAGAGCATACAAAGAGAGGAAAGGAGGGAAGGAGGAGAAGTAAATAAGGCGACGCCATGAGCTGCAAACGGAGAACAAAACGGAAGGGTGGACGAGGGAGAGACAGACTTGAGCTATGTGGTCAGGCAGCCCGGGAAGGAGGGGCTGATGGCCGTGGCCGACGACGTCGTTTTTACTCAGTCTTCTGTGTTTTGTGGGAGATCTGGAGCTGTCTGCCATAAGCAGAGTAATTTAGAGGTTTGGATTCGGAAAGGAGGAAAGTTGAAAATGCAATTAAAAAGCAAAGGTGAAAGGGTCCGTCTCTTTGTGAGGATTGCTAATCCAAGTCGCTCAAAAGCGACCGCCCATGAACTTGCTATACACGTGTAATGGTTTGAATGATACAGAAGAAGAGAGAGAAAGAGTTTTGAAGTTCTCGTTGGTGCAGAACAGAAAGGGAAAGTCATAATGTCACCACCCATAATTAAAGACAAAAGATTACCTTTCTGTCTTTGACAATGCGCTGCTTTTTATGTGTTTAGTTGGCTCACCCAAACGAGCAAAAGCCTATAAATGCCTACTTGTATTTTATTATTACGCCCAAAAGGTTGGGCATTGCATCAAAAGAATTCAATCTTTAATTTCTACTTTTCTATGTTTCGACCAAAATAATAATAATAATAATCATAAGAGCACTTCCACCCTTTGAGCAATGACATTTAGATTATCTCTAATCATAAGAGCAATTCCATTTATTATGCCATGACAAATGACAAGGGCAAGTAAGGGAAGTCACAATGTGACTGCCCTATCCTTTTTAATTTTGTTTTCCCATCTATTGTCATTATAAGTAAAGACAAGCACTATACTATTAACTAGGGATGGGCATCGAGATCAAAAAATCGGAATACCGAGCCGCACAGGATGGAAAAAGACCATGTTGACTAAAAGGTCAACAAATCGACATTAAACCGAACTGAATTGGTTCAAACTGGTTCCGGTGCCGATTTCACACCTTACAAAATCGAACCGGGCCCAAATTCCACTTTGGAATCCATGTTGAACCCTGTGCGTGTTTGACACCTGGCAGGTGCCGGGCACAAATGACCAGAAAGTCCTTGCCCTAAATTAAATTGAAACCACTTAAGGGTTAGACTTCTGCCGGAAAATCGATAGAATCTCTCCTGAAAAATGAACATTTTCCAATTTAATTACCTGTATGAAACACAATTTAATAACCACAACCATTCAGCATGCACAAGTTATGATCACATACATCCAAGCATTTCATCTGAATGGCCTTCAGCCTTAGCAACATCCCGGACTCTTTCAGAGCATAACCAACCATATAACTCAAATATAAATCGGGCTTCGGCCCACACATAAGTTCCAATTGAACCCAACAAGAATATTAAATAGATTTGTATCCAACTCCATATCATATTCCCAAAATATAATCTCTCCCATGGCTGAACCTAGATTAATCTAAGTTGCCTATGTACCCTTGCTAAGGGATCAAGCCACACGTAGTTCTTTCAACTAACTTCAATAATTGTTTCATTCCCTTTTAAATTGACTTTAAAGCAGTTCCTTAAGTCCATACATCAACTTACACTTTTCTTGCGTGAACTATATACATATAAAACCAAACAAGCTCATAAACGCAATGAGAAGTAAAACAAACATTTCACCGATTCTCAACATAAATTACTAGTATTTATAATCAAAAGACTCCCTTAAAACCCTTTAGAACCTAACCTTTTATACCTGAAACCATTCGCATAATGCCTGTATTATGCTACCACCCACCAGGGGTATCTGGGACATAAATTCATTCGAAGGCAACTGATATATTTTTCGAAGGTAACCTGAAGATGGGGAAACGAGCTACCCACTTTGAAAGCAACACTTTTGCTCTTTTTAGGAGCTAGATGTTTCATCTCATAAGTTTGTATGGACCTATGAGTTCTTGAACTTTCAAGGTGTTCAAGTCACGAATCTCTTCAATGGCCTTGATCTTTGGTTGAAACCATTGAGGCAAGGATCTCAAAATCTTTTGCGTAGCCCTATCTTCTAGAATTTTTTCACCTAAACTTGAACAAACATTCACAATTACACAAAGTTTAGCATAAAATTTAGAAAAAGTTTTATTCTCATCCATCATGAGTGTCTCAAACTGTAAAGTGTGCATTTGAAGCTTGGCTCCCTTGACAGTATATGTTCCTTCATGAGTAACCTGCAAAATATCACAAGCTTCCTTAGAAGTATCACAATCCGATATATATTCAAATTGATCAAAAGAAACAGTAGTAAATAACGCATTTAACCCCTTTTGATTGTTTGTACTGTGTTGCACTTCAGGTGTAGTCCATTCTTCTCTGGGTTTAGGAATTGAGCATCCTGCATCATCCTTTCCAGTTGTTTTCGTAGGTTCAGAATATCCATGAGCAACCAATTGCCATACACGTTCATCAAGAGACCACAAGAATGACTTCATTTTAGCCTTCCAAACACCATAGTTGTTGCCATCAAAATATGGAGGATGTGCAACTGAACCCGTGGCACGATCCATCCTACAGAAATCCTAATCTCGCTAAGTGTGTCTAGCAACCTGCTTTGATGCCAATTGAAATTACTTGTAAGATGACTAAAAATGCCTAGAGAGGGGTGAATAGGCCAATTTAAGATTATAATCAATAAACAAAAAATAAACTTTCGTAGTGGTATTGATATGACTTATCAATCCTGAAACGTGTTGAACATAAAATAAAGAAATACGAAGAGAATTATTTTATGTGGTAAAACACCACCTCTGGGGAAAATCCACGGGACTCCTCAGTCCAACACAAATCCACTATAGAACAATCATTACAAGAAGTACTCATACACTTATCCTAGACACATTCTAGATAATGTTTACCGACTTCTTCGTAACTCAACTTTTGTCATGGGATGATCTTCGACACTTCTTATGTTGAACGCAATACTAGTCACGATTGCTTCAAGCTCGCCTTAGGAAAACCGTCACCACGGTCTTGGTGCCCTCAACCATATGAGTCACCGAACAATGCAAATGAATGCAATATGAATGATTAAAGTGTTTGATAAATCACCAAGTAAACATGGAACACTTGATGATTTATCTCAAATAAAAACTCAGCTTTCCAAAGTTTATGGACTGAAAATATGATCGTGAAAGCTGTCCAAACAAAGAAGACAAAGGTCTTATTTTATAGACTTTTTCTTTACAAGAAAGAAAACACATTGAAAACCAAATGACTTGATTTGCACGATTTGAATAAAATCAAAAAGATATTTTTCTATTCTCATGATGATCACACGTGAAGCCCAAAACAAATAGGAAAGTAAAAACCCAATAAAGGAATTTTAATATAATCCCACCATTAAAGGAGTCCTAATATTCTTAGGTCAACTACCAAGAATATCTCAACACCTTTAATAATGTGATCTGATTAAAACTTGATTTGCAAGTAAATTACTTTAAAAGATAAGTAACAAATCATGGATAAGAGAAAGAAAGAATAAGTGAAAAGATATTGCAAAATATGCCTAAATGAGATGCACTCCTAAATGGATTCTAATTGATTAAAATCAAGGAAGATCAAGGAAATAAAATCATATTAGATTCCAAAAAACATTCCTATTATGAGTGCATGAAAAATGACATGTCTTACCCTTCAGGTCAAATGTCTCATACGTGTTAAGTCACAATTATGGAATTCGGGGATTGCTAAGCTGTTTCAATCCTGCAGTTTCTGGAAATCAGAGACAACAATTTTGCTTCAACCTTACAGCTAATTGACACTTCCAAACCAATACTAAGTTCTAGGAAATGCCAACACAAGTTCATACTAACATTAGCTCTCTAATTTCGCTCTTATGCCTTTTGCTTCCTTTGGCTTGTAATAAACTAGTTCAACCACCTTGCTTTTTGTAATCAACCATTTCAGCATTATGTAAGTTTAATCATGTTTTATCCAGCATCTAAGTTTCTTTAAATTATGTTACAATTTCTCGCTTTTATTTATTTTCATTTTTAGACAGACAGATGTTGTCGTCTAGTTCCCGTCCATATTAATATAGCTTTTATTTCGCTTTTATTTATTTTCATTTTTAGACATAGACAAATGTTGCCCTATTAGTTTCACTATAAATATAAGGCTTAAGTACTGCAGTGTCCTTTGAAATATTGGTCAATTCCCACTAAACCCCCTTAAAGTTAAAGTGACCCACTTTACTCCTTGACCGATGTTTTGTATTTCACTTTGCCCATCAATGTCAAGTCTGTTAAAAATGCTGATGTGGCACCAATATGACCCACTATTTTGCTAACTTCAAGTGCCATGTGTGAAGAAAAAAAATTAAAAATTAAAAATTGTCTTTTGAAAAACTTAGCTTGTGAGAGGAACATAGCGAACTGATAGAGCCGTCCAAGTTCTTGTCTACAACCTTCAAATCCTGGAATATGTTTCCCACTGGAATCACCATTCTGCCTCCGGGCTTCAACTGGTCAATAAGTGGTTGTGGGATTTCTGGTGCAGCTGCACCAACATGAATGGCAGCATAAGGTGCAAATTCTGACGTTGTGCTGCTGGTGCACAAACTAAGCTGAGCGAGTTTTCATTACAAACTGACAAGATGGAGATTACGCTAGAATCAAGGCATGGTATGATTCCTCTCAGCACCCAAAAAGGACTAAGCTATTTCACTCCAACAAAAAAAAATTATCAGAGGAAGTCCTAGAATATAGATTTCATGAACAGAATATGATTAAAGAAAGAAGAAGTCCAGAGAGACAGCGAAATTGAATGGGAGGAGCACACCCAACGGTTTTTCATCTCCAAAACATAACAGGAAAGAATAATTCTACAAGCTTTCAAACATTTCAAATATCTTCCTAACTTTCCTTGAAGCCCAACAAGAATTGAATCCGTTTTATGAATTTCTAAAACAACAACCCTCAACTCATATCATGGAACCAGCCCGCATAACCTCGCTGCCGGACCCATCTTTTCTTTCACATGCCTTTTCGATTTCGGTTTCCCAAAAGCTCCAAGACGATGATGGGTTTGAAGGAGGGGAATTGGGGATTTTTTGGTTTTAAAGTATTATTTTTATTTTTAATAGTTAAATTAAGTTTTTTAAAAGACAATTTTTTATTTATATTTATTTTTTCACATATGGCACTTAGTTTAGCAAAATATTGGGTCCTATTGATGCCACGTCAGTATTTTTAACGGAATTTTTTACAGATTTGACAGTGAGACAAAGTGAGATGCAAAACATCGATCAATGGGGTAAAGTGAGTCACTTTAACTTTAAAAGGGTTTAATGAGAATTGACCAATGTTTTAAGGTGTACTGTAGCACTTAAGCCTAAATATAATCCAGCATAAAACTTAAAACTTAAAACTTAGACTTAGAATATATATACATATACATACATATACATATATATATATATATATATATATATATATATATATTCTCTCTTATCCGAATGCATTAACGTGCGGAGCGTGCGGATGCGTGTGTAAATAGACAGGAAAGCAAGGCGGGGGGTAGTATAAAATACACTGCGTCCGCACGATAATAA
Source organism: Prunus padus (assembly GCA_024362665.1). Taxonomy (NCBI): domain Eukaryota; kingdom Viridiplantae; phylum Streptophyta; class Magnoliopsida; order Rosales; family Rosaceae; genus Prunus; species Prunus padus. The sequence goes on along the minus strand of JANFAM010000014.1, from coordinate 25,147,853 downwards.
CGTCCGGATATCCGCATAAGAGAATTTCTGCATATATATATATGTATAAAATATTATAGAACGTCTGCATAACACTTCAGCTATAAGATTATTACATTTTGCACGCCACACATGATTTTTATAATTTTGATGAGGGAAAGAATTTAATTGACAAAACTACAGGCCTTGTATGTCCAACAGGCCTCTTTTTACACGCATGCCAACCCAAACCCCGACCGCCCTGCTGGAGAAAAACTATCTTGGAACAGGGATAGTACTGTCCTATTCCTCTCCAATCACCTCGCGCCACGTGTGCTTTCTCTCTCTTTTTCAACAAAGTTGGCCACATGACGCGAGGCGATTGGAGGGGGATAGAACTACAGTCCTATCCCCGTTCCAAGAGAGTTTTTCTCGCCCCGCTGCCATCTTAACTTCAGTAAACAAATATTTTAAGAATTCTTTTTAGCTGTTAAATCTATTTACATCCAAGGGTTCAAAATAAAAGTTAAATTCACTCTGTTAGGTTTGTACTGTGAGTTTCTTTTTTACTCGCGATATTACTATGTTAGTTTGATAGGGCATTTGTGTCTGTTCTGTTTATACGAGCTAAATTCTACTTTAATCTAAACTATGGAGAAGAATATTCGAACTCGGGTGCAAAGTGGAGAGCACAATCACTCTAGCCAACTTGACTAAGCCCAAGTCTGCGGGCATTCGTGCGAGTTTGTGTTCACGTTGATAGTATTTTGATATCAGAACTCCATATGAAAATAAACCCAACAACAAATAAGAAAAAGAGAAATTGACTTCTTCACCCTTTTACCATTGATTGAACGGACCAACACCTTAGCAGTTCTCAAAATTGACAAAAAACATAATTTTCAATTCCTATTTCCATCTACACCACAAAATTGACGAGGGTGCCTCGTCACTCAAGTGTGAGCTCCATCCCTGATATATTGTGGGAAGACAGAAAAAAGACTGATAAGAATCAGAACTGTTTCTGTCAGGATTCATCATCACTGCTCTCAACAAGAACAAGATGCTTTTTGCTCTTTAGCCGTTTCGAGGCTCTATTTTCAATATCTTGATCTTCTTTGGCCACCTCTGGCTGTGTCGAATCTGCATACTTATTCACTTGCTCAAGTATTCTAGTTCCGTATTTCTCCGCCTTGAGTTTTCCAATTATATTCTCCAACTGCAAAGAAATGAAATACGTTTTTACTAGATGGCACAAATTGCACACAGAAAATGCAAATTTTTCTGAAATGGCAGCTAGAAACATAAGTTGTAGGTTTTCTTCCAGAGACAACTATACCAGGAACAAGCTCCCACTAACAACTTGACACGTTGATGTAATATGGCTAAGAATATATTGAATGTAAGAGTAATGTTTACGAAACGAACCAGTTCCATAGAATTTGGCTTCTGGGCACTTATCATATTTATCTGTTGAGTCGAGAGAACAGAATGTGGGAATATTCCTCCATGTACTGAGGAGAGTTCCTTTCTCAGCTCGTCTAGCTTCAATTCCAAACCAGAGGAAGCATGACTGCGTTTAACTGATCTTATACCAGCTACTTTAGTTTGTCCGCTAGAAATTTCAAGTTTAACACTGCACTTCCCTAAATGTGAAAAGATACGGGAATGTTGCCAATCAGAGCATAACCAGAAAAGAAACCAAAAAGGAGACAAGAGTATTATAACACTTTTCTTTCTTAATGGATACACATATGGTCTAGACTTGAGAACAGAAGTAGAAACTCAGTGCAAATGAGATGGGAAATGAAAAATGGCTCAAGACTTGTAATTCTCGCTGTTGGAATGCCACCTTCATTTATAGAAGGGTACAGGTAACAGCTGTTTTGCCAACTTCAACAACAGAACTGGTACGTAAATTAGAAGCAGAAAAGGCTACTATTGCCTGTCATTGTCAGTATCTTAAAGGAAGCATGAAGAGCACAGCAAAGTTTGTGGCCTTCTTAGAAGTGCGTATTTCTAGAAATGCCAAGAATAAATATAATAAAATGAAATAAATAACAAACAAACCAAAACAAGTAACAAGAAAAGCAGTAATCAACCAACTTAATGTATCAGCCTAGAAGTTCCATGGTAGATTCTTAAAGAATAGCTAAAACGTTATAAGTCCAAACCTAACTCTTCCAGGTAGGCAGTTTTGGTTCCTGACTGTTACAATATTATTTACTTCACAATTCCGTATTCTACAGTAAGAGAACCCTTTTTTTCTTGGTTATATGTATATATAACACACAAAAATTTAATTTTTCTGGAAAATTTCTTGTAATATTAACTAAGCATAATGTCATGGGGGATAAATCATCAACCTCTTCCTTTTACTAGACTGGTCTTTTCTTAAAGGTTCAACATTGAGTAGGACGTTAGCATGGTATATCATGACAATGTTAAACTAGTCAAGATTTTTCATCACAGAACCAAGACGGGTTTTGACAGCGCTGTCCAGACAAAGGCGCTAGTGATGCTACAAAAATGTTATTATTCTCAATATTAAATTCCTCAAAACTGAAACCTTCAGAACTTTTTTGGTTTTTTGATAAGGAAACTTTCAGAACTTAGCAATTTTGATAATACTGGGTTAACACAAAAACTAATATCTGTGTCAGAATATGTCAATACAAAGAGAAACACTGGAACACAATTCAAACATTAGATTTTCAGTACACAATGGTTATATGGCACATCTTTTGAGGAAAAAAAATCATTCTTACCATGCAATACTTGCTTTGCCAAGGGTCCTATTGTTACATATGCATTTGTGGAATAAGCTGTATGCTGAAATTCTTCTTTCTGCATCGAGAACAGAACATACTTGAAACAACCATATCATGCATAGTTACAAAGGGTCAACTAAACTAACAATATGCCTACATCAGATTTAACAGATTGCATACTTTATAGAAAAAAATAAAAATTAGGAGACAATCTTTTGCCTTTAAAAATTTCAATCACTTATAGGTTGTTATACGGGAGCACTGCCTACTGTTTTGAGTTGTTCAAGAAAAAAAAAGGATAAACAAATAAAAAAAGAAGTAAAAATGTACATCAAGCAAACAAATTTCTGGGCAAAAACAAACAAATGCACAAGTGAAATTGACAATGCGTTGTGTTGGGCAGAGTCAAAGTTAACACATTTAATTTGTTCAGGTAAGATACACATGTTTTCTAGGAAATAATTCAGAAACTTTAAGAAAATACCAATATTATAAGGGACCAAGAAATTGATGCATTCAATAATTTTGTATCAACAATAAAGGACTAGCTCATTGAATATTTTTATACAAGTTACAACCACTAGATCCAAGAAGCTTAAGGTGTTAGAGAATGAGCCAACAACAATTCTATATCAAGCTTACACCTTAACTCACTTGCAACCCCATCCTATACGTGGAGATAAAGAGACATATAGGTGCAGCCAGACTGATGTAGCACATCAGCAAACGCTGGCTAACTGGGGTAGGATTTTGATTGTTTTAATTTATTATCTTTTACTTTGCTAAAGTTTTAGTTGTTTATGTGTTATTTAATTTAGGAGATAATAATTATGCTCCTAGTCTTTTGAAAAAAAGTCATGCGACAGTCGTGAGTTTAAAGTATTTTGGAGGGCCAGGATTAAAGTAATTAAGGGCTAGGATGCTAGGGTTGCTGTAACCGTTGTTTAAATACTATTTTAAAAGGATTTAGTACACAGCTTCTTTATACAATTTTATCAAAACTTCCAGATTTTGGAGATCTACATCTATCTTTTATTTTCTTATCTTCCCTTGAGAATTCAAGGTCCTTTTAGGGAGGATTTCTCTATTTTTTTCTTTAAAGTGCATCTGCTAAATCACCCACTCTGCACCTTTCAAAACAACAAAGAAGTGGGCAATGGAGATTGGAGATTTAACTTAGGACCTCCTACAACCGGAGCTCTGATTCCATGTGGGACAATCACCAGACCCAAAATCTTAAGGGGTTAGGGAATGGGCCAAAATGCATATCAAACTAACAAATATTAGCTAAAACTTAAAAATCAAAATTTTCCATATTGTCATAAAACCATCTAGTAAAATTTGAGAACAATCAACTTTCAAAAGGTCCAAAAGTTAGGCTACTTACCAAAATTCTATCTAATATGAGCTGTATGACAAGCTGCTCTATTTCCTCTCTCTTGAACTCAGAACCTGAGTATTTCATATACCAAAAATAAGTTTCCATTCTTTGAATAATACACTATTATGGTGGGGAAGGTTGATCAATACATTGAACTAGCAAGTGATCCACATTAAAATTAAAATGAAATAATGTACCAAGACTTACTGGAATTAGAAACATTTTTATTGATATGTGGTGTCTCTGAGCTAATATGGTATATTTCCATCGGAACCAAAAATCTAAGCTAAAAAGAATTAAATTATCAAGCAATAAAACATACCTAGTTCCTTGCGCTTTATTTTAATTTTATCAACTAATTGCAACACTGTCAATCTCTGATCATTTTCTTGCGTATCTTGCAGCAAAGAAATAATAAGCTTTGCATGACCTGCAAAGCACACCAACGTTATGCATCAATCGTTCCAAGTGAAGAATATTCGTGCACATTATTTTCATGAAAGACCAAAAGGTAAAAGAAAAGAAAAAAAAAGCCAGCTGATGATATAAGCATTTAAGACGGGTGACCACAAATAGTTTTACCGAATGAATGAAAATTGATAGTTTAATCAAACTAGGCTAAGAATTCTACATAAGAAATTGCAGTATTAATGTTATATGACGATGCTTATCCCTCACCTCTGCAAACAGAAGGTTGAAGGGTATTATCAAAAAGTTCAACTGAATCAACACGTACCACAACTAAAAACAAGGACATGACATTTCCATGTTGTTCCAAATGAGCGAAATTTAGAAAAGTATTTTTCTCACTACTCAAAACAAACACATTTCAAATTTCATCAGGTTGTTTGGCATACCACCATACTAATTAAATCCTTGAAGATAAAAGAAAAGATCCCAGGCATTTACGCAGTGAAATTCAGTAATTCGACATTTCAAATTTCATCAGGTTGTTCCGCATACCACAATTCTAATGGAAGCATACAACTTTTGACTTGTCATTTGAGAAGAGGAGTCCGACTAATCTAGATTTTGTTAATCTCTCCCAAAGGAGTCATGCATTATACACGGCTTGCTAAAATGAGGAATCTAACAATTCTTACTCAGCTATTTGGATGGAGGAGTCGAAGAATATTTTAGGATGTGTGGCAGGAAGAGCTGAATACTTGTCAGAGGGGGTTTGCGTTGGGGCATTATTTCTTTTCCTTCAATATTTTCTGTCTGGAACACGGCTGTGATTTAGTTTTATCGTTCTGTATTTAAGACTAGCGGATATCTTGTCCGTTCTATTGTGCTTTTCCTTTCATATAATGAAATTTTGTTTCCTCTAAACAAAAAAAATTTAATTAGGGTTTAGCATTTCATGCAGTTGAATCTAAGGTCAATATTATGAGGAACATATATTGCTATTTAACAATAATTAGTGACGACACTCTTAATAATTTGAGTACAAAGTGAAAATAACTAGACGCACAAAGTGTAAATTCACACAGACAAAATGTAATAGGCTATGTGGAACGAACAGACTGAAATTGCATACGTAGAAACCACAAAAAGAAATGAAGCAACACCAATGTCATTAATGCATAATATAAACTAACAGACAATTAATAAAGCACTGTACTCTTTTGGAGAGAATTCAGAAAAACATACGAGAGGCATCCGCTTCTTTAATCTCATTTGAAAATGCACAGTTGTCACACATCCCTGAGATAGCATTGATTGCATTTATATTAGAGATAGGAAGTAGTACCACCAAACAAACTAACTGTGTCCCCATGTGTGCATATGCATGTGCTTGTGAACACACAGACTAACTACCAATAAAACAGTGGTACCATTGCAGTCCTGTAATGGCTCAGCAAAATGGCGGAAAAACGAACTACGGCGACATTGTCTTTTTGACTGCAACAGTAGAGAGAAATCGATAAGACTCTACATTTTATGCTAGATTAAGCACAAGTATTGCAGAAAGTCAATTGTGTCCAGCCCAAGGCTAGAAATGTTAGGAAACTAGAGGTATGACTTTCTCGTCATGGTTCTATGAGTGTAATTATTATTCGGTCCTCTTAAGTATGTAAACTCAAATATAAATTCAAATCAAGAGAGAATATGTTATTATTTTTTTGGAAAGGATTGCATGTTCAACATCAGAAGAACAGATCCATAAATTAAGGTGCTTGGTCAAGCAAGACAAAGGGTAAAATTAAGTATTTTTTGTCTTGTACGTACTTTTAGAAAGGGTAAAATTATAATTACTTATTTTCAGGGGGAGATGGGATGAGTATTTTGGCTGGTGGCAAGCACCAACTGTATTGTTATTTCCTTTTTATTTTTTGTGGATAGTTCAGATTCGTTTCATAATTGACAATAATCAGGCACTTCGCATCAGTTTAAGCTGAGTTGAAACTTGTGGCCTGCATTAAATGTGATGCTTAAAATGGGACACTACCTGACAATATCGTACTATGTCGTAAAGGTTCTGCAATCCGGAATTTTCATAGAAGACCATTGAACTCTGCTCAGAGAAATGTCAAATTCAAAGATTGCATCATCTTCTAGGAAATTGTACAGTTGTGCAGTGGTAGAAAATAATACCTGCCTAGGAACATCACCAGGTCTAAAGTAAAGTAGGCATTGAGAAGGGAGTCCATCTCGTCCAGCTCGGCCACTTTCCTGGAGAAATGAAGGTTAAAGAAGGGATAAAATTAAAGAAATATGTAAGTGTAGCTGGAAAGGCACAAAACCTGGTAGTATGTTTCCATTGATTTACTTAGGCTGTGATGGATGACAAACCTGACTACAAGCAGTTACCAAGTATTAAATATAACAGAAAAATAAGACTTAAATTGTCCATCTATGACAGACAATGCATAGGGAAATAACATAAAAGAAGAAAGCATCAACTGCACAGGTTTTTCCATCTGTGATCTTTAGACTGACCTGACCCCAATCCACCCATATATGAGCTGCACCATGGCTTAGGACACGTCACTTGCAGAAGTTGCGTGACATATGGCAGTTTTCTAAAATATAAAATGATTCTCATACTTACCAATTTGAAATTCTGAATTATTTTTATTTATTATATTCAAAACTATCCTTTCTTTATCTTTTTTTTTTTTTTTCAAGAACAAAATATTCCCATTGAAAAGAAAAGAAATTACAACATAGGGGACAAGGCAGTTCCCTAAACTATAGCAAAGATGAAATATCAGTCATTCATATAGTATTGGGCCTCCAATTTACGTGTCTATAAAATGCGTTCATGAAAAGCATGAAATTAAAATAGTTTGTTTGAATACCGGACTACAAGTTAGATGAGACATCTGCATAAATCAAAATCACACACGCATCCTGGGTGCTTTCAAAAGAAAAAAAAAAAAAAGACGCCTAGATCTATTGCTTTTGCGCCTCAATTGCACATTCATGCATCCAGCGCGCCTCGTGTAAGCCTCGATTATGCCTACACGGTATTGCGCCATTGAAGCGTGCCTATGAAATCACTGCTCCTAATAGGAGTCAAGTTCCAATATGATGACTAGAAAACCATCAAATTAATCAAGTTCCCACATACTGTTAAACTAGTATGCAAAGTAGGATATTTATATATAAATTTCTATAGCAGAAGCCATATACCCCAAAACAAAACAGTTGATTATGAAATACTAACCATCTGGTTTGTTGATTCCCATGCCAAATGCTACCTGGAACACATATGCAAATTAAGGTGTAAGGAATATCAATTGGCAAAACAGAAGATTGTATAATGAATAAGGGAACTGGAAACAAGCATACCGTGCCAACAATGACTTGTAGTTTTCCATTACTCCACCTGTATCATCAAACATACAAAAGGGGATCCAGAAAGTGACTAAACAAAAGAATATATATAGACACATGACAATGAATAAGCATTCAACAAACTAAATAAATAACTTCAACGAAAGGCAGAGTTTTCTCAACATCTATAACGGTAATACTAGTTGCTGAGAATAGACAATAAAGGGTAACAATTGGGTTTAAATAGGTTGGCTGGAGGAGGGGAGATTATTTCCATGTAGAGAGGATGGAAGAAGATGGTGTTTAAAGACTTTTTTAATCGGTTGAGACCCATACCAGGTGGTCCTCTGTTTCTTCATTTCAGCCTGATTTAGAAATCTAAGGTCCCACCCAAGGTTAAGGTTTTGGCTTGGCGGTACATGGGAATGTTAACACCTGCAATTTACTCCAAAGATGTAGACCAAGATTGTTGTTATGCCCACATTGGTGCATTTTATTCATGAGTGCGGGGGAGAGTGTGGATTATGCTTTCATGTCTTGCTGGTTTAGCTGGAAATTATGGTGCTTTTTATTTAATGAGATTACTGTTAGTTGGGTGGCACCAAAAGACTGTTTTCTTTGCTGGTTGACAAACTTTATTGGGTGGTGGAAAAGAGACTAAAGTAATATGGGGCTGTATGATGATGGCTATCAATTAGGCTATTTGATCGGAAAGAAAGCAACGGATCTTTGACGATGTTTGGGGTTTGGAAATGGAGGAGGTGTGGGATAAGGTCAAGTATTGGGCAGCGCTTTGGGCATCTGTTTCTCCTTTTTTTTTTTTTTTTTAAAGAAACATAATTTTATTAAAGTAAAAAAATTAATTACAAAGAATGAATAAGGAATCCACAATCTGGGAAAGAACAAGTAAAAACAAGAAAGTACAACTCAAAAGGAAGTAAAATAGAACATGCTCACTAAACGAAAATTTCTAATCTCACTTCAAAGCTGCTGACAATCCAACATTATAGAAGAATAAGCATAATCCTTAAGGTCAGCCAAGATTGATGCCCATAAAGCTGCCCAGAACCTCACTCTATCTCAAAGTTCTCTACCCCCGCGCCCTTCTAATCCTCAAAGATCCTTCTATTGTGCTCCAACCAAATGTTCCAGAAAACTGCCACCAGCAAACAACCCCATAATGTTTTAGCTTTCTTTCACCTTCCCAAAGCCTCGACCAAATGATTTAGCTCTCCTGAATTTAGGAACACTTCTCTTTCTGACATCATTCTAGACTTCAAAGCTGTAGTGTCATCAATATTTTTTGGTTTGATAAACTAGATGTAGCTTGAATTCACTTCTTTCAGTGTACAACCTCCCAAAGAAACCAATCACTTCATCCTCACTCTCAATTTTATCATTCTCCATCATCAACTTATTCACTTTTATCCCACTAGCTGTTCTCTACGAAGTACAAATACTTAAAATGTTGTGGATATGGAGTACTACTCTGATACAGCCAAACAGATATCTGATACTTCATTCAGAGTATTGTCTGACTATGGCACTAATACTTTTCCTTTTTTCTTTTTTTAAAAAGAAACTTAATTTTATTAAAGAATGAAGGTTAATTACAAAGAGTGGATAAGGAATCCACAATCTGGGAAAGAAACCGGAATTTCATATTAGTGACTGGCAATAATACTTGGGGGAAAGAGAGAAGACATCCATAATTTCAAGAAATGTAACTAATAAGAGTTAAATCCAAGGTAAGCTTTAGTCAGCAGCACAAATAGCCCAGTAAGATTTTGTTCCCAAAAAAAAAAAAATCAGAAGAATCGTAACATACTTTGATGAGAATTAACAACAGTGACCCAGTACTCATATTATGAAAACAAATAGCAATTTCACGGTGCAGTCACCCAGTAATCATATTATGAAAAAAAAATTACTGCAAAGTATCTACAATGAGTGAATAACATTACCGCATATGAACATTTTCACGAGCATTTACGTCCATGTCAGCATGATAATGAAGAGCTGATATTCCTCTCTCTCGCAACTCCTTTGCAACCTAAGATCATAAATGTAAAGTAATAAATACCAACCAAATTCAGGCATTACACTTCAAACTTGTTTACACTACAATCATTTCAGGATTTTTGCTTCAACTAAATCTATCATGTTTTTGACAATTTTAGAAAGGTCAACATTTATTTGCCAACTCCCGGCTTAAATGCAATCTGACCGAAACGAGACTATGCCAATTCCATGAATGTACAGCGGTGCTAGGTAATACCAGCTTCATTTTTTATTTTTACCTTTTTGTTAGACAGGCAAGGCTTTCCGAGGTGTGGATAAGGAAATAGTTTAATGGATTTGTGACGTTTTAGCGGTGCTTCGGGTTATTTGATTGAAAAGTAAAAGAATGGTTATAGAGAATCGTAGCGGGGAGGGGGGAGCCGTTAAGGAATATAGTCTTCTTTTGGTCTTCTATTAATAGGGCCTCAAAGTCTTCAGAGTTTAGGTACACATTTTAACTTCTTTTTGGCAGATCGGACAGCAGCTGTTTCATAGGTGCTCTTTTGTTGTTTTGGGTTCCGATTATTGTTTGTATGGTAGTTGATCATTTACAACTGTATTCTTGAGCTGGATTGCTTGTACACAATGACTGTAATTATTTTGTTATTAATAAAATTTTGTTTCATATCACAATGAAAAAAATAATCCAAAAGCCTTGTTGACTGAGAATGACAGGCACTATGCTTAAAACTAGAAACAAATTACGTGACAGGAAATTAAACTAGAAACACAAACCTGCTCACATTCCTTCCTAGAAAAGCAATAAACTATGCCAGAATCATTATGTGAATAAGAGTCTCGGATGAATTCTGCGATTTCATCAACAACCACCTTGCCAACTGAAGACTTCTCTCGTACCTAATGAATAAGGAATTATGTCTGCACTCTTCAAATTCAAAGCCAGCAACTATGAACAAATAAACAAACCATATAAAAGAGATTTGGTCTGTTGACTGTGCTGACAAACTTCACACATCTTGGAATGTGGAGCATCTCCATCAGATCACTTTGGACTTTCTGGGTAGCAGTTGCCTGCCAAATAGACAACAAGACCATCAACTCACCCAAAATTTTGAGATTAAAACAAGCAAATGGATACTTCATTCTTTTCGTTTCTCTTTCTAATTAAGAAATGGAGGTGATATCTACAAACCTAAACTGCTTCTTGCACTCCTATTACTATCATATTGGGCAGCACTTTGGGCTTCTGTTTCTCCTATTTTTAGGAACACATCTTTTTCAAACATTTTGCTTGATTGGAAGGCTGCAGTGTCTTGATTAGGATTGTTTTTTTCTGATTGGAGACCTATGTACTCGTTTTACTATTTCTTCCTGTTATTGGTGGATTACTTGTCCACCTTCTTGTATGGTTCTTTATGAGAAAAAAAACTTCTCTTTTAAAAAAAAAAAAATAGTTTAAGGACTTTATTATCAGAGTTCTAAACACTCAATAGCATCATTGTACCAGATTGAAAGCCAAAAGAACACCCCTTTTATCATGCTTTCCTTTGCTTCTCTACAACCAGCATGGAGGAGATATTCTGACCAGTATTCAACAAATTATTACCACAATCTTTATTAAGAAAGAAACGAATACAATTGGGATGAATGAGATGTCCATCAAAACCAAAATAGCACCCTTAAGCACAATGGGAAAACATCAAATCAAAGCCCAAACCGCCACATCCTTTGCTCCCTCAAAAATCCTTATGTTCCTCTCCATTCACAACCACCCAAAAATTTGCTATTACAACAGATTTCCCTAATACCTAAATCCACCAACATAATAGTTAGACCATATGTTGTTTAAGAACATAAGGACTAACTGCATTACTGTTCACAAAAGGTATCTCTGATCCTATTCTAATTATTAAAAAAAAAAAAAAAAACATCTGTGATCATACACTCACTATGTCACTTCATTCAGACTCAGAGTAGTCAGTTATAATCAGCAATACAACATGCCCACAACTTGCAATATCTAACCCGTTTATAAGGAACAAAGGGCAGTTTAAGTTCTATCAAATTTTGTGCGAATTTTAAATTGGGCCTTTTTGTCCAATGTTCTAAAATAGCAGGAGTGGAAGAAGCTTTTCGGGAACTGCCATAGTCCCTCCGCTAAAAAAATATATAAGAATTAAGGATAGATAAATAACATACAGTCAACGCAATCACAGGAACATTGGGAAACTGAGTCTTGAGGATACCAAGACTTTTGTAGTCCGGTCGAAAATCATGACCCCACTGGCTGCAGCAATGTGCCTCCTGTAAAATAAGCCTAAAGATTAGACACTAGAGAGATATGCAACTAACGTAGTAAACAATTGTATTAAATAAAAAATAAATAAATACAACCATTTAGGAGGATGATATCCTAAAAGCTTTAATGGGAAAAAAGAACATATGTTACAAATGACACACTCAAAATATAACACATTAAATACAACACAAACAATTAGCAGTCAAAAAGGTGGGAGAAGTGCCTAAGAAAAGGTCAGTCACATCCTACTCACCCCATAAAAGTGGCACAGTAAACAAATAGGTACAAAACCCCACAATATCAAATACAGAGAACAAGTTGAACTACTAAGCTACATGAAGTGTGGATGCACCAATTACAAATCAGAGTTTGTGCCTTTCAAAACAGCATATTTATGCAAATCACGAAGAAATCGTCAGTTAACATCATGAACCTGCCCTTAAAATTAAAATTAACGACCAACATACAAGTGCATAAATTTTAAATACAGCATTCTAACATGTGATCTAAGTATTAAATAGCGTACATGTAAAACTTACTAAATAAGCATATGGCATGAACTTAGACGATCAAAGTGCAAGATCAAGAGATTTTTTTGTCTTGGCCAGAAGAAGAAGCTACCGTTTATCTTTGGTGTTCCCTGTGAGACAAAACCTCGTCCTGGTTTTACTCTGGTTATCTACTCTAGAACATCTTTCAGTGTTGAGCCCCATTTTGGAGCCTCTTTGCACTAAGAGACACCACTAGACTTAACAGTACGAGTAAGCTACCAACAATGCTACATTAGCTAGCCAATTATAAGTTTATAATTCATTATGGAGTCTTCATGTTAAAATTTAAACAACTCTGTCCATAATATTATTCATCCACCATCTTCTAGAGTGGAGCCCTAAGAAAAGCTCTCACCAAGCTGAACATATAGGTAGGCGAAGATGTAGAAAATTGCTGACTTGTAACAAAAGAATGAAGTTCAGTTTCTATAATTCTTTTCCATTTGTATCAGGGGGATACCCCAATTCTCATACTAATTTTTCAAACATAGTAGCACGTCTAACCTACACATGGTCATGCCAACAAGTGAAAATGCTGAGGAAGGATAGGCGTCCGTATACCAGATAAAGATCAACAAGTATTGACCACAAAAAGGAAGATAAAACCAATATACAAATATGCCTAATTTGACATTAAGGTATAATGAAAAATTGAAGGTGACATACTCACATCAATAGAAATGAGAGATAGACGACCAGCGTGATGGCACTTTTCAAGTTTTGACATAAACCTCTTACTCTTTGATATCTTTTCTGGCGTCACATACAATATTTTCAAATCTCCTTCCCCCTTTTCGAGGGCCTTGTATATTAACTTCTCCTCCTCCTTACTAGTAGTTGATGTCAACATATGAGCTGGAATGCCCAAGGCTGCCAAACCCATCACCTGAAGCAAAATTGTGGAATAACCTGATTAAAATATTAAGGAGACAGTTCAAGTAAATTAAAGAATAGAATTTAAGAGAACCTGGTCCTGAATTAAAGAAAGCAAAGGACTGACAACAAGAGCAACTCCATCACGAAGAATTGCTGGAAGCTGGTAACAGAGGCTCTTGCCGCCACCTGCAGCCATAATCACTAGAACATCTTTTCCACTCATGACAGCATTGATAATCTGACACCAATTAGCCACTATCAGTAAATCTAAAAACAGAGATGGGGATGAGAAAAAGAAATTGTACTTGCAGAAACTAAGGGCGAGCCAATATAATGCTACAATTACTCAAGAGCAATCAGCAATACCATCAAAAGAAACACACCTCGTAAAGGATAAAGGTAAAACATTGACAACTCCAACTACCATATTCATCCACCACTTGAGCCAAAGCCCACATGGAATAATTAACTATCACTATGGATGCTAAAAACCAATACTTGTATTGAAATACAAAATTAAATGATATATCAAACTACAGTTCAGTGAATCAGCAATTGGCTCATACATGAGATTCTTAATTTCCAAGGATTAGGAATCTGTCGGAAATTTTATCATTCGATTGTACTCTTCACTTTCAATAAGACAAGTATTTTACAAAGCACCTATGGCAAACCAACTGTTTGTCTGAGTGTAGGCGATTGACTTTTAGAATTACAAAAGTACTGATAGGGTAATTAATTGTAATTACTTGTAGTTTTTGTACCTGCCTTCTTTTTATTTTTCGAGTAACTGTTTTATCCACCCTTATGAAGGAGAAGTACATAGAGAATTTATCTCAAAATATTCTCCGCATGTATCACAGCATCAGATACTAGAACAAAAATCTCTAGGATTTCTACTTCTTACCCACCCGTTAGTCCCTACCCAAACCCTGGCTTTTGGTATCTTAGTTCTTGCTACCCTATTTCTCTGTGACTTTTCCAGCAAGTAATCTTCTACCTATTGCAAAGGTCACGTCAACCTATTCTGAGGAGAATACAGCAGCCGACACTGCTGGTTGCCACCATTGCCCCTGTTTTTCTTGTTTTTTCCCACCATTACTACTGTTTCTTCTCTTCCTGCATTTTTCCGCAGCTCCTCCAATTTTTTTACAGATTTATTACTACTCTAGTTTTTTCCTACTAAATTTGAGAAGACGAGTGATGACCGAGTTATCAACTCTACTTCTGATTCTCTCTCCTCTAGCCTGCAAATCTTCATGTCTTCAACTGTGACAGTGCAAAGCACCAATATGTCCATGCAGATCACAATTAAGCTAGATGGATCCAGTTATCATGTGTGGTCTCAAGTTGTAGAGATAGACATCACCAGGAGAGGGAAATTGGCCTACTTAACTGAAAGATTACAGAACCAACTGAAACTGATGCGGGGTTTTACTATAGATTCATATCCATGCATAGGCGTACATATACTGTTCTAAATATTTGTAAAATTTTTGTGTACTTATGTTCAATGTTTCATTAAAGCTCAAACATGATGTACTCAGAACATCTTACTTACAGACAGAGCTCGTGCATATTGACCACTTGCACAGGAACTTCCGCCTTAAGTGAATTTTGAAACACACTATCTCCCCAACTAACCTGACTTAAATCATGAATTTATTCAACATCTAACAAATATGAAGGTGATACCCTAGGGGGAGTGTGTAATAACATCCTTCTTATTTTGAATTTTTTTACTAGAGAGCTTACAATTTAATAATATCAAAAAAAAGTGGCTGAAAATTTGAAAAAGAAAAATCCAAAGGCCGAAGTCACCTCTCGCTGATTTGCACGATATGCGGATATGCCAAATATATTGAACCTAGTATCATCAGCTTGAGAATCCCACTCAAATGGCCCAGACCAGTCTTCCACAGGAGTTGAAGCGCCATTAACAGGATACCCTGATTCTTTACATGCTTCAAGTATAGCCTTCAACTCAGATTGCCTTTCATATAACCTCTCCTGTTGGTCAAGCAATATCTTGATTTGGTCTGAGAAACAAGACATATGGATAAATCACACTGTGCTCTGAATATGTAAGAAAAGCGTGAAAGAGCTTCTGTAACTCATTCATGGGGGATTCTATCAGAATACATTTACTCATATCTTTCTTAACGATTTTAAATCAGAAAATACTCTGCATTGATTACCAAAACATAAAAGTTACATGAATTAAAAGCCTAAGATACAAATTAGACGCGACGAGACGAAAGCCAATAGTAAGAAACTTGAAGAATGAGTTTAACCTAATACAACTATAAATAAAGGGCAGCCTGGTGCACGAGGCTTTTGAAGGGCAAGAGGTACCTAGCAGCAATAAAATGACTGAATTTCATACTCTCCTAGATTCCTCTTGAATTAGTCCATCAATATTTTTCAGAAAACAGCGGCTACACTAACAATTATATGAACAAACTTAACATTTGCACTCAAATGTCCTCCGGCATTAAAAAAATGACTGAATTTTACCCAACTCCAAATAATGCCAATATACTTTCCCATTAGTCAACATTCTTCATGAATAATTTCCACTTAAATACTTTTTTTCTGATTTATCATAATCCTCAGTGATTAGGTTTCAAATTAAAGCTAAGAAAATTAATATCACGCAGAAAAAAAAAACAAAAAACAAGAGGGAGAGAGAGAGTGAGAGAGGGCTTAGGATAAGCACCTTGGACGCCTTGAATTTCAACCTCAACGTTTAGCAGCTCTTCAGCTAATATCTCTTCAGTTTCCATGTCAAGTCCTTATGCGAGAGAGAGAGATTGGGAACAGCGAGTGTAATGTACAGTTTCAGCAGGCGAATTGTGGCAATTATAATTTACAATTTATAATGGGAGAGTTTCTTCTGGGAAGCAACGGAGAAGTGAAGTGCTGCTTCAACTATGTTTAGAGCAAATTTTGTTTTCAAAGCATTTTAATGTTTTTATTTCCATCTTTTCCCAGAGTGAAGCAAAAAAATAGCACAACCCAGGGCTTTGTTGTAGGCTCTACCAGCCCAGTGGATTGTTCCACGCGTGCCCAGCCCAGTGTACATATCTAGTTAGTTGCACAAGCCCGGCCAACCAAGAAACTATCCCAGCACGGCACAAAAGCATGGGCCGTGCCTGGATTATAAAATAAACCCAATGGATCGGGTCGGTCCGTGATTGGATATGGATCGTAGCTTGAGCCCGCTTCAAGTCTGGCCCAACCCACTTAATTTTGTTTTCTTTTTTCTCAAAGCCCACTTTACATAAACCATCTCTTAGCCTTCTTTCCTTTTTCATATTTGCATATATGGAGTTTGATTTGGTAGCTTCTTTTTCCAACAAATTAACAAATTTTCATATTAAATAAATACTACCATAAAGGATAAAAGTGGTGTCACTACGTACTTGTATATGTAGCTATTCAAATTATCACAAAAATAACTAGGCATGGGTGCAGTTCAATAACCATCCCTTCCCAACATTGCCGTCCACCGAACCACCTGTCGTCGGTGTGACTTTTCCAAAGACAGTCGCTGAGCCGAGGAGATGAGAGGCCGACTACACTCGGCGCGTCGACAAATCGGTCTGGGGGAATAAACAGAATGGGAAGTGAGACTCCCGAGAGAGAGAGAGAGAGAGAGAGAGAGAGAGAGAGAGAGAGAGAGAGAGAGAGAGAGAGAGAGAGAGAGAGAAGAACGCCGGTTTGTTGTAATGGTACCGTGAACCAGATCGGTTCAGCCTAGTCAGTCTGGTTTACTATCGAATTTTGAAAATTTATACTAAAAAACCGGCCCAATTGGTCTAGTTCGGACGGTTTGGTCAGTTTTTTGGTAGAAATGCCCAGGCCCTAAAAATAACTTGGTCATTCTATGGCGTGAGGTATTGCTTGGATAATTGATGAAATCTAGAATAAGAATGTACAATCAAAGGTGGAACTAAGAAGGGGCTCTACTGGGCTGTAGCTCGATGCTGAGTTTCCAATTTAGGCTTCAATGTATTAACAAATATACTATAATTAAATATTAGCCCATTACATAGCCAAACACAGCACCTTTTTTTTTTTTCTCAGCCCACACAAAGGAATAAGGTCAAACAAAAGCAACTTTACAAAAAGATTAAAAGAAAGAGGAAAGGAATATGACTTGTGTATTTTTTTTCTTAGCCCACGCATGTTGCTCCATTAGTTTCTCTATATTGATCAAAACAATCATTAAAATTTTAGCACATCATTAAATCCCCAAAACAACAAAAGGACTTCGAAACAGTAAAAAAAGCACTGCATCAACAGTAACCCCAAAAAGAAGAGGGCTTTGAAACAAAGTAAAAGAGTAAAGTGTACTGAAACATCTGCCATCTTCCTTTTCAAAATCATTCAGTGGGTTCTTCAATATTGGTAGGTTTATCTCTTTCTTCTTATTTAATGCTAAATTTGAATTGTTATTGTTAGGTTTTTAAGGTTTGAGCGTTAAATTTAGGAGATTTTTAGAGGAACAAGAAAAGAGTAAACAATAATTATATATGGAAGATTTCAATCAATAAATGTCTTTCACAGAGTAATTAAGATGTTATTGTTTATATTTATTGATTATATATGTATTATGTGGTTCTCATTGTAAGCATATATATGATTGTTGGTGCATAATATTTTTTTTGTTAGAATATAATGTTACATGATGATAATAAACCTGCGAAAAGAGGAAAGACTTTTCATTCATTCTTTAGAAAAAGTGGTAATGATAATGAGAATACACCTTCTGCATCTAATGTTGATACTTCAATTCAGTTTGACACTAGTTCTTTAGAACAGGATCCAGGGATACGTATTCCAACTTGTGAACACCCTATTAATCAGTGTGATAAGATTCGAAGGGCTTATATCAAATTAGGGCCTTATCAACCTAAACTTTTTGAGTATCCAAGGACTTTGTTCGGGCAACAAAGACGTTGATATTCTTGGTTCTCACAATTTTCATGGTCATGATGAATCCATAGACTCAATGAATCGAGGAAATTTCATTGAATTGATAAAATATACAATGCATTGGAATGATAAAGTTGCTGAAGTTGTTTTAGAGAATGCCCCGAGAAATGCTAAATATACCTCACCATTGATTCAAAATGAGATTTTGCATATTCTTGCTGCCAAGGTGAGAACTAAAATTCGTGAGGAAGTTGGGGAATCGACTTATTGTATTCTTGTTGATGAAACAAAAGATGCATCTAACATAGAGCAAATGGCCATTGTTTTAAGATTTGTTGATAAGGATGGTTTTGTACGAGAACGCTTTTTTGAGATTGTGAGGGTTGAAGACAGGAGTTCTTCAATACTTAAAAAGGTGATATCTTGAGTCCTAATTAATTAGAGGCCGTTCGGTAACGTTTTCAAAGCCCCGTTTTCATTTTATGTTTTCATTTTCTACCAAAAACGCGTTCGATATGTCGTTTTCATTTTCACTGGAATTCGTTTTCTGAAAACTGTGAGATCCTGATTTTTTTTTTTAGGTGCTTAGAAAATGAGTTGTGATTTTTCTGTGGTTGTATTGAAATTTTTGGGAGATAAGTTAAACTTGATTTCGGATTAAGTATTAGGCTTGAAATTTAATGGAAGAAAGGATGTGTAATTTTGTGATAGGTGGAGAGATTTTGGGGTTAGGCACCAAATTCCTACACCTAAAGCCCCTCATCCAATGCCACCTCAAGCTCTATCATCACTATTTTAATCCTTTTGTCTCCCAAGCATGCTTCTCATGTTTTCCTAACTGTTTATTATGCCTCCCATGCTGGTCAGATCATTTGATAACTCCCACACAAATGATTCCCTCCTCTTCCCAAAGAAAACTCTCTCACAAGTTCCAAACCCGTCAATTCTGTTGACTGCTTCAAAACTCAACCCTTTTCAGCTCAAAACGAAACATTTCCTTCTTCATACTTGTTCATCTGCCTCTGTACTATAACACATCCAAAATCGAGCCCAATCCACTCAATCTAGACACCTACAACTCAGGTTTAGTACAAGCTATTTGTCACTACCTGGGTTTTGCTGAAGGCTCGGGTTTGGCCTTGCATGGCCATTTCTATTTTTATTTTGGTGTCGATATCTTCATGAAACGTGTTCCTAAGGTCGAGACCTATAACATATTCAAATTTGAGAGCTATTGGAATTTTTTAGCCATCTGAAAACCTGTCCAAGGTAAGACTGGTCATGCTTTCTGTTGGCTTTACTTTAGACTACCCTTATTCACTCTTGCATGTCGACTCCCTTGGCTCAGGTGGCAATCCTTTCTTCACAAAAATTGTTCAGCTCTGTGTTGGGGATAACATATCCAATTTTAGTAGCTATCCAATCAAATTATCCTCCTCAACATTGGTAAGACTTAAGCAACCTTTGTGCTTATTTCCTCTCCACTCCTTGAGTATATTTCTCTGTGTATTTTGTTTTGAGTTGGGTTTCTAGGTTCTTTGGAAGACTAAGAAGATATCAGAGTCCTATTTGGAGATTCTGAGGTCAATTCCTTCTCTTCTTTGGTGTTTAAAGTTGATTAGAGGTGGATGTCAAAGAATGAGATGGATGTTAATGAAATCTGCACTATGCAGAAATCTGGGTATGTGTTCTGTTCTAAACAAAATGACCTAGTTCGAATTTGTATTTTAAACTGGTTTTTGATGTGTGAAAAATAGACATTTTGATGAGTATTTCAAAACTAATTTCATTCAAATTGGAGTTAAATTGGATTTTTGACAAATTTTCAAAGTTGAAAGTATTCTGCACAAAATAGAAAACTCTGCAGCCTAGTTTGTTTTGTATTTAGTCTTTGACTTGCTTCCTTAACTTGGAATTCAATGACTATGCACCAGTGCAACAAGAGGATGAGCATGCAATGAATTGATTTGTTGGACAAGAGAAACAACAGCAACATCATCCATTTCAATATACCCTTCTCAACAGCAAGAGCTTCAGACCAAAATATAGACCCCAAATCCAGGATCTGACCTTGGCCCAAATTCACAGAGAAATCAGCAATCACCTGAGAGGAGTCCCGAATAACACCTCATGCATCAATAAGCTTAGAAGCATTCCTTCTAGAACCATCCACATTGAGTTTAAGTTGGCCAATTGTAGGAGGTTCCCAAGCCAAAAAGACATGTCTTTTGTCAAGTTTTTGGCCACTGCCAAAAGAGGCATTAACCCACTTAACAATTGTAGTAAAAATGTGGTTTTAAAAGGTAAGCCGGCATCAGCATTAAAAATCTGCTTATTACGCCAGTTTCAGATAGACCAACCTGTAAAGGCAAAAGTAACAGTCCACTCAATACCATCGGAGCCTTTAATCTTAGAGAGCAAATTGCCTATGAGTACGAACCAAGGTTTTAGATTAGAGAAGAAGAATTGAGAAGAATAGTGTATATTTAACACAGATTTCCAAACCGGCATAGCCCTGGGATAACCCTAAGAATGTGAATGACATACTCAGTTTGCCAACCACAAAAATGACAACAAGGGGTGTATCAAAGAGCCAATTATTTGTCCAAAATTTGGCCAGGTCATTCCCTTTGCAAAGCAATTCTGTTCCAAAAAGAATACTTTTCCACGTCAAGCAGCACAAGTGTCTTGTTTTGAGGTTATTAGGATCAATAATAGCTTGACCCTTGAGATATTTCTCCTAAAAAATCTGAGCCCATAAGCCTTTATCTTTGTTGTGCAGCCTCCAGCCAAATTTTTGTCAGCAAAGCCTGATTCATGTCTCTTGCTTTCTTGAAAGCCAATCCACCCTTGTTTTTAGGTCTACACAACAGATTTCAAGCAACCCAATCCACCTTTGTTTTTAGGTCTACACAGCAGATTCCATTGACAGAGATGGACTTTCTTCTTTCTATCACTTTCTCCGATCCCCAGAAAAAAAAATTTATATTTAACCGATCCAAGTCATCACAAATACTAACAGGTAATTTTGTGGTATGCATAGAACCTTACTAGCATGGATTAAAGTGTTCCTCCCAGCTGAAGAGAGCATTTGCTTTTCCAATTGGCAAGCCTGCAATGAACCTGCAGTAAGTGGAATGAGTTACTCTCGAATTCAAGATAGGCATTCCCAAATACTTTCCAAGGTTGGTAGTTAAAGGGGATCCACAAATAAAACTCATCTCTTGAGCTAACTCCCTACAGATGTTAGGAGAACAAAAGATAGTAGATTTGTCATCGTTGACAGTGTGACCAGAGGCTTGACAAAATAAATCCAAGCACCCCTTTCATCACTCTAGCTTGTTGTGTACTAGCTTCATTGGGTTATCTTTGCTTTCACATATGCTATGTTCACCGTGAAAGAGGACGTCTACCCAATTTCCACGTGTAGTTTTAGCTTGAACTGAAGCCCGCCTATTGTCAACTGCTTTTCCTTGACAGTCCTGATCCCCATGGCACAATCATATGACACATGTCCCAGCCAGATCAACATGTATGATCTAATACCTTACATGGGGAGAGTTAAAAATTCCCACAATGTGGAAACAATAAGAGAATCTGCAATTGGCTTGACTTTCACCAAAAGCTCCATTCCATTGCTTAATCAATCCGCACAAAAGAAACCTTTCAATGCACCAAATTCCAAACCCTTCACCTTCAATTTCTTAACACTTTGTTTTTTTGTATATTTTCCTGTTGTTTTACCTGAAATGTTTGTCTGCTAGTTTCCATACACCCAATTCCTTGCTCATGATGATCTACTCCAGTTATTCTGCACAAGCATAGGTTAGGTAGGTTCAATTGAACTTTTCTATTTTTGTTTTGTATTTTTGGCTTATGGCCTCAAGTTGAATCTCTATAATGGCTACTTAGTTTTCATACCTAATTTTAATTTGAGGTTAGTTCAATATACTAATATAATATTGAATAAAAAACTAATATAATATTAAGGCTTAATAGCTACAGCCTACAGTGCCCCTTGAAACATTGGTCAAATTCCACGTTGCCCCCTTAAAGTTAAAGTGACTCACTTTGCCCCCTTAACCGATGTTTTGTGTCTCACTTTGCTCCTCACTGTTAAGTCTATCAGTAACTCAATTAAAAATACTGACATGGCACCAACAGGACCCATAATTTTTGCTGAACTAAATGCCATGTATGCAAAGTGGAGCCCACCTACCCATAGTGACCTACATGGCACTATGGGTCCCAAATTTTATTATTATTTTAATTTTAAATTGATTAAAATATTAAAAACCAAAAAATTTAAATTTAACAAAAAAAAAACTCACTCTCTCTCTCTCTTTCTCTCCCCCTCTGCGTTCTCCCTCTTTCCCATCGATTTCTTCTGCTCCCCATTCTCCCATGACCACCACCCACCACCCACCAACCCAAAACCCATCCCACAGCCACCACCCTCCAACCCCAAAGCCACCCCACCCTCCACCAAGAAATCATCCCAAATGTACCTAGAAGGTGAAAGATCTACACAACCACCCAGGGGAGCACTGGTTTTTTTCCAAAACCCCTAGCCCCTACCCTCTAGCTTCAGCATCCTCATGCATTGGAAGCATAACTATTCTTTCAAGTATAGAAGTTTGTTCCAAAACTCAACCAACCAAGCATAAGGCCCTTGCCACTACTAAGCTTAGCTGAGTTCATTAAGTTATCTGAAATGCTGATCCATATTCTGAGGGGTCTTGGGTCCTTATGAGAGTATAACAAGTGAACCAAGTACCTTAATTCAACTGCTAACTAAAAAAATTGGGCAGATCCTAAAGCACAACTTCAGGATTACCAAATCAAAACATTTTGTCAGAAACCATGTTTAACAATGAGAAACTAAGAACTTCAAAATGTGCATCCAAATTCCAGACGAGCCCATAGATGGTTTCACTAACCGAGATTCGATCAACCACAAAATTACAAATACCCAGATGCTAAACATGAAAATAAACAAAAACAAAGCACACCCAGATAGCCTAACAAGTTGAGCAACTAAAATTTAAATGAAAACAAATATATGAATAAGCAGATTTGGGTATAGAGGGAGCGAGAGTGGAAAATAATCGATTGCAAACCTCCATGACCACCACCCACAAGCTCCAACCCCTATGCTTTTAGTCACTTTGATGAAACCGTCTCCTGTCAGACCCCCTGCAACTAACCCATAACCCATAACCTCAACCCAGGAACCACTCAGACCCCCTCCCCTGTCCCCCGATTTCCCTTTGTTGTTGAGAGACCATAACCCACCACCCTCCTCCCTACCTAGCAACCATCGCCCAATCACAAAAAAAATTCTCTCGACACCCAAAATCGATGGGGGAGAGGGAGAGCGCAGAGGGAAAGAGGGAGGGAGATAGAGTTTTATTTTTATTTTTTGGTTTTTAAAATGTTATTCATTTTTTAATCAATTTAAAAATAAAAAAATAATGAAATGTGGGTCCCATTGGTGCCACGTCAGCATTTTTAACTGAATTTTTGACAGACTTGACGGTGAGGGGCAAAGTGAGACACAAACATCGGTCAATGGGGCAAAGTGGGTCACTTTAACTTTAAGGGGGCAATGTGAGATTTGACCAATATTTCAAGGGCCACTATAGCTATTAAGCCTAATATTAATAATAGAACATATACTACATAAAGTTTGCCATAACTTCGCAGATTGTAAATAAACTTCCCATAACACAGGCATTAAAACAAGGATATTATTTGCCTCCTTACCTGTAAGGGGATACTCCTCATTCTTACGAATCACAATTTGACACATATGCAAAAAAAATTCATCATAAATACAAAAAGAAAAACTTATGCACACATGTCACACTGCTACTTACTGGTAATGAGGGAATTATTTTCCTTAAAACAAAACAAAAAACAAAAACTTTGCATACATAATATATTAATATAAGGTTAAAAGTCACTTTTGGTCCCTGTAGTTCACCTCTTTTTCACTTTTCATCCATGTAGTTTCAATTTCATCAATTGTGCCCCTGTAGTTTCATATTTGTAGCAATTCAAGAATACATCACGAATTCCATCAATTTCTTTCACGGAACCAGGGGTATTTTCGTCCATTTCTAGTTCTAAAAAAATTAGAAACTTAAAATTAATTTTTTCAATCGCAAACAAGAAATAGACAATTGATTTGTTATTGAAAAGAAATTCCCAAGTGAAGATTTACTTGGAGTCTGTAGGCCTCGAGCCATTGTTTTGTTTCTCTCTTGGGCGTCAGCCTCGTTTCTTCACTAAAAAAACGAAAAGAAATTCCCAAGTGACCAAAGTAGAAAATAACAATAAAAGCATTACCAATCTAGCTCCAAATTCATTAATCAATAAAACCTAACATCAAAATCTCACTCAAGCATATCATCTTAAATTTTTCCTTGAATTGACGGAAATACCATTAACACCATGAAAGAAATTGATGGAACTCTTGAGTTGCTACAATTATGAAACTACAAGGGCATAATTAACCAAATTGAAATTACGGGACATGGATGAAAAGTGAAGAAGAGGTAAACTACAAGACCAAAACTGACTTTTACCCTTAATATAATATATACAATAACCCCCCTTATATAGCATACAA
Source organism: Prunus padus (assembly GCA_024362665.1). Taxonomy (NCBI): domain Eukaryota; kingdom Viridiplantae; phylum Streptophyta; class Magnoliopsida; order Rosales; family Rosaceae; genus Prunus; species Prunus padus. The sequence continues at coordinate 25,122,637 of JANFAM010000014.1, read as the reverse complement.
GTTTCTTTTTATTTTCCCCCCAACCCCCATAAGCCATGTGACCTTATTTTGCAAGTTTCACGAATCAAGCTTAATTCTCTCTCTCAAATTCTCAAATTCTTATTTTACTGGGGATGCAATAAATCCATATCAGGTCGGGTCCCCATTGGGTTCCCAATCCAAATGGTGGGAGATTTTCGCAATTTTGGGATATTTTGATTGTATTTATGAGTAGTTTGGTTTGTTCAACGTCTTGAAGATCTTGAAGATCTTGAAGATCTGGTTTTCCATCCAAAATTTGCATCATTCCTATTTCTTTTTTTTAAATGTTGTTTTTAGTTTGTATTTTCTTGGATCTGAAAGAGGAAGAAAGATACTGAGGAAAAAAATAAAATAAACACTGAAGCAAAAAGTTGGAATTGCATCTGATTATTGTTAATCAAAATAATAAAATAAAATTTTGATTTATTAAAAAATAATAATTACAGTTTGTTATTTGATGCAAAAATGAACAGAACTAGACTCAAAGCCTAGCCAGTCCAAGCTAGCCCAATCCAATACTTCAAGTCCATCATAACCAGTCCAAGCCAGCCCACCAAACGAGGCCTAAGTGAGCGGAGTGTTCTTCCAGTATATCCATATATATGAGTCCTGTTCTCTTGGACCCCTCACTAGTAAAAAAAAACCCTTGCGTGACCAAATTTTGCTCGACGAAAAACAATTCGTCACGCAAAGTCACTTTGCGTGACGAAATTCAAAACTTCGTCGCACAAAGTCACTTTGAGTGACAATGTTGTGTCTTCGCGCAACTCAAGACTTTGTGCAATGAAGTTTGTTTCGTCACGCCAAGTCACTTTGCGCAACGAAACACACATCGTCGCACAAAGTCACTTTGCGTGACGACACAACATCGTCGCTTCAAGTGACTTTGCACAATGAAACAAACTTCGTTGCACAAAGTCTTGAGTTGTGCGACAAACTTTTGCGTGACGACACAACATCGTCGCTCAAAGTGACTTTGCGCGACGAAACATTAACTTCGTTGCACAAAGTCTTGAGCGACGAAGTGTGTTTCGTCGAGCAAAGTCTTTACAAAAATAAATAAATAAAATAATTAGTTTTTAAAATCTTCGCATGACGTAATCCAAATATTTCGTCACCTAAACCAATTTATTTTTGTTTTTTATTTTGTATGCATAACACTTAAGAAATTGAACGGTATATATATTTATTAAGTAGCTTTAAATATATTATTTTAGTTGGGATAAGTTTTTGTTAGAAAAATATATTATTGTACGTAGTTCGGATCGGGTTTTTGTTAGAAAATATATATTTTAAATTGACGATCGAATTAATTCATTGTATTCATATAGGGTCAAGGAGTGTAGCTGTAAAAAATCATCAACATCGAAGTTGAAATAACCACTAAATCATGATTTTTCGTTCATAACCGTCGAAAAGTTTCGTCGCCTAACCCTTATTTACTTATTTTTACATTTGGTCGCCTAAACCTTATTTATATTTTAAATCGTAAAATAAAAATATTTTATTTTTTCTTATTCATAACAATTATTTATATGAATATTGTGCTACGAACCAATTCTGCGTCTCACAAAACTTTGCGCGACCAACAATTCGTCTCGCAAAACTCTAAAAGTTTGGGCAGGCACCAAAAATGGGACGCGGGATTTTTTTTTAAAAAAAAATTTTAGACTTTGCGCGACCAACAATTCGTCACGCAAAACTCTAAAAGTACGTGGGAATTTTTTTTACATTTTTTTTAGACTTTGCACGACCAATATTTTCGTCTCGCAAAACTCTAAAAATTTGGGAGGGCACAAAAAATGGGACACGGGAATTTAAAATTTTTTTTTTTTAAAACTTTGCACGACCGATATTTTCGTCTCACAAAACTTTGCGTGACCAACAATTCGTAGCGCAAAACTCTAAAAATTTGGGCATGCACCAAAAATGAGATGCTGGATTTTTTTTTTTTAAGACTTTAAGCGACCAATATTTCGTCCAGCAAAGTGATAGGGTAAAACCAAAATAACTCCTCCACCATTTTCTCAATGTCTTTCTCTACTCTTACCTCTCCTCTCTCTTTACCTCTCCCCAAATCCGACCCTTTCTCTCACACTCACTCCTCTCACTTAATCTCACATCTCTCTCTTCACTATCTCTCACTTTCACTCACTCTCATCTCTCTTTTCACTATCTCTCACTCTCACATCTCTGTTTTCACTATCTCTCACTCTCACTCACTCTCTCTCTCACTATCTTCTCTAATTCTCTCGCACTCACTTCTCCCTCTCATTCTCACTCACTCTCAATCTTGCCAAAAGGTATATTCTCTCCAAATTTTAATTTTTTTTCATTAATATGTGTTTTTGGAGTTAGTTTTGAGTTTGTACGGGGTTTGGGGTTGAGTATAGGGTGAGGATTGGAGTTTGGGTTGGATTTGGGATATAACAATTTTAGGGTTGATTATGCCAATTTTTTGTTATTTGACCATTTTTTTTTTGTAGGGAATTGTCGAGACTTTGACAGCTAAAGTTGAGGATTAGGGCGCTATCAAAACATATCCTCTGCCACTACCACCACAATAGGCTTGTATTAGGATTTTATTATTGTACTTTGTTAATTTATGTGTACATTTTGAGTATTATAATATATATATATTGGATAATTTGATCACTATTTTTCATATATAATTTTATTTTGAATATGTCAATTTAAATTAAAGTAATTAAAAAAAATAAAATCATACAATTAAATTAAATTTAAAAAGTAAAAATTTGAAAAAAAATTAATATTTAGAGAAATAATAAAACAAAAACTCAAAAACCTTGCGCGACAAAATATTTTGTCATGCAAACTATTAAATTAATTTATTTTAATTAAAAAAATTTAAAACTTAAAAATTAAAAATTTTGAAATATTTCGTCGCGCAAATATTTGTGCAACGTTTGGATTCGTCGCACAAAGATCGCGCAAAGTAGCTTTGCGCGACATTAGAATTCGTCTCGCAAAATAGCTTTGTGCGACGTTAAGATTAGTTGCACAAAGTAGATTTGAGCGACATTAAAATTCGTCGCGCAAAGTAGATTTGCAAGACGAAGATTAGGTTTCGTCGTGCAAACCCTATTTTCACGAGCTTCGCGCGACGGATATTGCACGACCAAAATTTCGTCGCGCAGGTTTTGAGCGATGAAATTTTAGTTTGCGCAACAAACTTATTTTGTCGCGCAAAGTGTTTTTTGTAGTAGTGCCTGTGGTCCAAGAAACTAGTGGTCATCCACCCTTGAATTTAATCTAAGAACTCAGAAAAGACTACATTTTGTTTTATTTTTTTACGGCATGATATATTAATTTAACTTAAACAAATAAGTGAATCAGCCTGAAACACGTTCTTCTTAGAACGTGTTCTTCCTCTCATTGCTCACCGGAACAGCACCTTCGACTCCCGTGTTGCAAACAAAATTCTGGAGCCACAAATCCCCTCGCACTTCAACGGGATTGAACTTCGTGGCTCCGACAACCAAGCTCATTTTCTTGCTCTTCTTCCCTTTTGCACTCAATTTTCTGATTTGAAATCCAAAATCTGAGTGGTTCATGAACCCATATTTGGAAGATTTTCAATTTTTATTTTGGGCACTTTTATTCGATTTGAAGGAATATTTACATCGCCGCGACCTAGAATCCCACGCAACCTCAGCATCCTTTCCTTGCTGCCCAAGAAAATTCTAAAATACCAAAAAGAGCGTAACGTATATTGTACTCCACTTGGCGAGCTTAATTACAAAAAGACTCATCATGTCACCTGTCCTCTCACACATTCTAATTATATATATGAGGAAAAAAAGAAGGGTAAAAGTGGAAGAATGTTTTTTTGAGAGACGTGTCAAAATCAGAGCCATAAGTTCATTGTCACCAAACTCACATGATTTGAGTTTGAGTAGGCGAATTGCAATGCAATCTGTCTTTTTCCCAAACCTTCGTTAAATAAATAAGTTGGTATTTAAAATCCACGCCGACTCTAAAACCCTCCTCATACACCGACCTTACCTCGTCGTGAAAAACCCTAAACCCTAAAAAAGTCCAGACGACAAAACAGAAAACAATCAAACAAACAAACCCCCACTCTCTCTCTGTCTCAATCTCTCTATATCTATCATGAGCATGATGCTGGTGAGTCGAAGACACGTGGCGAAATCCATGGTGGGCGTCGCAGGAGGCACAATACGCCTCTTCTCCAGCGCAACAACTACGGCTTGTAGTGGCACCGGAGCAGTAGCAGCCGCCAAGCAGTCTACGAGGATGGGTGTTCCTACTTGGACGAAGAGCGGCACCACTTACTGGGTTCAGATGGGTTGTGGGGCCCGGAGTGCCAGCACCGTGGCGCTGGGTGGCAAGGACGACTATGGGGAAGAGAAGAAGCAGCATGCAGCAGATCATGGCTCCAAGCCTTCCTTTGATAACGGTTCAATCGGGCATGACAATAAGGATGAGAAAGGGATCGCCAATTATTGGGGTGTGGGACCCACCAAGCTTACCAAAGAAGACGGCACCCAATGGAAATGGACTTGCTTTAGAGTATGTACCTCTTTCCTTATTTTTATGCCACACAAAAAAAATTTACCTTGAATGAAATTTTAATTTCGTCACTAGAAAAAAAATTTAGCCGACTATTTATAAAATTTATAATTTTCAGTGATCAAATTGAATTTTCGTATAAAACTCAATGACCAAAGAAGTTTTTTTTTCTCCCTTTTTAATTATTATCTTATGTAAATTTCGCTGAAATTTGGTTTTGTGAAATATTAATTTGAAGCCATGGGAGACGTACAAAGCCGACCTGTCGATAGATCTGAATAAGCATCACGTGCCAACAACTTTCTTGGACAAAATGGCTTACTGGACCGTCAAGTCTCTCCGATGGCCTACTGACCTTTTCTTCCAGGTATATATGTCACATAATTAATTAAATTTTATTCGACTATATTTATATATTTTAACAAAATTTTCATTGTTCAGAATCACTATATTTATATATATGTTATTACTAGTTGGACTTGGAAGTAAATACGCCTCACAATCGGGTCAAATTTGAATCAATCAAACATATTTGGTGAATGATCGATCTAATTTATAGAAACCGTATACACTCTTTTTACTTTGGAAGAATCCTGACATTTTTACTTTTTTTTTAATAATTATTTGAAATTAATAAATTATGATAATAATAGTTGTTAATGTTATTTCTTGAAAAAAAAAATTGTTGTAACATGAAAGTTGGTGGTGATCAGAGACGGTATGGGTGCCGAGCAATGATGCTAGAAACAGTCGCAGCAGTGCCTGGGATGGTAGGAGGGATGCTGCTGCACTGCAAGTCCCTGAGGCGGTTCGAGCACAGTGGAGGGTGGATCAAAGCGCTGCTGGAAGAAGCGGAGAACGAGCGAATGCACCTCATGACCTTCATGGAAGTAGCCAAGCCCAAGTGGTACGAGCGTGCCCTAGTCGTCACGGTTCAAGGTGTCTTCTTCAATGCATACTTGTTGGGGTATCTCCTCTCGCCTAAATTCACTCATCGAATGGTCGGGTACCTTGAGGAGGAAGCAATCCACTCCTACACTGAGTTCCTCAAGGAGTTAGATAAAGGGAACATAGAGAATGTGCCAGCTCCAGCCATTGCTATTGATTATTGGCAGCTCCCACCTAACTCTACGTTGAGAGATGTTGTCACGGTTGTTAGGGCAGATGAGGCACATCATAGAGATGTCAATCACTTCGCATCGGTAGCTACTATCAACTAATATTTACTGCTTAGTAAAACTTAATTAGTCCATATTTCTTATTGGTGTGATTCAATTTTGCAGGACATACACTATCATGGCCGCCAACTGAAAGAATCTCCGGCTCCAATTGGTTACCACTAGGGCTGGGCCACCGACACAACCCGCTCCGACGGCCTGACAAGTTATCATGATACCTTCTTCCCCTTTTTTGTAGAAATTTTTTTTTTAAATTTTTGGGTAAAGTGATGATATCTTTACTAGTGCAGGTGCTAAATGAACCTGCGCTTTGTCTACTACCAACTTCATTACACACTTTGGAAATCGATTTCTTGGTTTTTTATTTCTAAAAAGTACAGTTTTTACAAAAAGTTCCCATCCAACAGTATGATGCAAAAAGCTTCAATCTTGTTCATATCAGTCACATCCAATTGGGTTGTTTAATTGCTTTACAAAGCCTGAGTCCAAAAAATAAATAAAATAAAATTGCTTTGAGCCTTGGACAAGCATGACACAAGAGAAGGAGGTTTTTAGTTCTACTGAGTTTGGAAACAGTCCTTTACTAACACTAAATTAGCAGACCCACAGATCATGTCTTTACTTTTTAATCTACCACATGCATGCTGCAGAATATAAAACACAATCCAGGCAACAAAGAGACACAGAAGTAAATGTAAGGTCTCTCTGCATTTTCCATTTTTTTTTTACTAGAAGGCTAAAACAAGTGACAAAAACATAGAGCAACATATACATGAAAAAACAATTGGTGCTAACCCAAGGGAAAATATGCAAAAGGCTCAAAGAACTTAAATGATGTATTATATTGGTATTACGACCCACGAATCATTTGTTGGAGAACTAAACTAAGGGGGGTGTATTCAATTGAGATTTTAAAAGACTATTTATGGATAAATAAGTCCAGTTGATTTTAAAAGACTATTTAGGAATGTAATGACTTATAAGATTTTATTAAAGATTTTTTAATCAGGATTTTTTACTTATTGGATTTCAAAAGATTTATATCATAAGAATTTATAAGATTTGAAAGGATCACATAGATTTTTTATTGAACTGGGAGCATTCGAGAAGTTCATATTTTTGTTCAGCATCAGCACTGAACCAGAAAGGCAAATAGTTGTCTAGCCGATACACACTTCATGCCCATGCATGATTTCACCAAGGCATCATTAACGCTTTATTTTGAAAGAAAGAATTTTCAGGGTACAAGTTTTTCCTGCTAGAACTTGTTCTGAAGCTTGTGAATATATGAGATGTAATGATTCATGCATTCTCAAGGCTTGAATTCCATTCTCTGTTTAAAAAGTTCATAAGTTATTTTTCTTGTCAGAAAAGAATCTCAATGATTTTCTATATTATGATAATGCGTAAACATTCAGGGACCAAATCGAGAATAAAAAGAGAGAGAAACAGAAAAAGAAACAATAATGCGGAAAAGTAACATGCATTGAAAATCCATTCAATCGAATCCAAGCGAGCAGTTTTCAACCAAAGGCATATGTCAAAGGCAGAACAATCGATAAAGGGTACCAAGCCTTTGGATCCAAAGCAATGAGCTTCTCTGCGGACCAAGTTCTCAACATACTCATCTTCATCCACGTAAACAAAACATGGGTTGGAATCTATGCAAGTGTTTGATTCAACTTTCAATTGATTCAACCAATTTTCATCTTCATAATTTCCTTAGCGATTAAGCTCGTGCATGCATAGCATTTACTGCTCACTATGTTCAAGGATTTTCCATCCTCCAAATTAACATAACGGGATATGAATATGATGATCGAAACACGAGACCGTCTTTAAGTAAGAATTTCCATGTATGAATTTCACTAGGGAACCATTTATTTCCACATCCTAGTCCCAACAAAACATTTACAAAAGTGCGGGACTACTTAGAATGTCCTGTAACTATCACCCTCATTATATAAAGGCACTGGAAAAATTAAAGTTTGTAGAAGCTAAATTACAAAAATATTTAGACACCGTAGTAAAAATTAGTCATCGGCATATGTGTGAAACCTCTTCAATAAGCCGAGACAGTTTTCCTACATGTCACCTGGTCCCGATCCAATCGCTTCTGTCTTCAAAACCATATTACATTGCTAAAGCCTATTCTGGCCAACTTTGCTCATCACAAAGAAGACCTAGAGAGAAAAAAATTAACATGATCAAATTTTGAAAAAAATAAGAGCATTCATTCATTCATGAACCTAGTAATTCTAATTTGCAGATATAATGTGTCAAGTAAGCAACTGGAGTCACACAGTACCTTCAACCATTCTCAGAGAGAGTGACCACCACCCATCTCAGAGATCTGGTATTGATCAAGAGACTCTTCAATCACTTTATCATGCTTCCCTTCCAAAACTCCTCGGAGAGTTATCACCGCGTCATTCGTCTTCTTGAGGATATTGTTCTCATCTTCAATTTCCAACCGTTGAAGGTCATTCTACGATGAAGTGAGGCTCACAACAACGGCAAACTGGGCAGCTGCAGCCCAGCGAGAAGATGCCAGCCATCTCCTTTGTCCATCTAGTTGATTGTTCTCCTCTGTCCATCTGTTCATCTTCTCTTCTCTAGCAGCCAAAAAAAAAATCTAACGTGTGTAACTTTTTAGTGGGAGGTATAAATACCAAACCCTATCTCAATCAGACTTTTTACGTGAGATTTTTTTTGTCTACTAGAGAAGATGAACAGCTCTTCGTGAACAAGGTATTGCTTCCTTCTCCTACTGTGTCTTCTTGCGTTTATTGTCTGTCTATTTGCTATATGCCATGTTCGTATATGGTCTGTGTCTATGGCCCTTCGTGGGTTTGCTGCTACCTTTTCCATAGCTCTATGGCCCTTCGTGGGTTTGCCGTTACCTTTTCCATGTTTATATATGATAGCTCTATGGCCCTTCGCATGACGTATATATATAAGGCTGGCGTTTATATGTGAATAGAATAGGAGTAGACTTGTCAAATGCTGTTTATTTGTTTATATGTTTTCGTCTTTAATTAATTTGTTTTCTTTGTCTAGATTCCAAGAGTGGACTTGTCAAATGGTGTGCTTTCTTTCAACTAACTCATTAAATATCCAACACTGATGGGTTTCGTTAGAAAGAAGAATTGGCAGAGACAATTCTTGTTTACATTAACTTTTTTTATACATGCAAAACTCAACTTTATATAAACAAGAATTGGCAGAGACAATTAGAAAGAAAATATAAAATAGGAAACATGAGTGAAATTCTTTTGTTTGCTTTTCTTGTTTGGTATGATACGTGTTCTTGTGAAATAACTAATAAATTTCTTACATATGTTGTAGTTGTAATTTAAATGGGGGATTCACAACAAGAAAATAACAAAGGTAGGGGACCACTAAACCCGGACTTGTATTTTACTGTATGTATGAAGTAATAAATATGTTTGCATGAGAACTTTGCATTGTTTTTGGTTGGCATATCTATTGTATGGATTTATTGACGGTGTTTTGAGATTACCTGAGAGTGAAAGGGGCATAGCGACCAACTAGTCCTGCAGTCCCCGCGCCTGTCAGGATAGTTTTATGAGTTATAGCCATGAAATGGACACTCTCGCTATGGAGCCACCGAGTTGGATAAGTTTGTGGTATGGGTAGTTGGCCTAAAGTGATCGGTCATCAAAAGACTACTATTGGATATCCAAAAACTAGTTTTGAAAGGTTGTATGAGCATCCATGTTTTATCTGGACATCCCGATTTATTGGGAAGTAAGTGAAATATTTATTTTATGTTGTGGTGCATTATGATTTTGGTTTTAAGCTAAACCATGCCTGGGCTATATTTAATAGTTATTTTTGTTGCCTACTTTTAAACCTGCTGAGGGTCCCCCTACTGGGGGCAGATGAGGTAAATGATGCTCACCCCTACATTACATCTTGCACGTACTGTGTACACAATTCGTGAGGTTCTTGGATGATGGTCTTGCGGTAGCTTTCTGCTTCTCAACTCCGATCTCGTATCCAAATTATTTCCTATTGTGGGCAAGTCGTTTATTCTTATTCTGCTGAGAGTAGTGTTGTTTTTTTTATATTGTGAATTCTAAGTCTCGATTATAGACCATTGGGGTTGTAATTTCAAGTTGTATTTTACAATTTATTTTTAGGTTACTACCAAATTTATTTGTAACCTGATGGGTTGGTTTTAATAAAGTGGTTTAATTTCCATTTTTATTTTTATTTTTCCTCTGCCAATAAAACTTTGATCCAACCCATTTTAACTACACAAAAAGGGCTTAACGTGTCTCAAGAACACTTGGGAGTATGACGCTCTGGAAATTGAGCGTTGTATTCTCGGGAATTCTCGAGGCATTGCTGCTTGTCCTTTACCTTCCACCCTCACCCTCCCCTACCACCTCTCTCTCTCTCTCTCTCTCTCTCTCTCTCTCTCTCTCTCTCTCTCTCTCTCTCTCTCTCTCTCTCTCTCTCTCTCTCTCTCTCTCTCTCTCTCTCTCTCTCTCTCTCTCTCTCTCTCTCTCTCTCTCTCTCTCTCTCTCTCTCTCCCGATCCATCCCCACCCCCACCCCCAACCCTTGGGGGTGGGTGCGAAGGCCATGGCCATGGGCCTTCAATTAAGGGGGCCCCAAATATATAATTATATATATATATATATACCAGCGTCCAACTTTACCAAAAAAAAAACACACACACACACACACGATGAAATTAAATGAGGAAACACAATTCCTCTTGCCGAAGAAACCCCAACAACACGTTTCCTCTTTTCCCACGCAATGCCTACTCCTAGTTTCTCCTTGGAAGAACATACTCTCTATTTAATCCACCGAGCGCTTAATCCACCACCATATTATTCTCTATTTTCCCAATATCTCTTCAATCTATCCATTATTTTCAGTTTCTCTCATCCCTCTTTTCTCATATTGTAACCCTAAGAATCGATCTCTCATTGAAAGCTCACAGTTTTTTATTGTTTGATCTCTGTCTTTGAGATTGATGTTGACCAAGAGGAAAGAAGCATGAGAATTTGAAGGGGGCTTCATCTCAGCCACATACCATCCCTTAGCCCCAGCCTGATAGGACCGTCGCTCACACTACATCACCCTGCACTATTCCTTTATATTTCACTGCAATAGCTTAGATTCTATTTCTTAAAAAGCTAGGAAACAGTTATCCTTTTCTCTCAATATGCTTGCCATGTGGCATAATCCAGAATAATGTATAAATACCTAAGACCATCTCCAACTCAAGAGGTTAGAATGTTAAATTTTGAGTTTTAAGTTCAAAAACCATCTCCAACCTATGTATTTGTTGGGGGCTAAAAGCTTGCCCAATCAACTTATCGGGCTATAACCGCTTGGTAGTATATGTGAGTCGTGAGGTATGTATTGTCCTTCAAAATTATTTTGTTCCACATATTACATTTTTTTACTTCTTATTGCAATAAGAAATATTAATAATTCTTTGTGCAATTGTAGCATGTAGCAACTTCTTCTTGTTGACGCCTATAGGATACAATTTTATTTTATTTTGAAATTTAGAGCGATCGCTAATTACTAAGAAACATATGCTAATTCTCGAGGCAAAGGTTGTAGCAAGTTTTGACATGACCTTCACAAAAATTTGAATATGTGAAAAAAGAAGAAGAAATTAATACAAATCTCATAAGCCTATATAAAGTAAACATGGTGCTAGTAAACTTTTAACATCATATGTCAACTTGATTTAATCACTTTAACAAATTATTGTAAAATATTTTGTGTGATTACGTGTTGATGCTCTATTTTATGTTTATACATATAAATCTTATAAACATATATAAAGTAGTTCATTACGTTAATATTGTATCTTATAACCAAGGAATAAAATATCCATAATATCCTCGATATTTCCACGAAATTTCCGTATTTTTGGACTACCGATATTTCCGATACCATCGATATTTTAGATATCCATGAACCAAAATATCGATAATATTGACGATATAGACCGAAATATCGATAATATCCCGATATTTCCATCGAAATTTCCGTATTTTTGGACTACCGATATTTCCGATATCATCGATATTTTATTCCTTGCTTATAACCAAAAAGATATCGATATAGGGTCAAGCTCAATCTGTCATAATTTAGAGTTTAGTGTTTGAGGTTCATACTAGAAAAATAATTCAATTCGAACGATGTAGTTTTGTCATACACAATTTCAGGACAAAAGATGTGTTGGAATTTAGGAGATGTGATGTGTTGCACTGATACCATTGTTGGTTTTTTATTTTCTTTTACATATTGAGTTAGAAGAGCCAAAGTCAAGGGAAGAAGCTTCCTAGTTTGACTTCACACTTGACACTTTGCATTGGTCCGAGCAAGAAAGAAAGAAAACAATCTCAGCCTCTACATTTCCGTTCTTTGTTAGTTTGTAGATTTTGTCTTTGATGACAGAGAAAGGATAAACGAGCAGCTGCAAAGAAACAAAGAAGTAACTAGTAGCTGGAGGTGCTGTGCTGAAAGCTGATCTAGTTGATCTTGTTCATGGCTAGCTCTTGGCCACAGTGTCCTCCTTTTGAGTTTTCAAGCAAGTACTACCACGTGGCAGGTGATGGAGGTGGGTGTGTGAGGCAAACCAGTGCTCAATCAGGGCGTTGGTTATTCTGTGATTCTTGGCTTTGGAGCCTTCTTTGCTATCTTCACATCTTTCCTAGTATTCGTCACATCTTCATTTTAGTATGGAGTAAAAGAGTTGTCATTATTGACGTTTGTTTTTTGTGTGTTTATTAACCTTTTCACTAAATAAAATAAATAAATAAATTATATTTACCTTTTACCAATGTCATTTACCATATCCCAATTTCCTGGTTTCTTTATATGTACTTTTGGGACTGAGTACACACGTACGTCAATGGATGGAGAGGCTCAAGATGGTGACATATAATATTGGTTTGCATGGGAGTTTTTGTCTAAACCCCTAACTTGTGATGCCTATATGTTGTTCACAAAACAGAATTGAATTGTAGGGATTTGGTGAAATTTATGGTTTTCAATTGACATGGATTCAAACTTCAGTGGGTAGATTGAAACTTGAATGGATTCTAACAGCTATCTTGATCATATTCTAGCTTCTTGGCATTCAATTCATGTTTCTAATAAAATGTAAGCTAATAAACTATTTTTTTGTAATCACATAATGCTGGCGCCCATTTCTTGCTAAACAATATATTAATTATTTAACCTCCAGCCTTGTATGTTCATATGCTTTAAAATTCAAACACAAAATTTGATGCGTTGTATGTTTATCTGTGGGTCAGGTATGGCTGGAGAAGCGATACGGTTCCAAGCACACATCGGAATGGTTCAACACTGCAGGAAGAAATGTTAAAACAGGACTCATTGCCAGTGTGATTGTATCCCAGGTACAGTCCCTAGCACGTAAACCATTTACAGATTTTAGTGGAAAAGTTTTATTTCTTGAGATGATTTTGATGGAATGATTGCTCTTCTTTTTTGTTGAAAATTTGTGCAGTGGACTTGGGCTGCTACAATCTTGCAAAGTTCAAATGTTGCTTGGGAGTATGGAGTAAGTGGACCTTTCTGGTATGCTAGCGGGGCTACAATTCAGGCATGTCGAAGCTGTTTCCTTCTGTTGATTGTTAGAGATAGCTCATTATGAATAATCTTCATATAAGAGAAAACTAAGGCATGTTAGATTAACAACTTAATGTTCCTGATAATTAGGTACTCTTGTTTGGTATAATAGCTATAGAGATCAAGAGAAAGGCTCCTCATGATCACACTGTTTGCGAAATAGTGAAATCCCGGTATGTGTGGTTCGATAAACCAAAAGATAAGATTCATTAAGTTCCATCCTCCCTTACGGGGACAAATGTGATGAATAACATTCCTCTTCAGCTGGGGCACAGCAGCACACATTGTCTTCCTCAGTTTCTGCTTTTTGACAAATATTATTGTAACTGCAATGCTGCTGCTCGGAGGTTCAGCTGTCGTAAATGCACTTACAGGAGTAAACGTCTATGCTGCTAGCTTCCTGATACCTCTTGGAGTAATTGTCTACACATTAGCTGGAGGACTAAAAGCTACCTTCTTGGCAAACTACATACATTCTGTTATAGGTAGTCATTTAAATTTCTTTTATAATGCCCTTGATGCATTTTGATATGTTGTCTCTGTAGTCTAATTCATGTCACCCTGAGATATGTGTTCTTGGTTTGGTTTCAGTTCATGTGGTACTAGTCATATTCGTTTACCTTGTATACATAGCAAGCAGCGAGCTCGGTAGCCCCACCATCATGTACAACCGTCTGGTAGAGGTAGCGAGTAAATCAAGAATTTGTAAGGAGCCTATTTCTCATCATGGGCAGTCTTGTGGTCCTGCTAGTGGGAATTATAAAGGGTCGTACCTAACAACGTTGAGTTCTGAGTAGTAGGATTTGATTTAAGTTTCCTAGTTTATTTGGATTGGTTCCTTTGTGGATTAGGATTTCTTTTTACTACGGGATTTTTATCCTATTATCTCTAGGTTTTAGTTTGCTATAAATACTCCCTATGTAGTTCTTTAAAATTTAGAGTTGAGATATAAAGAAAAGTTTATTTTCCTGAGATTGGAGACTTCTTGGTGTGAAGCCAAACCCCTTTGGTGTGATTCCAAACCTATCCCTTTTGTGCTATTTTCTATTTTCCAATGTTTTCGCTTCCGCTAAACTACCTAAACACTCAATTCACCCATATCCTACATCAAATTTGGCATCAGAACCTGGTTTTCATTTTCCTTGGATTCAAAATTATTTAGTATTTCTTGTTCTTCACGCCGTGTGTCAAGTGATGGCTCCGACTAAGCCTGGAAAGACAGACAAACCAGGGACGAACTTTGAACTTCTTGTTCAGATGATGGAGAACCTCTCAAAGCAAATGTCAGATTTGAACACTAGATACGAAGACCGATTCAGACTCCTGGAACGTCGCTTTGCAGACATGGAAACAACTAATCAACATGACGAAGCAAGTGTGAATGGAGAAGAGAGGAATCATGAGCGACAACGTCATGATAGAAGGAATGATCGAGACGCAGAGAGACACAATTTTCATCGTGGCTATGAACAAGACCCTGATGAAAGGATGATGAGATCAGTGAAAGTTGACGCTCCTAATTTTGATGGTGAGCTAAATCCTAAAGCACTCCTCGACTGGTAGCTACCATGGATCGCTATTTTGAGTGGCATGACATGTCTGAAGCTCAAAGGGTGAGATTTGCTAAGATAAAATTGGTGGGTCAAGCTGGATTGTTTTGGACCAATGTTGAAACACAACTAGAGAGAACTGGTGAAGAACCAATCATCCATTGGGGTGAGATGAAAGAAAGGTTGAAGCAGAAATATCTACCATTATCCTATCAACAGAGTTTGTTGGACGAGTGGCAAACTCTTCGTCAAGATAACATGCCAGTTGCTGAATATATTGCAAAATTTGAGGAATTCATGTTGCGATGTGACATAAGGGAAGATCGAAGGATGACTATTTCTCGATTTAGAGCAGGACTTCATCCAAAGCTTCAAAGGGAATTAATTCCTCATACTGTGAATACTTTAGAGAGGGTTTTTCAGACGGTACAAGAATTAGAGAAGTATTTAAAGTCGTCCAATGTAGTCAAGCAAATTGATTCTCAAAGATCTGATTTTCATGTTGGCACATCTGTGACTCCAAGTTCTACAACTCCAACATCTACAACTAATTTAGTAAAAACTTCCAAGGGAAAGGGAGTGCTAGTTGATACACATGGTGGTGGAACGCAAAGATGTTACAGATGCCAAGGTTTTGGACACTTTGCTGTCCAATGCCCAACGAATGAGGCAACAAGAAATCTGTGTGCACACGTTAACGAACAAGCTGACAATCAAGGCGAATTCGAGGAAGAAATTTATGAACCACAACAACCTTATGAAGATTGTGGAATCGACTTTAAAGTCCCTCATCTAACATTAGCAGTAGTAAGGTGTACTTTGGCTCAACCTAGGAAGGAAACTGAGGATTGGCGTAGAACTTCCATTTTCCACACTTACATCAAGTATGGAGATAAAGATTGTAAGGTGGTCATAGATAATGGGAGTTGTATCAATCTGGTGTCAACGCTAACTGTTTCGTGTCTTGGTTTGTCGCTCGAGAAGCATCTTGTGCCATACAGAGTAGCATGGATCGACAATACACCTTCTATCCCTGTTACCCAACGGTGTCGCGTTCCTATACAGTTTTCATCTTACAAAGATCATGTTTGGTGTGATGTGGTGGATATGGATGTGAGTCATATTCTCTTGGGAAGACCATGGATCTACGACTACAATGTTACCATCTTGGGTCAAGAAAATATATGTTCGTTCATCCATAAAGGAAAGAAGATCACGATGAAGCCACTTCAACCTAAGCTCGTGAATCAATCTATACCAAACAAAGAGGAGCAAGACAAAGTAGGTAAAGCCAAAGCTTTACATATCATTATGCTTAAAGAATGTAAGGAAGATATACAAGTTCCTAGTCAAGTCGAAGTTAAACCAGATTCTCGTAGTACTCGGATTACAAAGGAGGACCTGCCACACATTGATCCCGACGTTTTGGAATGTTATTACAGCTTTATCTCGCCGGAGATCTTTTCAGCCATGGGGAATTGATGCGGACATCATTAGTTAGTTTCCTGAAATTTTAGTTTCCAAATTTGGATAGGAAAACTAGTTTTCCAGATTCTAGTTTTCACCAGGATTTCTAGATTTTCCGGATTTCACTAAGTTTTAGTTTCCAGTTTTTAGTGATGTAGGACAGCCCGTAGGTTTTAGAGTAAACACTTAGCAATAGAATAGAGAAGAAATAAGAGATTGAGGAGAAGAATTAGGGATCGAAGTGACGAAGGGAAAGGGAAGGAATCAGAGAGTTTAAAGTAAGGAATTTATCATTCATCAAGTCTGCCTTATAAGATTACAAGCTGCTCTATTTATAGAGACAAAACCCCTTTTAGTTTAGGAAAAGGAAAAGTAAACTTTAAGAAATAGGAAAACAAATTAACTAATAAGAGATCCTTCAACAACAAGGAATCTTTAACTAAATTTGGAAAACTAATAATAGGAAAACTAATCCAAATAGAATTAGGAAAACTATTCATATGCATTCTGCATCATTCTCCCCCAACGAAAAGAACTCGACACTGGAGAGTAAACCAAGATTAAGGACGATGACGGCGTTGGTAAGTATGGATGATAGGAGGACGAGATGCAGCCAAATCAAGATCATGAAGAGCATCCTGATAATTGTGCAATAGATTGGAATCCAATTGGCGAAATTCAGCTTCTATAATCCAAGTATCCTCAGTAGCAGGCCTTCCAACCCAACGAACCAAATAACGGGTAGAACCTCCAACAGACGAGGCCACAACTTCTTGATCCAAGACGTTAGCAATCTGATATGTAGGGGCAGAACCGGTAGAGGAATATGCGGCACCGGAGGAATGGAACCTGTAATTTTATTTATGGCGCGTCCACACACATTCGCTAGAAGCCATACTTTTTGGGGGTAAGGAGAACTGGAACAGTACAATGACTTAAACTATAACGAATAAAACCCTTATCCAACAACCCCTGAATTTGTTGATTCAATTCCTCTCGCTCAGGTGGATTCATACGATAATGGGGAAGATTAGGAATTTGCGAACCAAGAACAAGGTCAATGGCATGCTGAATCTCTCTCGCTGGAGGTAGTTCATATGGTAAGTCATCAGGTATGACATCAGAGAATTCAATGAAGAGCTGCTGTATGGGTTCAGCAAGTGGAGTCGGGGTGCAGTCAGATGCCGGTTTAAGCAAGAAAGTAAAGACCACACCATTGTCTTGCAGTTCATGTGTAAAGTCTACATGTGATAAAATACTCAATCGATGCTCTGAAGCCTTCTCTTTAAGTGACAGTGTTGGTTGAACATCCTTAGTTGGTTTGATGGCCAGATTGGAAGGCTTTAGCGTTATCTTCTTTCCCTCATGTTGAAAAGTATAGGTGTTCTCTCTGCCGCAACTTTTCACACCTCGGTCATAAAGCCAAGGCCGGCCTAGTAGCATGTGTGCAACACTCATAGGTAGGATATCACAATAAAGTTGCTCGTGATAGGGACCCAATTGAAGAGGAACAAGACATCTTTCAGTAACAGGTAACCTGGTTTTATCTACCCAGCCAACATGAAAAGGATGGGAATGTGGCTCGACCTGAAGGTGAAGGCAATCGACAGCAGTTTTAGAGATAACATTCAGCGTACTTCCCCCATCAATAACTAGTTGGCATCTATTGGTACCGCAAGGGACATAGGTTGAAAGATACTTGTGTGTTTCCATGAATCAAGAGGTGGAGGTGTAGATGCTGAATAAATACAACGCATAACACTCACTTGGTGAAACGCCTCCTCCTTACAGCAATTATTAGGTTATGGATCATAAATAGGTTCAAGGGGCTCCACATACTCATCCACACAAGAGTCCTCATTGAGGGAGCCAACGGTTAAAGTTCTGTGAGGACAACGGGAGGCAATGTGACCCTTAGCGTGGCAATGATAACATTCGATATGAGTAGCCATGGATGGGGCTGGTCTTTTTTCTGTTGCGGGTATAGTAGGAGTAGGTGGAGCGGCAATGCCATTGTTGGAGCTAGGAGTACTACAGTTTGGAGTAGGAGTGGAAGAGTGCCCGGAATGCCCTGTATATCTACGTTGTGGACACAAAAAAGTTTCAACTTCTAATGCGTGGCAATATGCATCTTCCAAAATATGCGGACGGAACCGACGGACTTCACGCTTGATATCGTCACGAAGACCATGGATAAAGTGAGACATAGTGATGTCGGGTTCTTCACGAATCCACGCGCGTATCTTGTGTTCGATAAAACGAGCGTGGAATTCAGTAATGGTCAAACTTCCTTGTGAAAGGGTCCATAATTGATCATACAATTGATGGTGATAAAAGGTGGGAAGATATTGTTCACGAAGCTTTAATTTCATCTCGTCCCATAGAGTCATAGGCGGCTGTCCAAATTGATAGAGTTGCTCCTCCATGGAATTCCAATATTGTCTAGCGGCTCCTTGTAGCGTCATTTTACCAATGCGAAGTTTATGAGCATCCGTCAAGTCGTACCAGGCGAAATAATCTTCCATGGCTTGAACCCAATCAAGAAACATCGTAGGATCCCCACGACCATTAAAAGTAGGAGCAGTAAGCTTGATATGGCGGATAACATCGTTATCAAAATGGCGAGGGGGATGAGTGTACTGATCATGTGGAACAGGTGGCATGGTAGGAGCCTGAGTAGTCACTGGAGGAGGGCCCGTTGTGTGTTGGGTATAATGGGGCGGTGGCAAGGCGTATGGCACAGCCTTGAATTTTTTATCCACCGGTGGGTTGGGCAAAAGGCCACTTGTTGGCGGTGGCATAGACGAGCTCGAGAGCACCACTGAGGTAGAAGAAGGTTCAGCATGTCCAGCCCGAAAGTGGTTAATAAGCAACTGAACGGAGTCTTGGAGTTTGGTGATGGCAAGGTCCGTTGTCGCACGATGTTTGTGAGCCTGTACCAACTCATCTTTGAGGTCAGTGCTGAGCTTGGAGAGTTGGGTTTCTATGCGAGCGATATCGTCAGAAACTTTGTCTTGGAATGCATGACATTGTTCCGCAAGGTTGGCCACGGTTTGGGGTGCCATGGCAGAGAGCAAACGCAAGCGAAAGGGAGGGAAGGCTCTGATTACCAATTGATGTAGGACAGCCCATAGGTTTTAGAGTAAACACTTAGCAATAGAATAGAGAAGAAATAAGAGATCAAGGAGAAGAATTAGGGATCGAAGTGACGAAGGGAAAGGAAGGAATCAGAGAGTTTAAAGTAAGGAAATTTATCATTCATCAAGTCTGCCTTATAAGATTACAAACTACTCTATTGACAAAACCCCTTTTAGTTTAGGAAAAGGAAAAGTAAACTTTAAGAAATAGGAAAACAAATTAACTAATAAGAGATCCTTCAACAACAAGGAATTCTTAACTAAATTTGGAAAACTAATAATAGGAAAACTAATCCAAATAGAATTAGGAAAACTATTCATATGCATTCTGCATCAGGAGGGCTAGTGTCTGGGATTATCAACATAGTCGGAAACTTTGGCACTGTTTTTGTTGATAATTTAAGCTGATCAATAGATTACAAGCAGACATCTTTTAAATGTCTTAAGTTCAAAATTTGTCACATTTTACAAGTTACATTGAAAACTTCAGGGATACTGGGTAAGTGCCATAGCTGCACGGCCTTCATCTACGCATAAGGGCTACCTGCTAGGTGGACTTGTCTGGTTTGCAGTCCCATTCTCATTGGCAACATCATTGGGACTGGGAGCGTTGGCACTTGATCTACCATTTACAGAGAGTGAAGCAAGTCGCGGACTTGTTCCTCCTGCCACACCTATAGCTTTGATGGGAAAAGAAGGATCTGTGCTTCTTCTTACTATGCTTTTCATGTAAGTTCAAGCATAAATGTTTTCGAGTCAACGAACATAGCATGCCAAAACATTGAAGAATTGAACTCTAGTAAAGTATTTATCTTACTTGTGTTTCATTTTACTTTGATTTTTTTAATTTTTTTATTTGGATCTGTAGACAGTTTATCTTGTTGAGACAATTTAATACATTTACTGTCAGGATATATCGAAGACTTGAGGATTACCTAACTCTGTTGCACTTTCTGTTTCAGTGTCTTTATGGTTTTGATAATTCAACTCTCTTATATAAGCAGGGCAGTGACATCAGCTGGTTCTTCAGAGCTTACAGCAGTATCCTCATTATGCACATACGATATCTACCGTACATACATAAACCCGGATGCAAGCGGGAAGAAAATCCTCCAGGTATCAAGGGGTGTCATCCTTGCTTTTGGATGCTTTCTGGGGATGTTAGCAGTCATACTAAACAAGGCTGGAGTTTCATTGGGTTGGATGTATCTGGCCATGGGAGTGCTCATTGGTTCAGCAGTTATTCCCATTGCGTTTATGCTTCTATGGAGAAAGGCAAATGCAATTGGTGCAATTCTAGGAGCAACTGTTGGCTGTGTTCTTGGGATCATCACTTGGCTATCTGTTACAAAAATTGAGTATGGCCGCATAAATCTTGACACAACTGGTCGAAACGCGCCAATGCTTGCTGGAAACCTTGTCTCTATACTTACTGGTGGAGCCATACATTCTATCTGCAGCTTCTTGTCACCACAAAACTATGATTGGGGCACCACTAAGAAGATCACTGTGGTTGAGAAAGAAAGGAGTGATCTACCAGCAGAAGAGTACAAAGAGGACAAAATTGTTGAGAGCATAGGCATGGATTGTGAAATGGGGTGTTGGCTTTACTGTGGTCATTGTTTTGTTGTGGCCTCTTCTCACTCTTCCAGCAGGAAAACTTTGGAGAACTTATTAAATTGCAGATTACAGTATATGAGAATGTAGATGTCTGTCAGAAGATGAATAATGCATGAACTTCCCCAAATGTTTCTTATTGATATTTCATAAATTGTTTCTGAATGCAGGGGATTTCAGTTTAGCGTACTTCACATTCTGGGCAGTCATTGCAATAGCATGGGGTACGATCGGTTCGATTGCAATCATTGCATTACCGATAGTAGAAAGCTGGGAAACGATCAAGAGTGTCATTCTTGGATTGTTTACAAAATGACAGGCTCATGGAAAAGGTCAAGGAAATGAATCTGAGGCTGCACACAATCATGCTGACTATACCTGAATCAGAGAAGATTTACTTGCTCGAGAAAGAGAAGGCTAAAAGGAAAGAAGCATCAGAGCAAGAAACCCACTCTTTTTCTGCTGCAGGACAAGCACGAGACTTGGTCAGTGGTGGAAGACTACATATGGTGGCAATCAAATTGGCTTAAACCAATCATATGAATTTGCTTTTTCTTGGTGTAATGCTTGGGTTAATGAGGATCAATGTTGAGCCTCTAACCCCTTCCCACATTTGTGGAACATTTAATCAAACTGTACTCAAGAATTGTATAATGTTTATTACCAAGCAACAGCTTTTGAAGTTCACTGCATGAGGTGGATGTATTGGTATCAGGCTTTTCATTTCAACATTTTCGGCATCTTTTGAACTCATCAGTTGTGAGGTTGCTCGGGTTTTGAACTGATAATCTACCACTTTGTATGTTCAAAAAATCATCCCAGTTTTGAGCTCAATGTCATTCTTCACAGCGATCCAAATCCTTATTTGATAAAGTTGATTGCTTACAATTCCAAAACTTACCAACAAAAAATATGTACCTGTGACAAGATCATTGATAACCAACCTCTTAATCACAGACATCAACCAATTTGGGAGGCACAAAATTGTGATTGTCTAGTGCAGGGAGAAATTGACATAACACAAAAGCATATAAGATGCTAGAAAATGTTTCATGAGAAGCGAGGAAAGGATTACAATGCTAGCATCTGTTATAATATTTACAGCTTCAATACAAATGTCCATGGGACGAGTATGTTTCAGAAAGAGCAAAGGTCAAGTTGCCATCTGGCTGGCTGGCTGGCTGTTTCTTCCATAAAATAGCCTAATGGTAGAGAGATCTCGACCTAAACAGCAGCTTCGGAAAAAGTAAAAACCTGCCTCTTTAAAAGAATTGGGCACACATCAGAAATTCGACTTGTGTTAATTGTTGGTCGAATTTGGGCATGAACTAAAAGTCAATTCTAAAATTGACCGCCTGCTTCTGTGATATATTGATTTTACCCACCAAAACATAAACATGTGTATATTTCATGTTGCTCTATTTAACACCATCTTTCCTTGCAGATGAATTAGTTACAGTTCGTTCTTTCATGGCTTCCTTTTCAAGCTTTCTTTTTTCGACGTCAGCGAGTCTTTCATTTTCCTCTCGTGACTTGTTGAACATCTTGACAAAAACGAACAAGACCTGTGTCACTGCAAGGCCAAGACATGTCAAAGATCAAAGGTTTTAATAATTTGATATGAAAATCAAAGAGATCATACAAGAAATTTTGGATGAAATTCATACGATATCTGGAAAACTATAACTCAAACAATTGCATCACATGATTGACTGAATTATAACAACTAAATCCATATTTTTATTTTCCTTGAATATTTAAATCAGTACTTGGAAAACTATGAATGGATTTCAATCATTTCCAACCACCAATAATAAAGTGGGGAATGTGTTGTGTATTCATGAGTGGAAGATCACAGCAGACCTTGTTCAAAAGGACACCGAGCTGGATCTTCCCCAAAATATTGAGACAAAGAATCTGCATTTCTTCCCTGGAAAAAATGAGTTACGACATTATACCATCAGTAAGCTGCATAAAACAAAGCCATCAATCAACAAGATAAGAACTCTGGAACTCTGGACTGCGCTCACCACTTCAGAGTACAGGGATATTAGTGACCTTACTTCAGCTTCAGCAGTATCAAGAAAATGTTTCAGGACCTGCAGAGGAGGAAGTTCTGCTTTTTAAGTTGAAATGTAAAGGTAACAACTAAACTTATCTCCTATGTTTAAATGTCTCGAAATATCCTAAGCCTTGACCAAAAGAAATAGAAAATATCATAAGCAATTTACTTTGAAGAAACAATGAATGAGAAAGCTTAAAGTAAAAAAAAAAACTCATCATGTTTTTATCTCAGTACTTTCTAGGACATACATTTGTAAGCCCCAGAAAAAGGTCTAAAAGAAATTCCAAAAGATCCCTCCTAGGAATAACATTAGGATAATATACTTGGCAGTGGGTCCCAACTAGTATGGACCTCTACATAGCTACTGTCTGGTACAAACCAATCAGAAGGAGGAGAGCAAGAATTAAACTCTTTCGGTGGGCGTTAGGGTAAAGTGCTCTACCACTGGAACTGCACTAGTGGATTGTAACACATTTAGTTTAACAACATTCTTCTCTCACTTTAAACACAAGAATATGATATAACTGAAACATTTATGAAGTGTGACTAGTTTTCAAGATGAAGTTGCAGATCACAATTATTTAATTAATGTCAAGGATGAAAATGTCAGCCATGCAGATACACATATTTCTGGGATATCAAAATCATTTTTTATATAAGTGAAAATGGACAAACGGGTTAGTTTGATTAATTGGATGGGTTAGTACATGCGTAATTAATTAAGGCTTGGTGTGGTTTATATTTGACTGAATTAGAGATTCTAAACAATGATTACAGTTTCTTTTGTTTGAATTTGCATCTCCTTCCTCATCTTCCTTCTATTTCGGATGAATACCTTCACAAATAAATAAGTAAAAAAATCTCTGGGTTTGTAAGGAATATCGAGATATGTTGGGATTATCGTGAAATGTCAGCGATGTTGGGGAAATCTCGCCAACATGGGAGAAGAGATGCTTTTAGCCCCTAGTTTCACTGTTGACACTTGAAAAAAGGGACACTTTGGCCGAAATGTCAAGTTGTCGGCCGACATTTTCATCTATGATTAATATTATCTTTATAAAATAGAAATTCTAAACCGGTATACGTTGTTTATTTGAGAAACCAAAATATCATCAGTATTTCTCACCTTTTGGAAGCCTGCAGAGATTGCTCCATCATTTTCTGAAGCAGCAAGTTCTTGCTCAACCTTTTCAAGACCTTTACTCACGGCTTGCATTTCTTCAGCCAAAGCTTTCAATTGAATCTGATTATTTGATGTTATGATCAAACATATGCAAGCAGCAAATTGGACAGGTCAACTATGAAATGGTTACTAATACAGGTTACAAACATTGGAAGGAACGAATTCTAGCAACATAAACAGCATACCTTAGAGGCAGCTTCTAAATGAACAAGATCCTTATTAAAATCCAGCAACTCTGGCATTTTCTCAGCAATGAGCTAATGAACACAAAAATTGATAAAGGCATGACATGAATATCCTTAATAACGCCAAAAAATTGCAAAATATGAATGATAAAGCAAGACATCTGCACAGAATGGACGTTAACACCAACTTTGACAAGGCACTAGATGGCGGAAAAATCTTAAGAATCGATACTTAAGATTTTCAACTGCCATACCTTACACAAATAATGCATTAAAGTCATTTTGTTGTTTCTTGCACGGGTATCAGACAATTTAAGAAGGCTGTCCAATTTGAATCCTATGGCAGATCCTGCAAAATCAAAACTAAACATTTAGGCTAAGGAACATAATGGCAATAATGTAAACACCAAGAAATATAATGGCAACAGAATCATACGAATAATTAAAACAAGCATTAGACAGTGGTACCTCGAGCAGTGCCTTGATTCAAGGCATTTCCCAAAGTAAGAATTGTCTGCATTATCTGTCGCAGTTTCGCAGATTCTTTAACCTGCACATACTTGTGGCATCAAATGGAGGCCAACAATATGCTCATATGTACTAGTTTAATAACCATTGATTCTCATGATACCTCTCTAGCAGCACCATTGATTGTATTCAGATTAAGTCTTAAGTCATTCACCTGATCCAATTCAAGCACCAAAATGCTGTTAAGTTTATACCACGCAAAATCATATAAAGAAAATAAAGCCATACAATTTACCTGACTAGAAAAGGTAATTTTGAAAGCAAATACTCGCAACTTGGATTCTACTCGTGGAACCTTCATCAGCTCTAAGAAAAACTGAAGTACTTACTAAAGACACTGTTAGTAGGAAATCAAATAGAAGTTGAAACAAACTTGCATTTAAAATGATGGCATTAGAAAGAACCTGTTCACATTTTCCTAGCATTTCCTTGTCACCTGTATAGTTCTGGAAGGAGGAAAACGGAATCAGCACTATTAAAGAAGTAACAACCTTCTAAACTAGACATTCTCTAGTAATTCAAATTAATCTATAATTTCACCAATTATTAATTTTTTTTTTTAAAGAAAAAATTTATTGATCAATCTCACAAACATTACAAGTTGTGGACAAAGGGTTCAACCTCAACACTACACCAAGAAGACAAAAACGCTATCAGAAACATTAGGTTTGTTTAATTCACAGTGCAGCCTTCTTTGTTGGTTTGTTGTGCTGATGTAAACTCATACTGTGTAAACCTTAGGGCTGTTTAGAGTCTTATACCGTTTTAGTGTGAAAAAAGAGAAAAATCAACTCACTTTGATTCCAAGTTAGAGTGCAAGAATACTGGCAGGGTACTATAAACTGTAGAAACGTTTTTTTATTGGGAATAAACTACAAAAACTATACGCAAACAAGATTCTAAATCCATTATCCAGAACACTAAGATATTACTTTTTTTTTTTAAACAATACAAGCGAAAATTCATGAAATCTATGTACACAGCATCGATAAAGATCAAATTACTAGAGCAAAGATAACATTAGTAACAATCAAAAAGACATGTACATGCCCAACATATAGAAGTATGAATTGCTGCGGAAAAGGAGTGGGAAGGATGAGCAACTTACCTTCAGAGTTTCCATTTCTTCTTTGCTAGGACAAAATTTAATGAGATTCTCAACCTGGTCAATGTCAAGAACAGAAGAATCCAGAGCCAGAACTGCATTCTAGAAGCATAAACGCCTAACTTTAGCACCATTACAGGCTAATAGCCTGACAGGCATTTTTTTTTTTTAATAGAAACAATTGTATTAAGACAGGAACAAAATACAAAAGTGGATAAGGAATCCACAGCAGAAAGAGAACAAGACTAAAGAATAAAAACAACCCAACTCCCACAGACCAAAGAGAAAACCCAGAACAACCCTAAGCTTTAAACCCGGACAAGCCCTTCTCCCTAGACAACCACAACTAAGCCCTCAACGAATTGGTCGCTTCGAACACCGACACCCGCTTTTCTAACGATTTTTCTATCTAATTTCCCTCCCTGATAGTGTCATTTGTGATTGTTGCATGGATGTTTTATGTTTATTGCGGATAGTGTCATGTCCCAATTGTTGTATATGGTCATTAATAATGCCTTGCCTAATAGGCATTATTAATGACCATATACAACAATTGGGACATGACACTATCCGCAATAAACATAAAACATCCATGCAACAATCACAAAAGATGCCAAATTTGAATTTCCTTCCTTTATATTTGTTATAAGATAAGATGACTATGAATTAGAAGAATGGAATGATTTTCACACTTGAATGAGAAATGTCATCAGATATGAGGACATCAATGTCACTAACTATGAAAATATCAATGCTCAACATTCATGTCCTCAAGAGTAGACACAAAGACTGGATCTGAACATTCATCCATCCACATTTCCCAAAGCCATGCAAATAGAAGGCTATGAAACCAGAGGAAAACACTTTCTGATGATATCTGTGAAATGTACATGAGTAGAAAGAAGAACTTACAATCATATCTGGCAAAGGGATCTTTACGTTTGAGAGCATGATTTCACAGTTATATGCTCGTCGCAAGTCAACCTGATAAACAGAGACAAAATAACAAATTAAGTCTACACACATATCCTAAGATCACACTAGAGGGAATCAAGGCTGGAGATATCATAAAGCATAGGTACCCTAAGGAACATGATTTTCAACTTTCTTGAAATTTTGCAGAAGTTTCGGCTTTCCAAACTTATAATTTGTCCAATTAGGGATTATAATTGAAATCTGGAGCCAATTAGGCTATTTGGAGAATTCAGACTCTATCCTTTCCTAGGATTTTCCTTAATATCAATTAGCCAAAACAAGAGTATGTAATATGTGGTCTTGGCCAAGGATTAAATTTCAATACCAGCAGATATATCGGTACTCCGAATTTACGGAAATAACAGTGGAAATATCAATGTCCCTGGAAATATTGATGAAAAATAATAACTGTACCACATGAAGATTGTGAATGAGATTTTAAGAAATGTTAGCAAGTCATATGTATCCCTGCTAAATATATGGCATGTATAGTTGAAAAAACTTACGCAGGTGACCTATAGTTTCATGATTTATGTTCATAATTTATAGTAGATCTATCTCAACTCATTTTGTTTTTAGCTTTATATAGAGTTACTATGTATTGAAATGACAAATGAGTTTTATTGGTTAACAAGGATTATATGTGTTGAGATTATTTCAAGTAACATGAGTTACTTGTCTGGAGTAGTTAAATGATAATGTTCATTGGCTACATTTATCAGTTGTAAGTTACAAAGCCTAGCCCCAAGCTTTTATCAGAATTCAAAGCCCATTCAGTCTACTGCTTTTTGCAATCAAGGCTAAAGGCTAGTTGACAAAGCTAACTGATTAAAATGAAAATCCACATGGTTGGGTAAACATGGTCACTGGGTAATTTCACTCAAATTCCACCGAATTTCAGTAAAAACAAAAAACTGAAATGCATAGATATACCAATACTATGTCAACATTACTGAAACTGCTGAGATTTCTTCAAAATTTCTGTGACTGTTTTAAGATGCAACTTCACCCTATCAATGTTGCACCCTGATTTGACCGAAACATCGACAATGTCGCCAATATTTAAAACCTTGGTCTTAGCTTAGGTTGTCAATTCCGTTCCTTAGGCACAAGATTTAACAAACAAACAAATGCCTGCTGTACTCCATCCTCCCACTACTTGGGTGCTCATGCATGATTGAAAATTGACATATAGAACATGTGTGATCAAATTAAAATTGAAAGATGTTACATTCCCAATCCTCCTACTACTTGGGCCTTCATGATTTTTTTTTATAAAGGCCTTAACAGAGACATGTTTGATCGTGCATCAATTGAACAATTTATGAAGTAAAAACTTATCACTGAAACAAATAATGATTAATGAACCTAAGAGTGACAAAGCATCAAGCCCGATAAAAGCCTAAAGCAAACCAAAAATTACTGCATGGCAGAAGAAAGAAAGCTCACCAATTGCACTTTCTCAGGTTTGGTGATGGTAGAACCGCGTCGACCTCCACCCTTACTGCCATTCCCATCTGAAGCAGAGGCTGCTGAAAACAGACTTTCAAGTTCTGTTATATCTATTTCTGGAGCCCTGAGAAAAAATCCCACCATGTTACATCAGAAGAGAAACGGAGAAAACAAAGAGAGGAACAGAGGAAAAAAGCAAAATGTGCAGAGAATGAAGGAAAAATAATGTGACAATGCAGAATGGATTCTCTTTAGCTCATTTCAGTAACAATTATAATGCTGATGTACACTAACAAGGGAACCAAACATTTTACTAAGTGACTTTTCACAATGCCTGTGTTCTTTTTTGTTTATTAAGAATCAAGTGTCTAGAAGAATGCACCTTGACAGATTTTCCTGTTGCTGAGGATCTGCCCATAAACTCCCTTGCATTGCTCGAGTAACTTTGACCCAGTGTAAGGGCTTTAACGAAGTTTTCTTTGGGGCATTAGTAGCACCAATGCCACGACCTTTTCCAAGACTTGTTGGCCCAGAAGAAGCTTTGCCCCTTCCAATGGCTGGTGGCGGTGGCGGTGGTGCACTAGAGCCCTTTGCTCCAGGTGGTGGAGGAGGTGGTGTTGCACCACGACTTGAGGGTGGAGGAGGAGCACTTGGTGGCATTGGTGCTGGTGGTGGAGGTGGCGGGGTTGGCCTTGCCGGTCCTGAAGGAGGTGGAGGTGGGGGTGATGGTCTAGTATTATTACCAAGGCTACCACTCATAGGAGGAGGAGGTGGAGGTGGTGGTCCACGACTAGAACTAGAACTGGATGGTGGAGGAGGTGGAGGAGGCGGTGGTCCACGACCAGAACTAGAACTGGATGGTGGAGGAGGTGGAGGAGGCGATGGTCCACGACCAGAACTAGAACTAGATGGTGGGGAGGTGGGGGAGGTGGAGGAGGCGGTGGTCCACGACCAGAACTAGAACTGGATGGTGGGGGAGGTGGGGGAGGTGGAGGAGGCGGTGGTCCACGACCGGAACTAGAAGTGGAGGGTGGAGGAGGTGGAGGAGGCGGTGGTCCACGACCGGAACTAGAAATGGATGGTGGAGGAGGAGGAGGCGGTGGCGATGATGCAATCGGTTGTAGCTTGTTAGTTGCAGGAAGAGGGGGAGGGTGCGGTGGTGGTGCTGCTATTGATTGTACCTTGTTGGGTGTACTTCCCAAAAACGGAGGAGGTGGAGGTGGTGGTGGCGGCAAAGACTGTTGACTAAATTTAGGAGGAGGTGGTGGTGGTGGGGGAGGAGGTAGTGGTGGGCCTTTGCTAGAGACACAACGAGACAGAGCAATAGGTGGTGGTGGTACTGGTGGACCTCTGCTAGTACTGGAAGGTAGGGGGTCTAAAGAATCTCCACAAGCAACAATGCAAGGAGGTGGTGGTGGAGGGTGAAGCGCAGGACGTAGTGGTTCCGTTGATAGTGGTGGTAGTGGCAATGTTTGAGGGGATGAACAAGGTGGAGATCCATTACTTGTATCTAATGATTGTTGATGAAGAGAGTGCAGAACAGGTCCAATTAACTCCTGATCAGGAGACTCTGAAGCAAGATTCGCTTCAGGTGGACCATCATTTTCAAATGATACAGGCACTGAATCAAATGTGTCCAGCATCAATGCTTTCGTTGAATCTGCTGAAGCCTTGGAAACAGTATCAAATGCTTCATCAGCACTGTCAGCAGTGCTAGATGCATTATTTTCTTCTTCAGAGTCAGCAGGTGACGAATATAAATTCACTTTGTTTTGCAACCTTGAAATTTCTTTTGCGTCACTTAGTACAGAGAGCTGTTTAAGCAACCACAAGGCTGCATCATCATTGCTATCAACCCACTCAACCCCATTGAAAAGTTCTTGAACCCTCGAAAAAGCTTCAAGGGGCAATCCACCTTTCTCCTCACCGTTTAAAATTGTAGTTGGAGCTTTAGGAGGAGAGATGCTCTCAAACTCCCCAAACAATACCTGAATAAATGAATTCATTCAATCAGATGGATGCTAACTTATATGAGAATAAGCATACACAAATATATGTTATGTTTTTTTAATATGGTGTATACATAGAGTACTGTTCTCTTGCACTGTTTGGCAACATAAGACGCTTAATCTGCCACACTGTTAATCTGGACCATTGATGAGGATGATTCTTACTAAAATGTGTGATCCAGATCCTCAGTCTGGCAAGATAACATTTTCTTGCAGTATATACATGTCTATATTCATACAACAAAAGGCACCATGTTTAATCATTTTTCTATGAAGATCAAAACAAAGGGCTCACTAATAGTGACCTCAGCTCGAAAGCCTTTTGGATAGCGTTCCTTTGAATCCCATAGAATGTCTAAGTTATCCGAATTCAGCATCAGTATATTGGAACGAATAAATGCAGTGTTGAACATAATACGGAACATCATAACTTCCCTCTCTGGATCCAAATCCACATGGACACACTCCAATACAACATCTCCTTGCACTAAACACTGAATGTCAATTTTGATGACATCACAATCCTCCTGCAAAGAAAGAACATTATAACTGGAGTAGTGATACAAGGAACATTGACTAATGCAAAAACATAGAACAACAAACATCAAGTGGGAAAATTCTTAGAACAATATAAATCTTACTTGACGGTAGTTCCGAAGTGTCTTCTTCCTAGGCATGGAGAAGATCATCTGGGTCGAAAGCCCACCCTTACTAAGTAGATTCCTACCAAAAATACGGATAATTGGAGTGCAGCCTTTATGGTTATCGAAGTTTGGAATGGCTCGAAGAATGACACAATCTAAAGAAAGTGCTCGCTCAGGAGGTGGCCACTCTGGAGCTATATTTCTTCTTGCCACATACTGAAGGTATCGAAGCTGAGACGGAAGAGGATTCAAAGGCGACAAGAGCTGCAAGAAACCTTTCGGAGCTTCTCTATGTACAATTTCAAGCGTCTTTCGTTCACCACTATGCAATTTTCTAAAAATGAGAAAGCTAGCTAAAAGAAATGCCAAGAGTGGCCAACCTCCCCTCTCACAATGGAGAAGAATAACATTCTGTTGCTTGTCAAGCAAGAGCCAACTCTCACAAACACGAAGAAAATGTTGAATGAGAGATAATGGGAGGATTGGACAACCCTCATACTGCCGCGGATAATCCATAACTGTAACATCATGTTCGCGTAGTATCTCAGCAAATTGGCTGCGTTTCTCACCCTCACGAAAATTGAATGCAAGGAAGGATGAGTCAGGGAATTCTTCATGTAACTCAGTAATAATTTCATCTATGTATATTTGGTACATTTCCTCAGGCAAGACCTCGGTGGAAAAACACGAATCAAACACTGCCCCATATTTAATTTCATGAAACAAAAAAAAAGAAAAAAAGTTATCAAAGGCATATGATTAGCAACACTAGATTAAAGGATGAAGAAAAGAATGTTACCATATACTCTCTCTACAAATTCAAGCAACCCATCTGGGGGCCTTTTGTAAAAGAATCTACTTAGAAGCGACATTTTCCTCTCCTTTCTTGAATTTTACCAACTGAATTGAGCGTACGAGTTTGCCAATGAGCTAAACCTGAAAAAACAAAGTTCAACAGAAAAAGGGCACTAATCAGTGATCACTGACACTTTCAAAACTTTCACTATTTGGGCCTCGGCAGCATTAACTCAAGCAATTCCCTTAGTCAAGCTAATCTCATTCTAATTGTAAAACCCATTAGACCTAAATTTCCATCATTTCCTTTCAGTTTCTCAGCATTTCCTTTCAGTTTTCTCGGCGACCAAACAGAGTGTGAGCTCTAACCCGGATCAAAACAAAACGGCAGACGTGAAAACTAACGAGTTACATGAAGGCTCGACACGAACCTGAAAGTGGAAATTCCGGACGGGCTATGGAAAGTTCCTTCGTGCCTCGTAGTTGGAGTCTTGGAGACCCATTACACCTTCAATTTCAATTTTGAACTCCTTTTTCTCGCCATGAATTTCAAATTTTTTTAAAAAAAAAAAAAAATCCAAAGCCACTTTCTGGTTTTTCTTTTTTAAACACCTCTTAGGCCCCGTTTGGGATTGCTTTTTTTGGCCAAAAACCTGCTTAACTTTAAAGTTAAGCAGTTTAAGATGTTTGGTAAAAATAAAATATCCTCGCTTATTTTAAAAGCGATAGTGCTTTTGTGACACTTTTAAAAGAACATCGGGGTTGCTTTTTAAAGCTGCTTTTAATTGAAGCAGCGCGCTCCCTTTAATGAAATTTTCGCAATTCCACAAATACCCTTATTAGGTTATAAATTTATCCTCACGTATTTCTCTCAAATCTGCAGACACCAAAGTTCATCTTCACGTAGCCTCCCAAGTTTGGAGACAACCATTCGCTCAATCTCTCTCAACCTCTTTCACAAGGTAGATTATCAATCTCTTCAAAGTTATTGATTATAATTTTATGGGATATATTTATTCTTCAATCTCTTCAATCTCTCAAACTTTTTATAGACGTGCTGCTTCTGTTTTTCTTTTTATTCTACTGGTTATGCTTTGCTGTAAAACACTAGGATAATATTTTAGAATCACAGCCGAAGATTTAAGTCCAACTGCTTATTATGTACATCTGATTCTTGTGTTGGAAATTTGCCCACACGAAAACGTCCTGGCCAAATCAAATCCATGGTTTCTTCAAGCATGAACGGTGTCCATGCCATCCCAAAACTTGTGCTGGGGTCAACCAATACTGTAGTGTGTGTGCCCACAAATACTTGGTAAATTGAATTGGTAGTGGGAAATCGAAATCGAAGGCTGGAAAGCATCTATAGGGTCTGTACAAAGCAAGAGTGATAAACAAGCATTCTTCTCCCACCTTTATTTAAATCAACAAGTGTTGCTATATTATTCTTTTAATTGCACTATCAACTTTTTTAAAAAAAAGATTATTCTTTTGCTTCTTTGACTCTTGCAAAGTCGACTAATGATATAAGCAAAGTATTATTTCATAACTGATATATGTATTGTTCTTACTGTTTATTATTTTTATTTTCTAGAGAGCTTGATTAAATAAAAGAAATAAAAGTTTGCTCTTTATTTTTTTTTCCATAAGAGATATATGTATAGTTTTTTTTTACTTCCATTAATCCTTGTCATCTTGTACGAGGTGTATTGCTTTTGATGTATGTAGTTTTGCCCCAGTTTTCCTATAGGTAATTACTTAGGCATTATGCATGTTTTTAGTAAAAACATTATTTGCTATAACATGTTCATCTCCCAATACATACATATTTATATAAGGACATGCACAGATGGTGAAGAATGATAATGTGGCTAGTGGATCACGAGTTCCGGCTGTATGGAATAATCACAATACAACTATATTTTGTTATTTGGATGGTTAGTTATATGTGACTGTTATTTGGATGGTTGTTTTTAGTGAAAATTCATATGACTTTTATTTATATCAATACATATGTGGATTTCAGTTATGATGATGAGAATGTCTATAACATTGCAAGTTTATTTCAAGATATGGAAATTTCAGAAGATGAAAGGGAATTCAACCAAATTGTATGTGTCTGCATTCGTACTATGAAATATTATTATGAGAACTATATTCATAAAAGTCCTTGTATGGATTCTTTTCAAACAGGAAATAAGTGGGTGATGGAAATGTTACGGGGGAATGAAAAACGTTGTTATAGAATGTTTAGAATGGATAAATGTGTATTTATGCACTGACTTGGAAAATAATTATGGGTTGAGAGGTTCTAGGGCATGGTATAGGGAATAGGCTAGCACAAGAACGATTTCAACATTCTGGTGAAACTGTGAGTAGATACTTTGGTAAATTACTTGATATTGTATGCCTTATGGCCATTGATATCATAAAACCGTTGGATCCTGAGTTTAAGGGAGTCCCGGAAGAGATATTGAGAGATTCAAGATATATGCCCCATTTTAAGGTAAAAATTAGATACAAAAATTTATAGTTTGTTTTACGAACAAAGTAATATTTATTGAAATGTTTTTCTTATTGTTTGCAGGATTGCATTGGTGCTATAGATGGCGTACATGTTAAAGCCTCAATACCTCCTGAAGATCAAGTACCATATATTGGCAGGAAAGGAATACCGACTCAAAACATAATGGCTGCATGTAATTTTGACATGCAATTCATATTTGCATGTGCAGGTTGGGAAGGCACTGCACACGATACAAGAGTATTTTTATCAGCATTACGAAATAATGCTTTAAATTTTCCCAAACCTCCAAATGGTAATGTTTCAAATATGTGCATATCATTAAACTTTGAATTTTTGCACTTTCAAATTATATTATAGTTAAACATATCTTATTGGTTACAGGAAAATATTATCTTGTGGATGCGGGTTACCCACAAATGAGCGGGTATTTGGGACCATATAAAGGTGAAAGGTATCATCTTCCAGATTTCCGTAGGGGTACTCAACCAACAGGTTCTAGAGAAGTATTTAATCACGTACACTCTTCCCTTAGGAGTGTCATTGAACGCACTTTTGGTGTATGGAAGAAAAAGTGGAGTATTTTACGAGACATGCCTAGCTATCCATTCGAAAAGCAAGTGAAGATAGTAATTGCAACTATGGCACTTCACAACTATATAAGGAGGCACGCCCAACGTGATATTCATTTTGACAAAGTGAATGACAACCCAAATGCAATGGAGATGGAGGGTGATGCACAAGAAGAATATCATATTACTCAAGGGCCTGGAGCACAAGAACTAGAAACATTAAGGAACAAGATTGCTGCAAGTTTAATGCATGCATCTTCTTAGACATTTTCTTTATTTCCATTTATTTAAGCCTAGTTTCAATGTTTTTTTTATTGCTACAATTCAAACCTTATTAGGACAAAGGATTTGTCAAAAAAAATATTTATTACTTATTCAATTTGAAGGATGGTTTATGAACCTACTACCGTGGTGATCTCTTTATCTTTGTTGGAATTTACTGAATACATAATTATATTTGCTTATCCCAGACCTTGAGAGTTTAAATTTGTACATACCCAAGGTTGTTCTAGTAGAATGTGAATTTGAATGATATATTTTTTTTGAAATGTGAATTTGAATTTTTACTTTTCTTTAAGCAAAGATTAATATAATTTTTATTGAGAAAAGTATAAAAGCACTTTACAGTTTTATTTTTTACCAAATAGATTAGTAAAAAGCACTTTCAGCATCATGTCCATTTTAGTCATTATAAATAGTCACAGCACTTTTACGGTAAAATTTACCAAACGCTCTGACACTGCTTTTCATACTCACAGCACTTTTAAAATTACAGTTTACCAAACGTTTAACTGTTTTACTTTATAGTTGATTCTTTTTAAAGCACAGCAGAAGCAACTTTTTTTTAAAGCGGCAGCAATCCCAAACTAGGCCTTAGCATTGTATAATAAATAAAAAAATGTTTGAATTATTTGCTCGGCTTTCTATTTTCATTTAAGTTGCAGCACACGTTTTGAGTAGCAAATCTAATTAATGCAATTTATTGTGGGTAAATAACTTTGGGTCTAGATAAACAAACCCTAAAATTAACTGACTATATTACACCTTATGATTTAAATACACCCTAATAATTAAATCAAAATGTAAAATTAACTAAGTACACCCTATTTAAGTATCAAAAATGCCCATGATACACTCTAATACTATGTACACCCTATTTTACACAACACCTTAATACTAAGTACACCCTATTTTACATGAATTGGTCGTCTTCATCAAATATGTTCATGTCAACTCATTTTCCCTTCATCAAATCTGAATCGTCAGGGATTCACCCACTCATTGAACCAAATTCATGAGTACTTGGGAAGGCTGAATCATTATTTGATCAAGAAACTTAAAGCCCGATGTTCTCCATTGGTGTGACATCTGTTGTACGATGACTTTTTTTCTTTAATGGTCTAGTGTTGAGTGGAGTTTATTTTTAGTTGGTGTTGTTTTCGTTTTTAGTCTTGTATTTGTTCTTGTTCTCTGTTTTGCCTTTTGCTGGCTTAAATGAATCTCAGTTTATGACAAAAAAAAACTAACCTAAACTACCACATGTTGTTTAATTCACCAAGATAGCACACGACTCTTCAACTTTTTCAATTTCTTTTTCCCAACTCTTGTTTAACTCAAATTGTTGTTTTTGGAATTGCTAGGGCTGACCTATTCTCTCTCTCTCTCTCTCTCTCTCTCTCTCTCTCTTCAAAATGAAATAATATTTAAGTTGCTTTCACGCTGTTTGATGAATAACCATGGCTTTTTGGCAAGGGATTATGTTTGGCAGCTTCAATCCTTTCTCCTCTCAAAGTTTCTTCTTCATTGATGTCAGAAATTATGGACGTGATAGAAAAAAAAATTACACCCAACAAAAACTTTGAATTTTTATCTCAAATCTGTTTGGAATCAAACTCTAACGAAATTCTAATTAAATTAGGGTTCAATATGTTGAGTAGTGTGTACTTATTACAATGAGTTTTGTTTCACAATTCTTTTGGAATTTTAAAAAGGTTTTAAAAATTTACTTTTTTTATTTCTTTAATTATTTTGGGGGTTAAAAATATTTAATTTTCTGGTTTTATTTATTTATTGAATGCCTTAATTTTTTATATTAATGTGGTAGAGGTTACATGTTCTTGGATGCCTATAAAAGGCCACTCTCTCCTTCACATTTGAGACACTACCACAATACCACATACTACAATCACCACCACAATATGATTTTCTCCTCTTCTACCTTTCATATTTTCTCTACTTATATTATTATTTTTGGGCAACGATTCTGTGACTTGGATACCTATATCCGACTGTGAACGTATTCATAGCGGACCTTGAGCCCCTGTATTGGGGGTCGTATCTTAGAGTCTTGTAGACCGTCAGTACCTGCACGTAGAGAGGCTACAAAGACTTTAAAATATCGTCTTTGACGTGGCTTGCTTTCATAATCTTAATTGCTTTTACTTTTGTTTACCTATTATTTGTTTATTTTATTTAACTTTGCCTTAAAACACTTTCCAATTTATTTAATATATTATTTATATTATAAAGGATTTTGCTTTTTGGTTTTTATGAAAAAGGAAAAATATAACTTTCATAACAATCTAAAGCCTTTGTAGATTAACAAGGAATTAATTCAGGCATGCCATTCAAACAACATCCAGTAAAAAAAAAAAAAGATGAATATCTGAGGTTGGTCAAATCCCATATAAGGACACCAAATTAATTTCGAAACTATCTCAATTAGGACAGAGGTATCTACGTTAATTTGGTTTCTATGATTCCAGGTTGTCTTGGATTTCTTCCTTATGAATTTGGGTTTTATGGAAACTTATTTTAAATCTGTTCTGGTTTCACACACCTAATGAGTAATGACAAAAACACGTAATAAGACAATTAATAAGTAATTTTAAAACTCAAAGTTGACTTCGACAGCTAGAGAAAGTCAAACGGCGAAGGGAAAGGCTGAGCAATCGCGTTATATGCGGTTTGAACAATTAGGCTATACTGCACCAACTTGTTGAAGAAAATGCCACGCATGGACAAGCCACCATCGACGGTGCTGAAACTGCAAAAAAAAAAAATTGACACATACTCAACTATCTCTTCACCAAGCGTACAAATTCAAGAACCATGAGCCTATAAATAGATGCAAAGCACAACTCTCAACACACAACTTTTCTCTCACAAACATACTTCACATCAACACTTGATCTCATTGAACTCAATCAACCTCTCTTGTTCCAGTTGACCACTCCTGAGTCATCTTTTTAGTTTAGTGCTCTACAAACACTTGGTATCAATTCCTAGTTGCTAGGCTAGTTCATTCCCCTCTGCATTTACTTAGCAGTTTGTCAGTTTATTAATTTCCCAATTTTATCTCTTTAAATTCTCAATTATAATTGATTGAATTGAGAAATCTTCAGTCTCATCTCAAGTTTTTCAATTTCATTTAAGTTTATAAAGCCCGATCAGGGCATTCAAAACTAGAATTGTGAAGTCCTTAAAATAATACAAGCGATAGAAAAGAACTAATTTGAGTTAGTTACCCATTCAGAGCACAATGGCTTGATTATAAGCACAAATCACTAAAATCATATTACAAATTAATCAATCTCTTTCTGTTGGGCTTAGCCAAAGTTTCAACAGTGGCACACCTATTGCAAAATACAAATTGGATCGTTTTAAGGTATGTTTCTTGGGCCTTAAACAAACTCTTGTCAACTTGATCCAACAGAGGAGATGCCAGAATACTATTCATAGTGTGCTCAATCTCCCTTTTCTAGTATTGTCTCTAGTGTTTGGGACACGCCAAAAGGATTTAATACATGGTAATTCATGTTTTAATTTTATAATTTAGAGAAAATAAAAGTGAATTTGTTTTAGACATGTCTTCGATTAAAGGAGAAGAGGAATACGCATGGTATGTTTACGTATCAGTAATGGGTATAAGAGGAAATGGAATGATTTTCATTCCTAACTTCCCATGCATTTACTTGCAAACAGGAATGAAAAAATATATGGGCCCCACCTCAAAATCAATAATAACATCTCCTCAAAACCAGGAATAAGATCAACTAAGGGGGGTAGTCGATCCGATTCCCATTTCTTTTTTCCCTTAATTCTTCCAAAAATACCCTTACCACTTTGTCATAATTTCAAAACACCCTATTACTTTAGTAATAAAATTAATAAGATATTGAATACTATTAAAATTATTAAGATTCTGAAATTTATTTTAAAAACAATTCTGCAGACCAATTTAAGGATATTGATTGTGGTTTGTGTAAAGATTTAAATCTCTTCCAAACGTGCAGACCAACTTGGCAAATAGTTTAATATTGTTTTAACAGTTTTGTTAAGTTAGACTTTAAAGTTTTGGATTTTGAAAACGTGTAGTGAAAGTATATTACCAATAACAATATGGTAAGGAAATAATTTAATTGTCATGAAGGAAGAAAAATAGAACAGATTTAATGATACACAAACCAGAGTAATGAGTAATGAGTAAAACCACAAACTTAAGGACAAGGAAACATAAAACTTAAGGATTGAAGAGAAACATAAAACCAAAATACGATAAATTTAATTGGCTAATTTAAGGATTGTACCAGGACAAATTTAATTGTCTTTGTCCTTTTTTTTACTTGGGTAGTCGCGCCATTAACCAGGTAAAAGCAATTTTGAAATACAAACAACGTCTTTATTTGGAAAGTTAGAAATAGTGGGCTAGCTTGACCTTGGGCATGTACCTCTGGGTACTAAATTTTATGAATTCGAACAGCCCAAGGCCCATCCTGATTTAAAAATCCCTAAACGAGCTTTTTTCCATTTTTGGTCCAAACACAAACTAGAGTGAAGTTGATAAACCGCATGGCAAAATGAAACATAAAATAGTTTTGAAAAAGAAGAAAGAAGTTAGATTAAGAAAGGTTGAGATAGGGGTGGGCACGGTTCAGTTGTCACCCCAAATTGGAATCGGAATCAGCACTATTCATCTAGTTTGGTTTCAGTTCGATTTTCCGATTTGTTTCCAATTATTTCGGTTTTGGACCGGAATATTGTTTTTTTGAATTTTGAATTTTTTTACAAAACCCAACTAAAATTTTATTTTTTGGGCTTAAAGATTCCCAAATGGCCTAATTTCATGCAAAAGAAGGTGATTGGGCCTAGAAAAAAAGATGTGATCTGGAGATGGGCTTGGGGAAATATTAATTATGAGCTTAGAAATTTAGCATTGGACTTAAATATTTGATTAAAAAATAAAAAATACACAGCCAGCTCAGTTCAGTTTGATCCGTTTTTTTTACTACAATAACATAAACCGAAATGGACCAAACCGGTCTAGTTTTTGGTCAACCTAGTTTTTTCCGGCACAATTTGACTTGGTTTTCCGGTTTGAATACCCACCCATAGTAGTATAAAAACTTATATGAAATGGTAATAACATTGTTTTGCTATCCCCGTCCAATGACGCTATGCCAAGTGGAAAAGTTATCACATGTGACATAGCGTGATTGACCATAGATAACAAAACAATGCTATTTCAGTTGCACACAAGTATTTCTCGATAGTAGAGACAAAGTTCATGTCTTATACGACTATACCCAATCCTAGAAACGCACAGTATACTGCCCAAAGAAAAAAAAGCTTAGAGCATATTCAGGAGACTCTCTACTCTCTCATCCCTAGCTATTTTAGCGAAAAAGGACTGTGACATCCCTGACCTAAAATTAAACGAAAATGAATTAATTAATTAAGTTAATTAATTTGGATAATTAAAATGAATTAAAAAGGAATTAAAAGGAATAAAATAATAAAATTAGAATTAAATGAGAATTATAATTAAAGGGGCATTTTGGTCAACGATATTTTCGGGACGGAATTTGGCGAAACGAGTTGCGCCATTGCGTCCGGCACGTCGAAACGAGTCCGGTGACGGGTGGCACGTTGCGATACGAGCTACGGATGGAAATGAGGACAAAATGGTCATTTGCAATTTTGAGAGAAATCTGATAAAGCCACGTGGGCCAATCAGAATTCCTCTTTTCTCTCTCTCTCTCTCTTCTCTTTCCCGACGAACCTTCTCTCTCTCTCTCCTCAAATCAGCCGGTTACTGTTCACCGACGAAACTCCACCGTCCGGTCACGGCCGGACCTGAGACCAGTCCCAAACGACGCGTCTCCTCCTGCTGATCAAAACCCACCCCATCTTGCCGGCCAATTCGACGCCGTTTGCCGACTGGGAGCTCTGCAATTTCCGGCGAAAGCTCCATTCTTTCCGGCGACTTCTCCGGCGGTTCCCAGGCGATGGCTTCGCTTGGATCAGGTAGCCCTTCATCTCTTTTCTCTGTTTTGGTAGGAGCGCGACAAAGTTTGGTGGCGTAGCCACCGTTTCGAATCACAACAGATCCGACCAAAACCCTAGTGGTTTGGCCGTGATCTGGCGGCCTTCCCGGCCGGTTCTCTGCCGGTTCAGCCCGATTTTGGACTCCGGGGGAGGTGCTGATCCTAGGGGTAGGTGGGTTGGTCGAAGACTCGAAGATTTCCGGGTGACCGGAAATTGATCAAGGCACCCAACCCACGGCGGCGCGTGGGCTGGGGTGTGGCAGCGGTTCAGTGTGCCATTATGTTCCTCGTGTCGTTGTGAATGCGTGCATGTGCTCGGATTCTGATTCGGACGTCGTTTGATGGTCGAACCAATGTACGCCTATTATGCGTTGCTTGGGTTCGATGTGTTCGGACCGTTGGATCGAATCCGAATTCACGTATGTTATTCCTCGTATTTCTAGGAGTCTATAGGATTTGACGGATCGTGATTCGGAGTCCCGGATACTCCGAATCAATGACTTGAAGTTAGAATAAAATTGTAATTGTCCGATCGTGCGATCGTGAGCGATCCGACCGTTCGATCGAGACCAAACTTTCAGGACGTGTTCTTTAAGCCGTAGTGAACCTATAGGAACTTTTGGATCTAAATTTGGAGGTCATGGGACCCACAGGCCTGGTTTGACCTATTCGGGTATAGTTTGACCAAGTTTGACTGGGGTTGACCGAGGCTTTCCCGAGGTCGCCTTGTCATGTAGTTGACTTTGTTGGACTTCTAGGAATGTCCAGATCCTTTTGGAGGTCGTGGGCTCCGCGGGCCCGGGTTGACCGAAACGGGGTGTTTGACCGCCGGTTGACCGTGAGTCTTCCGGGGCGGTCCCATTGGTTAAAAGAGGTAGTTTGACCTTAGAATTCTTCATACGACGTAGTGGTGCACTTGAGTCGGGTTTAGTTAGGGTTGACTTGTAAGGTTATCGCTTCGGTTCGGGTTATTAATCTTAATCCTCGCATTCTTTAACTAGGTTCTCAGGCTTCTCGTGATCCTCAGGCGGGACCCACTTGGGGTTGGGCAGCGTGGGACCAAAGGTGAGTGGACTTTGTTTTCAAACGAGCATGACTTGAATGAATTGCATGAAATGCATATAGGTGAGATTTAAATATTGTTTTAAATCTTGATTTGACCATTGATGGGTTATTTGGATTATAACTGGTATTTAAGTTTTATACTTGATTTGGGTTGCCAATTTTTTATGGGGCCCTGTTGGCTATACTTTGAGTATATGTATATAAATATATTTAAGTATTGATTTTGGGACGAGTCAAGCGTC
Source organism: Prunus padus (assembly GCA_024362665.1). NCBI lineage: Eukaryota > Viridiplantae > Streptophyta > Magnoliopsida > Rosales > Rosaceae > Prunus > Prunus padus. The sequence continues at coordinate 25,079,785 of JANFAM010000014.1, read as the reverse complement.
CGTTAGTATTTACGTATGGATTTGGGTACGGTGGGGAATGTGATGGTTTTTCCTTGAGTTTTATATTTAATAAATGAGTTTATGGTTTTGTTGGGTTTCGGACTTTAATATTTTATCGTTACGAATGTTGTGGGTTATACCTTATATACTTTTGAGAAACTTATATCTATACTTTGAAATGAGTATTTGGGCGGTAAGATTTGGACGTTAGTATAGTCCGGTTGTTTACGTATTCGGTTCGATGTTTAAACCTTATGAAATATAATTACTTATATTTCGATTATATATATATGTATATATATATATATATATATATATATATACATATAGATCAACTTGGAAGGAATATGTCGGGTTAATGGGAATGACGAGAATATAGGTTGGATAAATGGGAATTGATCATATGTATATTTATATATATATATATATATGTATATATCTACTTTGAATATTTGTATATATATCTTTTGTGAATATATATATATATATATATATATATATATATATATATATATATATATATATATACCTACCTTGAGTATATACATATATCTACTTTGAGTATGTATATATATATATCTACTTTGAATATGTTTTGTATATATATATATATACTTACTTTGAATATAATTAGGTATATCTACTTTGATACGGAGTTTTGGGATATATATGTATATGGGATTGGAATATTGGTTATATTTTATTGAGCCACTATTTATATTGTTTTAACTATGAATTTAAGGGATGTCAGTGATATGTGGGAATTTCGAATGCTTCGGCTTGAGTTTTGGTATTTTAATGGATCGTTGGGTTTTCTATATATATATATATATATATATATATATATATATGTATGTATATTTTGAATAATACGTTTCGGGATTGGACCTTATATTTAAAGGGATAGTACCTATACTATGTTTTGGGTGTAACAACCCGATCCCAATTTAAGATTAAATATTAGAATAGTGAAGGAAAGGACGATTATACCCCGATTAAAAATTAAGGGAATTAAAAGTTGACTTTAAGATCGGGAAAGAATTTGGTGGAACGGGGTGTACCGTTGCGTCCGGCTCGTCGAAACGAGTCCGTGGACGTGCGGAACACCCGATTCCGAGCCCGAACGAACGTTTAAAGGTCTAAAAACAGTAGGGGTATTTTTGTAATTTCGGAAAAAAGGATAAAAATCAGAAACCCAGCTGGCCAATGGGCCAACGCGTGCCAAAACCTCTCCCCCGACCTGTCTCTCTCGTCTTCCTCGCGATAACCCCTCCCCGAACCCTAGCCAAAATCGAACCAGGTGGTGGCCGGCACGACTCCGGCCAAACCAACCCGCCAGACCTCGCCTGAAGCCTTCCCTCGTCCTCCTTGTGTCATCCCTGCCTCCATCTCCGATCGAAACCACCTCCAACCCTTTCTGTAATCGCGAAAATCAACTGGAGCTTTTCGCCGTCGTCCACTTAGATCCGGCCACCAATTTTGTCGGGTCTGGTGAGTTTTCTTCTCCTTTCTTTGAGTTCTAGCAGTATCTGAGGTTGGTTTTGGTTGATTTGAGGTTTTGGAACGAATTGGATGAACTAGGGTTTGGGGTACGATCGGGTCTGAATTCCGGCGTGTTTCCGGCCGGTTCTTGGCCGGTTCTCAATGCCAAAATACTCCCCACCACTCACTGATCACTTGGGTATATAGATTGTAGGTTGAATCGAGAATTTCCGTCGCCGGAAAATTCTCTCAAGCCACCCAACCTGGCCGCGCGTGTGGCGGCGCGTGGGCCAGGTGGTGGCAGCGGTTTTTCGTGCCAAAATGCCTCCCGTAGTCTCCCGAGCGCATAGGTATGTTCGAATGAATTTTTGGAAATCGTTTGAGCGAAGAACCAATGTTACCGGTTAGGTTTAACTTGGGTTCGTTGAGTTTGAACCATCGGATCGTAACGAAACTTGGAAGTTAAGTAATTGAGGATCGTAGAAACCTATAGGAACTTACGGATCGTCGTTTGGAGTTCGAGAACCCCTTGAATGCCCGGGTGGAACCAAACTAAGGATTTAATCGAATATTTAATCCCGGGGATTTCCAAGTTAACTAAACGGCTTAAATTAGAATCAAATGGGCCCGGGGAAACCTTTCTATTCACAATTGAACACTTTAGGCCCGGGGGTCGGGATTTTCATTAAATTACTATGCCGAGCTATGGTTAATTAATTAATGGTTTAATTTTCGTAAATAGGTACTCAAGCTTCAGCGGAGTTGCAGGAAGGCCCTTCTAAGGGTCCAGCAAGCTCTGATCAACAGTGAGTGGACCTTTGATTTCTATAAATGCTTTTATTACATGAATGCTTATTTAATGCTTTTGTGGAATTATTGATTTCCAAATATTATTTATGATTTGCATATTAGAGTTTAATTGAATTTACTGAATATTCTCTATAATTTAACTTCCGAGCCTAAGATTGAATTTTAGAATGAATTTCATGATTATAAGATATGAATTTTAGAATGGCTTGAGGAAAAACTTGTTTTTGAGTTATAAGATTATGAAAGGTTTCAAACCACTCTAGGTACCCTATTGATGTTGCCTTCGGATTAATAATGCTGCCTACGGAATAAAAAATTGATAAAGGTTATTACCCGGTCTACGGACCTACTGCTGCCTTCAGTTAAAGTCTGCGCGCATGACTCACGCCCCACGAGTCTCGGGGACGCTCGGACCGTGCGGAGCGAGGACGCGGCTCGGGTAAACTTTGTGTTTTCTGAGTCTAGCGAGGACGCGGCTTAGGTTGACTTTGTGTCTCCTAAGTTTTGCGAGGACATGGCTTGGACCGACTTTGTGTCACCGAGTCTTACGAGGATTGGAATTGACGGTTAAATAATGGAATTGACGGATACATAAAGGGTACACCTAGGTGGATTTTAGAAAGTTTGAGTTGATAATAATTCTTTTTATGAATATCTGGTTTTGGTGAACTTTATTATCATATTTATTTATGCATGCCCTGATTTATTCTTTTAACTATAGAATTGTTTTTCAATGCTTTAACAGTGGGGCTGTTTAGTTGTTTTTCCTTTCCTAAAACTTATTTTCGGTCCACTCACATTTTCAATTGTTTTACGCCCCCAGGCTGTAGACTGTAGCTGAGCACCACCACCGGCCCTTCATCACCACCACCGCACTCCTACGACCTTGTGTAGGGTCCTTGACCCGAAAAACTTTGTAATTAAGTACTTTAGAAGCTCTGAACTTGCCCAACTGTTTGTGAGGCCTAAGGCCGTACACTTTAACTTCTGTTGTGTGTGAACCCTAAATTGTGCTTGCTGAAGTTTGTGGAGTTATTGTTGTGCTTTCGCAGGTGTATTTAGGTTTGGGGATTGAGCCAATTATAGGGGAGACTCTGCCGAATTTTCGGCAGAAGTCAAACCTTAAAATTCTGCTTTCTCTTAATTTCTTTATTAAATGGGCAAAATGCTCAAGTGTGTCCGACACCCGACAGATGTCGAACACTGACAGGGCTTGGCCCGGATTCCAAAGCGGAATTAGGGTCGGGTCCTGTCATTGGGAGTATATGTTTTACTTGGGGTTTGACTTGACGTTTTCTTGACTTGGGTTTTGAATACGGTTTGAATATGGGTTTTCAATGGTTATGACATTTTAATTGTTTGTGGATTAATATGCCGTCATTTGACGCTTGGTATTATTTTAACTATAGAATTGTATATTTGGGACGGTGATGTCCTTGTCTTGAGTATTTATGATATTATTGGATTGTGGGGCGTATATATGTCCTGGTGTGTGTTATGTTGGGGTTCGGGTACATGTGATTAAACTATATATATTGATTATCGTGTAGCGATTGATTTGAGTGCAGTTAGCACCTTGTTATGTACCTCCCCTGTTCTTGATACGGTTACTGAAGATGGACGTCTACATTGGATAGGGTTCGATCCGGTGCATACCTTAACGGGGTGTAGCTGTAGACCCTTGATTGGGTAGTCTGCGCGTATGACTTGTTTTTGGGACGTAGTGGTATTGATGGTCCTTACCTTGCGGGCCTGTGAGCTTAGTTCCATTAGGACGGCTTAACCCTGGGCACGAGGCCATTATGATGTTGACTGGGTGTCCAGGTAAATCCTAGGCACCGGTCACATCATGAATGCAGTCCCGGTGTCCAGTCAAATGATCCCCTGTTGGATTGTTTCCCCGGTACACGTGTTTCAGTGTTGAGGTCTATGTTATTATATGTAGGTCTTATTATCTTCCTATTCGTATTTCTTTTAGTGAGGATCTTTCCTTGCTTGTTGTGCTTGCGAGCATGTGGTTGTCTGAGTGGGAAAGAGTGGGAAACAGTACTATGATATAATATGGTGTTATTATATTGCAACTATTGGGATTTGAATAACTACGTATATAAATGATTTCATATGCATGGTTTGCATTGTTTTTGAAACGGTGGGGTTAGTACTTTGGTTTGAACTACTAAAACCTTGATTTTGTCCACTCACACTCTTTCTGTTTTACGCCCCCCAGGCCGTAGTCGTAGCGTCTGATCGGTCCGGCTGGGTGACTCTCTTCTCGAGCATTCGACCTGATGTAGGACACTTGTCCTTGTCTACAAACGGTTACTCTATAACTTTATTTTTAAGTACTCTAGATATGCTCTGTATTGCTCTTTAGGGCTGAATTTGATGGCTGTAGGCCTGAGTTGTATTATTGTTAGCATGCTGACTGTTGGTGTATACATATTCTGTTGTATATATTCAGGTTGAACTTTTGGGATTGTTTTATTTCTAGGGGAGACTCTGCCCGTTTTTCGGCAGAAGTCTTGACTCCTTTATTTATTTGTTTCGGGAAGAGGGATTCTTTTAGTATGTGGGCCCGGCATCGTGATGATGTCGGTTGTCAACAGGATTCGACACGGGTTTCGGGGTGAAATTCGGGTCGGGTCCTGTCAAGAACTCTCTCGCCATTTTGGCTCGGTTCATCTAGCAAGGATGAGAGAGAAATTCAAGGTTCGCCATCTCGTTCAAACCCAAAACTTTAAAGTCTCCATAGTTTCTCTGTTTCTCTCTATTCTCTCTGTCAAAGTCTCCATCGCCATCTCTATTTTCTCTGTTTCTCTACCCTCTTTGAACTCTAGGGTGGTGTTTCCAGGTGAGATTTGAAAATTCCCTTTCAATTACTTGAAATTTGTATATGGGTTTGTATATGAGTTTATGGGTTTGAAATTTGTATATGGGATTCTAGGTTTTTGCTTGGAAGGGTTTGGGTTTGTGCTTGAAATTAACAAGTTCCTCCACAATTTCTACAATTTGAAAATTAAGTGGCTCTAATATGGGTTTTTATATGAAAGCATTTGAGTTTGTATATGATACAATTTCTACAAGTTCCGTTGAAAGTATTTGAAAGTACTTGAATATCTACAAATTCCGCTGCAATTTCTACAATTTCTATAATTTCTGCAAATTGTGCTTCTCTGCAAATATTTTTTAATGTGCTTCTCTGCAAATTGTCAGATGGATTTTGTAGATAATACATATTATGCCAACATCCTCAACGAACAAGTAGACCTTAATGATCCATTTTCAACATTTGGGTGCATGCCTACAAACCAAATGAATGCGACAATGACATGTCTCAAGTGATTGTTCCAGCTAGACCAACCACCAAGAAACCACAAAGAGCTAAGAATTTTGTTGTTGAAGAAGATATGCTAAATGTTTAAATTTTAAGAAATAATCAAATATTCGAGGTTAGCTAAAATATAGAGTATTGCAGGAGGAATAAACTTTTAAGTGATTAGTTATTTTAGCTAGAATTTGGATAAAATTTGGAGACTCCCCATATGCAAGCTTTCCCCAATTCACAAACACACACACCAAAAAGCGACTCGCTTCCCAAACTCACACAGTTCCAAAACCCAAAAGCTCTCCTTCCCTCTCTCCCCTCTCTGCCCAGAAGACCCAGGTCACCAAAAACCTTCCTCTCAGTCACAAACAAACACTCACACAAACCCAAAAACGACTTACTTCCCAAACAAAACCCAAAGCTCCTTTTCCCATCACTCTGTACTTTTCTCTCTGTACCAGTCATGGCTCAAAACAGACCCAAACAACATGAAGTAGAAGAAGATGAACAAGACGATTTGAAGAAGCTTATGAGCTCGTACCTTGGTCTGAGCTTAGGCATTTTCTTGGCTTTAGCTCCAACCAAGTTCCAAGAGCTACAGACCCAAGTGAGCGAGCTCTCTGCGAGGCTTTGGCAAGCGGAAGAACAAGTGAGACAGATGAGATCGAGAAGAAAAGAGGACTCAAAAGCCAACGCGAGGGTTGTGGAGATCTTTGCCAGCCACCGCAACGCTTGGCAGGCGGAGGAGAAGCGGCTGCTGAACCAGATTGACGCGGCCCACCAGGAAATTGCTCACCTCCATGGAAGGATTGTGGAGTTGGAGAAAACCCAGGACGAGTCGAGTGCTAGGATTCAAGATTTGGAGAGAGAGGTTGGGGAGAGGGACGACATGATTGGGTTCATGGCCAGCAGAGGCGGTGAGGCTGAAGAAGACGACCACTTTGGCCTCCTCCAACAACCACAACAACAACCGCAAGTCAAGGATGGTGTGAATGTGTACGACAATGCGGTTGCCTTTGGCTTTGACTCCCACTTGGTGGCCGATGCTTCCAAGCTCTGGCAGGTTTGCCTCCATTTCCACACATTGGGGTTTCAATGTTTGTGAATTTTGTTTGAATTAAGACACTCAAAATCTTTTCCATTATATTTTGCTTTTGTCATTGTGTGTTTGATTGTGTTGTTGATGTGTCTAGCTCACCAATCATCAGCAAAACTTATTTGTTGTTTGCATGAACAAAGACAGCAATTGAGTGAAGCTAAAGCCATTATTAGCATCTTAGCTTAACATTATTTAAAAACAAGTCCAAGCCTTTGGTAAGGCACAGGTCCATTGTCTTCTTCAGCACTAGCAAACAAGTTGCATTTTGGAAGGCATGTGTTGTTTCCATATGTAAAGTGAATAGTTATCCGCAAATTATGTAACTTGGCATATAGTCTTTGACCTCTGTAGGAGATAGGTGACTTATCGCTGTAATAAGTTGAGCACCCATGTTCTCTGCCAATAATTTGATGAACTGTTGTAGCTTTTAGAAAAAAGAAAAAAGAAATTTATGTCTTCTCCTTTTCCCTTATGTTTCCTTAAATTTCTGTCTTTATTATGTTTTCAATTTTTTATAGATAAAATTTTAACTTCTTCTTGATAGCATTCCTTTTTCTGTGTGGCAACAATTTATTGTTCTTTTGTCCCTTAGAAATGGGTTAGACATGTTGGACCATCTGAGCCATCAAACTTAATTGGGACCTATTAAAAAGCGATTCCATGTGATCTTTTTTCACTACATTGCTGGTGTGAATACTACTTGTACTTGTTAAATTTACATACTTATTTTTCTTTGAGAAAGGCAGATTAGTTAACTTTGTTTCTAGGGGATTTCTTTATTAAGGCCTTTTTTTATACCTTTTTTTTAATCTTTGCCTAATTGATTAAATTGGTAAGATATTTAACTTGTTTGATCCGTTTTGATCCTTTTGCAGGATGTACAGTATGAATCCCTTGAACCATTGTATCATATGAAGCATTTTGTACCAAGGTATAGATTTAACATTCTATGTACTGATCATTTCTGTGGCATTTAATTAAAACTCTGTAGCTAATGAGAGATCAACATGTCTTTCTCGCCTAGAAGGGAGTCCCCTTGGAAGCTAGATGGTGAATCGACCAGAGTATCCTCTAAACTAAAATTACTGGAACAAGAATTGCTAAATTTGGAAAATATTGGAAACAGTGATCTTTCCAAGGTACCTTCATTGATGAGGAAGCAGGCCAAGAGGTATCAAGCTCTTGCAGGGAAGATAGATGATCTGTGCAGAAGAATGGTAATGTTTAATCACCCTTGGTTTATGCTATTTTGGCGTCTTATTGGTCTGTTATTTCGTTTAAAAAACCCAAGTATTAACAAAACCAGGTACAATAGAAAGAGAAAAAGTAAACACAAAAGAAGGAGAAAAGGAAAGAGAGTTCTGTGTATATGTGAGGCAAAATAAACCACTATTTCAAAATGTCTGTTAAATTAATGAGTTTTTGATTTCCAAATATGCAACTGATTAACGAACATTCGTACGATATTCAAGTTTTTCTACGTAGACTTCTTTGAGATAAATAGTCTTTTTTGTGTAATTCTAGATGTGAGGTAATTTTTTTCTTTTTCAAGACCCAGAACTCCACTTTGTCAGCTTCCAAACTGGGGCCCACCTGCCAAACCCTACAATCTTTGGGGGGCAGGGAAACACAAGCATAATGCTTGGTAGGTACCTTGATGAGAGTTGAACCCCTAAACTGGTCCCAAACCCACTGGACCACATCTCATTGGTAAATGTGAGGTAATTTGGAAAGTGCTTTGTAAACATATGCATAAAAAGGACATATATCATTTGATTATGACATCAGTTTTTATTTTATTTTTTAACCAATGTGAAGATACAACTTATTTGAAATGAATTAAATGAGCAATTCATAAAATGAAAAATAAAAATCTTTGTGTGGTAGTTCATAGACCCTTAAGTAACATATGAAGTTCCAGTTCTTGGTCATGACTTGTACCTGAGCTGTTGTTTTTGTTACTTGCGTCTGTTTTGATTGTGGAACTGTTAGCACTTGTCTCCAAAGGTAGTTGACCGATTAAATTTTGTGTTGTGTTCACAAAATTTTCTTGTTTTTACAGCAGGATGGTGATCCGTCTGAACCCACACTGAGTACAGAGTTTCGTACGCAAAGACAAACAGAATTTTTACTTGAATCATTTAGACTTCAGCAACGTGCATCAGAAACTGCGCAGAAGCTGATGGCAGTACAAACAGAGATTGGGAAGAGTTATTATGGGGATGAGGTGGGGAACCAAGCCAAACTTACCACACGACGGTCTTTGGATTCCATTAGAAACAACTTCAGAGAAATTCAGAGAAATTTGGAGATATTGTTGGCCAGAATTATTGGAGATCTTGAAGGTATTCTGGCCAGAGACGGTGCTTCTCGCGTAAGGGAATACTATATTTCTAGGTATCCTTTCGTTCAATAAATCTCTAGACTTGAATTCAAATCTGTCCACCAAATTGTTTACTCTTTTTGTAAGTATCCTGATCCAAGCCATAAGGGTGGCGGTTAGATGTCCTCATTCCACTTTGTTAATGGTAGCATCTGTATATTTTCTCCATTTTCCTTTTCGTTCCATTCTTTTTTTGGCTTGAAAATCTGTTGATTAATCTTAAAAAAAAATAATCAAAACGGTCAAAAGAGAAAAATTGTTGGGGCTATAATGGGTTTTATTTTTTACGCGCCTCACTTAGCGGTGGGCATGGTCCGGTTCGGGTCGCTTTATCCCCAAACTGAAAATTGAACTGAATAAAATTACCCCTTCAAGTTTCTCACTTAGAGGTGGGCAGAGTCTAATTCGGTTCGATCCATCCCCAAATTGAAAACTCAAACTGGGCATGGAACATGCATCAAGCTTGTCTTTGAACAAAGATAAGTTTGAGTAATTGAATAGCATGTAGGGTCTGTTTGAGGGTTTGGGCTCTCATTTGTTCTAATATGTCAAGAGCCCTTGTAGCTCTAGTGGTGGGAAGTTCACCCCTACACCCTATATTAGAGTTCGAATGTCCTCTACCCCAAGATCAGAGTTCAAATGTCGTCTACCCCTACATTTATAGGTGGCAATTTGTAAGGTAGTATTTGTGCAAATTGATCTAGGGAACCATTTACTAAGACCATATCTACTTAAAGCATCTCATAGATGAATCACACACAAATTTAGATATAACAAAGTACCAGTGCGAAAAAGTACAAAGTTTATTTTGAATCAGGCAAGAACACCACAGGAAAACATCAAGTAGAAGCTCCAGCCTCTTCCAGCAACTGCTTCACCTTTGTAACATAGTCTCCCATGGCTTCCTCCTTGGATTTCCCTGCCACAAAGGTTGAAAAAACAAATTCAGAATTATGCTAGGGTATAAGAAGATTGACATGAAACTGTAAAAATCAATTTGCACAGAAGTATTACCTTCAACAGCTTTCCATGCATCCCACTTTGCTCTGTCCCTCATATTGAATATTCCCGGGCGGCCTGCAAGTCAGCCACGAAGGAACAAACATGAAGGGAAAATTTAGAGGACAGGACAGTTAACTATCTCAAGTTTGTAAAGCAATGAAAAATAGTGGACTAATCATAATTTTAGGGAGCATTATACTTACTGGTGTTCACTGCTCCAACAGTGGTTTGCTTGTACAGCCCATAGAGGATGAGCTTGTTCTCATTGGTTGTTGACTCTGGAAGAGTCTTGGCTTTCTCAGCGTACTCATCAAACTCCTCCTGCAAGACCCCATCCCAGTCAAATGTGATTCAGAACATAACTATTCATCATCATTCCAAATAAAAACATAAAGAACTAAGTTATAAGGAAACTATAAAAGCATTGATGTCAAGAACTACAAAAACATTTGAATTTCCCCTTTGGCTAACCATCTGTAATTCATAAAACCAATGGAGCAACGAAATAATTCGGCAAATAAAAATAAAATTTACTTTATTGCAAATGGAGATTGTGTCAGCTACTAACTAGGTATGCCTCAGACCTATGTTCAAATTTACTTTAATGCAACTTTTCACAGGTACAGACTTGTACATTCAGATAATAACGCAATCACAACTTATTGCCATCAAAGAGTAAATAACAAGCAAAATCACAAATCATAAAGCCATACTCTTGCTAAGGTGTAGAACACTAACTCACAACTCCAAAATTAACATATGCATGACTTAGGGAGCATACCGAGCTTCTTTACACAATAAAGTTTATGAGTGATTGATGTAACACAAGCAGTTCCAAAGTCCAAAGTTTGGGTGTATAACAGATAAATGACAGAAAAAAAAAATTACCAACTGGATCTTGGTCCAGTGATACTTCTCTTCCCAATGTTGGAAGAGGTCCCATGTTCAAATCCCCCCACCAATATTGATTAAAAATAAAATACCAAAAAAAAACTCATAATATTTGTCATTAAGTAAACATGTAGAAATAGTTTTAATAGGGAGCTTTGTTCACCTAATTAATATCATAATATCATAAGCATATAAGATGACCAGATGAAATTTTCTTTAAAAAATTTGGGAAGTCGATAGATAGGTAGTGGATTGGGCATGCCCTTATCACAAAGGGGAATGCTAGCAACCTTTTCTCTAACCTTCTCTTTTGGACCTTCTCTCTTCTCCTCATGACACGTGTCAATTTCTACACTTAAAACAATGCCATTATTACATTAGACAACCTTTATGCCAAAATCTTCATTTTTTTAAGTGTAAAAAATGACACGTGTCAGGAGGAGAAGGGAGAAGGTCCAAAGAGAAGGTTAGAGACAAGGTTGCTAGCATTCCTCCATCACAAATCTTAGACATTTCTTCATTCTATGTTCAGTTAAAGAAAACAAGCAAGTACAATGTAGTGAAAATTAGTGTAAAAAGTCAATATAGGATTTGATAATGCCATCTGGATCTGAATTAAAGCTTTGATCCATGATGTAACTTCAACCAAAATGAATGCACGAAAGCTAAAATGAAGATCAACAATCCAAAACAGAGAAAACGAAGAGAACCCACTACAATTAACTATAATTCTTGCTGATTTTTCACCAATTAATCAGAAAGAGTAACAGATTCAAACCCAACATATTAAGATACAGATCTGAACTAATTCCACTACAGCACGAGCATCCCAAGAAAAGTAACCAAAACAGAACCTAAAGAAACTTTGATTTCTCACAAATATAGATTAAAAAAATTGAGAACTGTGGAAACAGAATAGAATTAAGAGCATACCTTCAAACCCATTTGCTTGATCTGCGAGATTGAATCTGCGGTTGGTTCAACGTATGGACTCGCAGTGCCGTTTGCGTGTGTGGTGTTGGTGATATATAAGCAAGCAGTCTCTGATTCTATGCCCATTGTCTATTATTAATGAATGCCACGCAACGTTTGGCTTGATTTGGTCTTTTTGGGTTCTTTTTATAAAATAAAAAATAAAACAAATTAGGATAAGATGCTTTTTTTTTCGTTTTAGTTTTTTTTATGAGTGCTGTTATTTCCAATCTCGTCTTATTTCTCCACAAACTATGTAAATTTTTATTTTTATTTTGTGAAAAAGTACTTCATTAACAACCAAAAGGCAAGGAAAGAGGTAAAAAACTAAAACAACAAACACGGTCAGAAGGCACCAGCTACCCCAAAGACAGAGAGGGTAACCAAACAAACAAACAGAGACCAAAATAAACCAAAAAACAGACGAACAACAAACTAGCCATCTGAGATCCTGCCACTAGCCACTAGAGGACAAGGCAAGCCATCACGAGACAAAATGAAGACAAGGGAGGAAGGGGGACAGTCGATGCAGTAATCCGTGTACATCCACCACCTAGCAAGCGTGGCCACGCAATTAGCAGCATGGTTAGCTTCACGAGGAACCCAATTCCACAAGATACGAGAGAACCGGGATCCAAAATTCATGATTTCATTAAGAATGGGAAAAAGTTCCCAAGCATTTCGTTTGATCATACCCCCTAGCTGCCAGAATAGCACTCTGAGAGTCAGACTCCATAATTACCTCTCTCGAACCCAAGGAATTAGCAAACCTAATACCATCCAATAAAGCCAAAGTTTCCATCTGAATCGCAGATTGACCAAAACAAGAAGAATAGGAAATGCCCACAACACTACCAGAACCACCACGCATGACAACCCTAATACCCCCTCCAAAGAAGAAGGATCCGAATTCACCTTGACAAACGAGGGGGAGGGGGGGCCAGACCATAGAGGCACACACATGAGAGGGAATAGATACCCCAAAAGCAACATGAACACCTACAAACTGGCTGGCCAAAAATTCCCCCACAACCCGAGAAGCAATAAGAATAATGGAATCAGCAGGGGGAGGAGAATCCGATGAGGGATTGAAGACAAAATTTCACCAAGCCTTCCAAATATTCCAAGCAATAAAAGCAATATTAGTAATAATCCAGCTCCTTTGAGGTTTGGAGAAGGAACGGGAATCAGAGATGCCAGAAAGCCAAACATCCAACGAAGAAATACCTTGCTTATAAAGGGAGTGACCCAACTGGGAACAGAACCAAATCCTACCAGCCCAAGAGTAAGAAATAAGGATATGCTCGATATACTTAGGCTCCAAACCACACATAGAACAAATGAGATTTATTATAATCCTCCTACGATAGAGATTAGCATAAGTAGGAAGATAGTTAGAGATGGCCCGCCACAGGAAATGCGTGATTTTTGGGAGAGCAGCTAAGGACCGGATGGTCTTCCAAGTGGATTGACAAATAACATGGGAAGAACTCGCACTCGCAGACGTTGAAGAACACATGTTACCCTAAATCCAATGGTACCCACAACAAAAATAGTACGCACCATCATTTTCTTGAGGCCACACCAGAGCATCAGGGAGCACAGACGCACAAATGGGAAGTGACCGAATATCCATGCATTCCTCAGCAGAAATAAGGTGAACAATTTGATCCAGATTCCAAGAGCCATAAGCACGATCAATGAGGTCCTCAACCACATGGGGCATAGAAGCAAAAACCAGTGTCTGTGGATGCAAAATTCCCAACTTTGAATTTCGAATCAACTTATTGCTCCAAATATTCACTGAGTGCCTGCCCAAAATCTGCCATTGAGCCCTCGACAAAATACAATCTCTATCCTCTAGCAAACTAGACCACGCCCAAGAAGAGTGAGCACCTTTCCTCACTTCAGAAAATTGGCAACGAGGGAAGTAAAGGGCCTTCGAAGTTTGAGCCCACTGAGCATCAGGGTTATGGAGCAGCCGCCAACACTGTTTAGCAGGAAGGGCCTAATTAAAAGAAGCCAGGTCCTGAAATCCCATCCCACTAGCAGCTTCGGTAACCCAAGAGACTGCCAATTTTTCCAATGAATCTTATTACCTAACTCAGAAGACCCCCACCAAAAAATTGGCCAGAATGGAATCAATCTCCCTGCACAACGTCAAAGGGAATGTGAAACAAGACATGGGATAAAAGGGGACAACAAAAGCTACAGATTTAATTAGAACTTCTGTCCCAACTTATACCATCAGCTAGAGCACTTTGAGTAGAAGAAGAATCATACCTGGATCGACGGATTTGGCCGCCGGAATCACCGAAAACGTCGTTGGAAAACCTCGAACCCTCTCGGACTTTCCGAGCTCGTGCTGTCACAGCTGGGCTCGTCGGGGATTCACCCAAGCTGGGTCGCCGGACGCTGCCGCTCTTTTTCGACTGGTGGCGAGGCTTGGCATGCCCGGAAGACGCCGTTCCCTTCCTGTCATCGTCGTCGTCTGTTACAAAGGGAGAGAGAGAGAGAAGTGACGCGTGAGGGGGCGTTTAGATTTTTTCTCAATCGTTAAAACTCATAATTGAGCTCGACGCAACGGTGCAACTCAATTATCCAAATTCCTTTCTGAACAAAAAGTGACTACAATGCCCCTACCCCAAAGGTAAAAAATGTAATTTCCTATTTAATAATTAAATAATATTTATCTGGGTTGGGATGTTACAGTCATTCAGAGAGTTCTCCCATCAAGATGATGGCCACGATCAAGGGAGGCCTGGGAATCAAATGAAGTGAAGCCAACCAACCCATTAGTTGCAAGAGCACCCACCGTCCTCTTTGTAGCCGCAACGCACCGCCGAATCACTTCCATTGTTTGGGTGGGGGGAATGGACATCCAGATCACGGGAGAACCTAGCTTTCTACAAAGGTCCATAAGGGTTCAAACCATCCCCATCATTAATTGGTCCCTCACAATGACATTGCTCAATCCCATGGCCAAGGTGACCACAGGTAAAGAAAAAATTAGCAAGGCGTTCATAGTAAAATTCCACCCAAGATTGAGATTGGTCATGGCGAGTCAACCAAAGCCCTTTAGATAAGGGGTTACAAGCATCCAGTTCAACTCGTATATGAAAGTAACCCCTTACCCCACTAGGTTGGTCTAGATCTTCAAAGGTGATTAGCCTGCCAAAATGTTGTCCAATAAGAGCAGCAGTGTTTCCATTCATTTGTCCTAGAGGGACCCCATGAGCCTGAACCCAGAAAGAAATCAAGTATGGGTCCAGTTCTTCAATAGCAATGTCACGCCCCAAAATCGAGACACGTGACAGCGGCACGCACCTTGAGGATCCCGTAAATATAACACCTAGATCCCAGGGTCATACTCCCAAGATTCCCAAAATACGATAAGTCTTTTTAATTAAATAAAACGGGTTGGATTAGAGTTGTAAATAACAGCGGAAAACTGAATAAAACATTATACAAACTTTATTAATGAAATACCAACCCTAGAGGTTAAGGAAGAGTACGAGTAACCTCTTAAATTATTTTACAAACCATAAATATTTAAATACACACCAACCATCCAGAATTTCTACAGAGGAAGGAAATGAACAAGAAATATCCTCAAGCTCTTAGGAAAGGAAATCACGACCTGTCAAAGATGAAAAGGTACAGGGACCAAATGTGTTGACAGGTACAGGAACAACACCAAGTATAGCTCAAGGATTGTGATTTACTTGAAAAAGTAGGGGTGAGCATCACATATGTTCATTTGCCCCGTAGAAGGCTCCCAGCTAGGTTTGAAAATAGATAGCAAAATAATATAGTAGTGTTCATGAAAAACAAGGAAAAGAATATGCAGAACACAAACCATTTCCATATAAACATAGGATCAAAACAGTTGGCATGCTCACACAACTTTCGCAGAGGTTTCTCGGGTACCCATAATATGTTTGTCTAACAACCGATCCCTAGAAGCCAACTACCCCTACCATAAATAAAAATATAACCAACTTACCTGGTACAGTAGCGAGAGTGTCCATTTCAATGGTTACACCTCGTCGACTATACCTCACGCGTAAGGTACTGGTAAAGTCTATCTGCTAACCCCTCTGGAGGTTTAGGGAATCGAAACCCAAGGAAATCGATATGCCCTTTTCACTCTCAGGTCTTCGAAGATAATACCCACAGGCGTATACCCTAAAAACTTTGGAGAACCAAAGTCAATCAGTCATAAAACCAAACAATATGGCATCCAAAAACAGTGCATCTTTTGAACACAACAATATTTACTATGTCATACATACACACAAAATACAAGTTCGGGAATGAGTCCCCCTACCTGGAATCCAAAGCTCAAGCCTGACTTGCCCTCTATGCCTTCGAGTTTAACTTGCCTCGCCTAGGAAACTGAGTCCTAGTCCAACATTTAAAAACATTACAAGTTACAACAAATCCTTGATTACACTTTAGTCCTTTTTATTGTCTTTAATTGCACTATGGTCCTTAAACTTAATCCAAATTTCAACTTAATCCTTATAGGTCCTTAAAGTTCCAAGTAATTTCAAAATAGTCCTTGTACTTTTTGAAAAGTCTAAAATTGTCCCAATAGTCCTTGAAGTTCCATCTCTAGTACAAAAACGGTAAAATCATGGTACGGTAAAATTAAAGTCTAAATAGTACTTTGTTGTTTGTACACATGGACCAGAGGAATAGGTAAAATTTGTTGTGCACAAACACTCCAAGACCTTGTCGTTGATAGACTACACAACAATCACTCACAAACCACGCAAAGATAAAGCATACACGAGACCACGAAGTAAACACACGCACATGAACACCATAATTTATAGAGGTTCGGCGTCGTGCCTGCTTCCTCTTTGTGATCCCCGAGAAATTCACTAGAAAGATAAGAACCCCTTTGGTTACAATGAAGAAACCCCCTTTGCTCTCAGAATCTCTAGATCACTTGGCTCAATTGCCTCTAAACTTGTTCTCTATCTTATGCTTATGAAAAACCTAGTTCTAAAGTGCCTTTTTATAAGTATAGGGATTTAGTACAATTATACAAGGAATAGGAAACCTAAAGGATCCCAAAACAAGGAGAAAACGTAGTCCAAATCTGACTTGCTTACTTCCTTCCTTCTATGGTGAGCCAATTTTCAACAATCTCCACCTTGGCGAACCATCCATCACCCATGAACAATTGTTGATCCCTAGAACCTCTTCAACCTCTTGGAAAACATTCTAGTAATTCCCAAGAGCTCCACCATGGCAAGAATCCTCTTGCCTCAATGCACCTTAGGTGAGAAGGTGCTCCACCCAATCTTAGACTTGGGCCATCCGGACCACTTGTGTAGAAGAGAGATCCCCCATGCCGAACTCCTCGCTCCTCGCCTTCTTGGAACCTTGAATTCTTGACATGCCTTGATACGCAAACTGCATACCAACCCTTGTTCTATAAATACCCACGTAGCAACCAACCTTGTTCTTGGATTTATGAACAAACTCCTTCTTTCTCATCCAAGCACTCATCCAACCTTCCCGCTTCATGCTCCCCAAAGCACTCTAAAACGTAGTTAAATCTTCTTTTGGGGACAGTTTGATGGATTCTTTAAGATCGGACCTTGCTTGTGATGAAGGCTCCACCTCAAGTAGAACCTCTTTGTGAGTTTGTTGTTGATGCAAATTATCTTCAACCCTTGTGTCAAGCTCCACCTGCCTTGGAGTCCCTTCCATCACCACTTTGGTAAGAAGTATCTTTCCGGTTGCCACCGACCCAACAACATTCTCCCCGTCATCCCTTGTCTTGACTTCACCCTTGTGGACCTTGTTCGCCACTTCTACACCTTTGAAATCAAGCACCCTTGATGAGGAACTATTAGTCATACAACTTTGACTAACCTTCCTTGCCGAACTAGTCTTGAGCAAACTTGTAGCTTCATTCCGTTGCACAGACTCTTTGACAATAAGATCCCATGCCCGCTTTTCTTTGGTACAAAGCACCTCCTTGGTAGAATTTTCTGCTCTACCTGCAATGTTCCCCCCAAAAGCTAATAAACCTTGTTAGATTGAATTTCCCCCTCATAATCACCACCGAACCTTGTGTGACTAAGAGCTTCCCTTCTTTGGCCTTGTATGAATATCCTTCTCTATCTAGAGCGCTAAGGGAAATAAGATTCCTTCTTAGTTTCGGTACATGCCTCACCTCACTAAGGCACCTAACAACACAATCTTGCATCTTGTTCTTCACTGTTCCCACGCCCAAAACATCACAACTTGTTTTGTCTCCCAACATAATCTTGCTACCCTTTTCTTTCCTCATATGTATCAAATACACTCCTATTTGAACACACATGATAAGAACAACCAGAATCTAGAATCCAAACTGAAGTAGAACACTCACTCGAAGAACTTGCCACGACGTCCCCGTTACGCTCCGTAACCGTCAAAAGTTCATCATCGGTGTCACACCCAGTTGACACGTTTGCTACGCCTGAACTTTCGGCATCCTTCATCTTATTCATTTTCTCTTTCTATACCGGAAGATTCCGCTTCCAATGGTCCTTAGACCCACACTCGAAACACCATTCATTGTCCTCGAATCTAGAATTCCCACCATTCTCGACTTGCCCTCGCGCTTGCTTGAACGACCCCACCCTCTGGTCCTTGCCACAAGACCTTCACTTTGAGAGCCTTCTTCGGAACATTGAAGCATTCTGCCATGCGTTAAGATGTCTTGCACGATCTTTTCATACTTCTAGGTTCCCTTCTGGAACATAAGCGTCGTGCGGAAGTGCTTATAAGACGGAGGTAGGGATGCCAACAACATCATAGCCTTGTCTTCCGACTTATAACCTCATCCATCCTTTACAAGTCTGCAATACACTTGTTAAAAGCACTCACGTGCTCCATCATGTTTGCGCCCTCCTTCATCTTTAGAGAGTGGAGCTCCTTGATAGATTAATATTTTGCATACATAATCAATCTATGTGTGCAATGTTTTCTTGTGAAATTGGTTAGTTTAATGTGTTTAGTGTAGATTTTGTAGGCATTCGTTCCTAGCAAGGGTTTGGAGCTAAAACTATGGTTTTGAAGGTTTACGGGACCGAAAAGGGTGGAATTATCAACCCAACAAAATCTCAAGAACTCACTCTGTCATTTTATCAAATACCTGGAGTGCATCTGTGCAAGTGTCAAATTATCCACAACTGGTCTCAGTGACTAGTGCCAAAAAGTTTGAGTTAGAGAAGTTTACCAATTGTGGAATTGAAGTCATATGCCGCTGATGATTTTGGAGACCCATTTGCATATGCTGAAGGTTGAGCAAGGGGAGCGGTGTTTTCTTCTTTGTTGGAATTAATGAACACAACGCCCTGTGGATGCAAAGAATTGCGACTTTGAGTTGGGAATTGATCAAAAGAGAAAACCCTTGGATGATGAATTGAGTAATAAGGTGGTAGTTTTCAAAGATTGTGAATACCATGACAAAAGTTGACGTGGGGCCATTTGGAAAGAGGAATTTGTTGACGAATTCCACTCATCCCCTGTGGAACACAAACTTGCAACACCATTTGACAAAGACACAGAGCCATCCAACCTGCATGTGCTAAGTCCTCTTTTGAGTTGGAATCAAATTTTTATTAATTCTCTCCCTGCCGCAATTTTTTCTCTCCTGTTCTAAACGGGTTTATTCTTTCTTTAATTTTCCTTTTCTACTCCTCAGCCGCATCTTACTTTTATTTCCTTCTCAATTTGGGTTTTCTTTTCAGCCTTCCTAAATAATAATTAGTTTCCTTATTTTTCTAAGAATTCCTGTTGGCTTATAAATACTAAACCTTAACCTAAGGCTAGGGGTTCTGATTCTAATTTTCGGAGACCATAGACCACAAAGGCACGAGAGAGGGTTTTAGAGAGACAAAGAAGACGACCTAAAGCTAAAGTTGCTGTTGTGCATAGATCAAATCTTCAATTGGTTTTTTCTTTCCTATGACACTGTTTATCATGGTTTTTATTAAAATTGTCATGAACTAATTCCTTTTGCTAGGGCTACGATGTAGCCTAGCCATGAATACTCAATTTCTTTAGTCAATGTTACTTCCAAATATTTTTCCATGTTGAGTATCTATTACTATGCTTAATGCTTTGAATGTTTGGCCAACATTTAATTGATTTGATGCTAAATTGACTATAGGGATATCCAATTTGGAGTTTGCTTCTTGTAATAGATGCCATGGGTTACATGATTAGACATGGATGTTTGTCATGACTTATGTGGTTGTTTTGCAGGTTTTCCAAGGAACTTAATGGGTTCTTATTATCTTAATTCCATCACTAGGGATAGAGTGGATTGGTAATAAGAATACTCTTGGTATAACCAGGGATGGAGTATAAAATAGAATAGGGAAAATCGACTATCAACATGGAGAAAAATTAAGATTAACATACTAAGGGAATTGGGTAGAATTGGCTATGTTGAAATCGGAAGCTCTATTGCTCTCATAACTTGAATCTCACAACCTTATTTTTCTACGCTTGTTTTTATTCATTGTTTTTAATTAATTAATCAATCGAATCTCATCATTCAATTATTCAAATAAAGTCTTGGGTTAATCACAATTGGTACTTAGTAAATTAAGTCACTCTTCGTGGGAACGACATTTTACTTATCACTATATTACTTGTGCGAATTGTGCGCTTGCAAAAAAAATTACACAACACTCCTCCTTCAAGAAAAGCTTGTTGGACAACGATTTTGCCGCAAACATCTCTTCAAGCTTTTCCCATGTATGCTTCGCGGTGTCTTCCATTGCATTACACAAGACCTCGTCAGTTAGATGTTGTTCAATGGATCCTCTAGCAAGCTCATCTAGGTCCTCCCATTCCACATCTGTCATGGTTTCCTGTTTCTTTTCCTTGTCTGCCAAGACTTTGCTGAGACCTTGCTGCTTAAGGACATGTTTCATTCTCCTTTACCAAAGCGTGAAGTTCTCCTTGCCGGTGAACGGCTTCAACTCGACCTTTGTACTTACATGTTTTGATGTGATCTTGTCGCCCGCCATCGTCAACACTTGCAAACACTCTTAAAACTATAAGAGCCCCCCGCAAACCTAGCTCTGATACCATTTTTTGTGTGCAAACACTCCAAGACCTTGTCATTGATGGACTACGCAACAATCACTCACAACCCAGGCAAAGATAAAGGATACACGAGACCACGAAGTAAACACACACACAAGAACACAAGAATTTATAGAGGTTCGGTGTCGTGCCTACGTCCTCTTGGTGATCCTCGAGAAATTCACTAGAATGGTAAGAACCCCTTTGGTTACAATGAAGAAACCCCATTTGCTCTCACAATCTCTAGATCTCTTTTCTCACACCCTTGGCTCAATTGCCTCTAAACTTGTTCTCTATCTTATGCTTATGAAAAACCTAGTTTTAAAGTGCCTATTTATAAGTATAGGGCTTTAGTACAATCATACAAGGAATAGGAAACCTAAAGGATCCCAAAATAAGGAGAAAATCCAGTCCAAATCTGACTTGCTTACTTCCTTCCTTCTATGGTGTGCCAATCTTCAACCAAATTTAGTTCAAGAATTTTTAAGGAATGAATGACAAAAAGATTATCCAATTTGATTAGGTTTCAAATGGACAGAGTAACAACATATGATGTATATTTTAGGATTAACTTGGAAATTACCCAATTATAGAATAATAAAAATTGAGTATTTGACAATTTTAAATTGGGCAGCATAACAGCTAGGAATGGAAATATGGAATTAAAAATGAATAAAAGACGAGGTAAGGGAGAGAAATTACCTCGGTAAAATACTATGATGAATAGTACCCCTGAGTGAAGATGGCACGAAATGATGAATAGTAGACAACGCGAGCGGTTTTGGGTATGAATAGTGCTTGGTGAATAGTAAATTATCGGGATGAATAGTATTTATGAAAAATATCGGAATAGTGGCTTTAATGGTGGAGGAGGGGAGGAAGTGAGGGCTGATGATTTTTGGAGAGTTTTGGTGTGAAGAAAATAAGAGACATTGTGTATGTATGACATTTGTGGCGGCAGCTCCAATTTATAAGGAACAACTCCGACACGTTTTATTACTTTGAACGGTCCAACATATCTGGGTGCCACCTTGCCACATACACCAAAATGGTGAATTCCTTTATGAGGGCTTACTTTCAGAAACACAAGATCTCCAATTGAGAATTCAAGAGGTTTTCTCCTCTTATCAGCATAAGACTTTTGCCTACTCTGGGTAGTCTTCAGACAACTCTGAATTAACTTTACTTTCTCCGTCATCTCCTTGATAATATCAAGCCCTAGGACAATTCTTTCTTCAGTGTCGGCCCAACATAGTGGTGAACGACATGGTCGTCCATAAAGCGCTTCATAGGGAGCCATTCCAATGCTACTCTAGTAGCTGTTGTTGTAAACAAATTCAGCAAGTGAAAGATATCTGCTCCATTCACCACCAAAATCAAATATGCATACTCGTAGCATATCTTCCAAAATCTGGTTGACTCGCTCAGATTGTCCATCCGATTGGGGATGATAAGCTGTACTCATGTCAAGTCGAGTACCGAGTTCCGTCTGTAGTTGCTTCCAGAGACGAGAGGTAAATCGTGGATCTCTGTATGAAATAATTGACTTTGGAACTCCGTGTAGGCGAACAATCCACTCCACGTAGAATTTCGGAAAGTAATCCATCTTCGAGTCCATCTTGACTAGTAAAAAGTGTGTACATTTGGTTAATCTGTCAATGATAACCCAGACACCGTTGTGTCCCTTCAAAGATCTAGGAAGATTTGTTACAAAATTCATGATGATGAGATCCCACTTCCATTCAGCAATAGGGAGTGGTTGCATCATTCATGATGGCTTCTGATGCTCTACTTTCACTTGTTGGCAGATCTCACACCCTGCAACATACTTAGTTATTTATGGCCTCATTCTTTTCCACCAATAGTGCCTCTTCAAGTCCTTGTACATTTTGATACCTCCAGGATGCATTGAGAAGCGAGTTCGGTGTGCCTCATCCAAAACCTTTCTTTTGATTTCTGGGACATTAGGTACAACCACTATGTTTTTGAACCTAAGTCCTCCATTGGAATGAATCTTCTAGTCCTCTGAAGCTTTTGTCTTTTGTCTTCGACGATTGCTACCAGTTGTTCAGGATCCATAACTTAGGTTTTGTGTTGTGCGCGGACTGTCTACTAACGACTTGTCAACAAGAAAGCGAACTGTCGAAAAAAAAAGACAAGTTCAATATCGAGTAGAATGAACACTCAAGAGTCTTAGAATCAGAAAAGGATCTTAGATGATACTCGGAAATTAAAATTCTTGGAAGAAGTCCAAAGAATTCAGAGAAACGGATGGTTGGGCTTTTCTAAAAAATATCTTTAATTTTTCAAATCGTTTAAAACCGCTTAAAAATCTTTTGAACAATATTTTTCTTTGATACCATTTTTCTGTCATGCCCCAAAATCGAGACACATGACACGACACGTACCTTGAGGATCCCGAAAATATAACACCTAAATCCCAGGGTCATACTCCCAAGATTCCCAAAATACGATATGCCTTTTTAATTAAATAAAACGGGTTGGATCAGAGTTGTAAATAACAACGGAAAACTGAATAAAACATTATACAAACTTTATTAATGAAATACCAACCCCAGAGGTTAAGGAAGAGTACGAGTAACCTCTTAAGTTATTTTACAAACCATAAATATTTAAATACAAACCAACCATCCATAATTTATACAAAGGAAGGAAATGAACAAGAAATATCCTCAAGCTCTTAGGAAAGGAAATCACGACTTGTCAAAGATGAAGAGGTACATAGACCAAATGTGTTGACAGGTACAGAACAACACCAAGTATAGCTCAAGGATTGTGATCTATATGAAAGAGTAGGGGTGAGTATCACATATGTTCATTTGCCCCGTAGGAGGCTCCCGACCAGGTTTGAAAATAGATAGCAAAAGAACATAGTAGTGTTCATGAGAAACAATGAAAAGAATATGCACAACACAAACAATTTCCATATAAACATAGGATCAAAACAGTTGACATGCTCACACAACTTTCGCAAACGGTTCTTGGGTACCCATAATATGTTTGTCTGACAACCGATCCCTATTGGCCAACTACCCCTACCAGAAATAAAAATATAACCAACTTACCTGGTACGGTAGCGAGAGTGTCCATTTCAACGGTAACACCTCGTCGACTATACCTCAAGCGTAGGGTATTGGTAAAGTCTCTCCGCATAACCCCTCCGGAGGTTTAGGATAATGCCCGCAAGCGTATACCCTGAAAACTTTGGAGAACCGAAGCCAAGCATTCATAAAATCAAACAATATGGCATCCAAAAACTGTGCATCTTTTGCACACAACTATATTTACTATGTCATACATACACACAAAGTACAAGTCCGAAAGTGAGTCCCCCTACCTGGAATCCAAAGCCAAGCCTGACTTGCCCTCTGCGCCTTCGAGTTCAACCTGCCTCGCTTGGGAAACTGAGTCCTAGTCCAACATTTAAAAATATTACAACAAATACTTGATTACACTTTAGTCCAATCTTCAACAAAATTTAGTTCAAGAATTTTTAAGGAAGGAAAATGACAAAAAGATTATCCAATTTGATTAGGTTTCAAAAGGACAGAGTAACGGCATATGATGTATATTTTAGGATTAACTTGGAAATTACCCAGTTATAGAATAATAAAAGTTGAGTATTTGACAATTTTAAATTGGGCAGTATAACAGCTAGGAATGCAAATATTGAATTAAAAATGAATAAAAGACGAAGTAAGGGAGAGAAATTACCTTGGTAAAATACTATGATAAGTAGTACCACGAGTGAAGATGGCACGAAACAATGAATAGTAGACATTGCGAGCGGTTTTGGGTATGAATAGTAACTTCTCGGGATGAATAGTACTATAAATAGTAATTCTGAAAAATATCGGAATAGTGGCTTTGATGGTGGAGGAGGAGAGGAAGTGAGGGAGCATGATTTTTGGAGAGTTTTGGTGTGAAGAAAATGAGAGAAGTGGAGGGGGTATTTATAGAATCCCTCGATGGCTTGGATCGATTCGAATATTTAATTCAGAGGCTCATATTAAAGGATGAGTTTTGGATCATGTGTCCGAAGATACATGATAGCTTCAAGATGGATGGTCCAAATGCATTCCCAACAACCAAACTAAAGGCCTAGATCAAGTCAAAAGTCTGTGATTTGATCTATAGTCCAAATCTGATCTAGAATCAAATCAACGACTTAGATTGAACTTGCGTACGGTTTAGCGCTATATACCTTTGTTTTCCTAGTCTTCCAACCAATCAGATGTTGACATGTGGCATGGTGACATGTTCCAACCAATCACAAAATGCCATGTGGAATTTTCAATTTAATTTCCTATTTTCCAACTTTGAAAATTTACTAAAAATACTTCCGAGTTCCGAAAAATTATCCGAAAAATATCACAAGCTCGTAATGACGTCTACTATTTTTCTATGAAGTCAAAACACCAAAATTCTAACTTCACAATTTCATAAATATGTTAATCTTAAACATAATGACAATATTTATTTGGAAAAAAATGCCACTTACCTCAAAATGGACAGTGCAATTTTTACTGTGCACGAAAAATATTCTTGAATTTTTCAGGGCGCCACAAGCAAGATGTAACAGCCAATATTGAACACTGAAGGTAAACCCCATAATTGTCCACGGACCTCCATCGACAATTTTCCTGGCCACCTTATCATATTGCAAGTTAATGGAAAAAATTAAATCTTTGACATCCGCTATTCGAACTTCACCAAATGCTACCCAAGCACAAGACAACATACATTTCACGACCCCAATGTTTGGAGGTTTATCAGCAAGCAAGGATCCAAATAGGGTTACCCCGTTGCTAAAATCATGTAGGCCTAGAGAATCCCCCATTTGGACATCAAGTTGGTCAGCAGTGGAAATTTTTTTCTCCACCACAGGGAGATACCCAGAGATTTCAAGGAGAGAACGAAAGAAAATAGATGAAAAACTAGACTTGATGATTATGAGTGGAAAGTAAGAAAAGGGGTAAAGACGGAAGATTGGGTAATAACAAGCTTTAGAAACTGGACTGAGATAGTTTTGGTTTTTATTTTATTTTTAAAGGGCTGAAACAAAAGATAGGATTTTGGTGAGCAGGGCAGAGGTAGAAAACGATAAAGAGGGACTTGTTTGGATGAGGGATTTGTGGGAGGGGTTTGGGCTTTCTTGGGATTTATAAATCTGATGGGCCAAATAACTTGTTTGGCAAGCCCAAAAGGAGGAACTTGAGAAATGACTTGGGATTTGGATGAGGGATTTGTAAAGCCCAAATCCCATTATGAAGTAATGCCTAAACAAGTGTTACTTTGAAATTCTCGAAGACACTTGAACGTGTCGTGAACCACGACCACGATGAACGCTGACGACCAAGTCCGATGAACGCCGATGACCAAAAACGAAAGGTGAAGTGAGGGTCGAAGAGGGGGTAAAGGGTTTGCCAATTAATTGGGAGGAGAGTAAATGGGAGTAGTTGAAGATTTATTAGTCCCTATGGCCCCGTTTGGTTCATGGGAAAGGAGACTTAGGGATGGGAAATCAATTGCTTTCCCATATTTGGTAAGTCCAGGCATGGGAAATCGTTGGCTGGCCCATGGGAAAGTAGGGGGAAAATAAAGCCATCCTCCCAACTTGGGTTTTGTTTTCCCTCCTCGTGGGAAAGTTTGGGAAAATGAGACAATATTAAACATTTTTCATGACCATTTTGTCCTCATTAACAATTTAGAATTACAATATATCATTAAATGCATTCTTTTTTTATTTGATTTAATATGGGTATAATTGAAAATTTATACAAACTTTGTTTTCCATTCCTACTCAAAACAAACATGGGAAAGAAAATAAAGTGATATCTCCCGGTTATTTTCCCAGAATTACCAAACGTGGGAAATGACATGGGAAATGATTTCCCCTCAAATTCGTTCCGTGAACCAAACGGGGCCTATGTGTGTTAAGATTCACCCCCCAAATCTCATAAACGCCTTTGAAGTTTTTATATAAAACTTGAAAATATGGATGTAAGTTCATATCTTTTACATCTATTTCCCCGCCCCCCCTCCTTCCCCCAAAATCTCATAAACGCCTTTGACGTTTTTATATAAAACTTGAAAATATGTATGTAAGTTCATATCTTTTAGAGCAACTCCACCCGTTGGGGTTGCCATGGCAAGGGGGAGGGGGAGCTAGGGGCTACTATTCATGTGAATAGTGGCTGCCCTTGCAAATAGTAATGTGCGATTCCACCCGTTGCCATGGCAAAGGGCAACTACTATTCTTTTTTTTTTTTTTTTTTGTAACCTAAACAATTAATTTGGATAATATTTTCGGATAAGATTTTTGGATTAAATGACGTGTCAATATTTATTAAAAAATTCATATCTCATAATCGGATAAAATTTGTCGATAAGATTTTCGGTTTCAAATTTCAGATAAATTTCATATGAATTCCAAATTTCAAAAAAATTTCATCTGAATTTCAAATTTCAGATCAATTTCATCTGAATTTCAAATTTCAGATAAATTTCATCTCAATTCCAAATTTCAGATAAGATTTTCACCATCTAAAATCGCGCCACGTGTCATCTCTATCTACCTAAATTTTTCTATAAAACCAGAGGCTCAAATTTCATACCTCTCACACCATTCTCAAACCAGGCTCTTCTCTATATTTTCATTTCTCATATTTTAGAATTCATACTCCATTCTCAATGTCAGACATTGACGAGATCTTGGAGAGGCAAGAGCGAGAAACTAGAGAAAGAAGGCGTAGAAGAGCTGCAGGCAAAAGGGCACAGAGAGACCTAGATCAGCAAATTGTCATAGCAGTGGCAATGCTTGATGAAGAAAACCAGAGCCGCCGTGGTTCACAAGTCGGTCGTGGCCCGAATGTGGACAGACATAGGCATTCTCGGGGTAAGAATCTTATTGAAGATTATTTTATCCCAACTTCTCTGTATTCTGATGTTGATTTTCGAAGGCGATATAGAATGCAACCCCATTTGTTCAATAAAATCATGCATGCTATTTGCAATTATGATGACTACTTTGTTCAAAAGTGTGATGCTACTGGGGTTGCGGGACTTCTTCCCGAGCAAAAGCTCACAGCTGTTATACGAATGTTGGCGTATGGTGCATCTGCTGATCAGGTGGATGAGATTGCCCGGATGGGGAAGTCCACTACGTTAGAGAGCTTGGTAAGATTTTGTGATGCAGTTGAAACTCTGTACATCGGGGAATACCTGCGCAGACCTACGCCCATGGACCTCCACCGGCTTTTACAAAAAGCCAAAGCTCGAGGATTTCCAGGAATGATTGGTAGCATCGACTGCATGCACTGGCAATGGAAAAATTACCCAACTACTTGGCAAGGAGACTATGGGAATCGAAAAGGGCAAAAAAGTATCATCCTTGAAACCGTTGCTGGATTTGATACATGGGTTTGGCATGCTTTCTTCGGAGTTGCCGGATCTCAAAACGACTTGAATGTGTTGGGTCAATCACCGGTGTTCAACGACGTTTTGACAGGTGAAGCCCCGAAAATCACCTATGAAATAACAATACCGTCTACCAGGACCCGTATTATCTTGCAGATGGCATCTACCCGAGGTGAACTACATTTGTGGAATCAATTCCCCATCCCCGATCCCAGAAGCAAAAATTATTTGCTGCCTATCAAGAAGGTTACAGAAAAGACTTGGAGAGGTGTTTTGGTATCCTCCAAGCCCGGTGGCTTATTATTAGGGGTGCGGCGCGCATGCTTGATGAGGAGGTGCTGAGGAGCATAATGATGACTTGCATCATCCTTCATAACATGATTGTGGAGGATGAGTGTCATTACGATGCTGTAGATGTGTACAAACCGGATCCCATGAACACGGCCTTGACAAGAGTTTATGAAAGGCCCGTGGGACCAAGTGGAGAACCATTGGAGCCTGACCCGTTGGTTAGGGACGGCCGTTTCATGGACCGTATGATTGATCGATATACGGTGATGCAATCGTCTTATATTCACGAACGACGTCAAGTTGACTTGATGGAGCATTTATGGGCGGTGAATGGCAATGACGGTGAATGAAGTGAAGTTAAGAAGTTTTAATTTTAATTATGTTTAGGTTATGTTTTATTTTAAGGGATGCTTTGGTTGTGGTTTTTTTATTTTTAATTATGTTTTGTTTGATGTATGGAATATTTTGAATGAAAAGAAGTTTTATTGAATGTTTTCTTTAATGACTCAAATAAAACCAATACAAGTAATTAAAAATTACTACTAATTAAATAAAATACATGAATTACAACTATTGCAAACTAACTTAATGGTTTTCATTATTTAACCAATCCGTGTTGCTAGGTCCATCGTCTTGGTCACGGAAAAGTCTTCTTCTCATAACATCCCTTCGTTCTAGCTTCCAATATTGTTTTGTTTCAGGGGACATATGGGTTGTATCCATGGCCATGGTTTCTCGGTCCTTCTTCTCAATCCTTTCTTTGCGTGCATACTCTCTTTCTTTTGCATATTCTACTTGAATTGCCCTCTCGTCTTCTTGGGTTTTCAAGTCTATGTCAATTCTCAAAGGCACTTTGCCTTGCAATTTCCTCCAAAAATTTAGATGTATCATTACTCCCTCTCTTCGCCTTCGCCTTCGCCTTCGCCTTCGCCGCTTTTCTGCCAATAGGCCTCGGCCCCTTTTCAATTGGTGAGTCTTCACTCATCGGGGATTCCATAGGTGAATCCGATGCCGTTGAATCATGGAGCGGCGTCTCGTTCAACACGACGGCCGGGCCCGTGGGAATAATTTGGAATCTTTTACAATTCTTCACCACCTCCCAACATTGCTCATGGTTGAAAGTTTTTTTCCCTTACCCAATAGCACCAAACCACATTTGTGCTTGCATAATCTATTTTAAAAAATAGAATGGAAATCAAGAAATATTTCTAAAAAAAAATGGAAATGCAAGTTATACAAGGCCCAAGTAAAATAAAAAATGCAAATACAAGAAACATTAAAAAAAATAGTGGAAATGCAAGAAACATTACAAATATTATAGAAATGCAAGAAACATTAAAAAAAAATTAGACTTGCAACATACATTTCAAAAAACTATTAGAATTGCAAGAAACATTAATTTTTATATTAGGGTTGCAACATACATTAAAAAAAAGTATTAGAAATGCAAGAAGCATTAAAAAAAATGAGGACATTAAATTTAATAAAACGGAAATTACAAATAATATACCTCATCGCTAAGATTTTGGCCGCTTCGATGGTTGTCCATCGCTTTTGCCAACGCATCTCTCCATTTGCCCAACTCTTTATTCAAAAGCTTCCACCTACTAGCCAATGCCATTTCCGTACGAATCGACCCAAATCTTTCAAAAAATTCAGCATGAATTTTTTTCCACATATGAGAGAACTTCATCTCATTGCCCGTGATCGGACAATGACTAACGTGGACCCAAGACTCACACAACAAAACATCTTCAATGGTTGACCATGGAACTCCGGCTTCAACGGAGGATGCCATAAGATGGGAAATAAAAATGACTCTTGAAAGTGAAAAAAATGTTGTGTAGAAAGTGATAAATATTAGAAGGAGAAGAAAATATATGAGTATTTGGTGTTGAAAGTGAAGGATATTGGTTGGTATTTATAGAAAAAGATTGCATAATTTTTTAGTATTTTTTTGAATTTTTTAAAGATGTTTTTGGCCCAAAATCACAAAGAGCCGTTGGATTTAAAAAATTGATCGGAGCCACCACAGCGCCACGTGGCGTCTTCCCGTTGGCACAGGCGTGCTCGGCGTCAACGCACGCGAATTCAAATGCGCCAACGGTAAAAAAATTTGAACGCGTTCACGACGTCACCCACCCCGGGTTCAAGTTGGGCTGCCTCCCCGCGGGCTTGCCCGGTGAGCGTGGGGCCCGCATCTTGCTGGGCTCCCCTACTGAACGTCATTTTTGGGCTCGGGCCCGTGGGTCACGCCTCCCCTGCCTAGGCTGCTACGGCTGGAGTTGCTCTTACATCTATTCCCCACACCCCCAATAAATAGACTCCAGCTTTGCCACTCCACCTATTATAAAATGTATGAACAATACGTTCATATTTTAGTGGTATAATATTATTAAATAAAATGCATGTTATAACATATGTGAATTGATAACACAAAGTAACCTTATTATTGTCACATAAAAAATATTTATCGGTTAGACAACTCATTGAAGCCTTTTTATCGTCACAAATATTTTGCAATCCCAAACAATGAGATTCTATTGAAGAACTGATCTTATGCCTCTCAAAGTAACTAATCGTATTAAAAGCACCACCATTTTACGTGAGGACTTTTGACTATCTTTGGGCCCCTTGGTCCAAGGCGGGCCCAAATTTTTTTCTTATATGTTATATATAATTATTGAAGCCCATATTAAAAGTAATTTTTGGAGAGTTCAAAATTAACTCTCCAAACAAAAATCACTTCAAATCCTGAACAGTACAAGGTCCATATTTAAACATTATTAATTTACTTTGGAACAACAAATATGCAAATAATCAAACATATCCTTCAAGGAAATGTTTAATTATTCTAATTTGATGTTTTTTTGTTGTCAACCATATGATAGTTTGCATTTGTTATTTTAATTCAAACAAACTATTATATTAATCCAAAAAAGAAAATACATGTGTAAATTTTTTTTTTCTTGTTAAACTATGATTACATACAAATGCGAATTAATGGCCTCATTTTAATTTTTGGCCATAGGCCACTCAAAAATTATGACCGGCCCTATGTATGAATACAAGAGTCGTTTTCATTGTACAAGATAATATAATGACTAGCCCCTTGTTTTTTTCTTTCTCTTTTTAGCTTTAGAATTAAGAAGGTGCAGCTGCCCCCCTTCTCTGCTGGAAAATCCTTGTAGATGCTGCCCCTTGTATATTATGTTTTCCCATATGAACACTGGCGGACCTACACATGAGCAAGAAGGTGCAGCTGCAATCCCCACCTGCTGGAAAATCCTTTGGTGTAGCCAAAATTTGTCCCTCTATTGATGCCCATCATGTGTTTGATTAAATGTCTGAAAGAGACTTTTTAATATTCAATTTGATTTATATTTCACAAAAACTTGTTGCCTTCCAAAATTCCCTTAATGGTGTATATGTATTTAATAAATATCCATGAGTTTAATCCCCCTTATTTGGCATATGTCATTTCTTAGTTTATGAACTTATAACTTAATTTAATTTTATGCAGATTTCACATTTATTTATTCAAAGTTTCTCTATTCTTTATAGACTAATATAGATGGATTCATGGACTCATTGCACATAATTTCCCTCACATACTTTTAGCATTTAAAATATTGCCAGTTCACCGTGCATACGAAAGCATATTCTGTGTGATACTAATTGTTGGGTGCGACGAGACGATGCCAGATGATGGTGTGAGGTGACAATAAATGTCACAGAGTCTGAGGAGGTCCCATTCTCAATATATAGGTAGGCTTTTATTGGTCTTAACGTTGTGTAACAACCAACAACCTTTCTCTGACCCCAAAAAAAATTAAAAAAAACCAATCACCTTTATAGATGCATGATCTATCTACCAAAAAGTAATATCTGAATATATTAATAAAAAATCACAAAGATATTGCATGCCTATTATATCTAAGAGTGGGTACGGTCCGGATTGGATCGGTTTCACATCAAAATTACGGTCGAATCAATTAAAATATAACGGTTTGGTTTGGTTTGATTCGGTTTGGATAAAATTTATAAAGGAAACCGAACCAAACCAAACCAATTTAAAATTATTTGATTCGGTTTTGTTCGGCTGGTTTGGGTCTAAGCCCAATTCCCTTTTCTTTCTATTTTGTTTTGCATTTTTCAACATTGTTAGTCCAATTATAACAAAAAATTTCACAATTTACTTCATACATAAATCCATTTCTAAAGTACGAAACCATCCTAAAATTCAAAATGCCATAAAACTCAAAATGCCATAAAACTTCATATTTCACTAACTAATATAACTCAATTCAAATATTCATATATAGTTATTAACTAATTAGAATATTACACATGTAAAATAAAATATAAATAAATAAATATACACATAAACGGTCCAATTTGGTTTAGGCCGGTTTACAAAAGCTCAAAATCAAACCAAATCAAAACATATACGGTCCGGTTTGATTTTTAAACCGTTTGACTTTTTCTTGGTCAAAACCAAACCAAACCGGTATTACAGTTTGGTTCAGCCGGTTTCATCGATTCAGCAGGATTGATGCCCACCCCTAATTATATCACATCGCTTGCACGACAAATTTTATTATCATTATTCAATTTTAGTATGTGGATCCATAAGTCTGAACACCCACACACTCTATTTTTCTCTCCCCCAACACCGGAAATCCACTTTTTTCTCCCTCTGCTTCCATTGTGAACTCCATTATTGCAATTCTCTCAAACTTTCCCAGATTTCAAAATTTAAACTATAAATTATCTAATTTATCTATTTTAAATTTGGGTCAGACATGACAGACGTGAATTAGACCAATTAGTTATGGCAATAAGCCCGCCTCTTTGCACCCAAATTCGAGTCTCATTCCCGTAGATTAAATCCTCGAAATTATTTAGATGATTATCAAAAACTTGTGCACACATCTCGGGACCAATTGTTGGCTTGGGTGTAGACTTGCATAACTTTTTAAACCAGAATTGTGAAGCAAACCCACTTGGAATTAGCCCCTCTTAACTCTCCCCGGTTGGCTTGTTATGTGGATTGTTAACTCTAGATTGGCTTCCTCCAGAACCTGGAAATGGGCAGCCAAATCTTTAACAGAAACAAATCAAACACCACAAGAAACAAAAGCATTGCAAATCCGGTGGTTGAAGTACAAAACATAAGTGCTTTAGCTTAAACAATAGTGCGATCACTTCTTTACCATGTTTAGCTTTTGCTTCCGAGTCCCAACCGTATGGAAAATGTTTTTCAAGTGCTGGTTTGGTTCATGATTCGAAAACTAGTTTTGAAAACCAAGATAAAATTTGGATTGTATACATATCTGAAAATTGTTTTTGACGTTTTTGGCCCAAATAATGTATTTATTTGTTTATGACACTGAATAGAGAACTCGAACGATTAGAAGAGTCTAGTTTTCCTCTTCGATAAAACCATAACGAAAGGAAATGAACTCGGACCTCCCAAAACACTAACTCAATCAAGGACCAAAACTAACAGCAGCAGTCTTAAGATAATTGTTAAAATCCAAATACTCAAATGCAAGATGGACAGATAAAGTTTCTCAACATTCCAACCAAAATTTAACACCTGCCAATAGCAGACTAATAAACTCAATACTCCGCCTATTTCTTTTCTTCCTTCTCTGCCTCGGCAGCCTTCTTCAGTCTCGCACCAACATGACGTTCATTCATACGCTCAACGCGTAGCTTGTCATAAGCCTTAAATGCCTTCATATCATTTGTAACCTTCACAAGCTCAACAGTAGGCTTCTCCCTTACAATGGGCATGTAAGGGCCTTGAATTTGGGTAGTATTGGCAAGCTCCTCGGGACTTGAATCGCCCGCCTAAGACACAACAAGGTCATGCAATTAAAGGTTGCAACTTGCATACAAATAGCAACAACGAGAATATCACACTCCATATACAGGTTGAATATATTAACAGAATATTATTACCTTCAACTTCCGTGCACGTCTTGGGAAGACAACTAACTTGGCTTTGTACGTTTTCAACCTCTGAACATTTGCTTGAAGACCTTCTAGAGATCGATTCTTGCGGCGATGATCAACAGCTATGCCAATGGTTGGAGCAAGCTTCTTGGGGATACCAGCAGCCTGTAACAGATTACAAATACATCAAAGCAAAGGATAAGTGAGCATTCCATAATTCCAAGATTTTCCTGAATATAGGCAATATTCAGAATGGGCAGAAAAACTGCAGGAAACTCCATTCATCCTATCAGAAACATTCAAATTAAAGGCAAAAGGGGTAGAAAAACTGTTGAAAGCACAAGTTTCTGAATGTTAATAATAGTTTCTTATATGACGGATGTAATTGGATTCCCTAGACCTCATTTGAGGATCCATTAT
Source organism: Prunus padus (assembly GCA_024362665.1). Classification (NCBI taxonomy): domain Eukaryota; kingdom Viridiplantae; phylum Streptophyta; class Magnoliopsida; order Rosales; family Rosaceae; genus Prunus; species Prunus padus. The sequence goes on along the minus strand of JANFAM010000014.1, from coordinate 25,044,598 downwards.
TAACCAAAACAAACATTGTTATAACTAAACTTTTGTATATGCAGAACCATGTACCCCTAAGACAAAACGTTACCATGACACTAGAAAATTCCCTTCCCTTTTTGAGATGAGCCACAATGATCAAATCTTAAACTGACAATTAATAACCTTTTTGACAACTATCAAAAACAATAGTCTCACCTTCAGTTCTTCAAGAGAAAATCCTCTGCCAGATCTTACTTTCATATTGTATTTTAAGGTTTGGCCATGAACGAGAGGTCGCAGTGGTCCAGATGTAGGACGAGGAAAAATCTTCACAGCTTTCTCTTGACGGGCTGTATCAACCAACATAGAGAAGAAAAAAGTAATAAGAATATCTTATTATCCCAAACAATGAAAGGAATAAACAAAATTAACAAAGATTGGGTAAACATAACAAAGATTTCTTGTTAGAGGTGATCAATTGATTATCTAATTTCTTACCCTTTCTTCTCCGTGTTTTACGTGCTGGCTGATTAAACCACGTTTTCACATAATTCTGCCAATGCTTTCTGAAGTGCGAGCTAGGAATGACATTGTTGTGCTTCACCATGACTCACCTGCCATAGGCATTTGAACAAGGGACTTCAACATAAAGCAATGCACATTCAGTTCTTTTACATATATCATCCCAAACATGTAACAAAGAAGGGTACGAAACAGCACAAAGATTAAGATAAATATTTTTAAAGCAGGCAAACAACATAAAACACAAGCTGTTGTGTCAACAAGAAACTAAGAAAGCAATTGCAATTAACACATACCCATTCAGAATCTAGTGGACATGGTCACAGGCAAGGGGCAATAAATTACAAATAGCCATACTGTTCTTCAATTGAGTTAAAAGGGAAATGGGTTCTGCAATTTTGGTTTATTAGCTCGGCATTTTAACAATAAAAATGCTTGAGAGTTCACAACAAAGAAACTCAGCTTGCACATTTTCTAACTTGCCAAAATCAAACAAACAAAGTTGCCAGATTTAAAAGTTTGTTCTTGTTTTTAGAACCGGCATACAACAGAAGTTACAGAACCCAAATTGCAACACTAGTGCTTGAGAATCCAAGTTCGAAAAACTATTATCCCCAAACAGTGATCAATATAATACAAAAGCATCTGGCATCAACTACACCAATGACAAACTTAAACTTCAATTGCACTAACAAGCAGATTGGAATTTGACAATGGCTCTATACAACTAAATGACCAGGTAAACCAGATTACATCATACCAACATAAAATCGATAAAATCTTCTACAACACCCCTCTGGATATGCCCATTAGAAATCAATTTTAATAACATTTGCTCATAAACGCAACGGAAAATAGTACAACTGTATAGATCAGTTTAGTAAACTGCGGAATCATAGAGAGAGAGAATGTAAGTAGGGAACGTTACCGGCTATGAACAAAGCACCTGCAGGGTGGCCGCTGATCTAGGGTTTCCTTCGGCTTTTAAAAGACTTGCCCCTCTCATTTGGACGGCTCTGATGGTTTTTGTTTTTATTTTTATTTTTATTTTTTCCAATATTTTTATTTATTTTTTGTCATTGTAGTTTGATTCATTCTCCACTTTGATAACTGTCATTTAAATTGTGAGAATTTAATCTTGTAATTTTATTTTAAGTACAAATCAAGTCCTTCAAATGTAAGTTTTACTCATTTAGGAATGCTTCAATAGGAAGCACTTCTCCTCATAAATGTTTATGACAAAAACGATTTTATTATAAAAATGTTGAAATTTTCATAAGAATTTCAAGTGCTTCTTGAAAAAGCACCCTGTTACCCGTTCGACATCCAAACAATGCATGTGGTAATTTGAATTTTCATGAAATAACTATTGGTTTATTCAAAGGAGGATTTATTTCCTGATACTTTGAAGTTGGAATTTTGGTAATTTGATGTTATAGAAAAATAGTTTACATCTCTATGTGCATGTGGTAATTTTCGGAGAATTTTTGGGAGTCCGGATGAATTTTTAATGAATTATTGAAGTTGAACCAATGAGGAGGCGACACGTGGTAACTGGATTAAAAAAAAATAAAAGTATTGTTCACGTTTACTGTGTGGCACTGTTCACGTTACTGTTGGGTACTGTTCACACGTGATTTGCCGACAGTTCTCCTTTATCTCCTTTCTTCTTCTCCGAGTCTTCGTTCATCTTCTGAAGAAATTTTTTATTTTCTTCAAAAATCTTCTTAAATTCATAACTTCCTCTCTGAAGTTCGGATTGATAAACCGTTTTCGCCTACGTGATCGTGAGAACGAGCTCTACAATCTAGGTAAATTTTAAGAGCGGTTATGCAGATTTCGAATTTGCTACTATTTGGAGATTATGATGAATTGAGCTTCAATATCATGTTTTGATATGAATTTTGAGTAGATTGTGGTTGTGGGAAGCTTAATTGAGGATAATATATCATTTAAGATATAAGCTTGAGTTGGATAAATTTCAAATGTAATAATTTTTGAGTTTGATATGGTATTAAGTGAAATTACAAGATTTCTTGTTGATTAAGTGGTATGGAAGTTGTTTTGAACTTGGGAAATTTGGAAAATTGGCTTGGAAATACGTTGGTTTTGTATCAGGGACCAAATTGCAAATTATTTTGTGGTTTTGTAATTTATCAAAAGATGAGGGTCAAGTGTAATTACTGAAAGTTAAGGGGCCAAAGTGTAGTTATCAACAGTGAAAGGTCAAAATGTAAGTACCGAAAGTTCAGGGCCAGATATATAATTTTGAAAAATTGAGGCCTTAAAAGTAAATTGGATTATTCTTTTGGAACAAATAGTAACATTTTTGAAATGATTGGACTATGAATTAGTTGCCCAAGAAAGAACAAATTTGAGTTCAAAGGTGCAGAATGCAAGTAAGGCATCAGCTTTGGATACTAGGTAGGGGGACTCACTCTCGGACTTGTATTTTGTGTGTATGTATGACATAGTAAATATTGTTGTGTGCGAAAGATGCACTATTTTTGGATGCCATATTGTTTGGTTTTATGAATGCTTGGCTTTGGATCCCCAAAGTTTTGAGGGTATACATCTACAGGCATTATCCTCGATGACTTGAGAGTGAAAGGGACATAACGACTTCCTTGGGTTTCGATTCCCTAAACCTCCGGAGGGGTTACACGGACATACTTTACCAATACCCTAAGCGTGAGGTATAGTTGACGAGGTGTAACCATTGAAATGGACACTCTCGCTACCATACCAGGTAAGTTGATTATATTTTTATTTCTGGTATGGGTAGTTGGCCTTAAAGGATCGGTTGTCAGACAAGCATATTTGGGCCCAGAAAAATATTTACAAAAATTGCTTGAGCATGCCAATTGGTTTTGGATCCACAATAAATGGATACGATTTGTGTATGTGCATATTCTTTCACTGATTTTGAAATAAATCTCTGACCATTACTCTTATCATTATTATATTCGTTATTATATTAATTATTTATCTTGAAACCTGTCCGGGAGCCTCCTACGGGGCAAATGAACGTATGTGATGCTCACCCATGATTTTGTTGTAGATCCTTTCGTGGGTGACATCTTGGTGTGACCTCCTCACTTGTCAGCATTGGCTCGTGTCTCATGTTGTTGTCAGGTTGTGAACTATATTAATCACAGTTGATCATGTTTTACTACATATGTATAAATATGAATTCTAGATGGTTGGTATATTTTCACTATGGGTTTGTAAAATAATTTCGGAGGTTGTTGATACTAATCCATGACCTCTGGGGTTGGTTTAACTCGCAAATAAATTTTGTACAATATTATAAATTATTTTTCTGCTGTTGTTAAACACTCTGATCTAACCCATTTTAATTTATTTATAAAGGTTTAGAGTATTTTGGGAATCTCCGGAGTATAACCCTCGGACTTAGGTGTTATATTTTCGGGATCCTCAAGGTACGTGCCGCTGTCACGTGTCTCGATTTTGGGGCATGACATAGGAAAGACCTAGCTAGGGTTCTGGTTTTCCAAGTGTGGTGTGTTTGATGTGTGAGTGCATCCTCTTTGTATCTCATCTTCCATAAGCTAAAATTGGTCCAATCAAGAGGTAGTCTAGCATCTAAGGGCTCTTGGTTGTCTTCTCTTCATCTCTAAGAGCATTTGGTGTGGTGAGGTAGAGGGCTTCTACTTTGGAGTCTTGAGGTGAATAAGCTACAATCAAAGAGGGATAAGAAGACCTTTCCAACAAGGTGATCATTCTTGGATTTCCAAGAAAAGTCTACAAGGGTAAAATCTTATGCCTTTTCTCTCTTTTTCTTTTGGCACTCAAAGAGACTAGATTATAAGATACTTGGGGTAAATGAAAAAGGCTTAGCTCAACTAGCATAAACAAAATCAATCCGCCATTTAGAATGATTTTGTGTTATAGGTTGTGGCTGATATTCATTTTAAGTCATGAGATGCAATGTTTCCTTTTGTAGGTACCTCTTTCGATGATGAAAGAGGTTTTCGCTTTGTCGTATTCGTTCATCAGGATTTGATTGCAGCCGGAGTAGGCTTCCATGAAGCTGAGTAGTTGATTACCGGAAGTTGAATCTACAAGCTGATCAACTCTTAGCAGTGGAAGTTGTCCTTATGGAATGTCTTGTTAAGGTCAGTGTAGTCAACACAAACTCCCCAGTTGCTTTTGTCTTTCTTCGCCACAAGAACAACGTTGGCCAGCCACTCGGAGTAAGAGACTTCTACGATGAAACAAGCAACTTGGAGATTGTCAATGTCGGCTTTTAATGATTGCGGCTTGCTCGGGAGTGAAGTTGTGTCTCTTCTGCACTACCGACCTGTTGGCTAGGTTGATATGGAGCCTGTGGCAGATGATCTGTGGGTCGATGCTAGGCATTTCAGACAGTGACAATGCAAACGCGTTTTTTTTGTTCTTGAGGAATGTGGTCAGCTCCACCTTCTATTCTGGGCTTAGGCACGAGCCATTTCACGTTTTTCTGTCTGGCTTGTCAAGATCAAGGGGTACTAGCTTAACGTCATCATCGAGCTTCCATCCTTCTTCAGGGGAGACCTCCGGATGGATTCCCTCATATTGGTCCTAACTCTTTGATTGCTATCGGGGGATGGCGACTCTTTTCTCCTTGGGGTTTCCTCGATTGTCAGGAATGAGATCTACTTCATCTACTGCTTGTTTGCTTCAGCTTACCGGTATGAATTGTGCTTGTTTGCATTTCTTAAATCCTTGGGCTGATCATCTTTTCATCATCACTTGGTCGTTATTGATCTGCCCGGTACCGCCCCTAGGGATGGGGTAGCGGATCTTCTGGTGCGTGTCGAATGTGACGGCATCGATCTTGCTGATCCATGGCCTCCCCAGTATGCCATTGTAAGGGAAACTTCGTTGATGATGATGAAAGTCTACGAGTTGATCACTGGTGGCGAGTAGAAGTTGACGTATATTGTGCCTACGGTGATTGAAGTCGCGCCGTTGAAGCTGGTCAACGACTTGGCTAACTTGTTGATCTTAGTCTCGATGCCCATTTGCTGGACAACCAATAACGGCATGATATTGGCTGTGTAGCCCTCGTTCACATGAATTCGCTCGGTCACAGCTTGTACAATTTAGATGCTGATAATGAGGGCGTCGTTGGGCGACAGATCATGCTCCGATCATGTCTTTCTTTTGGAAGACGATGACTAGATCGTCTTCAATTGCTGGGCAGTTGGTTAGGACTTAGGAGATTACAGTTGCCTGCTTAATCTTCCTCTTCTTCTCTTTGCAGGTTAGCCCAGACTCCTTGGAGTCGGCAATGATCGTATTAATCCTTATGAACTGTGTGTAGCCTTCATCTGCTAGTGCGCTACCATAGGGTTGTACCTTGTGCTTCCCTGTCTGGTTCCTACTGCTAGACCTGTCTCTTCTCTGACATGCCTCCTTGGCCAGTTGATAAACTTGCCTGGCAGCCTTTTTCACGGTGATTCGATTGTCATCCCAGAGCGCGAATCATTCCGCGATCGCGGAGACCTCTGTAAATAACTGTATAAGCTATAAAATCACAAACACTAACCTTGATGATCCGTCATGGTAGTCGATGAAAACAGTTGCAAGACCAAGAAAACTCTTCTCTAAGAACTAACTCTGTATGCTTATTCTGATGGGGTGAATATCTAGATAGCTGAAGCGTGTACTTGGCCTTGGAGGGAGCTCTCTATATATAGGCATATATCTCTTAGAGTTTTGCCCATCAAGGAACTCTAAGAGATGTCCTTAATGCAATAGATGTTGAAGTTTCAATCCTAATAGTATAAGGAATCCCAAAACCTTTTGATTTCTGTTTAACTTAATATCCAAGGCTGCTGGTCGAGTTAGAATCTGAGTTCTTGATTAACTTGGAGTTCTTGCAATCCTTAAGTGATTAGAAGATCACTTTTATGAGTTTAAGATATATTTCAATCTTACATTCTCCCACTTGATCAATAATCACTATAGACTCAAAGTTAACCTCTTAATGGCCATGTAGAACTCATTACTACTCTATTCCTGATCAAGCCGCTATCATAATCTAAGCTTCACATGGAACTGTCGAAGTTCATTGGACATATAACATCCAAGACTTTTACAATTACACATATGAACCTTTGAAAACACATAAGGCTTCCAACTGGATTGAGATCGGGAAACTGTTGTGATTATACTGAAAGTTTTAGAGAATCACAACTGTTTCTTGCTCACCCTTACAAGACTACTAAGGTCTTTATCAAAACATTTCTTGATTAACTCATCCATGGATATAATCTGCAAATCAAAACTAGTATCTTTTGCATATTGAACTTTAAACCACTTGTTAAAACACAATAATGATATATATGTAGAATATGCTACAAATTTGTATTAACAAACTGTCATACTAATTAAAATAAACAAAAGAAAATAAATTGTAAACCTTAAACTATAAACTCTAGCTCCCAATGACTCCCACTGACTTTAAGCATCAAAACTTATCAACAGACCCATGCTATTAACATGTCTATGAAAAACAAGGTTAGGCAGAGCTTTGTTCAAAGGGTCTGCAATCATGTGATCTGTTCCAATGTGATTCAAAACTGTTTCACCATCTCGAATCTTTTCTCTTGCTGATAAAAACTTTAACTGTAAATGCCTCATTCCTAATGACCTTTTGTTTCCTTTTGCAAAGAACACTACTGCAGTATTGTCATTCCACAACTATACAGGTCTCTGCACAGAATCCACAACTTTCAATATGGACATGAAATTCTTAAGCCACATTCCCATAGAGGTAGCTTCATATATAGCCAAAAATTCTGCTTGCATAGTTGATGTCGACACATATTGTTGCTTAACACTCTTCCAAGCTACTGCTCCTCCTGCAAACATAAATACTACTCCTGATGTGCATTTCTTAGTGTCCACACAACCAGCAAAATCAGCACCACCATAGCCTTCGAGTTTCAAATCCTCAACTCTTCTATAAACCAGCTTGTACTCATTTGTTCTCTGTAAATATCTCATCACCTTCTTACCTGCAACCCAATGAGCTTGTCCTGGATTTGATTGAAACCTTCCAAGGACACTAATGCCAAAAGCAAGGTCTGGTCTGGTGCAAAGCTGCGCATACATTAAGCTTCCTACTAATGATGCATAAGGCTTATCCTTCATCTCTATCTTCTCTTGCTCAGTTTTAGGACACTGATCACCACTCAATTTATCACCTTTTGACATAGGCACATCACAACCTGTGCAATTGTCCATGTTAAATCTCTTGAGTATTCTTTCAACATATGCCTTTTGAGATAAACCAAGCATTCTCCTTTCTCTGTCCCTCTTAATTTCAATCCCCAAAACCTAGTTATCTTCTCCCAAGTCACTCATGTCGAAATGATTAGATAACATCTTTTTGGTGTCATGAAGCAGAGATAAATTACTGCTTGCCAATACGATGTCATCAACATATAGAAGCATGAATAAAAAGTTTGTCCCATTAAACTTCATATAAATGCATTCATCCAATGGATTATCTGTAAAACCTTGTGACTTCACTACTTCATCAAATTTCAAATACCACTGTCTTGAGGCTTGTTTTAAACCATAAATAGATTTCTGCAATTTGCAGACTAGATCTTCCTCTCCTTTTAAAACAAAACCATCTGACTGCTTCATGTATATTTCTTCATCCAAGTTTCCATTTAGAAACGCAGTCTTAACATCCATTTGATGAAGATGTAAATCGAAATGTGCTACTAAGGCCATTATGACCCTAAAGGAATCCTTGGTAGAAACTGGAGAAAAAGTTTCATTGTAATCCACCCCTTCCTGTTGAGTGTAGCCTTTTGCCACTAGCCTTGCCTTATATCTATCAATCTTCCCTTGTGGATTCTTCTTTGTTTTGTAAACCCACTTGCAGCCTATAGGCTTACAATTCTGTGGCAATTTAACCAGTCTCCAAACACCATTTTTGCTCATTGAATCCAATTTAGATTCCATAGCTGCCATCCAATATTCCCTTTTGTCACTTTCCATAGCTTGTTTAAAAGTTGCAGGATCCTCCAAATTATTAATACCTTGTTCAGCCTCTTGCAAATAAACATAATAATCATTTGGCAAGGCTGGTCTTCTAGGTCTTTGAGACCTTCTTAGTTCTTGGTTATGAGGCTGTGTTATATGTGTTTCGATTTCTGCATCCTGTGGAATTTCCTGAACTGCTTCCTGATCATTGTAGCTATCATCATGAACTGCTTTATTGTTTAAATCAACAATTGGGATCACTGTCATTTCCTTTCTTTGTTTCCCTTCCTCTGCAGGTTCCTCATGTTCCAATATCTCATCAAACTCAAGTTCAACATCCATATTTTATGTATTCTCTTCTTCAATAAAAACTGCTCTGGACAGTAGAACATGTAGCCTTTTGTTCTGTCTGGATATCTTACAAAATAACCACTAACTGTCTTTGAGTCGAGCTTCTTTTGCATTGGATTATAGAGTTTAGCTTCTGCTCTACATCCCCAAGTTCTTAAGTGATTAAAACTTGGTTTTCTGTTGCACCAAATCTCATATGGAGTTCTGTCCACACTCTTGGTAGGTGTTCTATTAAGCAAGTAATTTGCTGTCTTCAAAGTTTCTCCCCATAAGAAATTTGGCAGTGCTTTACAACACATCATGCTTCTTACCATTTCTATCAAAGTCCTATTTCTTCTCTCTGAAACACTATTCTGCTGTGGTGTTCCAGGATTTGTGTACTGAGCCACAATCCCTTCTTGTTGCAAGAAAATGGCAAAATGGCCTAGATTTCTGCCTTTCTCAGTGAATTTTCCATAGTATTCTCCTCCTCTATCAGACGTTACTACCTTGATCTTTGAATCCAATTGTTTTTCGACTTCAGTTTTATAAACCTTAAACATCTCTAAAGCTTTTGATTTTTTTGTCATCAAATACACATATCCATACCTTGAGAAATCATCTGTGAAAGTTATAAAATATTTATAACCATCATGTGTATTGATTGGAAAGGGTCCACAAATGTCAGTGTGTATTATCTCTAGCAATTTTTCACTTCTTATTGCTCATTTCTTTCGTAAGTTTGTCAATTTCCCTTTTGTACATTCTATGCAGATTTTCTCTTGTTCATGGTGATTAAGTGGTGGTAGCATAGATTCTTTGCATAAGAGGTTCATCCTTTCTTTTGAAATATGTCCAAGTGTTTTATGCCAAAGTGTATAAGATTCTTCTGCTCTTAATTGTTTAGTGCTTATCACATTCAAACTTGCAGTGCTTTGGATTGGTGAATTGCAATTCAAACGATACATTCCATCAACAATAATGCCATTACCAATAAAACTTTTATTTCTAAAAATGGAGAATCCAAATTTATCAAACTCGAACTGTAAGTTTGATTGAACAAGTTTACTAACTGACAAAAGGTTCCTTGTCATAGAAGGAACATAAACTACATCTACCAAATCCAAGACAAAACTAGAATCCAACTTAAGACTAGCTAAACCAATAAAATCTACTTTAACTCTTTCTCCATTTCCTACGAACACCTTCAAGTCATCCTTGCTTGGTACCCTCTTGTTTTTGAACCCCTGCAAAGAATTAGCCACATGAACTGTTGCACCACTGTCTAACCACCATGAATCAGATACAACTTCAACTGAATTAGATTCATAAACTACTGAAACCAAACTGTTCTTACCTTTTGCCTTTTGCTTTTCTAGCCAACGCTTATACCTTATGCAGTCCCTTTTCATATGTCCAAATTTTCTGTAGAAAAAACACTTGAGACCTACTGGATTCAGTCCATTTGAATCTTCTTCCTTCTTATTCTTCTTGCATGCAGTTCTGTTCTTAATAGTCTCCTTGCCTTTTGGTTTGACTTCTTGCACAAAATTAACATGTTCCTCAGTCTTTTCTTTTCTTATGTTTTTCTCTTCCTGCACACAGATGCTTATGAGGTTTGTGATTGTCCATATCTCCTTTTGAGTCACATAGTTACTTTTGAGATGTCTAAAAATATTTGGCAGAGAATTAATAGCAAAGTGTACCATCATAGTCTCGTCTACATTGACATTGAGTGTCTTCAATTTGTTCCCAATTTCGAGCATGTTCAGTATGTGAGTCCTAACACAACCTTCTCCATTGTACTTGACATCAGTGAGTTGCCCATCAATGTCCCTATCTCAGCCTTCTTTGATTCCTGGAAAAATTCCCCAATTGACTTAAGAAATTCCTTTGCATTCTCAGATGTTGTTATGTTGCCTTTGACAGATGGAGAAATCGATCTCTTCATGATCAAGATAGACATTTATTTGCCTTGATCCATTTTGCATACTTATTGACTTCCACAAATGCATCAGAAGCAGGTACCATAGGAGCATCTTCTTCTAAAACCATCTCATAATCAAGCAATCCTAGAGCAATTTCCAAGTCCTCTATCCATTTCTTATAGTTGGAGCCAATGAGAGTCTCAATCGAGTTGTGGTTAACTGAAAAGATATAAACATGTATACTTAAAACCTTAACCCCAAAACTTTAAATCAAATATGTTCGATCCTCACCTTTAGGCAGAGTTTTGATCATATTTATCAACCACTGAGATATAAGGCATACAAACTTCTTTTGTACAGAACCTTCCTTATCTTTGGATAGAGAAAATCTCATACTAGTCTATATGCTTCATATCTCATGTTGTTCTACTGCAAGCGACGACATGAAGGCTTACTCACATATTTGGACAGAGAGTTATTCCCTGATGTGGTTTCTTGCAGTACAATCTTGATTGTGAACTTTTAATGTACAGATCTTGTAGTTTATTAAGTTTGCTTTGGCTTACTCAATATACTGCAAGAAGTGTGCATTCAACAATCAATATGCTTTCTTGCCATGATAAAGTAATAGTCTTGATACTGTTATTGTGTCGAGATTTTCTGAAAACTATTTTGAATCTTGACAGTTTTATAGATCTTGATTTTCCTGGTTAGATAAGAGATAATATAACTTAAGCTCTGATACCACATGAAAATAACTGTATAAGCTATAAAATCACAAACACTAACCTTGATGATCAGTCATGGTAGTCGATGAAAACAGTCGCAATAACAAGAAAACTCTTCTCTAAGAACCAACTCTGTATGCTTATTATGATGAAGTGAATATCTAGATAGCTGAAGCGTGTAGTTGGCCTTAGAGGAAGCTCTCTATATATAGGCATATATCTCTTGGAGTTTTGCCCATCAAGGAACTTTAAGAGATGTCCTTAATGCAATAGATGTTGAAGTCTCAATCCTAATAGTATAAGGAATCCCAAAACCTTTTGATTTCTGTTTAACTTAATATCCAAGGCTGCTGGTCGAGTTAGAATCTGAGTTCTTGATTAACTTGGAGTTCTTGCAATCCTTAAGTGATTAGAAGATCACTTTTATGAGTTTAAGATATATTTCAATCTTACAACCTCTATTAGAGTCTGGCTGGGAGTGATGGTCAGACTTGCTTGCCAACCTTTTTCGGGGTGATTCGATCGTCATCCCAGAGAGCGTAGAGTCCCGCGGTCACAAAGACATCTACTATAGTATGGCTGGGAGTGATGGTCAGCTCGCGATACAGGTCGTGCTTGGTTGGCAAGCCCTTCTTGAAAGCTGAGGACGCGATTCAATCATCACATCCCATGATGTTAGCTTTCTATACCTTGAACCTCTTGGTATAGTCTCGGAGGGACTCATCGGGCTTCTTGCACAGGTTGAACATGTGGTCAGCTTATTTGTCGATCGTCCAATAGAATGTGTGCTCCTTTGTGGAGACGAGGGCCAACTCCTTGAAGCTACCGATCGACCTGGACGGTAGGGTATGAAACTGGTCTTGAGCTGCTCGCGAACACCTTGCACATCAGTGCATCTTCAGCTTTGTAGAGGATCATGACACTCTTGAAATGCTTGAGATGGCTTTAGGGATCGGAATCCCTTTTGAATTGCGTGAAAGACGGTGTTGAGCATAGCTTCGGGGGAGTAGTATGGTCGATCTCGTCAGTGAAAGGGGAGGAGTTCACTTGATCTACCTCCTTGCGCAGGGCATCATCTAAGTCTCCTCAAATACTTAGAGTTTGGAGCCTGTCATTCACGAGCTTCTCGACGTCCTCTGCTCGCAAGGCTTGCGGTTCATGTCGGTGTCTTTTATGACTCGGGCCTCATTGATTGACCTCCTCATTGGCTCTCGGGAGTTGATCTCCTCGGTTGTCTTTCCTGCGAGGCGTATTGGTGGACTGAGCTTGCTAGGGATCCTCTGCGGCTTGTCGTTATGAGTTTGATTTTCCGGAGCAGGCAGGTGAGCTTCTGTCGCCACGTACTTCATAAGGATGCTCGTGAGGCTGGTCTCCTTCCGGGCCTAGCCTTGAGTGAATACTCATTTGCGAGCCCAAGCAAGTGTGGAAATCGGATCGCAAGCCCAACCTCTCGAGCATAATAGTCCTTGGATGCTGGTGCGTTAATCCATCCTTTTCTCTTCATCATGGGATCCAAGGCCAAGATCTCGAACCAAGTCAATCTACCTAAGGAGCTGTCCAACCAAGTTGTTTGGTTGTCTGCTCTTTGAGTCAGCTGGTCGACTCTAAGGCTGAGGTCTACTTGACTGTGTGGATCAAGAGGAGAGAATTGTGTGGAGCCCAATTACATGCGGGCTAGGGTTTCGTTGAAGGTGTATGCTGGAGCATACGTCAAACGTGGTGGCAAAGGAGGGAACATATGCAGTTGTTCCAAAATTGGGACATGGTCCGAGGTTGCTCCGTGGGTGGTGGTGTCGCCATGGAGGGTGGGGCCATATCCGACCATGAGGCGTGGAGATGGTGGCCTCTAGGATCGGCCGCAAAACTATGCAGCCGTGAAGGAAACATTTTTGTATATCATGAATTGGAAATGAATATTAGCCAGAACTTATAACACAAAAATATTCTAAATGGCAAATTAATTTTGCTTATTCAAGTTGAGCTAAACCTATTTCATTTCACCCAAGTATCTTATAATCTAGTCTCTTTGAGTGCCAAAAGAAAAAGAGAGAAAAGACGTAAGATTTTACCCTTGAAGACTTTTCTTGGAATTCCAAGAATGATCACCTTTGCAGGAGAGGTCTTCTTATCCCTATTTGATTGTAGCTCCTTCACCTCAAGGCTCCAAAGTAGAAGCCCTCTACCTCACCACACCAAATGTTCTTAGAGATGAAGAGAAAACAACCAAGATGACTTAGATTCTAGACTACCTCTTGATTGGACCAATTTTACCTTATGGAAGATGAGAGGCAAAGAGTATGCACTCACACATCAACCAAAATTGTAAAAGGCAAAACCCTAGCTAGGTCTTTCACCCAACTTTAGCTTTAATAGGAGAATACACACAAGAGGGAGGAGAGAGATTCTCTCCCCTATGGCCGGCCTCTCTTGGTGGGCTTGGGGCTTCACATGGGTCCTTGGGTTTGTGTTGTTTTGCAACACTTATCCTTTAAGCCCAATTGCCTTTTGGGAAAATTTTGTCCATTTCCATTTAAATCATATTTAAAAGCTCAATCTAGTATATATGTCAAAGTTAATTACATAATTAACTCTTAGTTATGAATTATAATTTAACTCTTAAATTATAATTATAGTCTCACTTAATTGACCCGGTCAAACTATTTGACTTTGGTCAATAGCTCCAGTCAAACATGTTGACTTTGACCTTTGACCTTTGACCTTTGACTTATGACTCCTCGTTTCATTTCTCTTCATTTGTATCTCTAATCACATTATTTCGGTGTGCAGATCCGTAGGTTCCCTTTAGCAAGATAAAGAGTTGACTCAACTGCTCAGAGCTGACATACGAATTAAATTTCACAATTTAATTCTTCCTATTAATAAAGGTTAATTTGAACCTTTTAGGACTTCTACAAACTAGGGTTGACGCCTAGCAGCGAGTCATGGTTATCCGAGCAAAATAAAACGTTGTGAAAGAACCTATTCAAATTGGAATGACCGTGCAATTGAATCATTCTCTTATAAAAATACTCTTTATTCACATTATTAGATAATGGAATCTAATGTCAAATATCAATGTGAATTGTTCCTTTATATGATTATCCTGATAAAATTTGAAGACTTCTTCTTTCAAATCTTATCCACTACTCTGTGCAGAGATTTGACCAATCATATCCTAGAGCATTTTCTCTCCTTAGTGAGAGTAAATGAGAGTCTTGATAAACACCTTTAAGTTTTGTCTGCTTTAACACAACTGTATAGTGCCTTCAAAGACTAACAACATAGCCATAAGACATCTATGATGTCTCAGGTCTAGGAATTAGTTTGCACCATTGCAATTTATGAGTTCTTTGACATGTGAGTAAAGACTTCCATACTAGAACTTATGTATTGGATCGCGTTCAGTGTACTTGTTCTCCTACAAGCACCTACACACATATTTAGGTGTCGACACACTCAATTACTTGAGACCTCATCATTCTCTACATATAGAGATGATATTGTGTGTACCGGTCCTTGAGGAATATCAACGCTGAATTGATACTCCTATGACCAGGAACATATTGAGGATTAGGGACCGTGATAAGTCTCGATGTATGTAAATATACGAGTAGTTCTTTACATGGTCTGAAGCATCAACGGACTTCAAAAAAATTGTCTTTCCGTTAGAGTATACCATGAAGTTTATGATAGACAATTTGGTTGGGCCAGTCCATCCGTCACACATGATTGTGCAACCGTTAGTTTCCCACTTCGACCTCAACTTGTTGACATACTCGCTAATATCTTTATACTCCATTTCCAAATATTTGTTTCTTATTTCATAGGGAGTGGGAGGTTGTACTCCAACACCGGCTTGTTGACATCCCAATACCATATTTTTGAAATGATGTGAAGATGCCTTCTCAGCAGGGACATTGTCATAGATAAAGAACTTGCTAATTAGGCACCCCATTCCCTCCTTCACATTACCTCTACCAAAATAACTCCAAACTGTCTTTTGGCGTGCCTTGGATGACTTATATAAACTTGGGGCCATTGGTGGTGTTGGTTGTGATTCTCTAACACTTGCTCCCCGTCTCATTTGTGCACCACCACTTGTCTCGGAACCTTGTGCTCTATTAGGAAGTTTGTGGAGGTGTTCTCTTTCCCATGCTAACTGTTTGGAGGCACGTAATGCATCCTTGAAATTTCGTCTCTCTTCAGGTCCTATGTCATCATCATATTTGTCCTCATCGTCATCATCATCACTGTCAACCACTTGGCCAATGACTTCTCCTCGTAGCCCAGCTCGAATATTTTCCATTCCTTGTGTCATCTTTTCCTTCAGGTGTTGTTTATTTTTTAATAATGTGGCGATGTATGCCTTCACTTCTGGGGGAACACTGTCGCATCGTTGGACATTATTTGCTGGATCTAATCCACTAAGATGGTACTTAAGTCTTGTCACTCCACCACTCTTCATTACCCGACCACAATATTTGCAAACTGTGCCATTTTTGTTTCCCTCAAGTGGATCTCCATGTTGCCAAGCTGGATCACGTTTAGTACCTCCACTAGACATCTTAAACGTACCTATATTTATTTGTCATGGAAATTAGGTAATTATTTTTTGGCCAAAAAATATAGTAGTGATGGTTATCTAAAAGAACCTAAATAATCAAGTTATTCTATGGAAAAATGAAATAGGGAGTAAAGAAAATAATTGTAGGAATTTAAGTTATTATGAAAATAATATGGAATAATAAAACCTAATTAATGAATAATAATTCAATTCGATAATAAAATAATAAATAACATTAAACATATTAAAATTATATTAGGGAATAATTATACAACATTACTTAATTACTTCAAAGAATTAATATGCAAGTATTATTTGGTTCTCACATCACATGCACTGGTCCACATAATTTTATATATAAATAAATTACAATAATATAAATATAAGTTTGTAAACTTACCTTAAATATGGACCATTTGTGTAATGACCCAATAGAATATGCGTGGACCAACAATAAAATAATAATTAAACAAATGTAACAAATTGTGATGGAAGCATATAAAGTCTTTAATAATGAATTAAGAGATAATAAACACACATGTACATCATCAAATAAATAATAGAAAAGTTAAAAACCACATGCCATAATTTAAAATGTAATACTACCAAACATTTAGAATAGAGAATAATAAACATGTAAATTAAATAACAATAATGAATGAGAATAACTTACTAGGAATTTAAGTTATTATGAAAATAATATGGAATAATAAAACCTAATTAATGAATAATAATCCAATTCAATAATAAAATAATAAATGACATTAAACATATTAAAATTATCTTAGGGAATAATTATACAACATCACTTAATTACTTCAAAGAATTAATATGCAAGTATTATTTGGTTCTCACATCACATGCACCGGTCCACACAATTTTTTATATAAATAAATTACAATAATATAAATATATGTTTGTAAACTTACCTTAAATATGGACCCTTTGTGTAATTACCCAATAGAATCTACATGCACCAACAATAAAACAATAATTAAACAAATGTAACAAATTGTGATGGAAGCATATAAAGTCTTTAATAATGAATTAAGAGATAATAAACACACATGTACATCATCAAATAAATAATAGAAAAATTAAAAAACATGTGCCATAATTTAAAATGTAATACTACCAAACATTTAGAATAGATAATAATAAACATGTAAATTAAATAACTATAATGAATGAGAATAACTTACTAGGAATTTAAGTTATTATGAAAATAATATGGAATAATAAAACCTAATTAATGAATAATAATCCAATTCAATAATAACATAATAGATGACATTAAACATATTAAAATTATCCTAGGGAATAATTATACAACATCACTTAATTACTTCAAAGAATTAATATGCAAGTATTATTTGGTTCTCACATCACATGCACCGTCCACACAATTTTTATATAAATAAATTACAATAATATAAATATAAGTTTGTAAACTTACCAATATGGACCCTTTGTGTAATTACCCAATAGAATCTACATGCACCAACAATAAAACAATAATTAAACAAATGTAACAAATTGTGATGGAAGCATATAAAGTCTTTAATAATGAATTAAGAGATAATAAACACACATGTACATCACCAAATAAAGAATAGAAAAATTAAAAACCACATGTCCTAATTTAAAATATAATACCACCAAACATTTAGAATAGATAATAATAAATATGAAAATTAAATAACAATAATGAATGAGAATAACTTACTAGGAATTTAAGTAGGAATGTAAGTAATTTGGAATAAAAATGAGAAAAACAAGAGCTCAATGGTCAAATAATTCGGAGAGATGTTCAAGTGAGGGGACCATTTGATTTTATCTCTATATAGAGAAATAGGAGGACTGAAACTTACAACTACTTAGTTAGGTAAGTGTTGAATGGTAGTGTGTTGAAACGTGGGGAGAGTAGTTCAGTTTTTATTTTCAGACATAGCTTGGCAATTGTTATATAAATATAAGTTTTGATTGATTAACAACAGAAACTCACCAACACCGTGGTGGTAAAGCAGCGAAGGAGAGGCGCAACAGGAGTAGGCTCAAACCCCAGAGGCGCCATCTAATTTAGTAGTTCAGTTTTTATTTTCAGACATAGCTTGGCAATTGTTTTATAAATATGAGTTTTGATTGATTAATAACAGAAACTCACCAACAGCGTGGTGGTAAAGCAGCGAAGGAGAGGCGCAACAGGAGCAGGTTCGAACCCCAGAGGCGCCATCTAATTTTTTCAGTTTTTCTGTTTTCCAAAATATCGCGATAATTTCGCGATATTATCACATTTTCACTGACAACTTGGACGAAAATATCGGCACCGAAATTATCGTCGAAATTTCGACGATAATTTCGAAAAACCAACGAAATTGAAAGGGAAGTTAGTGATAATATCGCTGACTGAAAAATAGCGAAATTTCGGCTAAACTTTCGATTTTTCGGACCATGTTTGCGACAACACATGCAAACCTTTGGACGAAGAAACTAAGGGTAAATTACTCATATAGTCCTCAAACTTATACCCGATTTAAATTTTGGTCCCTCAATTAAATTATTCGTTCAAATGGTCCACCAACTCTTTATTAATCGGCGCATTGGTCCTACCGTTACATTCTGTCAATATTACTGTCAAATACAAGGGTAAAACAGTCCAGTTACATAAAATAGTAAATAAATTAAAAACTAAAAATCAAAAGAAAAAAAAACCTATCTCCCTCTCCTACCTCCCAACCCCCAGTGCCACATCTTCTCCTCCGCACAACCCACCCTCTCTCCCTTTCCCTCCATGTCCCTTCTCCCTTTATTTTCCTTTATTTCTTTCCTCAAACATTTATTGGGGATGCAAGGCGGGACGGCAAGGCTCTGAGTTTGTTCATAGAGAGAGAGAGAGAGCACTATCTCCCTTTATTTCTCTCTTCAAACATTTATTGGGACTGCAAGGCTCTGAGTTTGTTGAGAGAGAGAGAGAGAGTGGGGTGCCGAGAGGCTATTGCAGATCCAAGATGAGATGGGGTTGGGATTGGAGTGGGGGAGGATGAGATGGGGTGGGGTTGGGTTGGTTGCGTTTTTTTAGGTTACTTTTTGTTGTTTTTTATTCTTTTTTAGTCTCTAATTAATTTTAAAAATAAAGAAAATTTTGTATTAATTTTTAATCATATATTTTTATTCTTTAAGTTGTCAAAAGTTTTATATACCCCCACAAATGTAGCATGTGCTGCTCACATGACTAAATTTAACAGAAAATGTAACGGTAGGACCAATTCACCAAATAATAAAGAGTTTATGGACCATTGAAACGGATAATTTAATTGAGAGACCAAAATGTAAATCGGCTATAAGTTTGAGGACCATTTGAGAAATTTACCCAAGAAACTAATGAAGTTAGTCATAGGTGCCAAATTGCAATAAAATTCTAATTGAGAAATTGATTCATCTTTTTGTTCAGTTGACAAATTGCAATGAAGCATATAACTTTTTCATTTTGTTTTAAAATTGAAAATTGCATTTTTTTCCATCCTCCTTTGTCGTCTCTCTCTATTCTCCCTTCCTCCCCCACCACCAGGGACGGACCCATAATTTTAAATTTGGGTGGGCTAAATTTACCTTGTGTACAAACATGTTAAGTCCATCTTTAATGCTAGATAATTCAAATCCAAAATTCCCCCCTCTAAAATATAACAATTCATGTATATCTCAGACTCAAAATGTGAGTCTACAACTTTTTTAATTGTTTAAGAATGGTTTAACTCTAAAAAAAATTATGTTTAATTTTTTTCTTAAGTTAATTTTGATTTGCACCATCGTAATTTATTTTTTTGAACATTTTAACTTAAAAAAAAGTTCAGATTTCGGAATCAAAATTTTGATTCATAAATGGTATAATGAGAGAACAACAAGAAAGAAAATGAGAACAACGATAACATTTATTACAAAATTGTGTTTCATGTTAATTTTACAATATTAAACAAAAATTTATTACAATATTAAATCTGAGGAATGGAGTGTGGTTTTAATTTAATTTAAACAAAAATTTGACTGGGAAGTGTGGTTTTTAATTAAAAGTTTTTTAATGCTAATTGTTTATGTATTTGAAGATTATTTATTTATTTGAAGAGTTAAATGTTAATAAAGTTGGGGAAAGTGTTGTGGAGCATGGGATGGACTAAAAGGAGAAGGTGCCTCACACGCAACTCCACCAAATCAACACACTAAAACTCTCAGATGGGGTCTATTTACATGGGTTGATTGGAACTTAGGGGAATGAACACAGGTAGGTTGGGTTTGCAATTTTAGAAAAGGAAAAAAATAATCGCCTGAGCTATAGCCTATGTTAGCCATAGGAAAGGTCCGTCCCTGCCCACCACACCTCTCCTCTCCTCTGTTTTTCTCCCCACGACCTGAGCACCCCATCCCCACCCGCAACCCACCCCACCCGCAACCCACCCCCACCCTCTACCTCTATTTGACTCCCACGGATAAAACTGTCTTACTGCCTACCAAGTTAATAATATTTTGTGAGTTTGTGTTTTTTATTTTTGCTAATTTTTCTGAATTCAAAATAAATGGTTTATTAAATTAAGGATTTAGAGTTTGGATTATTGATATGTTGGCAGGGAGAGCACTCTATGTGCTCTTTGTTTTTGGCTTCGGTACTTGGCAGGTAGTCATCAAATAGAGTGAGAGGGTGGGGGCTGGAGCTGTGGGTGAGGATGACGTGGTCAGGTCGTGGGTGAGAAAAAAAAACAGAGGGACGGGGGCAGGGGGCGGGGGAGGAAGGGAGAGAAACGCCTTTTTTTTTT
This sequence comes from Prunus padus, assembly GCA_024362665.1. Classification (NCBI taxonomy): domain Eukaryota; kingdom Viridiplantae; phylum Streptophyta; class Magnoliopsida; order Rosales; family Rosaceae; genus Prunus; species Prunus padus. The sequence goes on along the minus strand of JANFAM010000014.1, from coordinate 25,023,747 downwards.
CCTTTGAAAATAGAAAGACTAGAATACCCTTAATAATGGATGAAAAATTGAATGGTGTTAATTCAGATGACAAATCATGAATTTTGAAAAATTAAAGTGACATTTCTCTTAAATTTTTCTTTAAGGTGACAAATTGAAACTGAGGTACAAGCTCAGGTGACATTTCTACAAAAATCCTTTTTGTTTTAAATGAACGTGGAAATGGGGACATAAACTTGAGATCTTTTTCGATACTGAAAAGAGACCCAAAAGGAGGGACATAAACTTTCACCCAAAAAAAAAAGAAGAAAAAAAAGGAGAGACATAAACTTGGTAACTATACTTAATAGTTATGTGGTAATGTTCGGTTACTCATATAGAAATAAAAAAAAATAGCAAAATCATGGAAAAAACTGCCAATTTTGGCGCATGTGTTATAAATTATAATTGTGAGTTCTACTTGTCCTTATGCCATAATATATTGCCGCCCACGTTGACACCAATAAGTGGCTTTCCTTTCTCTTTCTCTCTGTGTCTCTTTCATCTTCTTCTCTTCTCTTATTATGCAGCAAAAATAAGTGGTCTTCAATTCTGTTATTTGAAATATTTGAGATAATATTTTTATTTGTGGTGCAAAAGCAAGCATGATGGATGATGGTTCTTCAGAGCAGCGCGGCAACTTTATTGTTGATGATCAAGTAGCTCCTCGTCCATCTCAGAGTGCTGGGGAGACCACTGATATTCATAACTCTGACGCCATTCATGACCAGGTATGAGCTATCTATCGTATCCTATATATTTTTTAATTTTTTAATTACTAATTAATTTGATTCTTTAAAATATAGAATAGAGTCATTCTAATCTTCTATAAACAACATATATCCTTGTTAAAGTGACTAGATCATTTTATTTCATTTTTACTGTTTTTAAAATTTTATGTTCCTTTTGGATAGGAAGAAAGTGGGATATGCCTGTTGTTGGTTGATAGGGAAATAGGACTTGAGAATGAGAAATTAAATTATTTTCTATATTTGGTAAGTCCATGCATGAGAAATAATTGCTTTATACATGATAAAAAAATTTGGGAAGGGGAGATTAACAATTTAGAATTACAATATAGTATTAAATGCATTCTTTTTTTATTTGATTTAATATGTGTATAATTGGAAAATTAAACAAACTTTTTTTAGGACCTTTCCTATTGAGAGAGGCTATAGTATACTAAACTCACACACACTACACGAATACTAGGACTCGAACTCAAGGCCTTGCCTGAGGGAGTAATTAAACAAACTTTATTTTACATTCCTATGCAAACCAAACATGGGAAAGTAAATAAAATGGTATTTCCTGGTTACTTTCCCATCATTACTAAACATGATAAATGAATCTTCCATTTCTCATCCCTTCGAAAAAGACATGGGAAATTATTTCCCATCAAATCTTTTCTGCAAACCAAACGGGGCCTAAATGCATTTTAATTTGGTGGCCGGGTGTCATGTATTGTATGATCTGTTGTGTGTTGTGCCATCATTTTGTGTAGTTCTCATTTCCATTTTGGTCGTTTCACACATCAGTTTAATTTCATAATAATAAATCCTACCGACCTGGGTAACGCGAGTTAGATAGAGCAGTGAGCTCGTCCCCAAGTTTGAATTCCCCTCCTCATAGATTAGATTGATGTAGAGTAGATTATCAGTCGTATAAAAAATTAAATCCTCTCTCCATACTTTTTTTAAATAGGGTAAGGGTATTTGAACACAAGGTCTTAGGTGCAGGGATAATTGCTTTTAACTATTGACACATAAGCCCATTGTAATCCTCTCTCCACTAGTGGAACCTCATAGTGGGCTGTAGACTCTTGAAGGTTCGGGGAAAAAAATAAAAATAAACCTATATAGCCCAGTATTTTAACCTTAAAAAAATAAATACACAATTCCATACGTTACCAACACCAATAGGCATAGTCAGGGCAAAGTCCTTAGTTCTAACTCTCCAATTTTAATCTTTTTCATTAATTTGTCTCCAAAAAAGAAAAACATTTTTCCAAATGAAATTCACCCTTTCTTGAATATATGATAATAATTTCTTTTTCTTTTTTCTTGTGTTTACAACTAATGTGGTTTATATGAATATAATTTTATTTTATTTTTTCTTGTGTTTACAACTGACGTGGTTGATATGATTTAATGTGTACTTTTATTTCTAGAAAAACTATATAAACTGTAAATGCAAAAAAAAAAAGATCATTAGATTTTAAGCTAATAACTTTAGCTAGCCTACCCTCTGAAAAATTTCAGGTTCCGCCCTTACCTCCCTCCATACTTGACTCGTGTTACAAGGGAAAAAGATCCATTCCATTAATATCTGAAGAACATTACAAAAGATCATGCATGTTAACAGTGGCCTCGTTAAAACCTTCTCAGGAAAATCCAAGCGAGAAGAGAGCATCACACATGTAACAGACTAACAAAAGAGTCCAGACAAAACCAGAATCACATAACAAACACCACTAAACCAAATCTACCTCACCAACAAAACAAAAACTAAGAAACACGTATCGAAAGAGCACACCAACACCTCTCATGTTTTGTCAAAGAAGACCTCTTATGTAAACGTAGTCCTTTGTATAGCGCAAAACTTGTTCATCATGCAATGGCCAGAACCAAAGGAGTATCAAGACGAACAAAACACAAAGAAACAAACTAAATCAAAACGAAATCCAACTAAGGAGCACACCAACACCTCTCATATCTGACGTGATTAAATTGTAATTCAACATAAATTCAATTGGCAAATTGATTTTCACAATTTCAAGATACAATTTTTAACTACTCCAGCCAAATTCAAGCGGTTTTACTCCAACATGTTAGTGTATAAATTAGTGAACTGATAAGTAGAGTAGTGATCTCTTGGTCACCTAGTGACCAAGGATCCGTGGTCACCCATCGTTGGATTTAAATCCAACGGTCAAATAGAGTTTCTTAAAATGAGTGCAAAAGTATGTGGGCCTTTGGATTTAAATTTAAAGGTGAGTGACCACGGATTCCTTGGTCACTAGGTGACCAAGAGAACACTACTCCTGATAAGTAATGTTGTATGTGGGTTGGGCCTCAGCTCATAGGCTGAGATATAAGGCTTTTAAATTGTACCGGTTAGTTAGGCCTCATAAGGCTTAATGAGGACAAGTGTATCCATCTAAGTGAGAGATGGAATGAATGGCTGAGATTGAAGTTAGGAGTGTGTCTAATTCTCTCATCTCCAACGGATATATGCACTGTGTGCGTGTTTGTTAGTGTGTGTATGCTTGATAGTGTTTGGCAATATACAGAGAACATTTCTGCAGAAAAGTTTTTTAGCTTAATCACCATTTTTTTCTTCTTCTCTCATAATCACTATGTAAAACTTATACAGCACATTGATTTCACTAACACAGCAATGCTTGGAGATTTAAAAAATAGAAAGAAAGAAAAAATTAAGTCTTTAACTGTGTTGAAAAATAAAGAATTCTAGATTTCCCAGGTAATTGAAAACGTGTAATTTTTTTATTTTTTATTTTTACAACTAGCTCTGTCCCTAATGACTTTTTAAAAGCTTAATGACGTGGACGTACAAACTGGACACTTGTACACTTCTTTAATGTTTTAGTTTTTTTATTCTCGTTTTTTATTAACAAAAACCTGAAATTTGGCCACTAAAATGGTAGTTGGTTTGTGAGAAAACCCAAAATGGTAGCTATTTTTGTGAAAAATGTGGACCGACCTGACTTTCAAACATTGTTCAGCGAAAATGTATGAGTTCGTTTCTACCAGAAAAGAGAAAACAAGTATTAGTTCGTTTTTGTTTTGTTAGGACTTTAAAAAGTTATTGAAAATAGTAAGAGCATTTATCCCTAGATCTCAAGTCTTAGATTATTCCCTTTTTAATATCGCTTGTATAAAAAATAATTATTAAAAACAATAACTAAAAGAAGTACTTTATTTTCCCACCAAAAATTTGTCTAATTTTATTTATAACTTCTCTTTTAAAAAAAAATTTACTTAGAATTAAATTAACATTGAAACAATTTCTTTGTATTTACGCCCCAAACCAAAGGTCCTCACCTCATCTAGGGATCACCATTCGCCCTGTGGCCCATGGGCCGAAGTAGGTAGCCCGATGAACAATCACTACAAAATAGAATGCCTTTAACGAGGGCATTTTGTCGTCGCAAAAAGCCTTTTGCCGTCGGAAATACCCTATTTCGATGGCAAAAGTCCGTCGGAAATACCCTATTTCGACGACAAAAGTCCGTCGGAAGTCATCGGTAAAATGCTGGTTGGAAATACTTTTTTTTCCAACCATTCCATCTAAAATAATGTATTTCCGACACCCATATTTTGTCGATGTTGCTTATATTTCTATCGGAGATAGATTTTCAAAACGACCATACAAATTCATTTTCAACCATAATTGTGGTCGCAAATACTTGCATACTTGTCGGAAATAATTTTTGATCGAGATCTTTTGTTTTTGCCATGCTATTTTTTGGACCAATGACAATTTGTCGAAAATAGTATTTCCGACCCTAGATTACTATTTGTGATAAATATAATTTTCTGGAATTGTTCTTTTTCAGCATGGAAGTTTGTCAAAAAAATGTTTTTCCAACTACATTTATTAGCATTAAACGTACAAATATTTTGTCAAAAAATATAAATAATATTTCAATTGAGAAATTTTTGTTCAAAAAATGGTATATTATCATTAATAAAAGACAAATGTAATAAATTAAAATATTCATTACAATCCTAAGCTATGTCCTATATCACTAGTCCCAAAGTCTACTTCCAATCGAACATTAAAGAGTTCGAATACATGCTTCATAGCTTCCTTTAATTGGATAAGAATCATTAGTCATTAACATAAAGTTTCTCTAACAACATAGTATTGATTACATTTTTTTACTTATTCTACAATGGGAAATTGACATTCCAACTTTTTTCGAGAACGTATCAACGACACATTTTTCCTCAAAAAATATAATTGCATTACCGAGAGGACGTATTTCTCGTCAGAAATATTCAAACCATTCCGACGGGATGAGAAGCCCCTCAGAAATCGTCAAACAATTCCGACGGAATAAGAAGCCCTCGGAAATAGTCAAACAGTTTCGACGGAATGAGAAACCCCTCGGAAATAATCATCCTATTTTCGAAGAACAAACTTTTTATCGTTAATAAAGTTGGCGCCAAGTTTTCCCACCAAATAAATTACATTTCCGACGAACATAGACTTTTTCCGAGGGTATTTCCTTTGTCATAAATAAATTTAAGTCCCATGACATATTTCCAACAGACAACATTTTTTGGTCCGAAAAAACACTTTTACCAAGGGAATTTCGGGGGCCTCGAAAAATGTTGATCGGTAATGACCCTTTTTTTTGCAGTGAATGGGCCAAAGCTTGGGGCAACTCATTGTATAGGCCCCTTAGTTTGGCCTATTTTAAAATTGGATAGGGCTTGGGCCGCCAGCCGGCCCATTTGAGCTCGTCTAGCCCCGACTTGGTTAAGCCCGTATATGCCTGCACAACCCGCCCATAAATATAATACCCAATTAAATGCTATACTTCTTCACTCAATTTTCTAACTTGTCAAGCTTGATTCTCTCAAATTTCAAGCTCCAATGTTTTCAATCTCTCTAAATCCTCGTTCCTTTGGTGGTGGTGCTGTCATTTTGTTATTTTCTCAAATTTGAAGCTCTAATTTTCTCAATTTGTCTAAATCCTAATCCTTGGTGGTGGTGCTCTAATTCCTTGGTGGTAGTGGTGCTCTTATTCATTTGTAATAAAAAGTTATAAAAGACTTAGAGAAAAAAAGAAAACAAAAAGACAAAAAGTCCCGGCTTGGCTCGGCCTAATGGGCGAGCCCACGCCTTGACATTTGAAACCTCAGCCCGGCTTGAAAATTCAAAAAAGCCCATGAGGCCTGGCCCAAGCTTAGCCCAAACCGAAAAATTTCGGGCTCGCCTGACCTGCCCTATCCCAGCCGAGTGACGAACCCTAATCTCACCTACCTACCCTTCACAATCTCATAATAAATTTATTTTAAGTTTTATTTGTGGGTAACAATTCTAACAGTCCCATTTTAATTTCTGGTACTTCCATTGTGAGTGCCAACAACATCAATAGCTTCCTTTAGTTATATTTTAAAGGTTGGTATTTATTATAAATAAAAAATTTGATATTTATCTTGATACAGTTCTTAATCGCAACAAATTCAAACTCCAGTAATAGAATTTTTTTATTGTTGCCAATTTAGTTCCACAACAAGTCTGGGTCATTGTCACGAGAAAAATTTGTCTATCACACTAATAATACTGATTTGCTATTCTCTTAATCAATCACTTTCCATCATGCGTGATGATTTTTCCACATGACGGAATATGATTGAATGAAAATAGCAAAATAGTGTGACATGCAAATTCTTCTCCGTCGCCAGAGCTTTAATGATCAATTAAACTATCAGATCGCTTCAACTTTGCAAAGCTCCAATTTTCTTTTATAATAATATTCAACGCTAGTTTTGATTGGATTCATCGTCTTTTCCTTCATGTGTTCAAGTTTTCAACCATCATAGGTAGAATATTTGAATGTTGCTTTATTTAAAAATAAATAAATATTTTGGCATGACTATGTTATATAAAAGTCATTAAAACCTTGAGGTGCACGCACTATGTAAAATATTCCTATTCGCTTAGGAAAAACGAAATAGAAAAGATTCTACTATCTGCATTTTTACGCAGCCCACCTGCACGGCTGACTTATCGTCCATCTCTCTCTGAGCCGCTAAGGTGTAAAAGTTCGAGCTTTCTTTGTTCTTTAATGGCGGAGATTGTGTACCCCAACCCAGCTGGAATTTTTGCCTTCTTTTCCTATTCCTGGTTTGTCTATTTTCCATATACATATACATATATGCCTGAATGATTAATGTGTGAATCCTTGGTACTAAGAATACCCATTTGTTAGTTTAATCAATGTGTCCTGCTCATCAATTTGTTTAAATTGAAAACCCTTGATTCTACATGTAAGATATTTTTATGTTTGTTTTGAGATTGATGCCAACAACAAACTGAAATAGTATTATTGTGTTGAAAACTTGCACTAAATGCAGAAACTGAGGACCACAGAAAATAGGCAAGGTTCCATTGCAATGGGAGAGTGCAATGGTGATGAATATGTTTCAGTGCTTGAAGTGGATTCCCCTAGGCCTAGTGTAGATAACTTTAAGAAAGTCTCACTTCTGCCCCTTGTCTTCCTCATCTTCTATGAGGTTTCTGGGGGTCCGTTCGGTGTTGAGGATAGTGTCCAGGCTGCTGGTCCCCTTCTAGCCCTTGTTGGATTCTTGGTCTTTCCACTCATTTGGAGTGTTCCTGAGGCCTTAATTACCGCGGAGATGGGTACCATGTTCCCTGAGGCCGGCGGTTATGTAGTTTGGGTTTCATCGGCTTTGGGTCCCTATTGGGGGTTCCAGCAGGGCTGGATGAAATGGCTAAGTGGGGTTATTGATAATGCTCTGTACCCAGTTCTGTTTCTGGACTATTTGAAGTCGGGGATACCGGCTTTAGGTGGTGGCCTTCCAAGAATCATAGCGGTGTTGGTGTTGACGTCGGTGCTCACTTACATGAACTATAGGGGTTTAGCCATTGTGGGATGGGCTGCTGTTCTTTTAGGGGTTTTCTCACTCACTCCTTTTGTGGTTATGGGACTTGTGGCAATTCCCAAGTTGCAGCCTTCGAGATGGTTAGTCGTAAATCTACACAATGTGGACTGGAATTTGTATTTGAACACTCTCTTTTGGAATCTGAACTATTGGGACTCCATAAGTACACTTGCCGGGGAGGTAGAAAACCCAAAGAAAACTCTACCAAAGGCTCTGTTTTATGCCTTGATTTTGGTTGTTGTTGGGTATTTATTCCCTCTTTTAACTGGTACTGGGGCTGTTCCCCTCAACCGGGAGTTGTGGACTGATGGATACTTCTCAGATATTGCTAAAATTATTGGGGGAGCTTGGTTGAGATGGTGGATCCAAGGGGCTGCGGCAATGTCAAATATGGGGATGTTTGTGGCTGAAATGAGCAGTGACTCCTTCCAACTTCTTGGGATGGCAGAACGAGGCATGCTGCCTGAGTTTTTCGCTAAAAGGTCTCGCTATGGAACCCCAGTGATCGGTATTTTGTTCTCAGCTTCTGGAGTCCTTTTTCTATCTTGGCTGAGCTTTCAAGAGATCGTAGCTGCAGAAAACTTCTTGTATTGTTTTGGAATGATTCTAGAGTTCCTATCATTTATACGGTTAAGAGTGAAGTACCCGGCAGCATCTCGGCCTTACAAGATACCTGTTGGAACAGTTGGAGTCATTCTTTTGTGCATTCCTCCAACCATACTGATTTGTACAGTTTTGGCCTTTTCTACTCTCAAGGTGGTGGTTGTGAGCGTCGGAGCCATTATGATCGGCCTTGTGATAAAGCCATGTCTTACATATGCGGAGAAAAAGAAGTGGATCAAGTTTTCGACCAGCACTGACCTCCCAGATCTTCATGCTGCTAATCAGGAGAGTGTTAACTCCTTAATAGATTAGTAAGTCCTCAAAACATGGAAAGGCAAATGTACTTTCACTACTATTGTGTTCATCTCCCAGGGCAGTAAGGTTAGCTTTGCTCGTGTTCATGTTGGTGTATCTGATCAACAAGTTTGCAATACTTGTGAAAATACCTGTAGGATAGCTTAAAATACCAAAAGGGTGAAGTCTGCGTTTTGAGTAGTCAAGAATAATACAGCAATATAAAAACACGCCAAGGGGATTGATACGAGGTATCAATCCTTGACAGTAAAGAACGTAAAAAACAGAAAGTACTCTGCGATTATTTTACGTGGTAAAACCCCCACCTCTGGGGAAAATCCACGGGACTAGTAGTCCAAGGCAAATCCACTATAGAACGATGATTACAAGAAGTACACAAACTTGTCCTAGACACTCTAGACAACGTACCAACTTCTTCGTAACTCAACTTCTCGCGGGATTTCTCCTTCTCTCCTTATGTTGAATCGGATACTCGATGCGATCCATTCAAGCTCGCCGGAGGTATGAGAACCTTTTAATTTATGCAAATGGATGCAGATGTATGCAAAGACAAATCACCAAGACAATCTTGCTCTTGATGATTTATCCTTATTAAAATTTAAAGCACAACAACTTTCTTTTGATTATATGAAACTCAGGAAAACCCTAGTCGAAAGTTGTATAAAAGAATGAAGCCTAAGCTTCCTTTTATATTGGTTTTCAAAACAGGAAACAAGATCAATTGGTTTCTAATCAACAAACTAATTTCCAAAATCAGGTTAATTGATTTTCAATCAAGGAAGACTTTTAATATTAAAACTGGAAACATTTTATAAATTGAATCAATCTTCCTTAAATAAAAAAGTCTTCTTAATCGAAAGATTAATCAGATTATGAGTTTGAAATCATTCTTGAAATACCACAATCAGAATGCATGATTGAATGAAGAATTTACCTTAGTGATCGTTGGTTGACATATGAGCCTTCAGATCATATCTTGGAATTTAGACAACCACAATTGCTCTTCTATCACAACTAATTTACCATCTATAATCTATTTGGGGTCTAGGGAATGCCAATCACAAAATCAATACTAACAATCTCCCCCTTTGGCATTTCCTAGACAAAACACCCATTACAACTCAAAAGAAATTACATGAGGATTTAACAAAATAAATCTTACTCTAAACCTGAAGCTCTTAATCCTGCACAACATGAAACAACAATACCAGTGAAGCATGTGGGAGAAGAAAAGTAATTTCAAAGCAAAATTATAATATCACTCCCCCTTAATTCCACATCACAATCTCTCCCCAAAAATATAACACTACTCCCCCTTTTTGTCAAGAAATCCAAAGGCATGAAAGAATAAAAATGACATTTATTCAAAGGCAAGAAGGAATAACAAAAATGAGAGAGAAAATTCAAACATAAAATGTCACCACCCAATGAAGTTAAAAGTTCATGTCAAGATGCCAATATATCACAACTAATCTGATAAGTATGACAACCAATAAGGACCAAGGCATGGCAATACGTCAAGAGCAAAAGAGAAGGATAATGGCAACATGCAATAAGAAAAAAACTTGAGAGATCATAGAGTAATGCACGCTCGTGCGAGTCATTACCCACATGCCACGCCAAGCAAATATATAACCAGTCATGCTAAAAAAAGTCGTAACAAGCCTTAGAAATGTACCAGCTCTATGAACTCATGCTTATTATCCCGTCAAGCGTCATTTTGACTTAAATACGATAAAATTCAAGCACAAGCACACTAAACAACATGCCATGCCAAGCGGAAAATCCTTATTTCGCACCTAGCCACGCTACAAGCTTAAGTGGGCCCAAGCCATGCAAATGCCCGGGGTTTGCTGAGTGAGTTGTTGTATGGATGGTAACGAGTTTTCATGAGGCCCATTGATAAGCCGAGAAATGGAGGTTTTGGGCTGCTTGGGAGCCCCAAAATCCAAGCTCATTTCTTGAGCCCAAATATGTGGGTAAGCATAAAGGAGAGAAAAAGCCCAATACTCTAGAAGAGATAGCCCAATACTTTAGGAAAAATTAGCCCATCATCTCAATAAAATAGCCTATCACTCTAGGAAATTAGCCCATTCCCTTAATGGGTTAATCCATCACCTTAGGAAGGCCCAAGCAACCAAGGAAAATATCTGCAATCTCCAGCACTTAGCTAGAAACAAAGGCCACGATGAAAGCTAAAATATCCATGTATGTAAGCTGCTGGGAGGCTCCAGCACGTGGGCAAAATCAATGCCCAAGATAGAACATTAAAAAAACCAAAGGGTATTAGCTTGCGCAGGTTGCTGGGAGCAAAATACCCTTCAGACCAACGCCATCACCCATTTTCCCTTCAAACCAGGTCTTGCAGATATGGTAGCCCAAGATAGGAGGTTGGCACAGGGACGGTTGCGGGAAAGCTCTAGAGCCCCCAAAATCTTGTCTCTGTGTGCTGAGATTAAGGGAATTTCATAAAATAGGAATGAGTTGAAGAAAGAGAAGAGGAATAGAGGGGGAGACCTAGTAGATTTGGGGAAGAACTAGCTGGGGTTTCTTGGGAAGAAGGAACTTCCAGCGCCTATAAAAGGGGGCACTTCCTACCCATCAGACGAACCATCGAGAGCCAAGCAAACACACACCCAGAGAGCAAGCACATCTCTCATCCTTGAAACCCTGCAATTTCATGCCCTATTCCTCCATATCCTCCCATTTTCTCTTCTGGCAAGCTATTCCAGAGTCTAGCACAGCTTTCGTCAAGCTGCCGGAAATTACTCAATATACCCATTGTCCTTCCCCCTTCTCTCTCCCTTCAACAAACCTCTTTAGAATCCCTTCCCCCTTGCCTTAAAAACTATGTTTCTCATAGGAAATCCAAGCTCTCTCTCTCTCTCTCTCTCTCTCTCTCTCTCTCTCATGCTAAACTTATGAATGCTCAGCCCCCATGCCACAAGCCTCTCATGCCAAGCCATAATTTTGATCTGCAAGCAATTGTTGTTTTTGTTGGTGAAGATAACCAGGGTGCTTCCTAAGGCTCCACTAACCTTTCGAAGCATTCTTGGGGTCTGATTCTTGAACTCAGACACAGGGGGTAATTTCGGGTAATTTCGCTCATTTGCTCCTTACGGCGGCCCAGCCCATTTGTTGCTACCGGAACGAAAAAGCCCCTACACAGAGTTAGGACATTTTCATTATGAGTAAATTAGGTTTTTGTTTTAAGGATGATGTGTATAAATTTAAATTCGTTAGATTAAATTTTAATGAGGTAGCAAATGGAGGAGAAAAGTAAAGCAGATCATAGCAGAGAAAATCAAAGCAGAGGATCCAAATCCACAAAAACGACACTTTTAACAAAAATGTTACCAAAATATCAAATTGCTTTCTTTCACATTTCACAATTGATTTATCTTACAACAAATTTGATAATGATTATTTTCACAGCTCCTCAGTCTCAAATTAAGCCTTCATATGGCAACCAACCACATTTTACAAAATCTATTGAGGGTCTAAGCGCAAAATGAGCAAATAAAAGCACATATATAGCCAATTGCCAAGGCGCCAAGTCTATGCTACTAGAAAATCAGAAAATTACAGACACAAAAAGACTGAAGAAGAAGAGGAAGATACTATCGAGAGTGAGAAATGAAAAGAAGCGGTGGAAGTGGAAGTCGGAGTCGGAGGTCTTCAGCTGCGAAGTTTCTGGAAACGCCATTGCCGTCGTTGCCAGTAGCTTCTTCTCCTGAAAACCAAACTTCTCCCAAACCGGCAATTTTCAATAACAGCAGCAAGCGCAAGAGGACGACTGTCACTGCCAGAGCAGCTATTGGAGGACCTTCAGCCTCTGTGGCCGCGCTTATGGAATCGCCTCAAACCAACAGTTTGGCTTCGATTCCTGATCTCAAGCACCTCGCCTCCTCTCGCCTTCGCGATCTCAAGCTTCACATCGATCGCTCTCACTCTGAGATCCTCAAGGACTTCGATTCCTCTCATTCTCGCCTCCACAAGCGGTTCAAGGTCTCTCTCACTCGCTGGAATTGATTTCCTGTTGTTCTGATTTGTTACTTATTTGCATGATTGAGTTTCTTGATTGATGAACTATTGTTTGTTTGGTTACTGAGAAAAATATCTAAGAAAGGGAATTTAAATTGAATTTTCGCCAAATAATAACAATTTTATGTTCATTTAGTCTTGCTTTGATAAACATTTGGAAGCAATCAAATCTCATTACTGTGACAAGGTTTGGTAGAACAAATATAATCTAGTGAATTCCTGATTATACCTGGTTACAAGAAAGAGAACAGAGAATTGGATTTTCGCCAAATAATGACAAGTTTAGGGTGATTTAATCTCAATTTCATATCAATTCAGTATGTTGATGACAAGAAATTCTCAATGCAATTTCAAGGTTTGGTCTGATGTGAGTTTAGCAGTAGAGGGAAGAGAAGAGCATTAGAATTTAGAGCAGGGATTTTTTTCGCCAATTAATTGGCTTTCTGTGTTACTAGATTCAAAGTCAAGCATGTCAGCAAGTGCTGGATGAGGCAGACAAGGAATGCAAGAAGATGACCCAAAGGATTACTGAAAGTCGGGAAGCAATGATGGTATCCTTTGTTTCTTATCCTTTCTTCTAATTCTATGTCCTTAGTGCTAATTCATTGAGTGTAACAATCTATTGCTTCTTTCTCAGGCCTCATATGCAGAGTTCATGGAAGATGCACAGACCACCGCTTCTCGTGGTATGTCTTCACTCTTCAGTTTAAATCTATCTGACCTGCTTAAAGTATAAGATTTCGTATAGGTCATGTGTTGGTACTAATGCTATACTGGAGTCTGGACTCAATATCCTTCTCGATTAACATGCCATGCTACATTGTCATTAAAACACTTGAGATGGAGTCCATATTGAGGCTTTGACAAGTGATAATTGTGTCCCGTATGTGGAAATCGGTTCTATTCCCATGTCCAAAGTGATCCAGCTCCGATAGCTTTTTGACCTGTTCGGTTTCACATTGTCATATATAAAGTACTACTGTGGAGAAGAGAAAAAAGATTTAAATTGGCAATAAAAATGGTCGCCTATGTATTACGTCTGATTCATTCTACGTCTTATTCATATTTTCAGCTTGCAAAACATCCATCACTGAGTTTTCGCAGTCCTTTGAGAAAGCAATTGATGCTCTTCGGAGCCGCTACGGGATTTCAACAAACTAGCCATCAATTGTTCATGCCATATGATATCCACCGGAAATTTTTGGTGAGTGCTTTACTGTTTAATACCGTTTACTAGTGGTGGGATTATTCAGTGGTCTGGGTTGTTAAGCATCTCTGGTTACTCTGTCTCGCATTACTTCATATGCTGTACATAACTTCACATTCATTACAACCTGAACTAAATTTTAAAATTAAAAAAAGAAAAAATGAAAGAAGAGCAAAGGTAGGTAATTAGTCGTAGAGTGTTATTATTAAAATATTGGAGATAGATAACCTGGATACAATCTCAAAATCATTTGTAAGATGAATACAAAGAAAGAAAACCTATAGAACAATGGTACGCAGGACAATTGTACGTCCTAGTTCCATACACTGAGGCTTTTACATTTTCTGTTGGGTTATGTTTTCAGGGATGTATAGTGGGGAAGGTAGCAGTATGGATTCCCAAGGATCTCCGATCTTCTACTTAAGACTGATACTCTTGACCATCTTGCGGTTTCAATACTAAGCAGCATCTGAATTTCATAGCATTTGTTATGTGATGAAACAAAAATTCATTGTTCTGGCTGCTTTTGCACGATGAATATATATGTATATTTGCACCTGTGCTTAACTTCCTTGATGATATCAGAGCTGGATAGATATTCGAACTCTATGAAAATTATTTTTCGGATATTATATGTAAATTCCATTGATCTAGAACCTTAAAATTTAAGATCTTAATTGCCAAAATCAACACCCAGCGCTTCAGTTTCATCAAGAATCCCATGGTTTCTAATGGAATATAGCCAGATAAATTTCATATTTTAATGTCGAACGGCTATCTCAGCTACAACTTTTGAGTTGAGCAAAGACAATAACACTCACTTGAGCATTCCAGAAAAAAAAAATAGTTGCCAAATGCAACCTCGACATACAGAGCTTTTGCAACAATGAGGTATGAATGACTGAGTAAACACTATATTACCCTGTCCTGACCGTGAAACCAAATTCAAGCCATGACACCATCATGCTAGCAAGCAAAGTAAAAGAAAACAGAGATTGACTTGAACAAGTTTTCAATTGGAAATGTTGGGAGAAAAGAAAAGAACCAATATACTTTTCAACAATCATTAACTGAAGAAACTATATAACATAGTACAAAGAGCTACATGTTGATATGAGTCAGTATAGCAGTTAGCTGCTTGATTAAAGTCACTCTACCATACTACTCTCCTTCCTCGTCTTGCGTATCATCAGCACTAAGTAGATGATTCAATACAACTCGTGGCTTTTTCCGTTCCCCTGACGCTTCCTCAGAATCATAGTTTTCTCCCTTCCTCTTCAGACTTTCATCTTCAGTTGGTTTGTCATTCCCAGAATTCGCAGCTTCACCTTCCGATTTCACTTCTTCCTGCAGGGATGTCTTTGGATCAGATTCTTCATCTTTCTGTTTGTCATTTAGACCTCCTTTCTCAGATGACCTTTCGCACTCTTCCAAACACGAGCGGACTTCGTCACTGCTAGCAAGATCAAGAGGGGTCTTCCCTGCTTTTGTCTTTGCACTGAGACTTGCACCTTTCTTTACCAAATACTTGATAAGCTCTACTTGGGACCCTTGAACAGCATAGTGCAGTGGAGTGAGGCCCTTGCGAGTGTAAGCTTTGACAGAAGCCCCAGATAAAAGGAGAGTGCGAACAACCTCTAAATGTCCCTTTTGGGCAGCAAAGTGTATTGCACCCATGTCATCCATAGCAGCAGCACCAACATCAGCCTTGTGGCTACACAGAAAATTCACCACCTCTGTTTGCCCAGACCATGCTGCTAAATGTAGTCTTTGATCAAGATCACATGTCAAGGAAACATAATTTGAATTCTACATTGTGAATGGTAGGAAGTTGAAACTTGAACAAGACCAAAATACAGCAGAACCAAGTGATTTCGAGGTTTAGACTAAAACGATAAACAGTTTTCAACGATGAATAAATATTCAACAAAAAAGCCATAGTAAGTTATTTCCTAAGTGAAACAAGTCAAGTAAGCACGAATTTGAAGAACATAAAAAATAATAAAATCCATGAACAATGTCGTGACTAGATACATCTTTTTCGGGTGACTCTGTGGAATCGATTCGGCCATCCTTTACCACAGCAAGATATCAGGCACTCTCTAGATACCGGATGAGAAATGCAATTACACATTTACTACATATCAGATGGGTGAAATTTTCAAATGACAAGACACAAGTTGAAACACCATTTTTGCAGCTACGTACAGTTCTACACTTATTATAAAACAACTCATCTTTTGTATGTTACATGCATCATATTTAACAAAAACAAATTAAAACTGTTTTATATAGAATTTTTAATCCAAGTCATCCCCACTGCATGTATCAGTTCTGGGCTAAACCCTCATGATTAATTTTTAAAAATAAAATAAAAAATAAAATGTATAACGACTTAACCGGAAACTGGTTATTGGGCTCTTTTCTCAGAGGCAAGAGCTCCTCGAGTAAATGATTTCCATCAAAGTAACTGAACCATACCACCAAATATTTCTCGAAAAACAATCATGGAAATAACAAATCATAGGAAGAAGAATTCAATTGGAACATAAAAAAAATGCATTGCCACATTTATTCTTGTAAGGAAAGAAGAATATAAAATCTTCATCAAATTGAGAGAGAGAGAGAGAGAGAGAAATTTGTAAAGAGGGAAAAGAAGGATACGGAGTTCTGGAGTGCTTATCTCTAGAATTGACGGCCAAAGGGTTGGAGCTGAGAATTGACCGTACTGCAGTTAGATCACCGGACCTTGCCGCTGTATGAAGGTTTTGGCTCCAACTACTCGACTTCTGTGGATTTCCCATTTCCCTTCTATCCAGTATGTGGACGCTCCCAAAAACAATTGAATTTGAGTGCGGCTAGATGTCTGAAACGCGAAACCCTCTATTTTTTTCTCTGTTTTTTATTTCAGTGGATGAAAAACAAAGAAAAAGTGGCAAAATTAAAATTAAAAATATAACAAACAAGTAAGTTTGCTGGCACGTGCATAGTGTTTTTATTTTTAATTATTAAGTTTTTTTTAATGGAAAATAAGCTTTTTCAAATTTTTAAGGACTTCACTCGGGTAGGTATGGCAGAAACTCCCATCGAGTCGAGTCGGGTCCTGGCCCAAAAGTGGGGAGATTTTGGGGGCAAATTTTGGGCGTGTACGGGGATCCTTATTTTTAAAGATACTCCATTGGATATGGGCCAGGAACGGTATTATTATTCCCATTCCGAACCCGGCTCAATAAATGATATATTTATTTTTAGGGTTTATTTCAGTTTAGTACCCTGAACTCTTATATTTAAGGCACGTTTGCTCATGCATTATCAATTTTAACGATTACATATCCTAATCTTTTCAATTTTTTACAATATGGTTCCGGCGTTAACTTCATCATCAAAATTTCCGTTAATTGCTTGTGTGACAAGCCTGAGTCTCACCTATTCACTTCTTTCAATGTTAGTTAAAGGGTATTTTAGTAAAAAATGGTTTGGTATTAATGTGTGTAATGTGTTCTTCATGGGCGGGAAGACAACGATTACCCGAAAATACTCATAACAGAAAATTTTTAATTAATGGAATTTTTGATGTTGAAGTTAACGCCGAAACCAAATTGCAAAAAATTGAAAAGCTTAGGCTATGTAATCGTTAAAATTGAGAATGCAGGGGCAAACATGCCTTAAGGGTAAGAGTTCAAGGTACTAAATCAAAATTAACCCTTATTTTTAATTAAAATATATATAATGTAATATAACAATAACCTAATTCCTATACCCATGTTACGTAAAGACGTTCCTTATTCCAACACAATCAATCTCCTACCCTTTCCTGGATTCTTTGACTATGAGCACCTAAAACAAGAGTTTTGATCTTTTTAGATTTCTGTGAAATCAAGTCCAAGGTGGTTTGCGCATAGGAACATTCAGAGAGCCCAGGTTAGTGGACAATCAACAACTCTAATAGTGTTTATACTTTGTTGACTCTCTGAATAGCAGTGAACATCACAAACTTATGCATTGTTGGTGTAGGTTGCTCGATACAAACCATGATATGTAAGTCCCATATCGGAGAATATAGCAATAATCTATAATTTAAATAGAGGTAGTTCACTCCTAATTGTACCGAGGCCTTTTAAGTTAACAACCCACATCTAGAGGTCCATTGGGCCTAACCAGACCTAAGTCCAATGCCGGCCCTGAGCCTAGGCACGGAGGGCGACGGCCATGGGCCTCGCATGAAAGGGGCCCCAAATTTTATATATTTACATATAGACAGAATGAAAGTGTTCAGATTTTTATTGACATTCCCTACACATAAGGGCCCAAACTTCTTTAACAGCACATGGACCACATTCAAATAATAGAAGCAGACAATTTTAAACCAAAAATATACACTGTTCCTCTTCCCAAGGAACATGCTTCCTCTCTCTTCCCATAAAAAAATTGCACACTTTCTGTTCCCCAAACATCCTTCTCGCACGCTTTCCTCTTTCATAAGCTCTCTTTCCGCTTTCCGCCGTGTTCTTCTCTCTTCCCCCTCATCCCATGCTTTATTCAATCTATTATTTTCAGTTTCTTTCATCCCTCTTTTCTCATATTGTATTGATCTCTCACTAAAAAGCTCACAATTTGTCCTTTTTTTAAATAAAAAAAATATGTCTTTGAGACTGATGGTGCTTAGAGGAGATGGATGGCAACTTGCAGAGAACCTAGATATTGTTGAACTGATCTATCCAAACAAATATTTGTAGATTTCTTTTTTCTCTTATTTTTCCAACTTGCAGCGATCTTGATGGCAACTTCATGTGAAGTTAGGATACCAGGTAGATAAATCATGATTTCCTTAATCCATACGTTTCCTGCAGAGGAAGACTGAAAAATTCTCTGAGGTACTTCAATAATAACCCCAAATTTCATTTTTTTTTCTTTATCTGATTGTATGTCAAAGCTGCTGACTTAGTCAAAGATGCAGGGTAAAATATTTTCAATTGTTTATGAAAATAATTATTTTCTAACTAGTAAAACTTGATTTATGAATTATTTCCATTTTCTTTACTTTTTATTATTATATTGAATTGCATGTATCTAAATTTGGTTTTTGTTGTTTATGGATAATGTACTTAAATACTTTTGCTTTTGTGATCGGTTAATGAAATTATTATGTTTAAGCAAAAAAAAAAAACACAAAATTACATTAGCAAAAAAAATAATAAATTTCATTTCCTTGTGTACGAAGGGCCTCATTTAATTTTTGGCCCAGGGCCACCCAAATGTCAGGGTCGGCCCTGCCTAAGTCCCAACCCAAGAATTGACTTAGGTAGTTAAGGTGGGGACACTATCGGTGCATGGTTTGGACAGATAGTGGACTCCTATTGGGCTCGTTAGTACAACAATTGGTATTCAAAACTAGGTTCGGCTAAGACGCACTTGGTTAAAGGTGGATCAATTGACATGTTCAAGAAGGCAACTCAAGTAAATATTCCTGGACCGGCGGAGAAAGGTGGAGTGGGCTAGTAGAGCAAGGGCTAGTGGAGCAAAGACAAGGCTCAAGGAAATCCTAGTGGCATCCAACTATGTGGAGCAAGGGCTCAAGAAAATCCTAGGCGTAGGTGGAGCAAGGGCTCCTAGTGAGGCTCAAGAAAATCCTTGTTGGAAGAGGTGGAGTTGCGAGGGCTCCCTCTTGAAAAGTGCGGGGTTTGTGAACGGGCGCGTTACCTTGGCTTGGATTTTGCCAAGGTGGAGATTGTTGGTGGTTGCTCGATACAAGCCATGATGTGTAAGTCTCACATTGGAGAATACAACAAAAATCTATAGTTTAAATATAGGTGGTCCACTCCTAATTGTACCGAGGCATTTTAAGTTAAAATTTCAACCCTAGAGGTCCATTGGGCCCAACCCAACCCAAGGATTGGACTTAGGTGGTTAAGGTGGGGACTGAAGGAAACATTTTGCATCTCATACAATGGAAATGAATTTAGCCACAACTTATACAACAAAAATATTCTAAATGACGGATTAATTTTGCTTATTCAAGTTGAGCTAAGCCTATTTCACTTCACTCAAGTATCTTTAAAATCTAGTCTCTTTGAGTGCCAAAAGAAAAAGAGAGGAAATACATAGAATTTACCCTTGAAGACTTTTCTTGGAAATTCTTTTTTTTTTTGTCTGACTTTTCTTGGAAATTCAAGAATGATCACCTTTTGGAAAGGCCTTCTTCTTCCTCTTTGATTTAGAACTCCTTCACCTCAAGGCTCCAAAGTAGAAGCCCTCTACCTCACCACACCAAATGCTTCTAGAGATGTAGAGAAGACAACCAAGAGGCCTAAGATGCTAGACTACCTCTTGGTTAGACCAATTTTAACTTGTGGAAGATGAGAGGCTAGAGATTGCCTTCACACATCAACCAAAAGATGATAAGCTAAAACCCTAGCTAGGTCTTCCACCTAACTTAGCTTTTATAGGACAACACATCTCTCCCCCAAAATTTCGGCCAAAATGGTTATGGTGGGCTTGGGGCTCCATAGATAGTGTTATCTCATAACAATTATCCCTTTGGCCCAATTTCCTTTTGTGCCATTTCATCCCTGTCCTTTTAAATCATATTTAAAAGCTCAATCCAATATATATATCAAAGTTAATTCTATAATTAACTTTTAATTATGAATTATAATTTAACTCTTAAATTATAATTATAGTCTCACTTAATTGACCCGGTCGAACTCTTTGACTTTGGTCAATTGCTCCGGTCAACATGTTGACTTTTGACCGTTGACTTTGACATTTGATCATTGACCATTAACTTGTGTCTCCTCGTTTCATTTCTCTACATTTATGCCTCTAGTCACATTCTTTCGGTGTGCGATCCATATGTTCCTTTTAGTAAGGTAGTGGGTTGACTTAACTCCTCATAGTTGACATATGAATTAAATTTCACAATTTAATTCTTCCTATTAATAAAGGTTACTTTGAACCTTTTAGGACTTCCACAAACCATGGTTGACGCCTAGCAGCGAGTCATGGTTATCTGAGCTTAATAAGACGTTGTGAAAGAACCTATTCAAATTGGAATGACCATGCAATTGAATCATTCTCTTATAACAATAGTCCTTATTCACATGATTAGATAATGGA
This sequence comes from Prunus padus, assembly GCA_024362665.1. NCBI lineage: Eukaryota > Viridiplantae > Streptophyta > Magnoliopsida > Rosales > Rosaceae > Prunus > Prunus padus. The sequence continues at coordinate 25,002,783 of JANFAM010000014.1, read as the reverse complement.
ATCTAGTGTCAAATATTCTAATCTGAATGATTCATTTATATGATTATCCTGGTCATATTTGAAGACATCTTCTTCCAAATCTTATCCACTACTCTGCGTAGAGATTTGACCAATCATATCCTGAAGCATTCTCTCTCCTTACTAAGAGTAGAGATCCATTGTTGTACATTCATTTGCCTCTATGGTTTTATTGAGAGTCCTGATAAACACCTTTAGGCCATGTCTGCTTCAACACAACTGTATAGTGCCCTCAAAGACTAACAAGATAGCCACAAGACATCTATGATGTCTCAGGTATAAGGATTAGTTTGCACCATTACAATCTATGAGTTCTAGTTTGACACGTGAGTAAAGACTTCCATTCTAGAAATCATGTGTTTGATTGCGTTCAGTGTACTTGTTCCCCTACAAGCACCTACATACATATCTATGTGTCACCACACCCGATGGCTTGAGACCTCGCCATTCTCTACATATAGAGATGGTACTGTGTGTATCGGTCTTTGCGGAATATCAACGCCCGGTCTTTGCGGAATATCAACACCCAATTGATACTCCTATGACCAATAACATATTTTAGGATTATGGACCATGATAAGTCTCCATGTATTTAATCTCATTACATAGTTCTCATGTCCACTTTTATATTCCTAGGACTATAGTTGTTTTACTGTTATGGTAATCGATCAAGTATCATGGTTGAAAACAACTGGTCTTGCCCATGAATAACTTAATAAGTCATTACAAAAGATGTCATTAATATTAATTATCCTATAATTAGTTGGCTTTAAAGGCGTACTACTAACAGGGACAATATCAGTGCATGGTTTGAAGAGGTAGTGGACTCCTATTGGGCCAGTTGGTACAACATGCATGCCTTTGAGTGGTGGAGTTTTTTCGATTATCTCCGGCAATTTGGATGTCTCTATTGTCAGGCCTTTTGACTAAGTTGTGGAATTATTTGTTTTTGTGAGACTATGATGAACTTTATTGTTTTTTATTTTTATTTTTGTAATGAATGAGTTGGACCGCTCAACGTCACTTCCTCGTGGAAGTCAGAGTATGTTCTAACGCCCCACGAAGACATGATTGACGAATTATAATATTTGCAATTAAGATGATGAAGCTTTGGAATTTTTATTAGTTTTGTCAAATTGAATTGAGATGGTTTTGAGTAGTTGAGTGAAATTTTATAGTTTATTTGAATGTAATTGAGTTTAATGATAGTTTTAGGTAAAATTTAAGTGTTATAATATTAATATTTTACTTTTAATTTTTAAAACTCAGGGATTCAAGCGAGTTTGGGATATAGTCCCCTAACACGGACATGGAGGGGAGGGGGACGATGAAGGAAACCATTTGAGTTTGTAAAAGATCATTTGAACATTCATGCAATTAACAATTAATTTGGTAACAAAAGCTTAGGATTTAAAATATGAGTTCAAAAAATCAAATATTTTTCCCAAATATTTCAAGCCTAAGGATTGAAGCACCAAACAATCTAATCACTATGAGAGAGAAATTGAAGAAATTACCCTTGAAGCAATACCTTGATTTCAAGATCCTTGAATATTTCTCCAAGAGAACCACCCAAATGTTTGGCCTCTAACTTCACCACACCAAGATAGATGTTAGAATAAGATGATGATGATGACTAGAAAGAGGTTGAGGTGGTAGCAAGCAACACCTCCTAGTGGTGGCTGACCAAAGCAACGGGACAGTGAGAGAGCCTACTCAATCCACAAAATTCAAAATACTAAGTGCGAAAGAGCTATAACTATGCTTATATATGCCCACTTAAAAGGAGATGGGTCAAAATCCTCTCTTTTCTCTCTATGGTCAGCCCCTTAGTGTTGGTGGGCTTTTGTTTTTATGTTGTCATCCACAACCTAAACCAAAAGCCCAATGGTTCCAAGCCCAATGGACCTTGGATACCCAAAACTCCTTTATCTATTAATCTAGTTTATTAATATGAGTTCATGAATGAAGGGTTATTAGGAGAGTTATGAATATGAAAGGTTTAGAAGAAGTAATGTGACATTATCCAATCATTATGAGGTTACTCCTATAAATACCTTATTTTTTTTAATTGACATATAAATACCTTCTTCATCGTATTTCAAGTGTATGAATCAAACAAAATAGATTTGTATCGAAGTATCAATTGAAAAGATTTTTACGAAGTAAGTCTATGTAGGAGCTATGTGTAGTCTTTGGGCTTCACATCTCCAAAATTACTTTTGTTGACGCTTAATATTTGCACAACCAACCAAGATGAAGTCAGCTTCAGTCAACCCTTCCTAGAGAGTATTCTTCAACTGACCATGGTGTTTGGTGATGTATTCTGACCTCACTTGGAGTGGCCAAGTGAGGGTAAGATTCTAGCTGCCAATCCCAGCAAGAAGACAAGGAGCGGTCACTGAAAAGTGGTGGAGGAGGAACTATCAACCACCCTCTAATGCCTAAGTCGGTGCTTCCCTCAAAGGAGGTATGAAAAGTATTGTACTCAAGTATGGAGGAAGTTGAGATTACTGTTTAGGTGGAAAAGTAAGCTTCTTTTATACTGGGGGAGTCGACTCCCCTTCTTGTGTTGCCTTGATGTGGGATTGAAGGTTTGTTAGTGACGTGGCACCTTCTGGGTGACTAGTCAGTTGTAGACTGACGTGCGTCTCTCCTTTTTGGGAAATTAGGCGTCAATGGAATATTCATGGGTTGATTAGTCCTTCCATGTGAGCATTCTAGGCGAAGTACCGAGGCACTGGGCGCGCCGAGGATGGTTTGGTCCACGCGTCATCCCTTTAGGCCCGACCGCATGAGGCGTATATGAAGGGTTTATGGGCCTTAGTTTTAGCCTTTTGGGCCCGGTCACTTCATTAGGTGATGGAGGCTAGTTATTGGGTTCTTTTTGGCAGACCCTATTTACATTTGGTATCAACAACTTTTACTTCTTTTGTTTTTATGTTATGCTTTCCCTACACTTTATTCTTCCACTGTGCGTATTTCTAAATCCCCGAATAAATTATGGGGAACCCTTTGTGCTGCCAAAGAATGCACTCTAGGAGGATGTACAAGTGATATCATATGACATTATTGTGTATTCCCTTAACCTCATGGCAATTCCGCAGAACGACCTAATTTATGTGAAGAACATTAAAGAAGGGGATCATGAGTCAGATGGAGGCAACTGAACTCAGGTGGTTAGTTAAAGTTGATCACATTATTAGGGCATGAATAAGTCAGGCCAACACTATACGCAAGTTTCTTATGGTTCTCTTTTAGGTTTGTAGTCTTTTTTTCTTTCTTTCTTTTATGATTCTTCTTCCTTTGCCACGGGATTTGAATTTGCCAAAGTAGCAAACAGTTTGGGAGGTGAAGTCATTGCGATTCGAGAACGGTTTAGAACAATCAACTAAAGTAAAGAGAACAATCACCTTCCCAACAAAACAAGCATATTAGTGTATTCACTACAAACAAAAGTCACAATAGTCACCATTTGTTGATTACATTTGTGGTCGTGACAAAAGACAATAGTCACCTTTTTTGACTTTTTTGGTGACTAAAAAGACTTTTAGTCACCAAAAAAGTAAAAAAATACGACTAATGTCTTTTGTCACGGCCACAAATGTAACCAAGAAATGATGATTATTGTGACTTTTTTTACTAGTGATTGAAACAGATGCAACTTGGTCTTCCCTACTCCCACAGTTTCCAAAGTTACAAAAAAACTGCTCGCATAGTTAGATTATACCAGACATAGTAGCTATATATAGACTTTACTTGTTAACAGACAGATGTCAATTCACAAACTTTAGTTCAGAAAATAAACCAAACCATGCTTTACGTGTGCATCAAGCATTACATTTGTCTGTGTTCATTGTAATCAGAATGGGATCATGGATCTTCTACACATATACCCCAATTGAACTTTTGCAAAATTCTCAGGATCCTGAAGAGGAGGGAAATCCAGTTTACTGCAAAACTAGGATGGACTTTCAAATCTTACCAGTTTCTGAAAGGATCCTCTCTATCTCCTCAAGGAGTCGCTCTTTTTCGTCCGTGAGGTCTTCATTTTGCTTCTGCAGCTCCTCTATCTGCTTAGTTTGCTCAGAATCCTTCCTGAAACAATGCAACACTTATTTCAATAAATCTCATATGGAACATGAAGGCGTGTCTCTAGCAATCGAAACAAAAGCATTAAATGATGGAAAATTCTGGATAAGTGGAAACATCAAAATGGAAAATTCTGAGTAAATAAGTTAATTTGCTCCATTACCTATTCATGAAGGACAAGTTAAGTTTGAGGGATCGCACTTCCTTTTCAAGATTTTCACAGCGCTTCAAGACAGATTGTATATCTGATGGAATTACGGGAGTTGAATTCCTTTCCTTTGCCTCTGCCATTCTACATCAACAAACAAAATTCAGATAAATATAACTGTCGCAGCTCTAAACGACATGTAGCACTTTCTACATAATTTTTATTGCTTCATGTAGCCTACAAATATAAATAAGACATGTAGCATTTCTATAGATAGTTTTTCTTTATGGTTCTCATTTTATAGATACTTTTCATAGTTGCCCTACAAAATTAAAGATTTTGTTTCATCTCTGTTGACCTTAATAAACAATCCCCCTCAACTTCTTGTCCTCTAGACTTCCTAATAAATGTTCACAATCTTTGATACTCATGCATTAAACATAACCTAGGCCTGCATCTAATCAGTAAAAATGAAAGATAGAGAAATACTTCAAATAATTAGTGAAATGGAAATGATGTTTCATGTGATGTCAGATATGTTTGTTGTGTCTGCTCTATGCAATGCTAGATGTCTATCTGAGAACCAATTTAAAGAAAGACTGCAACTTAATGGCTAGCCAATTAACTGAATCTATTCCCATCGCTACAAATGGAATGAAAGGAAAAAAAGAACTCAAATTCTGATGAAGAGAGTTTGTTCCAGGGAAGGCAATACTCTTCCCCGTTGTAGATATCAGTGTACGTACTTGCGCGTCCTCTCCACCCTGCGTTTTTTCGTAGCATCCTCCTTGTCCACTGCACAACCTTTTTTTGAGTTAGAGAGAATGCCATGACTTTGAATAATACAGTAATGCATCTTTTCAAAAGAGTTATTTTATTTTATTATTATAGATGCAGCATCTTAAGCGGAAAGCCACATTCATGATGGTGAAGTTTCAAGCATACCTGAAACAGCTGATGTCACAGATCCATATCGATCTAAACGCTCCCCCCTCTGTGAAATATGCCCAGTTAAAGAATGAAAAGAAAAATGGACAGTAATTTTTTTGAATATTGGCACCATATTTTCATAACAACACTCACAACCCAAGAGTAAAGTATACCTTTTGATCATCTTTCAAACTTCCAATTATCCGTTCTCTGAAATCTGCAATTGCATGAAAAGGCAGTGAATATCTAATTCAAGAAAAATTGTGAAAAAAAACACACTTAATGCTGTGTTTCAATATTCCACATCAAATGAATGTCTAACTTTGTGCATGGAAGGAACTAATATACTACACTCTTCTGGCAAGGGCTTCAGCATTCAAAATACCTGAATGATTTGAAAGTAATGCTTTCCACAATTAATTTACAGGAGACCTGCCAATATGTCATCATGATATACACGTTTTTATACATAAAGGTGGAAGAAAGAAAGGTTGGTATATGCATCAGAAACTTCTACATAGGCATAGTTACTTTGTGTGCTTATGATCTTTTCTTTCAGAAAATATGTATGAACTTTCATATACTTTGGGAAATGAAACAAGTACAAGGAGTCCCATGGAAGTGCAAAAAGAAAAGAAAAGATGAAGTTATCTATTACAACTGTGTAAAAGGACTACCTTTAGATCTAGAGCCGTTTTCTGAACTCCTATTTCCAGCTCGTTTCATTGAACTTTCGCAAATGCTCAGCGTTTGACTTGAATTGCTAGGACCATCACACGCATCAAAGCCAGATGAAACTACTGGTGCAGCAGCAGAAGATTCACTTTGGGAAGGTTCTTGGGAGTTTCTGCTTAAGGGGTTGGGGTTTCTGAGATTTACAAAACCTTCCATCTCAAGATCCAGGGATCCTTCAACGTTTTGTGTAATTCTATGATCGTTAACTTGGATAGTGGATATTTCCTGAAATGTTCCTGCCATTTCATGAATTCGATCCCCTTGCCCTTGATCAAAACCATTGTTGACTATAATTTCTTGAGCAGAGTACAGGCCATTGGAGCCATCATCTTCTACACCTTCTTTTTCGATCTGGTTACTAAGCTTTTTGCGCTCTAATGTACCCTTTAGCATGCTCACCACGGATGAAACTTTATCCATGTCACTCATTTGTGGGGTGTTGAAAGTGGATGAGGATGAATTGGACGGAGAAATGAAGGTCCCCAATTGATTGGTGGCCTCACAAACAGAAGGATCATTGAAAGCATTTGAAAATGCAAATTCTTGTTTAACTACATTGGGGCAATTCCCTGAAGCAGTCTGCAGGCCTTCCAAACCTACTGTAGTTTGAGCATTTTGCATGGCAACATACCTCCTCCTGTCATTCAAACATACAACCATTTAATGAAATGAGATGATGCCAGTTCTCTCCATAAAAGCAAAGTAGAACAGATAATTTACAAGGTTTAATGATTTCTACAAGCTTAAGTTGTTAGGATATCAGCAAACCTACCTTTATTTTTGTATTCTAACTCTCTGTATATTCTGAAGATCCCAGTGAACTCTAATATTTATGTGTCAATGGTTCACATACGGAACAAAAATAATTAAAAAATTCCATATTATATCGGTTTCCAAGGGTCAAAGAACCAAATCCCAAAATAAAGGGCTTGAAATTTTTTACAACATCAACTGAGGCCTCAACCAAGGGCATGAAACACTCTATAGAATCAATTGTGGACTGATTCCAGAAGACAGTTTTAACTCAAATTCTGTAGTTATCTATTAACAAATGTATACACAATACCGTAATTCAGAGGATCGGCTTCTTGTCATAGGCTGAGAACTATGAAACCAGGCCTGCGTTAATGGTAAAATATTAGATATAACATGAAGAATCCTTGAACTAAATCCTGAAATGGATCAATATCAACATGCCTTAGCCAAATACAACTCACTAGCCTGCATTCCTCTTTCAACACCATGCCTGAAAAAATTGAGACCAAACTAAATGAATATAACTATCTTGAAAAATGTTTACCATGTAAAGAAAATCTTAATGTAAATTTAACATATTGAAGGTCCCCGAAATTTAACATAAGGGGCACATACTATATACACATATATGTTACATGACAACTTCTTGGAAGGGAGCAGTAGCCACCTGATTGAATTTTGATTGTTGTCACCAGACATTTCGTCAGGCATGACATTAATTTGTGGATATAAACAATCGTTGCTTCTTTTCTTTTGAAGTACATGTTGCTGACCAGACAAACTAGCAATTTCTGTAGATATCCTGTGATGTACGGAGTAATTATGAGCAAGGAAACCAAGAGGTTGAAATAGGATCTTGAAGTTCAAAAGTAGTAAAAAAAAAATTCAGAGAATGAGAGAATAAATCAGCAGGTGCAATGAAAAATCAACGTGCTAGATCATTTTTGCTGACTAAGATAGTATGCAATAAATTTAAACAGAGACATACCCATGATCATAAAAAATACATCATATATTTACTTGCAAAGGTTATGCAGTTTGAAATTACTATAGCATTGCAGAACAATGTTTAGGGGTCTAAGATCCATGGAAACAAGATGTAACTAGACTAACAGAACATAGAATATAAGTGATTTGATTTGTTATGCTTTACTTTCAAGTAAAGTAATGAGAAATCAGTTAAAAGAAAGTAAATTTAGGAGAATTAATATCATTGTTGTCGTGGTAGCTGCTAATGCATATTACATACGAGATCAACACTTTCCTTTTATTATTTAAGTATGTTGTCCCTGCATCATTTTTAGCTAAAGAAACAACAATTACACACCCATATAAGTACCACATACTTGCAGTCTGGAAACTAACAACATTTTACATGCTTGTCATTTAAAGGTTGCTAGAACAGCAACCCACTTACCTCCGTGATCCTTGTCGAGTACGATGTGAAATGCTTGATGTGTTGAAGCAGTTGGTCTGAACAGGATATATGCCAATAAAAGAAAAAAGACAATCAGGAATGGGATAGTAAGCCATGTATAGGAGCGCAAACCCACAAGTGCTTACACACATTTAATTTTTGCACCTTATTTTTTCTTCTAGTTGATAAGTTATATTAGATGGTAAAGCAGATTAGGAGATCAATCCATATCAACCAGTTACTATTGAATTTGTTAAATGTTATGTGAACCAATGACTTGAGTATCAGACGGTAGAGTTATCGAAAAATGCTATAGGGAAAATCTGTCAGTAAATAAGTGGGCTGGGATCTTTCAGATATCCAGTCAGATTTTTATCAAAAGCCATGGAACAAATGCTCAATGTTTCATCAAGCTCCGTAGTAGGAATTTCTGCCAAGTTAGAGTAAAATCATAAATGAGAGACAATGAAGCATAGTCCCATGGAATGAATGGTATTTGAATGTGAATGACATGCCATTTTAACTGACTCAAAGCTAGATACTTTATCAGACATCCGACGAATGATCAACTGTCAACCAGAATTAAAGGTCAATGAATATATAGGGATAATACGGCTGCTTGCCTCTCCAGTTGTGAGCCAGCTTTTGAAGAGCTCCTCGCTATCTGTACGAAAATTTTGAGACAAATTCTTAAAACCAAGCATCTCCATGGTTGGTAGAGCCGTTGCAACTGAGCTCTCCATATAAGATCTCAGGATCAACTCCTCACTTGTATTCCTATAGAAGTCTGAAAGCCCTCTTCCTTCCATCTGCTGCCCCTCACTTCTTGCAAGCGCGTGACCCTCGAATGAGTTTATTAAATTCTGCCGACTGCTTTCTAGTTTCACAAAAGAATCATTCACGGAGCTTCCTTTAATTCCTTCATTGACCATACCATTTAACTTTTCCCACAAACAAAAAAAATAGAAGCCCCGCAAAAGGGTCAACTCTTATATACCTGTGAGCTATAATTGAACTATGTACTCAAGCAGATGATGATCCTCTGATCCTTCTCAAACTAGCTACTCATGCGAGTCGACTTTGAACCATGTTGACAAGAAACTGTATCTCTCAAGTCTCAAGTCTGAACTGATCAACAATAACACCAGCTGTGAATTATCAAAAGAACAATAACACCAGCTGGGGAAGAGTTCAAACATTAAAACCAACCATACATGATAAAGAAAAGGTCTACCAAGAGATTATATGTCAACATTACACGTATTTTTCTTTCGAGCAATTTTACAAGCACATGTTGGGCTGTGGTGATCAAAACTAAATATTATAAAAACTGTGGTATCTATGACTTTGGGTTCTCTAAAGATTCCCAAAACCATACATTGTCTCTTCCTTCTCTTGAAACGTTTATTATTACTGCAGTAAGTTACTTCAATTGTTTAACGGTTCGTCAAACACAGGAAGATTAAGAAATGAATTTATTACATATTAAGCTAAATGTAATCTTTCAGGCAAGAGCATTTACCTTAGCACCTGAGGTCTTAAGTTCCATTCATCCTTCCCCCAATATCCATTCTATCGAAGAAAAAAAATGTAATCTTTAAGTAAAACATAAATGCGTGAACTTTTTACTTTTATTTTTTGATTTTTTCATATCAAAATAATAAACAATATGCAGAAGTCCAGGTACTAATTTACCACAGAAACAGCAATGAAATGATGGCAGCAATGAAATGATGGCAGCAATGAAAGGGACTTGGTGCATCCGTCCTTGCTTGCTTTTTATTTAAAAAGTGTAGCCGTTGGGAGGGCGTTGTCATAGGCTTGGGGAGTAGTAGACTCGTAGACTTTTTTATATATGGTAATGGTCTATTCAGAATTTAATATAAGTCAAGTGGCAAAATTTTAGAGGATAGAAAAAATCATATGCTCCATTACAAGGCAGTTTCTTTTTGTTTTGTTTTATTTTGTTTTTGCTGATCAATTTGAAGGCTTATGACTTGGGGAGATTAAGTGGGAAGGATAGGTGCATTTAGGGAGGACCCAATGAGTGTCAAATCTGCCTATGAATTGGTCATTAACATGGATGTTCTTAACCATGCTTCTATGATTATAACCCACCTCTTCAATTCTTATGTGTGTCGATGTTCAAAAATTGGTCCGGCGAACGAAGGAAGGGTACATGCTAAGATAGGGCTGCCATTTGGTTGGGTAAAAACCAAACCAAAGATTACCAACCGAATTGGTTTTTGGTATGGTAACCGGTTTTCACAATTTGAAATCGAAAAATACATTAAAAAAAAAAGTTGGTTTGGTTTTGGAAAATACCAAAACAATATCGAAATCAACCGATTAGCACCAATTTCTATCTGATCGATTATTACTTTTAAAAAACCGAAATATATTGAGGCAGTCATGGATATGTTAGCATTCAGTAATACTAACAATGTTAGTTGACCTAAAAGAATCTTAGTTGACCAAAAAAAAAAAACCCCTAACATTCTTAGTACTATAGGCGTCCCAAAACCCTATTAAACAATTGGAAATGCTATATAATGAGAGGGTTGTGAGTGAGAGGTTGTTGGAGGGGGTCAATCCCATTATCCAATAAGAGAGAGAAAAGATTAGACTTAAAACTTTTTTAGTGATTGGATGGTTGGATTGAATCCCTTGTTCAACCTCCTCACCAAAATCTCCCTCATTGTAGTAGAAGCGGCTCTTTGGGCCTCATCATCAATTAATTAAATCTTCATGAACCCTAGTTTATTTTTCAATTGAACATATAACTTTCCTCAATTACTCGATTGCCCCAATGAATTAACAATTTAATTAATGTTGCCTTCTCTTTTGCCAAAACCACTATTTATTAACTTACCCACCCTTGGGTAGCTCACTGGTTAGGGAAAACTGGCGCTTGTACAAGTTGTAGGTGCTCCACAAGATTTAAGTAGGGGGTCGTGGCGGTGAGTTGTTGCGCTAGTCTCCTCGGGGTTTAGACCACATGGGACGTGTCAGTGACTTCAAATTCAATTTTTTTTGTTTTTGTTTTTGTTTTTAATGAAGCCTAATTTTCATCAATTTGTAATAGTCATAACATCATCGGACAACAAAGAACATAACCATACAGGTTATTCTAGTGAAAAGGTCTCCTACTCTAAAACAAAGCTTGCCTGTATTGAATCACCCGAAAAGAATATTGAATTGCCAGACTAGGGAAAGTTGTGACAGCAACAATGAAAACTGAAAAAAGAAAACATGGAATTAGAAAATATGCTCCATGTGGAATTAGGATTTAGACTCATTCATCAAGATCAAGTTTCCAAAAACAAAAAACGGTGAGGATGACCTCAACTCATTGTTTGCAAACTTGGAAGTTCCAAACTTCAAACTAAACATACTTTCTTTTAGCTTTCAAGTTGTAGTTAGTTGAATATCACAGACAGTTGTTCAGAACAAGAGATACAAATATATACTACTACTACAAGTTGCAAAGGGCCCAGAATCAGGAAAATTAAGATCAGCTAACAGTCATAAATTCCCAACTAGTGGTAACAAGGTTAACCTGGTCCAACCATCTGGTATTACACAGATGACGTGCTAATCAATCTCCACTAGCACAGCCCCTACAGCCACAATGCACACACTCTATAACCTTTTCCTCCCTCAGATGCTTGGGCACTCGGCAAACGCAAGTGGTGGCAAAGTTATGATCCCGAGGCTGCATGCATCTCAAACAGCAGAGACGCTCGTAACCAGGCTGCATTTCAAACGGAACTATATGTCAACATGTGTTATTAGAGTTGAGTTATAATATAATAGACTTATATAAAAAGACACAGGGTACACGAGTTTGCAATATTTTCCACCTAATTTCAATGTTCTAATAAACGTAACTGTTATCCAATAGTTTTACATACAACCTGCAAATATAGTACAAAAGATGCAATACATGTAGCATGAGAACTTCAAACTGAGTTCAATCAATGTTGAAAGATCTCTCATATTGATGTTTAATTTATCTTCATGGTAGGCATATCCCTGTGTCATAACTACGAGTGTCCCATGTGTACGTATTTCCTTTGCATTTCATATATAAAATATTCATGCTTCTGTTCTTTCAACCTTATTTACAGGCAACTTATTTCCAAGTTTGATATATCATGCAGTGAAATCCACACACAATAAACCAAATGAAGAAAAAGAAAACAAATCAAGATAGAAGAGATCTGCGACAAAACCCTTTTCCATTTTGCAATTAGATTGCGGTCAGCATAGCCTTAGTCCAGGCAGAACTCATATAATTCCTTGGATATTTCATTTCTCCGATGGTAAAGGTCAAAAATGTAGCGGCTCTTTTGATGTGCTATTTTGAAAATAGGCCACAAGGTCTCACATTTCCTCTTACCATCATGAGTATCATTCTCAGCTGGCCAAAAGAATAAGGAAATATACATTAGTATCCTTTTGGGTCCTTAAACACATATTTTTCTAAATGCAGTGAACAATGTAAAAAAAAACGTGGAAACATTTAAACCTTCTCTCATCTTAGCTTGCAGTTCACGAAGAGTGGGCTCAATCAGTTCCCAACCTTCTGGGTATTTGACTCGGTTTGTCTTTACCTTGGGCATTTTCTACCTGTAATCAGTGGCAACATATGATGAATTAATAGTCTGGAAATTACAAAGGCCATCAACATGTAAACAACCTATTTTTCCCACAAAGAATAAAAACATGTCTTAGGTATAGGAAATTAGAGAATTAATTTAATCAGGAAACTTATTCAATACAAAAAAATAATAATAATAAAAAATTTAAAACTCTTTTTCTTTTAAAAAAATTCAATCAGCAGCGGCAATGGAAACAACAAGAAAAGTAGCTCTTCCCATGCATATATTCAGTTTTCATCTTCCTATTGTCTTAAGAAACCTTCATATTCATTAGTGAAAATCATAAATGATGAGCACCAGACACAGACCCAGGAATTGAAACTGGGGTTGGCTGAACTTTTAAGCCAATTTTTAAGTCAAAAGTTTCACTCTAAATATCTGAAGAATCTCATTTGCTTTTATGACATTTCCCAAAATTGTAGCTGGCAAGCCCACAAGATGATAAGCTAACAACAAGAGGAAAGCTGAAATAAAACAATGGAAGTCCACTAGAAAATTCATAAAGCTACAGCAAAAATAGTTATACAAAGATCAATCAAAATTTTAACAACAGAAGTCTGGAGCTCCAACTCAATTCCAAAATCCCAATGCCTTTCCTAAACTGAATCCTTAAATTCGCAAATTATGCATAATTAAAATAAGAAATTTGACACTAATTGAACCCCTGAATCCCTTTGTCCCTAGATTAGATACCAATTAATAAAACCCTAATTCCTAAATCCCTGAATTATAATATAGAAACAATAATAATAAATTAAATTACAAAAAGAAGAAGAAGAAGGACTTACCGAGAGGGCTGGAGCAGTGGAGCGAGGGCTGCAAGGTTGAGGATTGGCTGGGCGGGCCGGATGAGCTGGACTACATTCAAGGACGTTTCGGAAATATTTGGGGGGTTCCAGTACTTGGAAATTTCGAGGTACAGATTGTTATCTGTAAAAAAAAATTTGAATAAACATTAGGGTTAAACACTTTTTTGGTCACTGAATTTTATCCGAAAATTCAATTTGGTTATTGAGAAAAATTTAGCTAAATTGGTCACTGTGTTTTCCAAAGTTTATAATTTATGGACATTCTTTTAAGGGCTATTTTTTTTATAAAAAAATTTAGGTCATATTGTGCTATTCAGGTCACATATTGGATGCTATATTGAAGCCTCAATCGATTGAGTGAGAACTGTATTGTGATTTCGGATTGCAAGTAGACGTAATCAAGGTGATAGAGCACCAAAATATATTGGTAAGTTGTTGATTTCATTTTAATTTGGTTTGGCTTTTTTATTTTCTTTATACCTCACAAATTCAATTTCAACCCAAAATTTACCTGAATTTGTTAAATCATAATAGCACATTATACTCTAATTCGTTGGGTTGGAGGAAGAAGACTAAAGGTGCTTTCTAAAAAATAAAAATAAAAACTGCACTTAAAGGAAGATAATGGAATGTTTATAAATTGTAAAATTTGGGAAACAGAGTGACCAACTTGGCTAAATTTTTTTCTCTGTGATCAAATTGAACTTTCGTGTAAAACTCGGTGACCAAAAAATTTGCAAACAGGGTAGGACTAGCTTATAAAATTTGCACCAAGTTTCCTATTTCACAAATCTTGCACTGGGCTGGAGCCCACTCCAGCCTATACACAGTTTTGTCCCTGATTATTATTCAAACCCTAGGAAGCAAGGATGCTATAAATAGATGGCTACACAACACACAAGAGGTAATTCCAAAATTCTAAAACCCTTGAACTCTCTCTCTCTCTCCTCTCCCACACGGCTTCGACCACCACACACGGCTTCGTGACGCCTAGCTCTCCCCGTGAGAGAAGACCTCCATCCTTTCCGTTATTTTTCGTATCTTCCTAAGATCCAATTAACTGACTTTGACATCGGAGGGCTTTTGGCCAACACCCCCTGGCTGTGGTCTATTGACTCCAATCTATTTCATAGGGAGCGAGGAAGAAGAAGAAGACGGAAGTTTGAAGGGCGAAGAATCAATTTGTGAATATTCCCATGCTTGAATATTTGCAAAAACAAATTAGTGCTTTCATTGAGAGCATCGAAATATATGCAAAGCATTGCTCTCAAATCTAAGGAATCTGTTGCCTTCCGTTCATTGTTCATCTAAAGCCTTCCAAACAACCGTGGTTGGACGCAAACGCACGAGGAGTATGATAGCTGTGATGACCTCACGGCCGAGACTGTGGCACCACCGCACAACCCTATGGCAGTAAGTGCCGCACCTCCACTTGGCCTCGCAGCCTGCACCACATCTCCTCCTCACGGTCCTGTGGCTGTGAGCATAGTTCTAGCAAGCGGCCATATTGCCGGGACCGCGACCTAGCCTCACGGCCTCACAGTCGGCATGAGCTTGTTGCCTCATGGCCCCGTGGTAGCCACAACCTTACTGCCACATGGCCTTACGGCTGGTTCGAGTAGTCACCATCCTCACGGTCCCACGATTGGATCCGACACATACCACCACGGTGGTACCTCCACTCAAGGCAACCTCGTTGCCGCCACCAACTATGGCCCTATCTTGGAACAAGTGCATCCATTCCCTCATTTGCCATCACGTTTGACGTTTGCTCCCGTGCACACCTCCAACGAAACCCTAGGTCGGGTGCAATTAGACTCCACACAATTCTCTCACATTGATCCAAGTAGTCAAGAAGACCTCAGTCTTAGAGTCGACTAGCTGACCTAAAAAGTATACGACCAAAACAACTTGGTTGGATAGCTTCTCAGACAGATTGACTTGGTCCGTGACCTTGGCCTTGGACCTAATGATGAAGAGAGAAGGATGGACAAACACACTGCCAGACAGTTCAAGTGGTCCCAGTCAGGTAGAGCAAGAACCAGTAGGAAAGGAAAAGGATGAGAACGCGCTGCCCAGCACACATGCATGCCACAAGCATCTACAAGCCACGACTAGAGCAGATCGAGTGTCCGTTCGAGGTTAGGTCCAAGGACCAACGCGCACTAAAGGTTGGGCCCACGATCCGATGTTCATGCCCACCTAGGCGAGCAAAGAAGTATTCATTCAAGGCTAGGCCCTTAGGGAGATTAGCCTCATGACCCTACTCACAAAATATGTGAAGAAAGACACTCACCGGCTTGCACTGGAAGAGCCATCTCACAACAACACACATCAGAAGATCCCTCGCAAGCTCAGTCTGCCAATACCCCCACACAAGCAGGACAGCTGAGGAGATCAACCCCCAAAGGCCAATGAGGAGGTAAGCTAAAGACGATCACGGAGTAAACATCCCTAATAGGAATCACGAGCGTTACGAGTAGAAGACGTTGAGAAGCTCATGAATTATCGATTTTGAGACTTGAAGGTTTGGTGGAGACATGGAAGTTGCTCTACACAATGAGGTAGACCAAGTAAATTCCTCACCATTCATTGACGAGATCGAGCAAGCAGCTCCCCCAAAACGGTTTTTGACACTGTCCTTTACGCCATTCAAATGGGATTCCAATCCTGAGAGCCATCTGAAGCACTTCAAAAGCGTCATGATTCTCTACAAGGCCAAGGATGCACTTATGTGCACGGGGTTTGCAATGACCTTGTGAGGATGAGCTTAAGATTGGTTCAAGACCATCTATTCAACCTGCGCAAGAAGCATGATAAGTCTCTTCGAGACTACATCGAAAGATTCAAGGAGGAAAAAGCTAACATTGTGGGATGCGATGATCGGATCGTATCCTCTGCTTTCAAAAAGGGTTTGCCAACCGAGCAAGACCTATACCGCAAGATGACCATCGCTCCCACCAATACTCTAGCAGAAGCTTTCACAACCACGGAATGCTACACACTTTGGGATGACGATCAGAACGCCGCAAAGAAGTCTGCCAAACAAGCTAAGCAACCACCTAGGGAAATAGGTCAAAGGAGTGATGGATTCAGCATTATGAACAATGGAAAGCGTAGGTCGTGATCCAGAGGTGGCTCATTTATTGAAAAGGGTAGCACTGAATTCAAAATCCTGGTACATCAGATCCTAGCCCAATTGAAGGATAAGCCCTAGCTTAAGAGGCCACCACCTTTGAAGGGAGATACTACCAAAAGGGATACCACCAGATATTGTGCCTTTCACGGGACGAATGGACATTACAGGGCTAATTGCCAAGCGTGGAAAAAAACCTTAAGGAGCTAGTCAGAGAGGGCCATTGCACAGAATATGTGGCAAAGAAGGCTATCCAGCAGATCAAGGAACGTGATGCAACTAAAGAACATCCACATAAGGTCATAAGGATTAACATAATCATGACCGACTCCGAGGAGTCCAGGCTGACTAGTAAGGAGAAAAAAAAAGGAAGATTAAGCAGGCAACTGAGATCTCCCAAATCCTAACCAGCTGCCCAGTAATAGAAGATGATCTTCTAATCGGCTTTCAGAAGAAAGACCTTATCGAGCTTGATCTACCACACAATGACGCCATCATCATCAGCATACAAATTGCACAAGCCGTGATTGACTGAATTCATGTAGATGAGGGCATCGTAGCCAAGATCCTACAGCTTTGGGTTGTCCATCATATGGGCATGAAGACCAAGATCAACAAGAGAGCCAGGTCACTGACCCTCTTTAATGGAGTGACCTCAATCATCGTGGGGATAATAGAGCTCAATGTCTATTCCCCACCGGTGATCAGCTCATAAGCCTTCATGATCATCGACGCAGTCCCCCCTATAATGGCATCCTGGCAGGTCATTAATTAGCAAGACCTCAATCACCGTGGGTAGATGAATGACGATCATGCAATGGCGAGAAGATGCTCATCCCAAGGGCTGAAGAAGAGCAAGCAAGCCCAATTCATTCCTGTAAGTTGAGCTGACCCGAGAGAAGCAGAACATGCAAATAAGCAAGCATAGTTCATTTTGGTAATCCAGGCAAACCAGAACAGAACATATCAAGCAGGGGTGAAGGCGGATTTCATTCTCATAAGTCTAGCAGACCAACATGGAAAACAAACTACCACTCCCCAATAGTAATCAAGAAGAAGGAGTTCAGCCATAGGCTTCTCTTAAAGATTAATGGAGGTCCGAAGAGGACGTCAAACTTATTTCACTTGATCATGACAAGCCAGAAAGAAAAGATCGGATCGGCTCGTGCTTAAGCCCTGACGAGAAAATGGAGCATACCACCTTTCTCCAAAACACAAAGACGTGTTCATATGGTCACCATCTGACATGCCAGACATCGATTTGTAGATCATCTACCATTGTCTTCATGTCAACCCCGTCAGCAGGCCAGTAACGCATAAGATCCGTAACTTCGCTCCTTAGCAAATTGCCATCATCAACGCCAAGCTCCTAGCTGTCGGCTTCATTAAATAAGTCTTCTACTTAGAATGGCTGGCCAAGGTTGTTTTAGTGGCAAAAAAATACCATGGCAAGTGGAAAGTATGCGTCGATTACACCGACCTCAACAAGTCATGCTCGAAGGACAACTTTCCACTAACGAGAATTGATAAACTCATAAAGTCAACTTCCGATAACCAACTGCTCAGCTTCATGGATACCTACTCAGACTATAATAAAATTATGATGCACAAAGACGACAAAGCAAAGACTTCTTTCATAATCGATAGAGGTACATATTGCTACAAAGTCATGCATTTTGGGCTGAAGAACGCCGGAGCAACCTACCAGAAGCTCGTGAACAAGATTTTCAAGGAGCATATCGACAAGACTATGTAGGTTTACAAAGATGACATGCTGGTCAATGCTCCCCAGCTAGCAAATCACATCAAAACCTTGCCTTTGGTCTGCTCCGACAATACTGCATAAAGTTGAATTCGAGCAAGTGCATATTTAGAGTCTCATCTGGCCGATTTTTGGATACTTAGTCACCCAAAGGGGCATCGAGGTTCACCCCAATACAAAGTTTGACGCCCAGAGTAGCCGCTCTCAACCGATTTCTTTAAAGATCTACCGACAAGTGCAGACCATTCTTTAAAGCCTTGAATAAAGGATAAAGAGACAAGTGGGATAAGGAGTGCGAAGCGGATTTTCAAGACTTGAAGATGTACCTCACTTCACCTCCCCTGCTCTTAAAACCCATGCCAGGCAAAGATCAGTTTATCTACTTAGCGGTGTCCAACTCAACAGTCAGCTCAGCTCTCATCCGAGAAGAATTGGGGGCACAACATCTGGTATTCTACACGTCAAAAGTTCTCTTTGATGTAGAGATTCGCTACCTGAAAATGGAGAAGCTCATTTTGGCCCTTGTAGTTTCTACGAGAAATTAAGACCCTACTACTATGCTCACCGGATCATTTTCATGACGAAATTTCCTTTGAGATCAATTCTTCATAGTCCCGATGCTTTTCATCAACTCAGGAAATGGGCTATCAAATTGAGTCAGTATGACCTCCTTTACCGGTCTAAGACTGCTATAAAAGGCTAGGCTTTAACAGATTTTGTTGCAGCTGGTCAACAGAAATAAGGAAAGTTTGAGAGCATACGAGAACTCCTCCACCGAACCTGACCAACTTAAAGATACGTGGCATTTGCTTGTATATAGAGCGTCAAATCACAAGGGAGCTGGAGCAAGTGTCGTTATAATCACCCCGGACAGAACCATGTTGGAACAAGTCATCACACGGTGTTGCTCACTGGACTGTGCGTAGCACAAGAACTGTCAGTAGAGAGGGTAGCCATCTATTCAGATTTCCAGTTGATCACTAACCAAGTGTCATGGGAGTACATGGCAAAACAACCATGGATGATCCAGTACTTTGACAAAGTCCAAGAGCTTTTGAGGGCATTCCATACCTTCACCATCCAACAAGTTCCCTAAGCAGAGAACACACATGTAGATGCGCTGGCAAGCCTAGGATCAGTGCTGGACACTCAGTTAAGGCGCTCAATTTCGGTCGAGCACCTTGATCAGCCAAGTATCGAAGAGACAGAACAGCCGGACCTGATACAGATTGATGAGGACCCTAGTTGGCAAGACCCCATCATCGACTACTTTGTGAATGAAAATTTGCTGAAAGAGAAGTCTGAGGCCAGAAAGATCAAGCAAAAAGCTGCAAGATACTCTAGAGAGCTTTATAAAATCCACGACAGTGAGCGCGACAACCACTCTAGGGGCAGGTTACTCCCCTAGAAAGCTCTAAGCATAGGCTACTTCTGACCTACCATGCTCCATGACTCTACAGAGTATGTTAAAAGATGTGATTGATGCCAATGCTATAAGTCGGTCCCAAGTCTACCAACTGAAGTGTACCATCCGTAGAACAGCCCATGACCATTCATATAATAGGCCATTGACTTAGTCAGTCCCATGCCGCTGACACTTGCCAAGAAAGAGATGATGATTGTGGCAACCGACTACTTTACTAAAAGGATTGAAGTCGAAGCTCTATCCTCTACTAAATAAGCCAATATAGAATGATTCACCTGGAGAAACATCATTTATCAGTTCAGCTGCCTACAATCGCTGGTCATGGACAACAGATCACAATTCATTGGCAAGCAGATCACCACATTCCTTGCAAACTAAGGTATCAAACAACACTTATCAACACCAAGATACCCACAGGGTAATGGCCAAGCAGAAGCATCCAACAAGATCATGCTGGACTACCTAAAGAAGAGATTGGAACACACAGGGGGAAAGTGGGTCGATGAATTGCCCGGAGTTCTATGGGCTTATGGCACCACCAAAAGGAGATCTACTGGAGAAACCCCATTTTTCTTAGCCTATGGAACTAAAGCAATCATTTCACCTCATATCATCGTTCCATCCATTAGCTTCGAGGTGGGCATCATTTCATCTATAAACTGCGAGCATATGAAGCTCAACCTCGACTTGCTCAAGGAAGAATGAGAAAATGCCATTGTTCGAGTTGTAGCTTATCAGCTGCAGTTGATGTCCTACTACAAAAAGAAAGCGAAAGTCAGACAATTCCAGCTTAAGGATCTTATGCTTAGAAAAGCCTTCATTACTGCACAAAGGCAAGGATAAAAAAAGATGAAACCTAGTTGGGAAGGCCCCTATGTGATCATCCGACTTGGGGGCAGAAGAAGTTATACACTTGATACCATAGTGGGGAAAGAAGTTTCGAGACAATGGAATGCCTATCACCTCTGAAGGTACTGCCCGTGAAGCACCCGCTTACCAGCTAGGTTCCTAGTAGACGACTAAGCCCTCTCCACTTCAGTTGAAGAAGAAGATGTTTTTTTTATGTTTTTCAAGTTGTTCCTCCGTTTATTTCCACTCAATAAGGCGATGTAATAACACAAACATCAGTACAAGTTTGAGTTTTTCATTCAACAAAGTGTTCAAGAGATATACACACTCGCTAGGAAGGCACCCTTTTCGTAAGGGTGGGTAAACATTTCACCCTTTCCAGAGGAAGGCACCATTTCAGTAAGGACGGGTAAACATCTTAGCATCCCTCGGGAGACGTTCAACCCCGAGCACATGGTAACTAAGTCAGCTGCAAGTTAACCCGTTAACCTAGCAAAAAAGAAGATGAATTAAAGAGGTTCTTTAGCATCTGAACAAAATGTCTATCCATTCCGTATGATCTGAATATACTTGAGACTATCTGTTGACTTAGGCTGGGGAAACCCCCATACTTTTCGCATGATTCGAATCTCCTTGAGACTATATGTTGACCGAGGCACGTGAAGCTCCACCCTTTCAGTCTAATCTACATCTCCATGAGACCATCTAATGACTTAGGTGTCGATGATTCTAAAACCTTGAACATTCATCCAATAAAGAGACAGTATACAGTTCCGACTATTGCTGCCCAACCACAAGGCGACTCTCGCAGTTGTCCAACCAAGCGGCCGAAAGGTCCACTTAAGCAGCAGCTCCCGCAGTTGTCCAACCAAGAAGCCAAAAAGCCTACCCAAGATATAACTCCCACAGTTGCCCACTCAAGCAGTCCACACATATTTTAATTTAAAAATTAAATGAAATTTTCATAGCACAGTGACCAATTGGCCAAAGTTCAATAAAGAAAAGATGGTCAACTGAGACCAATGTTTAAAGAAAAATACAAACCATGAAAAAGATAAACAAGTCTTCCTCTACTATGAGACTCTAGCATGCGGTTCAAGGTCAGCAACCTCCTCAACTTCGGCATGATCAGTTGTGACCTCCACGGTTACCTGCTCATCAGTTGTGATCACCAGCTCAACAACTCCAGCTACCTTCACCACGGCCCTAGCTGCCGCATCAGCTGCTGCCCCCTCATTGGCCGAAATTCCCTATGTGCTATCTCTTGATTTTTCTTTTCATATTACATCTCATTCCACCTATATCCCGTATCCCTTGAATAAGTATCATGAAAAAGAAAATATAGCACATAAATCACATATGTTTGAATTAAGCCCATATTAGAACCAATAACCAAAAATAAAAGGCACAAAGAGACGAGACCTTGGCTCTTGATACCACTTGAAGGAAACACTGCATCTCATGGCTTAAAATGAATTTAGACACAACTTATAACACAAAAATATTCATAATGGCGGATTAATTTTGCTTATTCTAGTTGAGCTAACCTTATTTCATTTAACCCAAGCATCTTATTATCTAGTCTCTTTGAGAACAAAAAGAAAAGGGTGAAAGGTATGAGATTTTACCCTTGATGACAATTTCTTGGACAAGCCAAAAATGAGCACCTTTGTATGAAAATGCCTTCTTTTTCTTCCTCTTCTCACAAACTCCTCAACCCAACACCCCAAGAGTGAAGTCCTCTATCTCACCACACCAAAGTGGACTAGAGATGGAGAGAAATCAACCTAGAGAACCTAGATTTTAGACTTTCCCTAAGTTGGACCGATTTTGGGCTAAGGAAGATGGGAGGGAGGATGTCTCTCCTACACATCAAAACACAACACTTAGAAAGCCAAAAACCGTTACTAGGTTTTGAGTCAAGTTTAGCTTTTATAGGAAAAAGCACACAAAGGGAGGGAGAGAATTTCTCTCCCCTATGGCTGGCCACATGGAGGGAGTGGGCTTCACTTGGTTCCTTGGATTTGTGTTGTCATACAACACTTATCCTTGGGCCCAATAGGGCTTTTGGGTATTTTGAATTTTCTCTTTAAATCATAGGATTAACTACAATAAACTCCTCCAAACTATAGGGGTCATTACAAACTCATACCTAATCTTTGAAGACCTGTTTGACCAGTTCTGTTAACAATTCTGTTAACTACTGATGTGGCAAAATTGGGGTCCAGTTTTAAGTGGATGTGGCATCCACCTAGACGGAAAAATTAATAAAAAAAATTCTTATTTTTCAAATGAATGAATTTTTAAAATAAATCAAAACCATCGCGACCACCCCTCTCTCTCCCCGTCTCTTCCTTTCTCTCTCCCCATCTCTTTCCCTTTCTTTCCGTCGCTGCACACACAGAACAGAACCCTATCCCCATAGTTGGATTGAACCCATCAAAATTCAAAGAGAAAAAAAATCAAAATTCATTATGAGATTTACACAAAGTCATCGAACAAGATTCAGACACAGATTCATGCAAATTTACCTCTAGCTTGGCTCATAGTGAGAGCAGTTACCTTGATAGTATGACCAATCAAATTGCCAATTTTCCCCATAACATCAGGTCGGAAATACTCCACATTCATGTGTGTAACACGCTGCTCCTTCGGATTAAACCATGGCTTCCATTGTTGAGTCACAAGGTACTAACCAGCAATTTGCCAAGGGCCACCAGTCATCACATACTACATATCCTCCTCAAGAAAAAAACTTAACAATGAAATAATTGTTCTCCAAATCAATCAAACTCATTGGACCCTTCAAAGCCCATCGTTCAAGAAGCCGAGCATGAAGGAAATTATAAGTCACCGGAAGACCCATAAGCTTGATTATCACAAAAGTTCTCCAAGGACAATACAGACACT
Organism: Prunus padus; assembly: GCA_024362665.1. Classification (NCBI taxonomy): domain Eukaryota; kingdom Viridiplantae; phylum Streptophyta; class Magnoliopsida; order Rosales; family Rosaceae; genus Prunus; species Prunus padus. Next base: position 24,979,131 of record JANFAM010000014.1, on the reverse strand, counting down.
CCTTAATTGACTCAGAGAATTTAATGGAAGGAATAACCCCATCCATAACACACAATCTCCACCACCAATAACCAGATTATCTTCATGCATGCCAGAGACACCAGAAACCTTATCTTTAAAACTCATCAGCAAAGGAGGCATAGGAAGAGAAGCATCCTCACCATAGCTACCTCCAACATCACACATATCATGGGTACGAGCTTGTTTCTCACCAATACATACTTCATCTTTGCCAGATCCACTAGATTCAACAGAAAAAATGAATTCCAACATTGAAGTTGCCACCGTGAACGGTGGTACCAGCCACCAGAAGCGAACAAAAGCAAAAGGCGGTGTATGGTAACCTCTGTTATTCATTTCTTTCATTTTTGATAATTTATTCATTTTTTAAATTTTTACTTAATTTTAAAAAAAATTGAGCTTCTTTAATTTTTTTTTTTGTGCCACATCAGCTTAAAACTAGAACCCAATTTGGCCACATCAGCAGTTAACATAATTTTTAATGGTTTTCTTAACGGAGGGTGTATTTTGAAAGATTATGTGAAGTTTGTATATTGGTCAAACGGGTCAATAAAAGTTGGGTATGAGTTTATATTGATCCCCATAGTTTGGGAGGTTTATTGTAGTTAATCCTATATCATATTTAAATCCCAATCCAATTCTTTGTGTCAAAGTTAATTCCACAATTAATTCTTAATTATGATTTATAATTAACTCTTAAATTAATTTTATAGTCATACTTATTTGACTTAGTCAATTGCTTCGGTCAAAGATGTTGAATTTAACTTGACTGTTGACTTTGACCTTTGACCTGTGGTCATTGACTTTTGACTCTTAGTTTCTTTTCTCTTCATTTGTTCCTCTAATCATATTTCTCGATGTGCGATCCGTAGGTTCCTTTTAGCAAGGTAGTGTTAGATGTATGCCCTAGAAGCTAATATAAAAATGGATAATATAATAAATACAATCAAAGGGGCATGAATGTTACTTTAGATACATAATGTACACAAATTAACAAGTCCATGGATAAAGATATAAATGGAAAGTATTCTAAACAAGTTAGATTTGCGAGATCTCTCCATCAGAGGAATATCAAATCCTAAAATGTTCCTGGTCATAGGATCACAAATTGGACAATGGTGACACGCAAAAACTGGCACACATTATGTCTGCTCAATTGGGAGGATGGCTAGTCTCAAGTCATTCGTGTAGAGACACTAAGACATATGTGTAGGTGCTCTAAGAGATAGAGTCCACTGAACGCGATCAACCCTAGAATTCTTGTATGGAAATCTTACTCACAAGTGTCAAAAAAAAGAATTCTAAATTATGATAATGAAAATTAGTCCTTAGACGTGAAACATCACAATTGTCTTGTGTATAGGTTGTTTCTCTTTGAGAACACTATACGGTCATATCGAAAGGATGTGACTTAAAGGTGTTCCTCAGGATACTCAGCATGTACATAGAGGCATGTGAACGTACAACAATGAATCTCTACTCTTAGTAAGAATAGAGAATACTCTAAAGATATGATTCGTTGAATCTTTGGCCAAAGTATCGGATAGAAATTGAAATAAGAACGTTTGCAATTTCATCCAAGTGAATCATATAACCTAGAGATGTCATGTTAGGGATTTGACACAAGTTTACCATATCCCAACAATACGACATAGAGTATTGTGTTAGAGAAGGACCAAATTGCATTGTAATCATAAATTGACTAGGTTATCTAAAAGAATTCTATTTAGCTTGGGCAGCCATGACATATTGCTAGGTGTCACTCATGGTTTGTGGAAGCCTTGTAAGGACTAATTATAATTAGCCTTCCCCAATATGGAGACTTGTATGAAGGGATACAATTCACATTTGGTTTAGAATGAATCATTCATACACACTGCCTCGCTAATTAGAACCTATAAGATCGCACACCGAAAGAGAAGTCGATTGGGAGTTAAGAAGAGAATGAATGATTTTGTGGCTAGGTCAAAGTCAAATTCAAAAGTTAAAAGTCAAAGGTCAAAGGTCAAAGGTCAAACATTTGACCCGACACTTGACATGGTCAACTAAGGTTGACTGGGACCAACACTTGTTAGACAAGTAAATGACTTAATTTGTTAAGTCACTAAACTAATTAAATTAATTAGATTAGTTTAATTATTCAATTAAAGTTATAAAACTTTAGTTAGGGTCCCATGTGACATGGAAATTCAAAAGGAAAATGGACCATATAGACTTAGACACAAGTGTGATACATTATGCGATTAATGTGGTGGACCAAGATAGCACAAAAGGGCCAATGAAGGGGAGGGTGCGGCACATGTGGGATTTTAGGTCACATGTGTGACATTTTGGCTCTATATATACATAGTCATAACACCCCAACACTTTAGAGTTTCAAGTTGGTAAAATTGGAAGAGAGGAAACATTAAACCTCCCTCAAAAACCCCTCCTTGGCTGGCCACAGTTAGAGAGAAGGGCTAGCACCTATTTCTCTCTAAGTCATTCTCATTTTCTCATCCCTTTCAATCCTTGGGGAAGAGTTTTGGGGAGGTGTAACCTTATTGCACATTTTTTTGGAGAATCAAAGGTGGAGAGCCAACAACAAAGAGACCAATCCCTCGACTTGAACACCATCCTTGGTTTTAAGATTCGCTCCAAGGGTATGATTGTCACGCCCCAAAATCGAGACACGTGACGGCGGTACATACCTTGAGGATCCCGAAAATATAACACCTATGTCCGAAGGTTATACTCCCAAGATTCCCAAAATACGCTAAGCTTTTATAAATAAATTAAAACGGGTTGGATTAGAGTGTTTAACAACATCAGAAAAATAATTTATAATATTATACAAAATTTATTTGAGAGTTACACCAATCCAGAGGTCATGAAATAGTATCAACAACCTCAAAAATTGTTTTACAAACCAATAATGAAAATATACCAACCATCTAGAATTCAAGTTTATACATATGTAGTGAAACATGACTAGCTGTGATGAATATGGTTCACAACCTGACAAAAACGTGAGACACGAGCCAAATGCTGACAAGTGAGGAGGTCACACCAAGATTTCACCCACGAAAGGAATCTACAACAAAGTAGGGGTGAGCATCACATACATTCATTTGCCCCGTAGGAGGCTCCCGTCCAGGTTTCAAAGTAAATAATGAATATAATATTGATAATAATAATGGCCATATATATTAATTCAAAATCAGTGAAAGAATATGCACAAACACAAACCGTATCTGTATATTGTGGATCCAAAACCAATTGGCATGCTCAAGCAATTTTCATAAACATTTTTCGGAACGTTCCTGTATCTGCTTGTTTGACAACCGATCCTTTAAGGCCAACTACCCTCTACCAGAAACCATAATTAAATCCAACTCCTCTGGTACAGTAGCGAGAGTGTCCATTTCAACCGGTTACACTTATCGACTATACCTCACGCGTAGGGTATTGGTATAGTCTGTCCGCGTAACCCCTCCGGAGGTTTAGGGAATCGAAACCCTAGGAAGCCGCTATGCTCATTTCACCCTTAGGCCGTCGAGGATAATGCCCGCAGGCGTATACCCTCAAAAATTTGGAGAACCAAAGCCAATCATTCATAAAAACCAAGCATATGTGGCAATAAAAAACAGTGCATCATTTGCACACAACAATATTTACTATGTCATACATACACACAAAATACAAGTCCGAGAATGAGTCCCCTACCTGGAATCCAAAACTAATGCCTGACTTGCATTCTGCACCTTTGAACTCAAATGTTTCTTTCTTGGCAACTGATTCCTAGTCCAATCATTAAAAAAATGTTACTTAAAATCCTTCTTTGCAATTTAGTTCTTATAATTATCTTTAATTACACTGTAGTCCTTTCACTAATCAATAATTTCACTTTTGTCCTTATACTTTATTCAAATCATATTTTCATCCTCGAACTTATTCACAATTTCACTTTGGTCCTTATATTTTACCTTATTTGTCCTTTGGTACTGTAGGGGTGTTTTTGTTCCAGCAGCCTGACGAATGGGCTTGGGCTGCTGTAAGAAGAAAATGAACAAAGATCCCCCGATGCCTGAGTTCGAAAACCAGACTCCCAAAAGAATTTTTAAAAGACTTGCTGAAGCCTTAAAGAAATACGTTTGGGTCCTTTTCACTAATAACCAGAAGAATGCATTAAACTTGTTAGGGACTTAGCATGAGGAGCTTGTGGCATGGGAGCTGAGCTTTTCACAGGTTTAGCAATTTGAGAGAGAGACTAAAGCATGAATTTCCTTCAGAAAAAGCATGTTTTAAAGTGGAGAGGGGAGAGGATTAGGAGGATTTCTATCTTAGAAAGAAGAGAGAACCGATGGGAGTAGAAGATGGGGTAAATTCCAGTTTTGCTTGACAAAGCTTGGTCTTGCTCTGGAATGGTGTGTGTTGCTGGGTAGAGGGAGCTCCCCTTTTATAGGCATTTGGAATTCTAATTATATGATCTTCCACCCCCATATTTTCCTTTGCTTCTTTCAATTCGCTCATTTTGGTGAAAACTCTTTGACCAGAGCGTCTGAATCCATGGCTTCTTAAGGTTCCAAGGTTTTATGTGGCAGAGCCTCCCTATGGGGGTGAGGCGCCACTTGCTTTTGCCTTTGGTTTTCAAACCGTAGCTTGCAGAGGAAAGGGAAGACTGGGCAAAGTCCTTTACCCAGTGGGTGCTTCCTCTACGTTCATGGATTTCCTATGGTCTTTGCTATGGTTCCTTGTTGACCACATGGGAGTTCTAATATGGGTGGAGCTCGATGCTGGATTTTTATGAGAAACGATGGGCTGGGCTTTGTGTATTGCATCGGGTTATTGATGCTCTCCTTTCCAGCGGCCCGCATGCTTTTGTCAAGCTGCTGGAAGTGGCTTATTGGTTTTTTGGGCATTCTAACTATCATGGATTTTCCTTAATGCTACCACAGCCTATGGGATATTCTCCTAAGGCATTGGACCCATTTTTCTCTCTCATGCTAACCCATGTATTTGGGCCCGAGGAATGAGCCTGAGTTTTAGTGCTCCCAAGTGGCCTAAAACTTCCATTCCTTGGTCCCTCAATGGGCCCTGTGAGTACTCGTACCCATCCATACCACAACCTTCTCAGCAAGCCCCAGGTGATTACGTGGCTTGGGCCCACTTGAGCTTGTAGCATGGCTTGGTATTAGAATCGCGTGTCTATATGTCATGCTTGCGCTTGAGTTTCATTGTGACATAATAAGCCATGATTCGGGCCCAGTAGCATCGGATAAGTTGATGAGCGTGAACTTATACAGACGATGCATTTTTGGCCATTTTGTGCATGCTTGCTTGGCGTGGCGTGTGGCCTATAGCTTATGTAGGAGCACCCTACAATTTCTCGCATGTCCCGATCGTGCTTCTTTTGTGATTAATTATTTGCGCTGGGCCGAGAATAAACTTGGGCCTGCCCCTTGGATTTTTGGGCCTCAACAGGTACTTATACTTGTTTTAATTTATCTTTTGGTCCTTCGAATTTCAATACCGACTTTCGGCCAACAATTCAAAGACAAATTCCAGAAATCAAACCATCTTAAATCTTTACCTTAACCCTTTGAATTTTTCAGAATTTTATGAGTGAAGCTCTCAAAGACAATAACCAACTCAAATTTTACTTGAAAACTAAAAAAAACCTGTGTCAGTTGATCCACTCCCGAGAAAGCTATACTAGCTGGATTGCCATGATTTTTGGATATGTTCTAGAGAATAGAATTCTGAACACCTTCCATGAAGGATTTATTGTCATCTATGCAAGAAATTGACATACTAAAGTGAATATGGTGTTGTATGGTAATAACAGCGGAATATGAGGAAATGACGAATATGCTTACCACAGACATAGTTAGAATACTTGGATTGCTCTGATTTTTGGATATGCCATAGTTCTCAAACTTAGGAACAACGTCAGAGAACGAAAGTTTTTCAAACGAGCAGTAGAGACTATAGAAAAATGTTGAAAACCAAGCTGTAGAAAACTCACCAGCCATGGATGAACACATAAAGTTCATAGCCAGTTTGAGGTAGCTAAACTGGTCTGATGATACTGATATTTGGATATGTTATAGTCCTTGAGCAGGTGAACAACTTTCGTGAAGAAACATTTCTGATTTGAGCTTTAGAGATGGGAGTTCTATAGTGATGAACAGTGCCACGAATTTGGGTTTCTGAAGAGGGAGACGAAGATAAAGAAGAGAAAAGAAAATGGGAAGTGATATGAAATTAAAGGAAATGATGTGAAGGGAATAAGAGATAAAAGAAAAGAAAGGAAGGAGATTGAAAGGATAAGAGAGAGGATAAGAGTGTCAACAACCCACTTGTGTGTATGGTGCCGTACAATAATATATCACTTTTCTTTTCCTTTTTAACTTCCTCCCAACTTCTGAAGCTCGCCAAAAATGCTTCTCGGTTCTGAATAATTCTTCAAAAAATGCCACATGCTCGTATGGACGTCTACTATTTTTCAATGATATCAAATTACCAAAATTCCAACTTTAAAGTATCAGGAAATAAATCCTCCATTGAATAAACCAGTAGTTATTTCATGAAAATATTCAAGAAAATCCAAATTACCATAAATTGGACCATGACATTTTTATTGTGAGCTTAACAAAATATTTGGAAATTTTCATGGCATCACAATGATTATCTATTCTCTCTTTGCATATGTGTCTTCGAGAGTCATTGGTGCCTTTTTCATAAACCTACAAAGATAGGGACCTAGGATGAGACTTATATGAATCTCTAGCTATCTATTGCTTCCGCTTTTATTTTGATTTCATATATGATATGCATGCTAGATGAATTTTTCTCTCATAGCTTGTTGGGATTTTACAAATCCCCATACAAACCCATAAAATTCCCTTCAGGTAGTGGGTAGACTCAACTCATCTGAATTGACTTGCGAATTAAATATGACCATTTAATTCTTCCTATTGTTTAAGGTCAAATAAGTTTGTACCTTTCAGGAGTTCCACAAACCATGGTTGACGCCTAGCAACATGTCATGGTTATCCGAGCTAAATAAGGTGTAGGGAAGAACTTATTTAAATTGGAATGACCGTGCAATTGAATCCTTCTCTTGTACAATACTCTTTATTCACATCATTAGATAATGAAATCTAATGTCAAAAACCCTAATGTGAATTATTAATTTTATATGATTATTTTGATAATATTTCAAATCTTATCCATTACTCTACGCAGAGATTTAATCGATCATATCCTTGGAGTATTCTCTCTCCTTATTGAGAGTAGAGATCCCTTGTTGTACATTTATTTGCCTCCACGACTTTATTGAGAGTCTTGATAAACACCCTTAGCGTTTAGTGTACTTATTCTCCTGCAAGCACCTACACACATATCTTGGTGTTGCCACACTCAGTGACTTGAGACCTCGTCATTCTCTACATATAGAGAAGATATTGTGTGTACTGGTCTTAGCGAAATATCAACTCCGAATTGATACTCCTATAACCAGGAACATGATTAGGGGCCTTAGCGAAATATCAACTCCGATTAGGGGCCATAATAAGTCTCGATGTATGCAATCTCATTACATAGTTCTCATGTCCACATATATATTCCTAGGACTATAGTTGTTTTACTGTTATAACAATATACCAAATATCATGGTTGAAAACAACTGGTCTTGTCCATGAATAACTTAATAAGTTATTACAAAAGATGTCCTGAACATTAATTATCACATAATTAGTTTGCTTTAAGGGCATACAACTAACAATCTCCCACTTGCACTAAAGCCAATTAGATGTGTATCTAATATGACTAATATTCTAGGTGTTGTAGGCTTCTGCAATGAATCTGATACATTATCTGCAGAAGCAAGTTGAGATTTCTGACGTATCCCTACTCATGATTCTCTAACCATGTGTTTAAGTCTCTGAGTGTGTTTTGGACTCCTTATGAGACCTTGGTTCCTTGGCTTGACCTATCGCCACATTATTGTTGGAGTGTGGATGCATTGCCAACCTTATGGTTAGAACCAATCAATAGTTCATATATGAACTATTCTTATCCGAACACCTTCGTATTGACTTGTAAAGTGGCGATATTGTCCGCTTCTGCCGTTGAGCCTGACATATTACTTTACTTATATCCTTGTCAACTAACCATATCCAAAATAAATTTCCGGTGTTAACTTCTTATTCCAAATCTTAGTTTAATTCACGCTTCCGTTTTCTACTTTCATATTCTTTCATTTATCTTGGAACATATCCTCAGTTTTTCTTAAATACTGAAGGATGCACTTAACAGTTGTCATGGTTTTGATCCTGGGCTTAATTGATATTTACTATGATGCTCCCATCGTAAATGATATCATAGTAAATTGCACAATATGAAGTATCTATTCATTTGTTGTGCTCTTTTGGGATTTAACGGTATGCACCTTTTTGAAAGTCGACTTCCATATCCCATAGGATGGTAACCTTTTGTAGTGGGCTTTTTGCTCCAGTAGCTTGACGAATGGGCCTGGGTTGCTGTAAAGAGCGAACGGATGAAATTACCCATGTGCCTGAGTTCAAGAATCAGGCCACGAGAGTGCTTTGAAAGGTTCGCGAAGCCTTAGAAAGCATTTCGGTTTCTTTCAACAACAAAGCAGACAATTATGACAAATTAGTATCATGGCTTGGCCTGAGAAGCTTGTGGCATGGGAGCTAAGTCTTCATAAGTTTAGCAATAGAGAGAAAAAGCTTGGATTTCTTATGGAAACAAAGGTTCAGAGTAAGGGGAAAGGGAAATTTTGGGGAGATTTGATGAAGGAAGAGAGGAAGTGATGGAGATAGAGGATGGGTGGCTTGAGTAGATTCCTAGCACCTCGACGAATGCTTGGTCGTGCTTCTTGGATGGTTGTTTTGCTGGGTAGAAGGTGCCTTCTTTTATAGGCGCTGGAACCCTAAATTTACCAGGTCATCCTTTCCATTTTCCTTCACTTTCTTCCATTCAATCCCATTTAGTGAAACCTCCCCAATCCAAGCGCATAGGAGCAGAGCTTTTTGGGGTTCCAAGGTTTTCCTGTGACTGGGCTCCTTCATTCTGGGTGAGGCGCTTCTTACTTTCTCCCTGGTTTTTCCTACCAAAATTTGCTGAGGAAAGAAAATGGGTGAGACTGCTGGTCTAAAAGAGTGTTTCATTTCCAGCGGCCTGTGCATATGGGTTTGCCTTGGTTTGGACAAGGTGCTGGGAGCAGCCCATGTGCGCGTAGATTTGCCTTGGTTTCGATAAGGCACTGAATATTTTGATTGATGTATGATATTTCCAAGTATTGTGGGCTATTTGGATATTTTCTAAGGTGTTTGGGTGTTTTCTCAAGGTGATGGGCCATTGGATATCTCCTAAGGTGTTGGGTTATTTCCTCACTTGTGCTTACCCATGTGATTGGGCTCAAGAAATGGGCTTGAGTTTTGGTGCTCCTAAGCAACCCAAAAGTTCCACTCTTTGGGCCATCAATGGGCCTTATGAATACTCGTAACCATCCATACCACAACCCACTTAGCAAGCCCCAGACATTTGCATGGCTTGGGCCCACTTAAGTTTGTAGCGTGGCTTAGTGCCACAATAAAGGTTCTTTCACTCGGCATTGCGTGTCATTTGGCGTGTTTGTGCTCGAGCTTTCCCGCATTGCAGTGGGCTATTGACAGGACCTTACCTGAATGCCACCCCGGAACCCGAGACGAATCCTGCTGGTTTGCCAACATCAACCCATGTCGGGCCCACATGCGAAAAGAAATCCCTCTTCCCGAAACAAATGATAAAGGGGTCAAGACTTCTGCCGAAAAAAAGGGGCAGAGTCTCCCCTGAAATATGAACAAACCCTAAAGTTCAACCTAATAGAAAACAACAGAATAAGAATATCCCAACATCCAGCATGCTTACAGAATACAACATAGGTCTCTGGCCAACAAATCCAACCCTAATGGCGATATAGAGCAATTCTAAGAGTATTCAACATAAAGTAGCAGAATCAAGAGTTTACATAATAGGGGCAAGTGCCCTACAATGTAGTCGAGCCCGCGAAGAGGAGCGCTTGGTCGAACAGCTCAGATGCTACGACTACGGCCTGGTGGGGCGCAAAACAGAAAGAGTGTGAGTGGACAAAAATAAAGTTTCATAAATTAAAGCAACATAGTAACCCCACCGTTTCAAAACCAATGCTGAAATCATGCAATTCAAAACATTTATGTACATAGTTATTCAAAACCCAATAATCACAATATAACAACATAATTATCATATCATAGTACTGTTTCCCAATCTTTCCTACTCTCACCTAACCACATGCCAAGAGACGATACAAGCAAGGAAGGATCCTTACTAAAGAAAATACGAATACGAAGATAATAACCCATACATATAGTAATATAGAACCTCAACACCAACACACGTGTACCTAGAAAACAATTCAGTAGGGGGTCACTTGACGAGACACCAGGACAGCGCCATAGTGGCCCCATTACCTGGGTTGAGCCGTCCAAAGGAACTAAGCTCGCCGGCACGTATGGCAGAAGCCTCAATACCAATACGTCCGTGACAAGTCCTGCGTGCAGACTACCCCGTTAAGGGTCTACAGCTACACCCCATTAAGGCATGCACTGGTTATCCAACCTGATCAAGTAACCGTATCCGACGTGTTCATATCCAGTACTCAATATTCGCATAATCATTCATAATCCACTTTCCCATACACACGCAGGTACCCAACCCCAACACAACTGACACCGGGACATATATACGTCCGTCAATCAAATAACCAACACATAGTCAAAATATGGACATCACCGTCCCAAACATATATATATATCCATACTCAAAATAGTCACAAGCATCAAATAATAACATATCATTCCATAATCAAGTAAAATGTCACGATCACCGAAAATCCATAATAAAACAGTATTTAAATCTCAAATTAAGAAAACATCAAATCATATGCATGGTTGTTTATTCATTGAAAGATATGCACATTCAAAACAAAGTCCACTCACAGATAGTCCCACACTGCGTAACCCTTCGAGGGTCTTGCCTGATGATCACGAGGTGCCTGAGAACCTAATTCAAGAATACAAGAATTAATTAACAAACCGAACCGTGAACAACAACCTTAAAAGTCAACACTAACTAATCCCGACTCAAAGTGTATAGTTACGTCGTACGAAGATTTCTAAGGCCAACGACGTTCGTTAGAGGAAGAACTGACCTCGGGAGACCCTCGGTCAACTCTGGTCAAACTAACCCGAATAGGTCAAACCGGGCTCGTGGGTCCCATGACCTCCAAACTTAGATCTGAAAGTTCCTATAGGTTCACCACAGCTAATAGAATAGGTCCTGAAAGTTTGATCTTGATTGGACGGTTGGATTGCTCACAATCGCACGATCAAACGGTTACGATTTAACCTAACCTTTAAGTCATTGATCCGGAGTATCCGGGACTCCAAATCATGATCTGTCAAATCCTATACGATCATAAAAATATGAGGAACAACATACCAAGAATTGGGACCGATCCGACGGTTCGAACACATAGAACCCAGGTAACGCGCAATAGGCGTAAATCCATTCGACTGTCATACGAACTCCAAATTGAAATCCGAGCACACCTACGCGCTCGTGATGACGTAAGGGTAATTTAGGAATGAAGATTGGCAGCTAAAAGTGGGCCCCGCACAGCCACCTACACTGGCAGCACGTTGGGTGCCCAAAGCGATACCGTCGGTCGGAAAAACTTCAAACCAACAGCCATCCTTCCTGGGGTATCTAGAACTCAACCTCCTAAGCATTTATTCAACTACGAGAACGTCCCAAACGGACGGCAAGTGGCCGGAAATTGAATCTCAAAATCGGCCAAACTTTGACACTCAGATCCGACATCCCACGCCACAGCCCTAATCCCCGGAATGACACTACTTAAGGGTTTGAATTTTACTGGAAAACCGGCAGAGTCTCCCTTGAAAAATGCTCATTTCCAATAAATTTTCACCTGTAGAAAATTTGATTTTTAAGGGTTTGGCATTCTATTTTATTTTATTTATCTCATGCATATCTATCTCTCTCTCCTTACTGGCAATTTGAACTACCATTTACTGGCATGGCATACCTTAGCTATGTGATTACTGATCCGCTGCCTTTGATCTATGTTCATTGGTTTCTTTGGCTTTCCGTTGACAAAAGGGGGAGTAGTAATATGTTTTGTGTTTGTTAGATTAAGGGGGAGAATATGTTCTGTAGATCTTTTAGATTCCTCTGCAAATATATCTTTTGTGCTTCACCGGTATTTTGTGTTTGTGCAGATAAATGCAATCCTCTGCAACGGCTATTATTTCTTTTTCATTGGGAATTTTGTCTAGGAAATGCCAAAGGAGGAGATTGAAAGTGTATTTTTTGTTGGCTATTTCCTAGCAAATGTAAAGAGTCTGTAAGTTGGTTATTCCTAGTCTTAGAATTAATTGTAACTTGCGACGGTTGGAGCTTGCGGTAAATGAGGAGCATGATTGACTAGTGTTACACGGCAAAGCTCTTTTTTGGTAAGAATCATTTGCATTCATATAGGATTTGTTTTCCCAATTAAAGATTGATTTGGTGTGAGATTCTAAAAGTCTATACAAATCTGCATAGAGTCTTAAATAAGGAAGAGGTTTAAATAAGGCCAATCTCTTTGTTTATTAGGTAAGAGTTAACCTAGTATATAAAGGGTTGGGCTGGAAGTTTTCTGGCATCTCCTTTTTGCACTCTAATAAATATCGTGAGATTGTTTTATAAGATCAAGGGAGAGAGATAAAAGGTTGTTAGGTTCTTAGCTTTATCTAGGTGATAGTCTGAGAGCATAACATATCATTCATTCATCATGGAACCTTGTGGAAGCTTTGCTTGTGAGGAAGATCAACCTGCGTGAATTGGTGTTCATCCAAGAGAAAGTGAAGAGGACGTGTTCGTACAGACAAGAGTATTTGATCAATCTTCTTTTGTGGTGTAAGAAAGTATCAATTGAGTCTTGTAATGTCCTTAAGTTTTTAGTGAAATTGGCTGTGTGCCTCGAGGTTTTTCTCTCCTGTGTGGAGGGTTTTTTCCTCGTGCGAGATTTCGTACAAATACTTTGTCTGCGTTTATTTTCTCAGTTGTTGTGTTTTGATTTTTGCTGTGTCGTACAAGGATTGAATCACATATCAATCCTGCATATTGCATTGTAACATTGATGCATCCAGGTTTACAATTACAATTGGTACCAGAGCGGTTCTCTAAACTTATTTAGAGAGATCCTAGGGACTACTGTGATGGATCGAGCAGCTGGACAAATCTCACATCCACCATACTTTGATGGTGAGAACTATGGTGCTTGGAAAGCAAAGATGAAGGCAATTCTTTGGTCACTAGATGCTTGTGTTTGGAACACGGTAGTTTTTGGTTACTCTCCTCCAACCAAAACTATAATACACAAATCAAAGAAAATGTCTAAAGAAGGTAAGGGAGATGGTGATGTTGTCACTGAGGAAGTTCTCAAACCTCATGAAGAATGGACACTAGCTAATCAAACTCACTCCATGAATAATCAAAAAGGATTAAATGCTCTATTTACTGCCTTATCTCCTGATCAATTCTCTAATATTTCAAATTGTGAGACCTCCAAGGAGGCTTGGGATATCTTGCAGGTCACATATGAAGGAATAAATGCTATTAAAGAGTCAAAGCTTCAAAGGTATGTCACTCAATTTGAAATTATTAGAATGGAAGAAGATGAAACCTTTTCTGATTTCTATGCTATGTTAAATAGTATTGTCAATGCTTGTGCTAATCTTGGAGACAAAATTCCTGAATCTACAGTTGTCAAAAAGGTACTTAGATCATTACCTTCTAGGTTTCAACCTAAGAAAACTGCAATTGAAGAAGTTAGGGACTTAAACACAACGAAAATTGCAGAGTTAGTTGGGTCTTTGAAAACCTATGAAATGGAGCTTCCTACTATGAAAAGGAGTAAAAACATTGCTCTAAAAGCTGTAAAAGAAGAATGTGAAGAAAGTGAGGAAATTGGTGATGAGGAATTTGCTCTAATCACTAGACAGTTTCAAAAATTTCTCAAGTGTAAAAATTTTAAGGGAAAAGGAACAAGTTCAAGATCTAAACCCTTTAAGTCAAACAATTTTAACTCTGAAAAAGGTTCCAGACATATTAAACAAATTGAGGGTCGAAAATGTTATGAATGTCTGGGTTTTGGACATGAGGCAAAAGAATGTGCTAATACCTTGAAGAAATTAAAATAAGAAAAAAACAAAGCCATGAAGAGTACTTGGAGTGAGAGTGAATCAAATTCAGATTCGAAAAATGAGATAGTTGCATTTGTGGGATTTGCAAATATCGATGATCTAGAGGAATCTGATAATCAGGAGCTTGATGCTGAAGAAATTCTTCAAAAATATAATGAACTTTATCATGTCTCTGTCAAAATTAGAAAGCATAGTTCTGATATGAAAGAAAAATTGCAAAATCTGGAAACTAAGAAAAGTAAGATCAAAACTGTGTTTCAATCTCGATTGTCTTAACTTGAGAAAGAAAACAAGTCATTGATTTCACAACTTGAGGCTTCTAAAGAAAAAATCATAAGATTAACCATTGGCGCAGGAAAGATTGACAAAATGCTCAGTATTGGAAAATCCAGTGCAGATAAAAATGGTTTGGGTTTTGATGGTTCTACCAATAGTTCTTCGGGAAAAAAATTTGTGAAAGCTTCAGGTGCGTATGATATGCCTAAGACTTGTGTTCTTACCTATCATGCTTGCGGTGAGGTAGAACATATTTGACCTTTTTGTGACAAAAAATATTTGAATCATTCTGATAAGTTTTCTATTGGTGCAGCACGTACACTTCTCTCAAATCTCTTGAGAGAAGCGAATAGGTTGTCTAAACTTGTTCATATTCCAAATCCATGGTTGCCTAAGATGAAACTTGCGTGGAGAGAAAAGAAAAGGACTAAATCAGTGAATGAATCTCATTGCTGCTTACTTGCTCATTCTTCAATTAAGTCCAATGATTTCAAATGCTTTGTTGCCTTTACTGCCTTGGATTCTTGCAACCCTAACAAGTGGTACTTTGACAGTGGCTGTTCAAGGCATATGACAGGTGATAAACGTTGGTTTTAGTCGTTCTCAGATAAAAAGGTAAGAGGCACGGTAACCTTTGGTGATGGTAAGAAAGCCAAGGTTTCGGGTGAAGGTATGGTTACAACACCTGGTTTACCTGTTTTGCATAATGTTTTACTTGTTGAAAACCTTACTGCAAACCTTATGAGTATTAGTCAACTATGTGATGATTTTGGTAAGGTTATATTTGATGAAATTGAATGCATAGTAAGTACAAAAACAGGTGAAAAGGTCATTTGTGGACCAAGGTTTGATGATAATTACTATTGTGCTATGGCTAATGGTTTGAATGTTTGCTACAGGGTTGAAAACAATATCACTAATCTATGGCATCGAAGATTAGGACACATGAATTTCAAAGATCTATTCAAAATTTTAAAGAAAGAATATGTAAGGAGGTTGCCCACATTAAGTGGAAAACAAGAAGGAGTTGTGGTGATTGTCAAATAGGAAAGCATACCAAAAGCTCACACAGTCCCACCAACTTCGTATCCACATCAAAACCATTGGAACTTATGCATATGGACTTGGTTGGTCCAATGCAAACTTTAAGTTTGGGAGGTAAAAATTATATACTGGTTCTTGTGGATGATTTCACTCGCTTTACTTGGGTTGCTTTCTTGCATGATAAATCTGAAGCATTTAAATCTTTCTCTGTTTTATGCATGAAAATTCAGAATGAAAAACATGATAACCTCATTAGACTAAGGACAGATCATGGGACAGAATTTGAGAATCATCTCTTTTCTGAATTTTGTGATGAACATGGCATTTCACATGAGTTTTATGCTCCTATTACACCTCAACAAAATGGGGTGGTTGAAAGGAAAAATAGAGTCTTGCTTGACATGAGTAGAGTAATGCTTAATTCTGAAAATTTGGCAAAACATTTTTGGGTTGAGGCAATAAGTTCTGCTTGCTATACTGCTAACAGAGTTTATTTAAGACCAAAGTCAAAAGCAACTTCGTATGAACTTTGGAAAGGAAAGAAGCCTAATGTGAGTCATTTGAGAGTCTTTGGGAGTACATGTTATATATACAAAGATAGGGAACATCTCGCTAAATTTGACTCTAGAAGTGACGTTGGTATTTTTCTTGGTTATTCTTTAACTAGCAAGGCGTATAGGGTCTACAACACTCGAACTAAGTCTGTAATGGAGTCCATAAATGTTGTGATTAATGATTCTGATTTGAAGCAGGTCAAACAGATAAACGATGATGATAATCTTACTGGAATGCAAATAGAAAGTAGGTGTGATCAAGTTCAAGCAGCGAATGACGCTTTAAGTATCACAAACTCAGAAGACATCCATGACACATCATCTCAAACACTTAGAATTGGAGCTAAGCAAGTAAAAAGAGATCACAAGCCAGAAAACATCATTGGGAAGCTTAATGATAAAATAAGAACTCGAAGTCAAGATGTTGAAGAAATAAGCTACTTGTGTTATGTCTCTCAAATTGAGCCAAAAAATGTCAAAGAAGCCATAATTGACAATGATTGGATCTTAGCTATTCAAGAGGAGTTAAACCAGTTCGAAAGGAATGATGTTTGGTACTTAGTTCCACGGCCCAAGGATGCAAATGTTATTGGTACAAAGTGGATTTTTAGAAACAAGACTGATGAGAAAGGGAAGGTAATTCACAATAAAGCTAGATTGGTTGCTCAAGGTTACACTCAAGTGGAAGGTCTTGACTTTGATGAAACTTTTGCTCCCGTAGCAAGATTGGAATAAGTAAGATTACTGCTAGCAATTGCATGCCATCTCAGGATCAAGTTGTACCAGATGGATGTCAAAAGTGCGTTTCTGAATGGGGTCTTGCAGGAAGAAGTTTATGTGGAACAGCCAGCTGGATTCAAAGATCATTTTCATCCTGATCATGTTTACCGATTAAAGAAAGCATTGTATGGTTTGAAACAGGCACCCCGGACTTGGTATGAGAGGTTGTCATCTTATTTCCTTCAAAATGGCTACACCAGAGGAGCAATTGACAAAACTTTGTTTGTCAAACAGGTTAAAAGTGATTTAGTTGTTGCTCAAGTTTATGTGGATGATATTGTGTTTGGTTCTACCTCAAATTTTCTAGTTTATGAATTTACTAATATTATGAGTAATGAATTTGAGATGAGTATGTGTGGAGAATTGAATTACTTTCTTGGTTTGCAGGTTCAACAACTTAAAGATGGAATGCTTCTGTCCCAAACAAAATATGCAAAGGATCTTGTCGCTAAGTTTGGTTTGGAAAGTGCCAAACCTGTGAGAAATCCCATGAGCACCACAGAGAAGCTCCACAAAGATCCTACTGGAGAACAAATTGATCAAAAGTTGTATAGAAGCATGATAGGGAGTCTATTATACCTTACTGCTAGTCGTCCCGACATTTCCTTCAGTGTTGGTGTTTGTGCAAGATTTCAAACATGTCCTAAACAATCACATTTGGCTACTGTTAAAAGAATAATACGATATATGAGTGGGACTTTACACTTTGGAATTCATTATTCTTTTGACTCAAATGTGGAAATTGCAGGATTTTCGGATGCAGATTAGGCTGGTAATATAGATGATAGAAAGAGCGCTTCAGGAGGTTGTTTTTATCTAGGAAACAACTTAGTTGCGTGGCACAGTAAGAAACAAAACTGTGTCTCACTCTCCACCACCAAGGCTGAATACATAGCTGCTGGTAGTTGTTGCACACAACTGTTATGGATGAAGCAGATGTTGTGTGACTATGGTATAGTACAAGGTACGTTGATCATTTTTTGCAATAACCAAAGTGCAATTAATATCTCAAAGAATCCTACTGAGCACTCTCGCACTAAACACATTGATATAAGGCATCACTTTATACGTGATCTTGTAGAAGATGATCTTCTTGCATTAGAATATATTCCCACTGATAAACAACTTGCTGATATCTTCACAAAACCATTGGATAATAATCGATATGAACATCTCAGACAATCCATTGGTGTGTGCTCCATTGCCTGACTGTGTAGTTTTCAAAATGCCAGTAATGCATGTCTTTCGTCTGCATATGTGTCTTTCTATATATACATATATAAATTTCTTTTTAATCCCTTTGTGCTGCTACGATTTTTTTGATCTCAGATTGGATTACTATTATGGTTTCACTGCTCCATTAGATATAAGGTGGTATTTTGTCTATTGAGAACCTGATATTGATATTCCCTATTTTGTCTGTTTTGTCATGTCTCAGTTTCTCACTATCTCAAGTGTTTGTGGGGGTACGAATTCATGATCAATCATACCTTTCAAATTAGTGGGGCACTTACGCTAGTTTTTTTTGTCCCCACTCTGGTTGACCATAAGCACTTTGAAAAAAAAAAGAAAAAAAAAAGGAGTGCATGTACTGCAATTACAATAATATTAATTTGGTCTCTTGTCTAAGACATGCAGTAGAAAGTTCAAAGTTGCAAGGCACACAACGAAGATATGTAAACGTCTCACCGTTGTAACAACCGCTAGCAATAATGTGTCTTAAATAAATGATGCAAGGCACACAACGAAGATATGTAAACGTCCTACCGTTGTGACAACCGCTAGCAATAATGTGTCTCAAATAAATGATGCAAGGCACACAATGAGGATATGCAAACATCTAAACGTTCTGACAACTGATAGCATCTATGTCAATTATTAGTTTGGTACTCTCGTTTCATTGCTTTAATAGAAATTTACCAAACTGCCAGATTTTGGACAAAACAGTTGGTTTGTATGGGCTCTTTTGGTTCGTAAGGGGTGTTGAATATGGTTCCTTACTCCCACACTATTGAGACACACTTACACTACCTCACACAAGCTGTTTAAAATTCCCATACTCTTTCCTTGGTTTTCTAGTTTTTAAATTTCATTTTATCTCCTGTCGTTTTCGTTAAACTAAATGGACTATCCTGTATGCTGTGCCTAAGAGGAACTAGTACTGCACTTTGGGATTGGCATTCTATTTTATTTCTATTTATCTCATGCATATCTATCTCTCTCTCCTTACTGGCAATTTGAACTACCATTTACTGGCATGGCATACCTTAGCTATGTGATTACTGATCCGCTGCCTTTGATCTCTGTTCATTGGTTTCTTTGGCTTTCCCTTGACAAAAGGGGGAGTAGTAATATGTTTTGTGTTTGTTAGATTAAGGGGGAGAATATGTTCTGTAGATCTTTTAGATTCCTCTGCAAATATATCTTTTGTGTTTCACCGGTATTTTGTGTTTGTGCAGATAAATGCAATCCTCTGCAACGGCTATTATTTCTTTTTCATTGGGAATTTTGTCTAGGAAATGCCAAAGGAGGAGATTGAAAGTGTATTTTTTGTTGGCTATTTCCTAGCAAATGTAAAGAGTCTGTAAGTTGGTTATTCCTAGTCTTAGAATTAATTGTAACTTGCGACGGTTGGAGCTTGCGGTAAATGAGGAGCATGATTGACTAGTGTTACACGGCAAAGCTCTTTTCTGGTAAGAATCATTTGCATTCATATAGGATTTGTTTTCCCAATTAAAGATTGATTTGGTGTGAGATTCTAAAAGTCTATACAAATTTGCATAGAGTCTTAAATAAGGAAGAGGTTTAAATAAGGCCAATCTCTTTGTTTATTAGGTAAGAGTTAACCTAGTATATAAAGGGTTGGGCTGGAAGTTTTCTAGCATCTCCTTTTTGCACTCTAATAAATATCGTGAGATTGTTTTATAAGATCAAGGGAGAGAGATAAAAGGCTGTTAGGTTCTTAGCTTTATCTAGGTGATAGTTCTGAGAGCATAACATATCATTCATTCATCATGGAGCCTTGTGGAAGCTTTGCTTGTGAGGAAGATCAACCTACGTGAATTGGTGTTCATCCAAGAGAAAGTGAAGAGGACGTGTTCGTACAGACAAGAGTATTTGATCAATCTTCTTTTGTGGTGTAAGAAAGTATCAATTGAGTCTTGTATATGTCCTTAAGTTTTTAGTGAAATTGGTTGTGTGCCTTGAGGTTTTTCTCTCCTGTGTGGAGGGTTTTTGCCTCGTGCGAGATTTCGTACAAATACTTTGTCTGCGTTTATTTTCTCAGTTTGTTGTGTTTTGATTTTTGCTGTGTCGTACAAGGATTGAATCACATATCAATCCTGCATATTGCATTGTACCATTGATTCATCCAAGTTTACAATTACAGGGTGCGTCAAGAACCGTTGATGTGTATGTCAAGTCAATTAGCTATTAGACTTGGGATGTGTCAAGGCCCTTTCATTCTCTCTTCCACACATCTCTCTCATCTATCTTCGTCATCCATCTTCTCTCAATATAATCCACCATAAGAGCCTATAGAAGAATGTTGAGTTTGATTGAAAACTCATCATCATCACAAACTTAGATTTTAGAGGAGAGATGGTTTTGACCAATCTACATTTCTCATGCTTTCTCTTCATCCTCTCTATCGTAGCAAAGTGTGTTGATACTAGATCCTTGGAGGTTTCCTATCTTGGAAACTAGGAACTTGATGGAGTATGAAGCATGAATTAAAAGCATATTCATGTGGACGTGTTCAAGCTTGCTCTTGAACCAAGTGGATTTTCAAGGGTAAAAATGTTAATGATTATCTTATTATATGGCTAGAGGATAGCAATTTCAGATACGACCCAATACACGACTCGAAACCAGCACAGAAAATTAGCGAGTCAACCCTCACGATTAAATTTTCGAGTCAACCTGCCATGACCTTTTTAATAAACATGTAGGTTTTGGGTCAACCCGCCAACCCACTAAAATACTCATGTAACCCGTTTATTAAACAAGTCATGTCACAGATCGTGTAAACCCATGTAATACCCACCCGTTTCTTTGTTTCTTGTTCATTTTCTTCATTTTACTCATTTTTTAAATTTTTTAAATTTATCTTTCTCAATCTTCATACATACAGAGAGGCAACGTGATTCTTTGGCTTGCTAGTTACTAGTTGCTACCACTCATAAATGGGAGATTATAAACTATAGGCATGTCATCTATTGAAGCCAAATTATGATTATGATAATAATTCCTTTTTTTGTCAAATTATGATAAGAAATTAAATTTAGTTAGCAATGTTATAATTTGTAAAAAATGTTATTAACCAGGTAACCTATTTAACATGACCCGAAACCTACACATCACGTTTATTATATGAGTCGGGGTTGGGTTGAGCATTCTTGCCACTTTATTATCCCGACACGACACGAACTCGATACAACACGGCCCATTGCGAGAACACGACTTGATTTTTCCCTTCATTTGAAAAACTTAGAAATTAATAAACAATGTTATCCATAAGAATAGATATCAATGTGCAAATTCGACACTCTGTGTTTCACCACACAAGAGGACACTTTGACATGTTCCATTTTTTCAATTGTGGGGAACTAATCTATTTGCTACTTGGAAAGACCTTTGTGCCCTAAAATTAAAAAGAAAAAGACAAGGTTAAGCCTTAGACGCGCCAGTGTGGTGTGAGTCGAAGAGTCTTTGATGCCAAATTCAATTGTGAGCAATGAGCAAAATAAGGTTTCTCAGTTACAAAGAAGAGTTATGTTCTTCTTAGGATGAAAGTTGGTTTATATTTGACTCTGTCTTGGCTACTTTGTCATCATAGGTGCCTATGTGTTGAACGTTGATTGGGCTTGTTAGGATCTATTAGCCCATATGTAAAGTCAATTAGCCATTTAACTTGGGGTGTGTGAGATAATTACCCAAATTGGGTGAGCATAATCTACTTATTTATTGATACCACAATAAATAAGGAGAACTCGAAGATTTGGGTTGATTCATCGGAGACATGTTGCCTAAGGAAATCCCTTTGAGCGTGTGCAAGCCTTATCTAAGGCCCGTAAGGCAAAGGGGCTAGCGCTGGGCCGAACTTGTAATTAGCCCTGCTTGGCTACGAGCCTTGTTGGGCCTTCCTATGTGATGTGGGCTCATGCGTAGCCCACATTCCTTATTGCCCTGGGAAAGGAAGTGTCATCTGCCAGCTTGTGGGCAATAATGCTTATCTCCCTCAATTTCATGCATGACAAGATGTATTCCATTTTCTCCCCTCTTTAACGAAGAGAAATTTAGTCCATATATATATATATGTGTGTCTATCCACGTGGCGTCTAGTCGTTGGTGTGTGAATAGTTGCTCCCATATAAGTGGTTTGGACCTTTGGATGAGGCGTTGGAGATGCTCTAAGTCATTGAGGAAATGACCCATTGTGTAACACACATCAGAATCTTGTCAAAATGACAAGCATTTTATCATTATCTTTCTCTCCTTGGACATGTATGACGCATTAGTCAACTACAAGTTCAATCGTGAACTTGTTTCCATCGCTCGTAAGCATTTCGTGTTAAATTTTAAATCTTACCCGTCTGCTTTTTCTCCCTGTCACATGTTCTAATCTTGTAGCTTCCTGTTTCAGGCTTAGTCCCAACCAAATTTACTTAAGGTAAAGGAAACCCGGTTTGGGGATAACATTTTTCCAAAGAATCTTCTTCTCCGAGCCCCATTTTCTCCACCAAATTCTCTATCATTCTAAACTTTCAATCTACTTCAATTTTGAACCATTCTTGTTTATGTGATCCTGGACACGAGATCTACAACTTGAGGTAAATCTTTATGAGTTTTCAACAGGTTTCGAAGTTTCCCCAATTTGAATTTATTAACTAATCAAGATTTAATCTTGTGAAGTAAGGTATTGATTGAGGATCGAAGAACCTTTTGGAGAATTTAAGGTAATGTTTCTGATTTGTTTTGTTGTTAGAACCTAGATTATAATTTTTTGAATACAAACGATAGTCTAAACAACAAGGGGGAGGGGGTTTCTCTCTCTCTCTCTCTCTCTCTCTCTCTCTCTCACACACACACACACACACACACACACTATCAAGGGGCCATGGGGTTTCAAACCTGAGACCACTGGTCTACAAGTGAATGCACTTTTCCGCTGGGCTAGACCCTATTGGCTGTTAGAACACAGATTGAAAGGTGAAAGTGGCAGAATTTCTCACATAATGAAAGCTTTGAATGTGTTTATGAATTATTTGGAAACTTTTAATTTCGTTTAGATTATGAGGAGAATTAAATTAACTTGAGAAGCTGAGCACAAAGTATATTTGGAGGTTTGAATTAAATAAGTTGTTAATGATATAAGAATCAGGAATTAAGTGAAAAATAAAATTTATTGGAGTTAAAAGACGAGGCTAAAATGAATAGTTGAAAGAAATTTACTATAATAGAGCGATTATACTTCATGGGTAGAATCGAGGACTCAAGTAATTATATTACAGGATAATTATATTCTTTTTTAGGGCTTGTTTGGGAGTGATTTTGGATAGGCCAGAATCACTTCTGGGAAGAAGCACCTCTCATGTGCTTCTCCAGAAAATCAGTTTTAGTGATTTTAAGTGATTATGGGGAGAAGCACCTCCCATGTGCTTCTCCATAAAATCCCTTTAAAATCACTTAAAAGTGATTATTTTGATAAGTGATTCTCCATTAAAGTGATTATTGGCCTTTCTAAAATCACTCCAAAATGAGCCATTAATGTATTGACATTTATATGATTTCTTAAGTGAATGTTTGGTAATTATTCCTAAAGCTAAGAAAAATGTATATTGCTCAACGAGAAAGTAAGCACGCATAGTTTGAATACTAGGTAGAGGGTTTTCATGCTCTTCTTAATTTTTCCAAGCGTATAGTATGTGCATGATGCCGCTTATGAGGTTTGCATTGTTTTTGGTTGTTAGAATGCATGTTAGGGAAAAAAAAAACTTTTTGTTGTTCTAGCATGTTGTGGGTTGTTACGATGGTGATGTTTGATGACATGAGAGTGAAGAAAGATGTGTAATTACCTTGTGTTTTGATCCCCCAAACCTTCAGAAATGCCTATTTGAATGAGCTTCGAAGGGGCTATATGCAGGTAAGGGTAGTCAATCGTAACAACTTGTTTACTACTTTGTGAAAATTATGTACACGTACTATATCATGTTGTGGATTCATGAAACATAACTTAACTCAACCAAGTTTTTTTTCTATATTGTGGATTCTTTCTCTATTATATACTTATTTTCAAACCTAACTGGGATGACTTCTTGTGGGGCAAATAATCGTATGTGATGATCAACCCTATATATATGTTTTCAGGTATTACGTTGAGCAAACTCTAAAAGATTAAGGTGATGATCAATTTTGAGTGTTGTGAACCCTTTTTTGAAACTTTACTTTGATTTTGTAAGGTTTAAAGTTAATCTACTTCTTTCCTTTTGATGATGACCAAAATTTTTGTCATAAGGGGTCAACCTTAAATAGCTATATGATTAAATAAAAACATAATAAACTCATCTAATAACACAAAATTATTAGTATTGATTCATAAATCATTAGAACATATAAAGTACAATATTCATAGTTTGAAATTCAAATTAAAATCACCAATAAACAACTCATAACATAAATAATAAGTCACAAGAATAATGAGACATAAACTGCAAAGCCAAGCCAAGGTAACACTCAAAAGAAATTTGGTAAATTCACTCTTATGGTTTTATACATGGGCTAGAAGGGTCAAAGCTAAGGACTTTGTTACTCAAGTATATATAAAGTATAACCATGTTTAAAGTAACATAGGTTTGTGATTTAATATGAGATTCTTGTTCAAATTAAAAACAAAAAAGAAATTAAGATGCCAACGGGGTCTAACCTAGTGAAAAAGTGTCTTGACTAGCAGACAAGAGATCTCAAGTTACAAACCCCATGACATCTTGGTTGTGTGTGTATGAGAAACTCCCTTCCCTTGTAGTTTAGACTATCGTTTGTACTAAAAAAAAAGGTGGTTCAACATATTGAATAAAACTTATGGGTAACCGACATTTTTATTCCAGTAATCTCCATTTATGTAATTTCTTACCTTACCATAGTTGTCACAATTTCAATTTCCTAACATTTCTTTATTTTCACTAGCCACTAAGAGCTGCAAAATGGACAACATTGTGGATTCCCTAGAGAATGCATACCAAGAGTTTGTCGTTGCAGCAACTGATGTGCTCGAAGCCAAGGAAACTTTTGGTGCCCAGAAGACACCTGTCATAGACGCTGCTCTTGAGGCTTTTAAGCATAAATGGGACCTTTTCAGAGTCGCTTGTGATCAAGCTGAGGATTTTGTGGAATCCATGAAGCAAAGGATTGGTTCAGAGTTGCTTGTGGATGAGGCAAGTGGCCCAATGACAAGGAAGTCTGGGCAAATTAGACCAACTGGGCTTCCACCAATTAATGGAGTTAGGTTGCAGCATATGTTTAAATCTGTTCGACGGCTTCTTACAGAACTTCAACATGGTTCTGGTTCTGTAGCTTCTGATAGTTACGAAACTCCTGCTAGTTCAACACATTCTCATCCGTCAACTCCTTTTGACGGTAGATTCTCTGAAGATTCAACATAGTATATATGAAGGTGATTTTAACCCTATATTGAGACAAGACAATAGAATTTGTTGGAGGCAATTTTCCTAAGAATAAGAAGACATCTACCATCCTTTTCAAATGATTTTGAATAAAGGTGTAAGCAGTTGTAATTTCCTTATTCTTTTGCATTTGTAGTGAACTTATTATTTATGCAAAAGATGGAGAAAGCACAAGAACCTGTTGTGTGCCTAATTTTTTTTGGTTTTTCTAATCTTTTTTATTTCCTAAGAAAAAAATGTAAATAGTATGTGTGGCATGTCATTATGTAACAGATAGTCAGTCCAGCTATAGAATCACATCCCAATAATTTCAAAAGCTACGGGACCTAAAATGTTACAATTTTTTTTTTTAAATTTTGCCAAAGTAGGAAGACTAAAATGTTAGAATTGAAAACATACTAACGTGCCTTATGATTGAAAATTTACAATACTAAATTATTTAAGTTAATGATTGGTTACATATTTCTAATCTCGACCGTTGGATTGCATTAACATAAAATACTTATTGAGAATCTTACTGAAATTAACGAAAAAACAAATAATAATCACATTTGAGCTCAGACCCGTTTTGGGTCAAAAGCCCATTTGGCCGAAAGAAGAACGAAAAAAACTCTCTCAATGGACGGACCCAACCAAACCGTCTGCGTATTTTCTTAGCTCTTAGGCTTCTCACTTGGTCCTTGGACTTCATTTAGGTGAGGTCAGAGAAATGGAAGCTTCTTCTCCTTGTCCTAGAAGTGCTACCTCTTCTCAGGTTCCTTCTTTGCCTAAACACACCGACATCTCCACAGACCAATTGAGTTTTCTGAACCAACAATTCCGAACCCAAAAAGATGTTCTTGACAAAGCTCCTCATCTTTTAATAGCCCTCCACTCTCACTGCTCTGATTTGACTTCTCATCTGCTAGACTTCCAAACAACTCTCAACCAACGCAACGTTTCATGGATTTGCCGCTCTTTTTCAGCCAAAACCGCCCTCCACAATCTCAACCTCAGCCTTCAGAATCTAAGCCTCCTCACTTCCCAACGTTCGTAAATTTTTTATCTCCATATGGGTTTTCGCAGTTTCATTGTATTCCTTGTTTTTCTACTTTTGTTCTGAAATTTGGGTCTTCTTTTTATATATATATTTTCTTTTTTATCTTTTGGGTTTTGTAGGTGGGAGTGGTTCGAAGAAGTTGCAGAGAGTTTTAGGTACGGAACTGCCTCAACTTGCTAAGCAAATGCTGCGAATTGAGACCATCCGCAGTTATCTTGGTGAGTTAGGAACTCACTACTTTGTTTTATACGTGGAAAATTTACCATTTTTATTAAATGAAGCTTTATGACTATAACCATTACCAAATCCAATTCTGTATGTTGTATGCAAACGTGGTTTAGGGCAGTGAGCCCGCCCCCTTTCACCCAAGTTTGAGTCCCCCTCCCCGTAGATTAGTTAATTTAGAAACTATTACTTGTATAAAATAAAAACTAAAAAATCTAGCGGTTGTCGATATTTTAGTGCTACTTTATTGAATTAACTAAACCAATGTTAAAGCTATTATTCACATTCCATACTGTTCGTTTTAAGTATGTAATTTGTCAATCATAGTTGAAGATATTTTGAAAAAGCAATGCAAAAAGAAGAGTGTAGTAGATTAATAATGTGATTCAACTCTGCGATTGTTTAAATTAATTGTTTGAGGTGGCTGTAAATTTATAGCTCATCTATGTCTTTCCTTATGGAACTGCGTTTATTCTTATGAATTTCCCTGTACTCTTTTACTACTTTTAGGGCCACAAAATGCTTAAGGGTTCATAGCTCAAGTGTAACAGATATGATGTCCCTGGTAAATTTCGTTCAGTGACCTAACCAAAACTAGAACATTTCTTTGCAAAGATCGAAGAATAAAAGAGTCTGATTTTTTTAATTATATGTATTTATTTAATAACTCTGTAGTCATTGCTATCTGCATTCTCCAGAAATAATTGTAGTTTACCATATTACCATGATTTGCATTACAGGGTTGTTATCATATTGCCATGGTTTTCTTTATACACATCACTTTGTCACTTATCTAGTTACATCCAATAATTTTTTTTTTTGAGAGATACATCCAATAATTCTTTCAATCACATAATATTCTACAAACCTTACCATATAGTATTTGATCTTCTAAAAATGGGACTACATAAATGGAAGGGTAATTTTTCTTGCCTTGACCTACATTGATTTCGGTCCCTTCAATACATTCCTGTGTTTTATGGTCATGATGGTTACAACAAATCCAAATCTCATTTGTTTTAATGCTGACATTATTTTCGAACTTTGCGTTCTTTTCAAAATGCTTGATATTGAACCCAAACCTCATTTGTTATGATGCTGACATTGTTTTCCAACTTGTGTTTTCTTCTAAATGCTTATGGTATTGAACTCCCAAATAGTGATGTTACTGCATTAGTTTCTGATTTTCAATTCTCTTTTGTATGTTTTTGAATCTGTGATGTATGCGTATATTTTGTTTTCCCTTGGAATCCATAAGTTGTAATTTTCACTTTTCAATGCTTGTCATGCCTGCCATGTTTGATATTTTTTTCAGTAATAGTCTTTGCTCTTTTCTTGTTCAAGTTGTTTAGCTATTAGCAATTTGTTTGAGGCCTGTGCTTTGTTAACCCAATTGCCGATGTTTACTCAATACTGTCTGTGCTCTCTCTCTCTCTCTCTCTCTCTCTCTATCTCTCTCTTCATATCGTAGAAAGTCTCAAGCTAAACTACCTCTTATTATTTCAGAGAGTACTCTACAGTTAGAAGCTCTGGTTGGAGATCTAGAAGATGCAGTTCTCTGTTTTGTGAATAGCCACATTGGAAAAATGTTCTCTGCAAATCTATCAGTAGCTACTGGAACAATTTTGCCATTTTTTTCTTATATTTGAATGCATATTTGAATGGCAGATTTCATTACTGTATTTCTGAAATGCAGGATTCCGGAACAAAGCATGAAAAATTGCTTCAAGCCATAAAAGTGTTGAATGATTTAGAAGTGTTGATTGATCTTCTGAAACTTCGACCACAGTGGCATCAGCTTCTGAAATCTGTTGATACTAGGGTGGATAAAACTTTGGTTATTCTTCGCCCACAAGTTTTTGCAGATCATAGAGCTCTTCTCACTTCTCTTGGATGGCCACCAAAACTTTCCACATCGCAAATTGAAAGAGAAAAATTATCAGGCCTTCAAAACCCTTTAGTTTTAATGCAGGGAGATAAAAGAAAGAGTTATTCAAATAGCTTTCTAGCTCTTTGTGCTTTACAACATCTACAAACAAGGAGGGAAAAACGACTGCTCAATCTCTTAGGACAAAAGGTGTTCAAGGAACAGCTTTGGGCCATTGATGAGCTGGTGTCTCCTATTGCATCACGGTTCGAATACCATTTTTCAAAGTGGGTTGATCAACCTGAACTTATATTCGCTCTTGCATACAAAACTACAAGGGATTTTATTGTAGGAGTGGATGATGTCTTGCAGCCGCTGATTGATAGAGCAAGATTGGGAAGCTTTAGTGCTAAAGAAGCTTGGGTTTATGCCATGGTGCAACTGCTTTCTGAATTTTTGGAGAAAAGAATATTCTCTGCTCTTGCTGAAAGATACAAGGAGAAAGAAATAAAATCTGAAGTTATAGAGTCATGGCTTCATCTCATTGACCTCATTGTTTCCTTTGATAAACAAATACATTCAATTGGAAGTTTGGAAATCAGTCTATTTCTGGGAGAGTCAGAAAGGGTGGGAAGCCCCTCAGGAAGCATTTCAGTGTTGATGCTGTTTTGTAAAAGGCCAGATTGGCTCAAGATTTGGGCAAAGATAGAGTTTGAAAATGGTTGTAAGAAACTCAAAACAGATTTGAAACATGAAAGGGCATGGTTAGTTGATGACAAATATCAAGATGAGTTGCATTCTGATACAGAATTGGAGCACTTTCTTCTTTCGACTGGAAAAGACTATAGAGCTCCATTAATTGCAGAATCTGCGCTTAGAATCATGTGGGAAATGGTTGAAAGATGCCAAACTATGTCTGCCACTTCAGCACATATACAATTTGTTAGGTCAGCTGCTGTCAGATTCCTCTGGTACTTTTTTAAAGTATTGCTTTCACGGTGCAAGAGAACTGAAATTCTTCCAGACAATCCTGATGATGATGCCTTAGTTAGAGTATCTGGATCAATTAATGCTGCCAAATATGTCGAATCCAAACTTTGCCAGTGGAGTGATGACGTGAACTTTTTGGAGATGAAAGTTGCTGAAAATGATACCAGTGGCCAGGGCAAAGCTGGGAGTACTTATTCCAGTTTTTTCGGAGAAGAAATAAAAATCTTGTCCGAGCTCGCAACCAACTGGTTGATGGAGGTAATTTCTGTTCTTCTTCGTCAGTTTGAAAGTCTTTCAAGGGAATTTGTGCAGAAGTTGAAACATTACGAGCAGCAGCTAGAAGGCTCGACTCATGTGGAAGTATCAGCAGCCATGGATTTAAGTATATCGGTTGAGTTTATTGAACCGTTGGATGTTTTGAGAAGTCATCTTATTCTTTTGAGAATGAGTCTCAATCCCAAAGACTTCTTAGATCTATGGAGATATGTTGCTGAGGGGCTTGACCATTTCATATCTTGTAGTGGTATTCAATCTCTTGACAATGGGACCAGTCAGTTTGAAACTGATATACAAGCTTTGTTTTCTGTTTTCCAGCCTTTCTGTGTTCGGCCGGAAGCATTTTTCCCTTGTACTAGAGAGACTATAAAGCTATTGAAAATGAACAAGAGAAGAAGGTGAAGCATTTGCAGGTATTTCTTTTGAAGTTTTAGAATGGTGACAATGGAACAAAATTCTCGCATCTATCTGGAATTGTGCATTTATCTTTTCATAAAAGTGGTATTTTTGTTCAAAGAAATTTACATGAAATGGAAAATAAACTGAGCAACTTATTCACAAAATAAGAAAATAAGAAAGCAATTGAAATTAGCTTAATTAACGCTCGGGCGAATGCGTCCAAGATTAAATAAAAAATGTACTTTTTCATCTGTCCTTGTGAACTTTACTAAGGACTCATTTGAGATTGATTCTGAAGAGGCCAATAATCATTTTTAAGTGATTTTATAGAGAAGCACATGCTCAAAATCACTTAAAATCGCTAAAATTGATTTTCTGGAGAAGCACATGAGAGGTGATTTCCAGAAGTGATTCTGATCAATTCAGAATCACTATTTTAGTAATTATAGTAAAACAACATGGTCCAGTAGTGGACAAGCAGTTCACCAACTGAACAGTAAAAGCTCTACCATCCACCCCAACTACATAACTAACACCAAGGAATTGAAAATAAAAAATACCCTTGAAATAGGAGCCATAATTCCGAAATGTCGACAAGGTGAGGGGGTTTTTCCTTTCACATTGTCAAGGTACCATGAATGGTCAAATATGAAATCACTAATCTGCAAGTCAATGCAATTTTTCACTATGCTACCCTCCGTTGGTTATAGCGCGGATAAGTTTGGTATGTTAAACACTTTGTTTGGTCACTTAAAATTTCGTGAAATTTAGCAAATGGTCCATGGACTGGAATGGTAAACAATGCACCATTTTAACCGGTCTCAACAGTCCCACTTCTCCATTCAAATGATCAAAAATCAAATATGTGGTAATTTTTTTTTCTCAATAATGAATCCTGATAATCTCTTTGTAGTCTACTCATAAATCACTGTCCAAGATATAGTGATTGTTTTACAATGGATCTTGAGAATGTCTTTTCAGTCTCACTAGATAGTAGATACATCACCTTTTTTTATATATAAAAAAAAACTATAAACTCATCCCAATTTTTGAAAAAGAAAGAAATTGAACAAATAATTCTACTTTCTTTATTTCTTTCTTTTTTCTTAGAGCTGGTGCATGGCTGGCTATGCCCGCTCCAAATTGGCCACTTTTCTGGCGGCATCCAACTGTTGAGCTCATTTGGTATCCCCTTGAAACCCTTCATCTCAACCTCTCTTAGGGTTTATTCGATTGTAAGTCTCTCCAAACGAGGACAACTATTGAAGAAAAACTTGATCCCTTTTTGTTCATTGTTATGCATTGCCGTTTTCAAGGTCAAGTTTCCCCTGCACAGAAAAAGAGAGGAGGTTGTGAAGAATACAACATTTGCATTTTCGCTATGCAAGCACAAATCTAATAATCAATCACAAGATTTTTTTAATGGAAAAATAGTAATCACTTGAAAAAATTAGCTAGTGTGGAAATATACCCCTAGGCTTGGATGCCATGTTTTAGAAGAGCATTTCTTGTTCTCCAATTTCTCCCATGCCACGCATTTCTATTGAAAAATAGAGTTCTTTGAGAATATTCAAAAGAGTCATCCCCACATGTGCCCTAGAGCCTTCCTCAACTTGAATGCAAAAGGCTAATGAGGAGTGCATGGTGATCCCTAATTCTAATTCTCTCATATTCTGAATTGATAACCATCACCAAATTGGTGTGTTTTGAAAGATGAAGATGGTAGATTTATAAAATCTTTGGACGGAATAAGTTTATTGAACTACAAACCAAAATTTCATTAATTTCACGTGAATGCAGTTACAAAAGTAAAGAGCCACATTAATTCCAATGACACTTCACATGAATAGGAATTTTTAAACTAAAAGATTATTTGCAAACATGGGTTTTGCCAAGTGGGCTAGAGTGGATGTGCTCCCCACTATGCACTCGAGGTTGAATTCTTCGTAGTTTAAATGAGATTAAAGTAGAATATCGTTTGTATTAAAATGAAATAACTAAAAGACTTTTTGCCATCAGAGTCTAGAATAGTGGAAAAGAGCGTTGACTTGTAGATTAGTGACCTTATGTTCAAACTTCCATGGTGTCGTGGTAGTGTGTATGAGAAACCTTCATTCTCCTCTAGTTTAGACTATCACTTATACTAAAAAAACTAAAATATTATTTTAACCTTTTTTTTTCATATTAAAACACACAATTAAGTTGATAATTACGTGAACAGGAAACTCGGATGACAAAATGAAGATGAGATTAGATGTATTGGTTTTCATGTGAATGTGTATAGAAATTGTTTGTATCATGTGAATAGGAATCTTTATGAGTTATTTACACTAACACCCCTTGAGGTTTTCGATTTTTTCACAAAACCCCTTGATGTTTTAGAAATTACACGAACATCCCTTGAGGTTTTAAATTGTTTTCACAAAACCCCTTTCCATTGACTTTTCGTCCAAAGATGGATAATTTTATATAAGCAATTTCTCGAAATGACAATTAGCCTTTGAGATTAGATTGCACATACATCCATTAAGGTAATTTTTTCATTTGCATACTTTTTTGTAATGAAATCATCAATTTTTAGACGAGCAATCAATGGAAAAGGGGTTTTGTGAAATTAATCTGAAAACTCAAAGGGTGTCCGTGTAATTTTTGAAATCTTGGGAAAAAATGAAAACCTCAGGGTGTCCGTGTAATTAGTGTAAATAACTCAACCTTTTTAAGCTAAACTATTTGTTTTTTAAGAGGTTACTTGCTTAATAACCTCTTTAATAAAATGTAGTTGCAACTAGTTACCAGTGGAATTCGGATTTGAACAACTCCATCCATTGTTTTTTTTAGTGGGAGAAACCAAAGAGAGAGAGTGAGATTTGTAACATCTCGACCCAATTTTACCATTATTTAATTATTTAATTATGAATACACATTTTTTACCCTTGGGGTAGGGGTATTTTAGTCACTTTTTGTTCGGAAAGGATTTTGGGGAATTTAGTTGCACCGTTGCATAGAGCTCATCGATACAAGTTCGTAAAAAGACAGCACGCTCAATTCCGAGTTGCAATGAGAGAGAAAATATCTAAAAACTAAAATGATGTATTAGTCATTTTGAATTTTTTTTTTAAAAAAACCTAGTGTTACCCCCACTTGCGCGTCACTCTTCCCCCTCCCTCGTCTCTCTCTTTTGCGTGCGACTTTCTCTCCCTCGGCAGACACAGCGGCGATGACTTTGGAGGTGGATCTTCGCCGTCCGGCCATGCTAGGCAGTGAGACCAGTCCAGAAATGACGACAGTCGTCCGGCGAACCCATGTGGGCTGAAGCCCAGCCACGACAACCGTGCACGGTGGCACAACGAGCTTCAAAAGCTCCGTTAGTTTCAGACTTTTTCGACGAGTTTTCTGGCGACTCCGACTACCAATTCCGTCGATCAAGGTATGAAAATTCATCCTCTCAACGTGTTCTTGCTGATGGTATACATAGTTTGGATCAATTTTGAAGTTTAATAGGTTGATCAAAACACCCAATTTTGGGCCAACGGTTTATCTATTTTCAGGCCAAATTGGAGATCGATCCAAATACAAAAATTGTTCCCCTCGATTGAGACCAAACTTTCAGGACTTGGGTAGTAGACTTTTTGGGACCTATAGGAACTTTCGTATCGGAAATCGGAGGTTGTGGGCCCCGCGGGCCTAATTGACCAAATTACATAATCAAGGTCAAACCGACTGTCGGATCGTGACGAAACTTCTAGAACGAGTTTAACTTATTACCATGGGCCAATAAGGAACTCTCTTAAGTTATGCAGACGCACTTTAAGGCCGGGAGTCAGGGTTTTGATTAAATATTTGTGGTTGAGCTATTTTATTAATTAAATGTTTTAATCACGTAAATAGGTGCTCAAGCTCCACCAAACCCACAAGAGGGACCCTCAAAGGGTTAGGCGAGCTCGGACGCACAGTGAGTGGACGTTTGTTTTATAAATGAATTTTATGCAGCAAAAGTTTTATTAAACGATCATGAATGAATTATTTATGATTTTTGCTTTCCAAACATACAGTTTGAATTCAAATGCTTTTATAAAATTATGTTTATTGTTAAATGTGAATAGCTTGGAAAGTAGAAAAGGAAATGGTAACAAGATTTAAGGAATGAGTTGAAAAACAGTATTATAATTTTCCAGGAAAGGTTTTTAAACTACCATAGGTACCCAAAATGTTGTCTTCGAATAAATTGTTGCCTTCGGATATAATGATGTCCACGGACATCCTAGTTGCCTTCGGTTGAGTTAGCGCGCGTATGACAATTGCCCCACGAGTCCTAGGAATACCCGGACCGTAAGGAGCGAGGAATGCGTCTCAGGATGACCAAGTGTCTCCTGAGTTTTGCGAGGAATGCGGCTCGGGTTGACTTTGTGTTCCTGAGTTCAACGAGGAGGTGTCACGTATGTGACACTTGGAATTGACGGTATAATATGGGAATTAATAGTATAATCATGGAATTTACGGATATACGAAGGGTACACCTAGATGGAAAGGAATTATTATCTTTCAATACTTTCAAATGGTTTTAACAGTGGGGTTAGTATGTTGATATTATATTTTGCAAAACTTTCTTTTGTCCACTCACACTTTTAATGTTTTGCACCCCCAAGGAGTAATCGAGTATTGGAGCACCACCACCGGGCATTTCATCAACCACCACTCATCCACTTCCATTAAGTAGGATTTCCTACTATAAACGAATTATTATTGTAAATTAAATTAGTTTGTTTGGCTCTGAGTTTGCCCTAAATATTTGTAAGGCCTGAGGTCGCACAAACTTACTCTTTTGTTGCATGTGCTTTAGCATTGTGCATGCTGAACACTTGGGTATTTATATATCTGTTGGTTGTACAGGTGTAAATTATTGGGAAACGAGCAATTTACAGGGGAGACTCTGCCGATTTTTCGGCAAAAGTCAAACCTTAAAAGAATTTTTGAGTTTTAGTGTAAAAGGGCAATTTGGTCAATTGTGCCCGGCACCTGACAGGTGTTGACACGTACAGGGTTCAACACGGATTCCAAAGTGGAATTTGGGTCGGGTCCTGTTAGCTTGTCCCTAGCCACATGTGTATTGAGAAATCTGCCATGTAGGCTAGTTAAGACGGTCCCCGTGTTGGATTATTTTCCCCTGGTACATGAGGATGGTGTGGGGTGTGTGTATATATACATATATGTATGGGATAATATGTGGATGCATTTCCAAGTTGGTGTTTTTTTGAGCGTGTGCATGGAGAGTACTCTGCGCAGGGAAGATCATTTGATATGAAGTTTGGAAAGTGTGATATAATATTTGGAAATTACTTGGTTTGCAACATACGCCTTAGATATGGTATGGTTGCGGGGTAAAGATGATTTTACTTAACTATGTACAAAAGATACAGGGGTAAGAAATGATTTTGGAAAAGTAATTAAGTTTCGGAATTTAGATTGGTTTTAAAAGAATTATGCACGTTACATTTGAATTGTTTCAGGAAAATTCACAAAAATGGTTACTAGTTATGAATTATGAGAAAAATGAATTACAAAATATTCAGGAGAGACATGGGGAAGTACTCAAGTCGGGAATGGTTTGGGTAACTAGATTTTACATTTATAAGAATGTAAAGCATTTTAGTTATATGACTTGTTGAAATTGAAGTTGAGAATGATTCTAAAATTTAATTTTTGGTTTTACTTTGACAATATTTATATTATATGAATTGTAATTGTTAGTTGAAAGAATTACGTGTGGCTTGATCTCTTAGTAAGGGTATATAGGTAACCTAGGTTAACCTAGGTGCAGCCTCAAAATAAACTGTTAGAGTTTTGTTTTGTTTTTTTCTAGTACGTTATAGTAAAGGGTTGCATTTGAGGCTAGAGGCCTACGTGTAAATTGTGTGCAATAGCGTTGTGCATGCTGCTTGTTGGGATATTTTTAATTGCAGGTAGAAAATTTTGGGTAAATGTCCGTTTTTCAAGGGAGATTGCCGAAATTTCGGTAGAAGTCTTGACCCTTTTTATAGATTGTACGGGGAAGAGAGTTAATTTAGTAAGTGGGCCCGACATTGTTTGGATGTCGAACAGGTAACAGGGTTCAACACGGATTCGAAGGAGGAATTCGGGTCGGGTCCTCTCAAGATTGATGATGATATGAGAGCTTAAGAGAAAATATTAGACATGAGCTTTTTTTTTTGGTTTTGTTGATTGGAAAAAGTAAAGAATTTTTTCATGATCACAATAATGTGAGAATTGGTTATGATGCACAAAGAACACATGTGTAAATTATTAAAATAGTTATGCATGTAATTGTTTTTTTTAGTAATTAGCATGTAATTGTTATAAATATCAAATTATATACATGTGAAATTATACTTCTTTGAAAAACAGCTTGTGGAGACATTATAAATATAAAATGTTGTAGCATATAATCACAAAGTTGTCAGCAGCATGATGGATAAGGTTGCTAGGAGGTGAATGGAAGTGGCAGGGTTTGAATCCCCTTGTGTGTGCACTGAAGTCACTATTTCCATTCATTTTTAGCGAGTACACGAGTTGACACGACCCATTTAATAAATGGGCTATATATGTATTTTAACAGGTTGGTAGGTTGACCCGAAACCCACTTGTTTATTAAATGGGTCATGGCGGGTTGACCCAAATTTTTATCGTGTGGATTGAACCCGCTAATTTCCCATGCGTGTTTTGAGTCATGTATCGGGTCGTATTGGAAATTGCCACGCCCAGTATTTCCCTCAACTTAGGTGCAGTAGGTCTCAAGTTCAACTCACATGAATGGGGAGAGCGATATTGTAATAACCTCAAAATTGAAATTTTGTTGTTATTAATATTTCGAAAAATCATACAAGGTTAATTAAATGTGTAGGCAATATTATGGATTAGTTTGGTGTGGGAATAATAGATTTACGAGTGTTTAATCTTAATTTGGACTAAAATTCCCTTACGTTTAATTTTTGTGATTTTTCAAAGGATGTTCAAGAAATTGAAATGAGAAAATTATAATATTTGGATTGGAAAATCGAGCTCGATCTCACGAATGCGTAGGCACAAATGGTTCGTGAATCGGAGTTATAACGAAGGATAAATTAAATTTCGACGTTTTGAAATTTAATTTGAGGGCTAAACAGTAAATAGTGAATAGTTAACAGTGAACAGTGGCGATTCAGAATTTTCTAAACACTGGGGTCACTGTGAAAATATTAGATTTTTCATTTTCGCTCCCAAGGTTTGAGAGGTCGCAGGAGAGGCAATGATTGGACCGTTGGATCGTGTCCGATTTTATATATGTTGTAGTTGGTGTTGTTGTAAGTTTGTAGGATCAGACGGATTAGTGATCGGACATCCTGATCTTAAGTTGTTGTGTTTCGAAGTTAAGGCGAGCGATCGTCGTTTGATTCTGCGATCAAGAATGATACGACTGTTGGTTTGGGCCCAAATTGATGCATGGTGATGTCGGGACTATTTAGAGTCCATTGGTGCGGTTGGATTTGAAATTTGAGGCCCGATGCGAATTTTTGAGTGTTGGTTGGACGGGTGGGACCCACATGACCCAAATAGTGTCTTTTTAGACAATGGGTGTAATTGGTCCTGTTTTGACGTGGACAATGTGTACGTCACTGTTTTGGAATTTTGGATTTTAAGTTGAGTTACGTACTTTGCTTAGGTTTTCGTAGAGTCAGAGTTGCTCGTTGAGATTGTGGATTCGTTGAGTTGTCAAAGTTACGCAACTTGGACGAGAGATGAGTGAAACCATCTGGATCGTGAGTAAACACGAACTATTATATTTATTATAATGTGGTTTCGATAATGTTAATGGCTATAATTAACATGCTATTTGTGATTTTATAAAATGTTTTAATTAATTTAAAGTACATGAACTTGTTCGTGAACAGCTCATGAGATAAGTGAAACCTATTTTGTTTTAAATTGATTTTTACTTAATATTTTGGTGTTGAACCATATAACATATGTTATAGGTTTATGGTGGGAATTCATGCATGAATGACCATATAAATATATATAATAAATATATATTGCTGTGATTGTTGTATTTGGTGATAAAACAATATTCCCTCAAAATTGGGATTTTCTTGTTATTAATATTCCGAAAAATCATACAAGGTTAATTAAATGTGTGGGCAATTTATGAAGTGATTTGGTGTGAAGATATTGGATTTATGTGTGTTTAATCTCAATTTGGACAAAAATGTCATTACGTTTCATTGAATGATTTTTCAAACGACGTTCAAGAAATTGAAGTGAGAAAATTATGATTCTTGGATGGAAAAATAGTTTACGTCGCTACGAGCATATTCTAATTTTCGGAGAATTTTTTGGAGCTGGGATGAATTTTTAATGAATTATTGAAGTTGGACCAATCGTGACGTAACACGTGGTAGTTGAAAAAATAATAATAATAGAGGCACTGTTCATTATTGTTCACATGTGGGGGTGGGGTTTCTTCTTCCTATCGTGTCTTCTCCTTCATTCTTCTTCTTCTGCAATGGTTTGAGAAAGAAAAAAAAAAGGTTTTTCTTAAACAAAACTTTGGAAATTCATATCTTTCGTTCTAGAGCTCGGATTGTTGAACCGTTTTTGCCTACGTGATCTTGGGAATGGGACCTACCATTTAAGGTAAATTTGAAGCCTCTTTTGAAAATTTCAAAATTGCTGAAATAGTGGATTTTTGATTATTTAAGTTTCAAGTTCATAATTCAAGGTTAGGTTAATGTCCTCAACGTCCTGAGCACATTGGTGTGCTCGAAATTGTGAGATTTTGTCGTTTAACCAACGATTGGAGCCTCGCAAATTTTGGACCATTAGATTCGACCGTTGGATCTTATCCCATTTTTTATATGTTGTAGCTGATGTTGTGAAGAGTATGTAGGTACAAACGGATTGGTGATCGGACGCCGTGATCTTAAGTTATTACATTTTGAAATTAAGGCGAGTGATCGCCGTTCGATCACTCGTGATTGTGAGATCAATAATGATCCGACTATTGGATCAGGCCAAAAAAAAATTGATGTGGTGTGATGTCATGACTATTTAGAGTCCACTAGTGCGATCGAATTTGAAATCTAAGGTCGTGGGCCCGATGTGGATTTTGGAGTGTCAGTTGGACGGGTGGGACTTGTAGGACCCAAATAGTGACTTTTTGGACAATGGGTGTCATTGGTCCTGTTTTGATGTCGACAGTGTGTACGTCACAGTTTTGGAGTGTTCTGGACGATAATTGATCGCATTTTCATCATTTGAGTGCGGAATCTCGGATTTGGACGAGATTGAAGATAACGTTGACGACGTGGTTGGTAGTGACATTTTTGGAGTTGTCAGTGACTTTTGCTAGTCACGGGAGAGGTGCGTCTTGATTAATGTGTGTCTCGATTTGCATGCAAGTCCAAGATCAGTTGAGATGAGATGGGAGCTGAGTAATTATTGAATTTTAGAGTTCTGGATTTCTAAGTTGAGTTACGTACTTTGCTTAAGTACTGATGGAGCTTGAGTTGCTCATTGAGGATTGTGGGGGCCATAATGCTCGTTAAGGTTTGAGATTAAGGATTCGTTGAGTTGTTGAAGAAGCAGCTTGGACGAGAGGTGAGTGAAACCATCGTAATCGTGAGTAAAAATAATGAGTTATTATATTTATTATAATGTGGTTCCGATAATGTTAATGGCTATAATTAACATGTTATTTGTGATTTTATAAATTGTTTTAATTGATTTAAAGCACATGAACTTGTTTGTAAATGGTTCATGAGATAAGTGAGACTTATTTTGTTTTAAATTGATATTTACTGGATATGTTGGTATTAAACCATATAACATATGTTGTGGGTGTATGGTGGGAATTCATGTGTGAATGACGACATAAACATATATAATAAATATATATTGATGTGATTGGTGTATTTGGCGATAAAACAATGTTTAATGTGAAACGGCATTTTATATTGTTTTGGTGTTGGTACCTTGAATCCCTTCTGAGTTTGTCAAGTGGGCATTCTCGTGGTGAGCAATGAGGGATAAAATACCCTAGGGATTGAGACCCAAGAATAGTCTGAGATCTAGTTTGGTGCCATCTAGTTCTCGTGACTTTGTGTTGAACACGAGACTCATGACTGTGTGCGGAAACATGAGTGAACACTACAATTGTGTTTGTAGTGTTATAGATTAGAGGTTCACAGTATTCTCTCTTCTATCTGTCAAATAAATGATGTGTGAAAACTACTTTTAAAATAAAAGAGTTTTGGTGTAGTCACAGGTGGTGACTTAAACACTTCTTAAAAATAAAAGAATTGTGGTTGTGATGATATTGTTGAATATGAGTACCATGATTATACATGGATTGTGTGATGCTAATGAAAGTGCATGTGATTGTATATTATGTGAAATTGACATATTTATACTATGGATGTGGTTTACTCATACGAGCTTTAGAAAGCTTACCGGGTTTGTTGGTGATGAATCGGGTACACTATTCAACGGTGTAGGGGATTATCCTGCAGGTGGCAGAGACTGTGAACAGGGTAACCAAAGTTAAGACCAGAAGGCTCTGTTGATGTACATGTTTTGTACAGGATGTGGTTTATTTTGGTGTGAAGACTTCTGCTGTGTGTATTAAACTCTGAGGAGCAGATTATGTAATAGGTTGAAGTTTCAATTTATTATGTAATTGGTGTGATGTAATATTTGACTCAGAAGAGTTGAGTCAATGTTTACATTGTGAGTTCAGAACGGGTTGTATTGTATTAAGAAAAAAATTTCATGTACAATTGTTGAAGGTTTCGAACTTTGCGTCCCGGATTATTGGTTGTTTGTAATAACTTTAAACAGGTTATATGAGGTTGAAAATTGGGGGCGTGACACCCAAGAATAGTTAAAGGATTAGTCTGGTGCCATCTAGTTCTCATGATTGGCGTGCAATCATGAGTGAACACTACTTAGGCTTTGTAGTGTTATAGATTAGAGGTTCAGAGTATTCTCTCTTCTATCTGTCAATTAAGTGATGTGTGAAAACTACTTTTTGGTGTAGTCACAGATGGTGACTTAAACAGTTCTTAAAAATAAAATAAAAGAATTGTGGTTGTGATGATATTGATGAATATGAGTACCACGGTTGTACATGAATTGTGTGATGCTAATGAAAGTGCATGTTGTTGTATATTATGTGAAATTGACATATTTATACTATGGATGTGGGTTACTCATACGAACTTTAGAAAGCTTACCAAGTTTGTTGATGATGAACCCAGTACACTATTCAACGGTGTAGGGGATTATCCTGCAAGTGGCAAAGACCGTGAATAGAGT
Source organism: Prunus padus (assembly GCA_024362665.1). NCBI lineage: Eukaryota > Viridiplantae > Streptophyta > Magnoliopsida > Rosales > Rosaceae > Prunus > Prunus padus. The sequence continues at coordinate 24,937,333 of JANFAM010000014.1, read as the reverse complement.
AACTAAGGTTAGGAGCAGAAGGATATTTGATGTACTTGCAGTGTACAAAGTGTGGTTTGAGAGTGTTTGTGAGTTTAGACTTCCGCTGTGTGAAATAAGCTCTGAGGAGCAGATTATGTAATATGTTGATTATTCAACTTATTATGTAAGTTTGTAATGTAATATTTGACTCAGAAGAGTTGAGTCAATATTGACATTGTGGTTCAGAACAGTATTGTTGTATTTAGAAAAAATTTCTAGGCACAATTGTTGAAGGTTCCGAACTTCGCGTGCTCGATTTGATTTAGTTGTAATAACTTTAAATATGTTATTTATTGTTGAAAATTCGAGACGTGACAGATATATATAGATAGCCACATTTTAGTGACAAGCTTTGTTGTGGGGGTATTAGCATGTTGTATGCAAAATTTTCAATTTAAAAGGTCATAATTTTTCTTCTTATCATTCATCACAATGATGTTTATTTATGGTATATTTTTGTTTTTGTTTTTTTGAATTTTGATTAAGAAAAATCTCGTTCTTTCTTCGAAGTTTTCCTTTTGATTACAAGAATGAGGATGAGGAGTTAAAGATATGTGCCAAAACTATATAAATTTTGAAATCTATATCTAAGCTGCATGTCCATATGAGGCTGCAAACACCCAATGCAGTATAACATTTGGTCATAGTCATTCCAATTGAAAAAAAGGTTTGGTATAAAATATTAGTTCTTAATGGAGAATATCTGAAGTAAATATCATGATATAATATTAGTTTTTGGAAAGGTAATTGGGTGGGGTCGTGTACCTCTTGAGCCTTTTGCCATTAGGCCTCTTGGCCCTGATATGTTCTGTCAAACTAGGCTTATCTTGCCCCAAATGCTCGTATTGTACTTGCTTGGTTGAAACTCTTTAGCACTTATTCAAGGGGTCCTCGTTCCTTGGATTTTATACAACGGCTTTACCTCAATTTGAAATCCTCACCAAGGTTTTTTCAAAGGCTTTTAGCATTGAATTTGAAATCCTCTGGAAATGGAGGTCTAGTTATCTTTTCAATGCTCGGTTCACAGTTGCTTCATGGCCTCAAAACATTATAATTCAATATGCTCGAGATTGGTTTGATGCTAACAAGTAACAAGAAATCAGTGTTGAAGAATGTTTCATGTTTACGGGGAACAAAAGGGTTAATTAATACACACCTTAAGGAGTTCTGTGAAAACACAAAAAAATTAAGTGGTGTCGGTGTAATTAAACTCGAGAATAAAATGTAGTTACAAACCAATTAAGCCAAGATGAGTCATAAGTTGTGTAAATCTTGCCACCAAATCAAAATCACCAAAAGGTGGTTCATAAGTTGGATTTGGGGATCACTGTCATGGACTCTCCTCCCTCCCCATTGTAGGGCTTATGGCTGATGCACAGCACCAGCAAGCGGCTGTTGGGAAACAGAACTCTAGGGTTTGGGGAAAAAAGAACCCCACCCAATTACCTTTACAAAACAGAGAAAAAAAGGGTAGTCTCAAAGCAGAGAAAAAAAGAAACCAATAATAAATTTAAATGCATGAATGAATAAGAAAGATTTGAATGGCTTCCATCTCCGTACTGAATTGCTTGCACCTTTTTAACCCATATAAAAGAAAGAAAAGGAAATTGTGGACATCAAACATATCATTTCCTAGGGATTGTAAAGTATTTGTATTCCAGAGCCAGAAATTCGCTACTGAAAACTAGATTACATTTTCAAAGATAACTTTTACACATCACATACCAAGATTACTGATGTTTCAACTGGCGTAAGTTGCCTATACAGTTTCTGTCTGAGCTCAATATATTCTATTCCACAAGATGATCAAGTGCATTGGTATCCACTGTTGTATATCATTGTACAGAGAATGATACATTTGCTTGCCCCAACTCCAAGTTCGCAGAATCTACGACCCCATGGAGACAAAGGAATTTGCATTTCCAAAAAGAGTGCTGCCCCTACTTCTGAAGAAGAGTGATGATCTCCAGGAGGCCAACCCTTTTCCCATACTGGAGAGCCAGCCAACTCATAAAAGAGATGTATGCCACAAGAAAACAAATGCGCCTGAAGCGGATCATATAGAGAGGAAGCACTCTTGCAGGAAAAAGTTGAGGCAACCGACATTTCATTTGTTGCAGGAGTCTAATAAAGCTTATGGAGATTAATGAAGTTGAAAAACCAGCAATAACTCCAGCTATGGTTTCCCACCTCCAAAACCTAGCTCGTTCCTGGCTGACAAACCAGGAGCGTAAAATCTTCGTCGCACTGAAAAGTAGATGCATTACTAAGACTGTACTACAAGAACAAACATAAGACATATCTAGATTGAGACTTTATTTAAATGCAACTCAAGTACTCAACCATTGTTAAACAGAGATAAATTCTCTCAGAAATATAAAAATGATACCTCAACCAAGAGAGAATTATTGGACTAGTTACGATTATTTCCTACTGGAGAGAAATGCCTGAAGCTTATGAAAATAATGTGGATAATAACTACAAACAAATTTACATCCTAATGTTCATGCTAGAGATTACGGAAAAGCTGGAATAGACTTGTCACTAAAAAGATAACCAGGCTACACATGGAAAACATGTAAATGTAGCAGGGTGACATGGGATGAAGAGAATGGGATGAGAATTAAAACACTTTTGTGAGAAACAACTATGATAAGAAAGAGTACATGCACTATATGTGACAAGGACAATGATGGCAGTTGTGCCCTCTCTCTCTGCGTTACAACACGGATACTTCCTCCTTTCCGTCAATAGTTCTTTTTATGGAACTAGCATTCTTGTGCCAATGTAGTAGTGTTAGCAGAAGTTCTGCAAGACGACACTGGTAGCAATGACCTCTGAAGAGGAATTGGGGAAGAATGGGCAGTTTCTGCCCTTGTGTTATTTCCATACTCCCCAATTGAGGAAGAATTCAAGCTCTCACATACAAATTTCCTAAGCACATCTCCAAGCATTTATTTTGATATGAAAGATGTCGTTCGTACGCGTATAAAACCAATTACCTAATCATGCAAACAGATGACTAGTCACAGACAAAATTATTCAGTGCCCTGGTCATACTATCACTACGAGCAGAAACAAGCACAACCAATACAAGATTCATACATCTCGTTTGGTAATGACTGCAAGCAAACTAGCATGGAAATTATTAGTTGATAACTATTCTTTACAATATGCCACACTACACAGAGATGATGAAGTTAAAGAAACATGAATTTCTAGGAGCTGTTAGGGGCACTCCAAAATGGTTGTCATACACTCCTTTGTAAAAATTTTGGAAGGAGTGCAGGATGATTTTTTTGGAGTGCCAATAATAGTTCCCTTTTTCTATAAAGAAAATAATAAAGTAAATCGCAGCAGACAAGGTGGACCAGTAGTCAACGAAAATAAAATAAAATAAAAGGAATCCAAAAAACAAGATAAACAGAAGAGTTCTCACTACAAACAGAACCCCAACTAAAAATACACTATTAACTTACTATTTCTTTCCAAGCTCCAATTATAAAAGAAAGTGGCATACCCGAAATGCAGATGAAACGGAAACTCAAAGTGAAGACAAAAGTTTACCTCTAACCCAAAACACCTCAGCCCACCCCCACATGATTCTAAAAGATCCAGTTATTCCTCTCCAACCAAATAACCAAAAAATTGCTAACACACAGAAACTCCATAACTCTATTGGCTGTTTTCCTAACAACCATATTCTGCCTTTCACAGACGAGAGAAAATCAACCGGCTGGAATTACCCAACATATATGTATTTCTCTGAACCTGAACCAAAAATTTAAAGTTACAGGACAGTGAAGAAAATTATGATTTGCACTTTCACCCTTTCCCTTGGGACATAATGCACCGATTGGAAGAAAGACAAGTACTCTTTGGATCAAAGCACAGGTATTAGCCCTCCCATGAGCAATTATCCAAGCAAAAAATTGCACCGTAGGAGGTACCGTAGTCTTCAAATAAACGAAGAGGAGGAAAAGTGGGAAAAGATGAATTAACACAAATCTCTAAAGTATGATTCGCATGAAAAACCACACTTACTAGAATCCGACCTAGCAGCTTAAAAAAGAAATATTACCAGTCTCCAATAAAGACAACCTAGAAGTGAGCTCTACATTTTCCAGTTCGTTTAAATTTTTCTTAAGTATGATTAACCGCTAAGAACTCTATGTGGTATCCATTGCTTGTCTAATTCACTATGCAAAGTATAAAGCGTAAACAATTACTTAAAAATTAGTTTATTGAAAATTTTAAATATATTCAGTCCAATTCCATTGAGGATTGAATAGTTTTAAGTAGCAATGTCTCTCACCACGCACTGTATTTGACCTAGATAATACAAATCAACAATACATCTAAGTTTTTCTTTATTTTTAATGAAATGGTAGATGGTTAAAATCTCTTGAAGTTTCATTCAAAATTTTCATATTTTTCTCCTATTTTCATTGTTTCTCTTGAATGTGTGCTGTTATCAATGTTTCCATCTTTTGGGACCCGATATGTGCATCTATGCTAATATTGTTCCCTTGCGTATGAGATAAGTTATTTATCTAGAAGAGTATCCTAATGTGTTCATAAGATTAAGTGAAGAAATCCATAAAGACAGAGCACAACTGATTAGATAAAAGGAAAAACAAAGAGAGAAAAGGGAGTTTTGCTCACAGGATGAAATATCTTCTAATCATCTCAAAGGTAGATGGATCTTTAGCTTGGCAACTGAAGAAACCATCATGATATAAGCTTACTTTGGAAATTCCATATGTGTACCAACAGTCATAAGTTTCATTGACCTGAGCAAACAAAGGTGAGAAAATGAAAAATGTCTATCAAGGAGTTACAGACAATGACGTTTCCTCATAGTAAACTTAATATTATATAAATATAAAATTTTACCAAAGTGCAATAATAATTTCAACCCTGAACCACACCATAATAAAAAAGCTTTGCAACTTACCTTGAACTTATCTTTGATCAACCATGCAGCACCAAAATTAGGTCTGCAATAAAGAGGAAGGGCCTCATTTGGAGCCTCAGCCAATGCAAGCTGAGTCTGACCAGAAGACTGATCTTTGTATTCCACCTGCAAACAGGAAAGAATAACATTTCGTGGTTTAACTCTTGACAAGTTAATCATCATAGCATGACTTTAAAGCATAACTTCTTCAACTGAAACAACTGTGGCACTATCAGCTCACCCATAAAGCCCACATGCCAACTATCTTTTTCAGCCGAGAAGGCTTCAAAAATGTCATTTGACCACCCCACAAGGAATCTTTCATACAACTCTTTTGGTTCATAGATGAACTGCATTTACCTCAAACTTGAAGGAAAACCTAACAGACATGCACTTTACTCCAAACCTCTAATAAAATAAAATTCTAATTACAAATTGCGTGTAAAGGTACAATCCACAAATTGCTACTATTAGTTGCATATAATAGAACAATATGATCATATATACCGTTCGAGAGTAAGCTAGGCTAACCTTAAAAATTGAGGCCCAATAGTAATCATAACGACATCGAAATCTTCTTCCTTCAAAAGGATAAAACACGTGCTTGGCTTTGTAATTGAACAGTCCAAGTTCACACACCTTGGATGACTTAAGATCAACACCTGTAAAAAGGAAGAGCTATCCCTATTATGATTTCAAGATAGGTACCACAATAATAACGGATCTTTGAAAAACATAACACTAACAGAAAAAGGACAAATGTAACAAAAGTTTATATCGAAAAATGCACTAAGAAAATTATATGTATTATGTATATATAAATTTTTCAGTTCATATATGATCTCAAACAGTTGAGAAAGCTGACTTATATTATTTAAGGACCTCAGGAGAGAAGAACCCTGTATATGTATATATAAGAATAGGAAAAATTCCACTCCATAAGACATGAATTTCAATTAACACACTTGTATTCATGAGAGAGCAAAGTAACATAATGAGTATGTAGTTTCAATGCACCTTCCTTCAAAATTCCAGTAAAACTCGTGAAAGCAGAACAAACTAACCAGAGAAAAGCAAGCAACTTTGGCCACAGCTCCGACAATCAACCCGGATGATATCTTTGGCATATATAACAGATTGCAAACATCCTACTTTCTTATTCCTATTCGCAATTTTAAGTCAACCAAACAGTGACATTCAAGCATCCAAACAGACCCAACTCAATTTTCATCCAGAATATATACATATTTAATATGTATTAATTTTGAAAAATGACTTACTGCTGGAGACGATCCTGCACTGAGAGGACACAGAAATTGGGCTAGGAACTGAGGAATTGGCGACGAAAATGGCTACGAAGCCGACCAAAAGTGATAGTGAAAAGAGAGCAACGAAAGGTAAAAGCAGAGCCAGAGGCCATCGCAGTATTAAATAGGCCATGTTGCCCTTCTCAGAGACCTCCTGAGAATCCATTAAGCTTGGTATTTCTCGAAAATTAGAGGGAATTTGTGAGCTTTTCTCCGTAAGGTCCGGCCACCGGAACATTGATCCGGTGATCGGAGTGCCCTCGCGCACTGAGCAGAACGAACAAAAGGAATTGCTGGTATTTTTTTTTTCTTCCTGCAAAAGTTCAAATGAAGTATTGGTCTTTTCGCTTCTTTCTTCGTTTTTTTTATAAAAAAAAAAAAATTCGGTTTTTTTTTATCACAATCCTTTATGTTTTTTTATGACAATATTAGTCATTCATGTTACAACTCACACATAATGTACTTGTGAGTAAGACTTCTAGAGTTGGTCACGTTCAGTCCACTCCATTTTCTATAGAGCACCTATACATCTGTCTCAGTGTCTCCACACGAATGACTTGAGACTTGTCATCCTCCCAATTGAACAGACATAATGTGGACCAGTCTCTATGACCAGGAACATTTTAGGATACGATATTCATGTGTATGGAAAGGTCTCGTGCATCTAACTTCTTTTGACCACTTTCCATTTATATCTTAATTAATGGACTTGTTACTTTGTGTACGTTATGTATCTAAAGTATCATTCACGCCCCTTTTATTATATTTATTATATTATTTTCATAGAATTATACATTTTTATATTGGCTTCTAGGACATATATCTAATAGTATCCCACTTGCACGTAAAGCCAATCAGGCATACAATGTGTTTGACCCTGAGACGCTTATCAAGGCATAGCCGATATGTTCTAGGCTTTTGTGATCTATGCTATATCAACTTTCTTTAAAACTTTGAGACAATTGACATCATGAGTAACCAGCTCATTTATGTAACGTCTTCTCTGAATTTTGGATGCCTGATGAGACTTAAGTTCCTTGGCTTGAGCTATTGCCCCATGATAATTTCTCTTACTTTAAGACCATTGATCTTTCATGGTAGGAACTACTTGATAAGTGTCTAATTTCTCATATTTTTAGACCCTTTATATTTGGTTTTTAAGGGAAAGTGATTAAAAAGAGCCTTATTACTTTACTTTCCTTATTTTCAGCTTTTTTGCGCTCTTAGAAGGTTTTTGAAGGAAAATCGACTTTCTGAAGGAGTTTTAGTACAAGACCAATTGGAGAAGAAAGCTAAGACATTGAATATCATTGTGTCAAATTTTCATAATTTTCTATGAAGCCAATTGTTCCAGAACTGCAAGTCAACACAGCCTAAGTTGCATTCCCGTCAGAACTGTGCTGCTGTGGGAGATTGAACATTTGAAGACCTTCCCAATTTTTCTAAGTGACGTACGATATATGGATGGAAAGCTTAGAGACAAAGCTACGTTTCTCATATTTCGCCAGATTTTTCTAGGAAGTGGAACGACCCCAAAGATTTCGTGCAAGTCAGCTGACATGTCTCCCAATCAAAGAAGGATTCTTTCCTAGTTTGTTTCCTTAATTATATATGGTTTTGATTTTGTTTTAGGAGAGTTTTTCAGACCGTTTGAGATTAGGGTTTAGTTATTTTGCACTATATAAGGTTGACCTAGGTCTCTAGAGAAAGGGGGCGGAGATTAAAGAGAACAATATAGCTTTGGGCACGCCACCGTGTTCCGGGTTTTATTATTTTATTTTATGTCTTTTCTTATTTTTATAACTATGTGTAACTAAATTTCTTTATAAGGTTTATGATGAAGCCATGACATGATTATTTGCGAAGTACTTTGTTGATTTTTTTATTCAATTATATGCCGTGTTAAATTCTTAATCTTTTTGTGAATTTTATTCTAGGTTTGAAATCCTATTGCTTGATCACCATTAGGAATTTTGCATCTAGATAATTGGATAAATCTAGGAGAGAAACGTTATCCACTATGACAGGACCCGACCCGAATTCCACCCCGGAACTCGTGCCGGACCCTGCTGATGTTCAGACATCAACCCATGTCGGGCCCACATACTAAACAGAAACCCTCATCTCGAAACAAATGAAAAATGAGCTGAGACTTCTGCCGAAAATTGGGCAGAGTCTCCCCAGAAAAATGGACAATCCCAAAAGTTCAACCTGATAGAATACAACATAAATGTATACACCAACTGCCAGCATGCATACAAAATACATCATAGGCCTCTGACTTTCAAATTCAACCCTAAAGGGCAATAACAAAGCAATTCTAAGAGTATGAGAGTTTACAGCAACTAAATTCAAAAATTAAAGATAAGGGACTCGAAGTCCTACAATCAAGTCGAAGCTCGAGAAGAGGAGCGCTGGGCCGGACCGTACGGAAGCAACGACTACGGCCTGGTGGGGCGCAAAATAGAAAGAGTGTGAGTGGATAAAAACAAAGTTTTAATAGTTCAAATCAATGTAATAACCCCACCGTTTCAAAACGATGCTGAAATCATGCAATTCAAATCCTTTATATACATAATCATTCAAAACCCAATAATCTCCTACTCCAACAATCCGACATTAGACCGGCATCAAACATATTCTACGATATCTTCGTGGGACAACAGATATGGGCTTATTCTATTCCAGTGAATTGACCAATGCCTCAAGTATTGTTGGATATGCTAATGCAGGATACCTCTCTGATCCACATCAAGGACGCTCACAAACTGGGTATGTGTTTACATGTGGAGGAAACAAACACTGGTAGCCACATCTTCCAATCACTCAGAAATACTTGCCCTCCATGAAGTCAGTTGTGAATGTGTTTGGTTAAGGTCGATGATTCATCACATCCGAAGCACATGTGCCCTACCCTCATCAACGGACACTCCAACTATCCAAAATGAGGACAATGCAGCTTGTATTGCTTAGATCATAGGAGGATACTGTTATGTTTCCTATTTAGATCGGTGCACTAGATATTAAGTTATATCAGGTTTTGATAAGAGTTTAAATTAGGTTATACCTTGAGGCCCAAAACCTTGTGGAATAAGGAAAGGTTTTGAGGCCTATTAAGGAGTTCTATTTGTTTCCTTATTTGTGTGAACCGTTGCTTGGTGGGCTTGAAAGATTAAACAAGTCAGTCCTCGGTGATGAGTAGAGACGACTTGACCTAGCCTATATAAGCTTAAGGCCCTGCTCTCATCAGACAGGTTCTCTACCCTAATCTCATCATAAAGAGAGAGCTGAAACAGATTCTGAGAGAGAGCAGAAGTCGTGAGCCATTCCTGTTCTTGCTGGGACTGTTGCTGCTGCAGTTGAATGAGTTCAGAGGTCGTGCACTCAAGATAGATGGTGCCAGGTATGTCTTTACGTATTTCAGTTTTGTGTGAAAGATCATGAACACGCCCATATTAAAGAAAATCTAACAGATACATCAAGGGTGACAGGACCAAGAACATATCACCAAAGTTTTTCTACACATATGAGCTTCAGAAGAGTCAAGAAATTAAAGTCAGACAAATTTGTTCAAGCGATAACCTGACAGATCTCTTCACCAAATCTTTTTGCCGAAATGTACATTCCAAAAGTTGGTGCATGGTATCGAATTACGTCAACTCTGCAAGCAATCAAATTAAGACATGCAAAATTAGGGGGAGCATTCAAAAGTCCTTTGACACAGGACATATGCGCGTTGTACTCTTTTTTCTTTGACTAGGATTTTTCCCACTGAATTTTTCCTAGCAAGGTTTTAACGAAGCAACATGAGCGCATTTAACATTATGTCCCAAATGTTGTACTCTTTTTCCTTCGCTTAGGTTTTTCCCACTGGATTTTTCCAAACAAGGTTTTAATGAGGCAACCAATCAAGGGACGTGTGGTCTCCAAGGGGGAGTGTTGTAAAGAATATGGTGGAGCCCACATAAAGAAAAGAAGAAAATAATATTCAAAAGGCAAATGATGATGTTGGGCAATGAAGTCTTTGGAGATGCATTGTATATCCACAGGAAACCATCCAATTTGCCTATAAATAGGCTTGCCCATTCAGTTGTAGAACACACCGATTTAAGGAGAAAATAGAGAGAGAGAAATTTGAGAGTGTGAGAGCTTTATCTTATAAGAGTTTTATCAGAAGAAGAAAGTTCTGTCAGTGTAAAAATCACAAGTACAAATACAATTCTACTGTCAATATTCAATAGTATCTTTCATATTCTTATTATTATTTTTATAACAAAAGGGAATGTAAAGGGGAGTGGGAAAAAATCGGCTCCCAATATTAATTATATCGTCAACTGTTGCCCCAAAATCGATGATTTAATCAAACGGAACGTTTTATGCCAAAAGGCAAAAGAAGCCCAAATACTTTAATGGCCCTAGACCAATGTGACGTACGACCGTAGAGGGAGAAATTGATAACATGCTAATCTTTTATTTTTTTGTGGATTAATTTAGGAAAATAAAATATTGCTTAATATTTTATGCAAATATTTAAAGTATTCGTGTCATTCCATGCAATAACATAAGCGTCATAGCTATGCAAGTCCATTTCGATAAAGTCGACACCTCACCTCACCAAGCTTGGTAACAACCAAAATCATCGTCATGAAGAATACTAGCCCAAGCCACTGCAACACATGCAATGGTAATGAGTCTTTCCTTATGTCAAATAACCTACCATGCTCACATCAAATGGGAACCATACACGAGGTTTGCTAGAGGGGTTGAGATGTAGAAGGTTATGATGGAAACTCTTTGATAGATAATAGAGACTTTAGGCTATTTTGAAGCACCAAAGTCCAAGTCCATGATGTAGTTTTAGTTCGTCTAAGCTAACCATTTTGCACGATGTGGCCGATGCACGGCCTGCCTTGTCCTTAAGCCATCCCTAATGGAGGCCTTAAATGGGGCTCAACCACCATGGAGTTGCTAAATATGGAGCCCAAGGCAAAATAATTTGGCATCCCGGATGGGGTCGGGATCTAGTGAGAACGCCTATGTGAGAACATAACATGACAACACCGTTGGATCCAATCTAACGGCTGTATGAAAAGCAATTGTAAGTGTAAGTGTTGTATTAGAACGAGGCCTTCTTCTCTCTTCTCCCTCCAAAACGTCCCCTCCAAAGCAGGCGTCCCCTCCAAAGCGGAAGTCCCCTCCAAACCAGCTGTTCGCTCAGTTCAATGAGGAGGCCATTTTTTATCGGCTTTGATTGAGGAAGAAGCGTAACATTGAAGAGAGAGCACCCACATTGTCGTTTTTCGGTTTGAGGAAGAACAGATAAACGGTACCCTCATTTTTCTGCGTTTCCCATTCAAGTAAACAAAGGAATCTTGGATTTTATAAATTCATCTTTGTGGTTGGGTTTTTGGGGTCGGGACATACGTCAATCCTAGAGCAACGTCGAATCGGGCGTTGAGTTGGAAAGTGCTGACCGCACCGTTGTGGTTCTGCTCTGTTGGTTTTGAAATCCTTGAGCGCGGGCGAAACAGGGGTTGAGGAAGAAGAAAAGTTTTGGGGTTGACGTCCAGATCTAAAAGGGCTACGTTACGTTGTCATATTTGTTGAAAATTTGAAGTTGGAAATCGATTCACGAGGTGAACCCTAAACCTGTATTTGTGAATTTCATTCTTGGGCATCGGCATGAGTCACTTTAGGTTGTATGACTTTAATGTTTCGTGAAGAGTCATTTGCATGTCATATGTTAGTTAATATTTATTTTAAAGCTGTTTGAAAGCATGTGCCAAATATTGGGCATCTGGCATGAGTCGATTAGGTTGTATGTATATCTTTAATGTTTCACCAGAGAGTCATTTGGGTGTCATATGTTAGTTGATATATATTTTAAAGTCGTTTTTGAAAGCATGTGCCAAATATTGGGCATCGGCACAAGTTACGTTAGTGTGTATGTAGGTCTTTAATGTTTCACAGATAGTAATTTTAATGTCATATATGATGGTGGTGATGTGATATTCGTGGTTAAATTGCAAGAACTGTGAAATGGAGTGCGAAGGACAGGTGACAGGAAGTTAGTTCAGACTTGAAACCAAAATTGGGACTTGAATTTGATTGCTTTGTGAGGATGTGTTCAATTTCTATAATATGTATGCCGTGAAACCGGATTCGGCATTCGGTGTTCTACAACGAGAACGTGCACATTCACAAAAGAGGTAACAAGGAAAGAATATGTATGTCAGAAACAAGGGTATGCGTTGACAAGCACTTTGTTAGTCGTAAGGGAAGATAGTAAGGTTGCACTCGAACTGGGTGCAAGGCTAAACTTGCGATTTTGAAGGTAGAAGAGAAGAATAAGTACATTGTTGTAGGATTCAATGAGGTACACAACCATGACATGACCACGATTGATAAAGTCCATCTATTGAGATCTCACCGTAACTTAACAGAGTCTACAAAGGCCTATACTTGTACATATGAGCAAAGTTAATATCCTGTACATAAACAGGTAAGCCTTCTTGAGGTGCAAGTAGGGGATTGGAAAATGTTGGGTTTGTTAGGAGAGATGTCTATAATTATGCAAGGGACGTGCGTGGGGAGGTGATTGGGCATGATGCAGAGTCTTTGAAGAAGCATTTTTGGCTGAGCAAAGAAAAAATGAATCATTTTATTTCAATATGGAGGTAGATTCGGAAGGAAGGATGGGAAATGTTTTCTGGGCAGATGCAAGGTCAAGACGAGCTTATGGGTTTTTTGGGGATGTGGTGGTATTTGATACGACGTTCAACACGAACTACTATGGGATGGTCTTTGCGGCTTTGTTAGGCGTTAATAACCATAGGCAGACGGTGTTGTTTGGTTGTGCATTCCTAACTAGTGAAACCACGGATTCATTTGTATGGTTGTTCGAAGAATTCAAGAAAGCCATGCCAGGAGAGCCACCCAAAATGATCATCACTGATCAAGATGCAGCCATGTCAAAGGCAATTGCTTTAACTCTCCCAACAACATTCCATAGATATTGCATATGGCATATCTTGAATAAGTTTATGGAGAAACCCGGCATTGGGGAATGTTTTTCGGAAATGTGCAAATGCATATGGAGTATTGACACGAAAGAAGAATTTGATGCGAAATGGGATGAAATCATTACAAGCAATGGGCTGAAAGACCATCCGTGGCTGAGCTCGATTCATGCTTTGCGGGAGAATTGGGTTCCATCATATGTAAAACATGTGTTTTCGGCTGGGATGTCAAGTAGTCAACGGGCTGAAAGCTATCATGCATTTTTCAAACAATATATTAACCGGAAAAACACATTGATGGAATTCATTGTACGTTTTGAAAGAGCTCTTGGTTCACAGAGGCACAAGGAGTTAATGGCTGATCATGTTGATACCAATGAAAAACCTCCACTGCCATTTCGAACACCAATGCAACATCAAATGGCACGCATTTACACTCGGAAATTCTTGAAATGTTTGAGAGGGAAGACTTGAAGCCTTTTATGCTTATTCGAACTTGTAGAGCAAGATGAGACCAGTGCAGTACAAAGTAAGTGAGCGGGTAAATCCGGGGTGACATGGATGAAGGAGCTTGTGCATGATAAAGATGCCGATAAAGCTTATTGCAGCTGCAAAGGATTTGAATTTTGGGGTATTCCGTGCCGACACATCCTAGCATTTTTAAGAATGAAGAAGGTGGAGCACTTGCCAGACAATTACATAGTGAAACGATGGCTTCAAAGTGCAAAGTGCGGTGTAGTATATGATAAGAATGAGAAAGAAGTTAAAGATTGCGTGGACGGTTTGGTTTTGGTTAAGAGATCGAAACTTGGCAAAGTTGCAGGTGATTTGATAGATTCTGCTTTGTTGTGTGATGAAGGTTTTGAGTTGCTAGAAAATTCATTTGACGACATTCGTGGGAAGCTTACAAGGTTGTTGTCATCAAGAGCTCGTGTCGAAGAAGAACCCAATGGAGAGGTCGGAACTAGTTCTTCCCAAGTCGAATGAAATATCCCCATCGAGTAAAAGCAAAAGGGCGTGCGAGAAGAGTGAAAGGACAAAAAGAGAAGGCGGTGGAAGGACATAAACGGCGGTGCGGTGAATGTAGGAAGACTGATCATGATAGACGGAGTTGTCCAAAACTTGTGAGCGGGTAAGTGAATATGTAATTGTGCGGGTTTGAATTTTATACACGAAATGCTGTTGACTTGTTTATTTGTTTCGATGTTGCAGCTCTTCATCTTCCGACGCAGAAGTTGGTGCTGCGGTCGATGAGAATTTGCAGCCCATCGAGCACGCAGACAGGGAACCTACTATGACAGAGTCATTTACTGCAAGAGTTTGATTTCATTTACGGTCCCGGAGTTTGAATATTTGTTGATACCAATTTGCATCTTTTTGGAAACCATCTGAAACCGTTAGTGAATCTTATGTAAGTGCCTCATGTTGATCTTGAACTAAGGTATGTGAACAGCAACAATGAAACCGCCAAAAACAAAGTAACTTTTGTATTCGATAATTATTAAGTGTCACACACGTATCGCATGACTTACATTCGGACATAGAAAAATAAAATTCAAAAAACTACATTAAAGTCAACAATAAGTTATTTGAAGAGCCACTTAGTTATCAGCATCAGAGTCATCACTTGACTCAAAGTGGCCACGTTCCTCCCAATCTAGAATGCATTTGTCATTGTAGCAATCCTGGCACCACTCTAAATTTGGGGGTTTACACATGCAAACAATGGGAGATGCGGGCTTTGGGGGAGAAGGGGTCGGGACCGATAGTATTGAACATTGTCCGGACCTTCCTCGAATAGATCCTGCACGTCCACAAGGATGGTCGTGAACGGCACCATGCTTGCAATAATTATGTATAAGTCGAACTTGAAGGTGGATGTCCATCCTGGGGCTTTGGTGTTTTCAGAACGTGAAGCCAGTGTTTGAAAGGATTCGTTTGGGATTCATGCAATGTGGGTTTTATACACCTTTGCAACGGTTGCAAGGAAAATGAAATATGTATGTAAGGGAATCTTGAAACCATCACTATGTGCGATAATGTGTCAAAGAACCGAATATACGTGTCGATAATCTTGAAAAAGTTTATCGACCCACCGACAATTTTTAAAACCAAAAATTTGAGCAAGATTAGTAAGCTGAACTCTACTAATCCAGTAGTTAGTGATCGAAGAAATAAGATTGAACTCTAGTAATAACATAGAACCCAAGGCATGTGATAAGCAGATTTAAACCCGAATAAGGTGCACGTAAGTCGATCGGGCATAAACATGTAAACACAAACCCAGATCGGGCATTAACAAAAAACAAACAAGTGAATAACGATTGCCTAGCGATTGATATGGCTACCACCGTCATTATCGTTGGCTTTTGCTGGTTGGTGGCCTAGCTCGGTGGGTGTACACCACGGAGATGATTTCTTTGCAGCAGACGGAATTATGGCGTCCAGTCAATATCTTTGTGGACATCTGCAGCGAACCGTCGGAATTGCTCAAAACCTTCGTTGAAAGCCACAGACATTGCTTGCCCATGCTTGTCGCCTCCTTTGTGGATGCTCAAAGATTCGTATGTAGCATCCTCCTCGGTCATATGCAAATCCTCCGCTTTGAGCTTTCTTCTTAGGCCACGAATTCTGTGCTTCTCTTTTACGTAACGCGCTTTGTTCACTTGGCGCGTCAAATACGCCAACTTCTGCTCGGCTCCGACACACTTTTGAGTCCAATAATGGACCAAGGAGGAGTCGTGTTCCAGTTTGTTCTTCATATCATTTATTTCCACAGCAGGATCATCGGAGTCGCCTCGCTTGCCGAGGAGGTTGGAAGTGGCAGCGGTGGTAGAGGGGACCTTGGATAACCGGGGCATATTCCCATGACCCATCGGAGTCCCCACGATTTGCATTGCGGTCTGAACCGATTGACATGTTGACAAATCTTCAGTTTGTTCAGATTGGGGATTCGTTGTATGCACAAAACACAACTCCAATGAAGAGTCGGAAGAAAACAAGATGTTGAGTGCTAGCCTGAGCTCTTTTTATCCATGAACTCCTCTTTCTTTCTTTTTTGCTTCTCCTCAAAGTGTTTGGTCCTCTCCTCCAATACTTGGACAACTCAACGTTGATAATCAAGCTCTTGTTGTCACTCACATTTTCGTCAAAGTGTTTGCTCTTCTCCTTCAATACTTGGTATAATCCTGCTACAACACATGCACTACATTAACCCAAATATTGAAGAGAAAGCTATAAGATAAAACCAAATGACCCAACAAATCTGTAATCAAAGGTCAACAAAGAAACCATATTAACCAAATATAACAATAATTCTAAAAAAAGGGCACATTACTGCTGGAATCAATATGAAAAGCAAACCATTGAACTTGATTAATAAATTAGCAACATCTTACCCTTACATTGTTTGTAATTACTAGAAAGTCAGCTTGGTTTGTTCAAATTGATTGTAATTGGCTTAGTTGACTCCAAATCGTATACATTTGACTCCAAAAATTACTTGGAGAACCATAACCAATAGTAAGAGGTTCTGGTAGAGTGTTTGTTCTTCCATACAAAAGTCGGTTTATATATGTCTAACAAACTGGCAAATGAGGTAAAGTAATTTTGCATTGAACTCAGGCTCTTCTCCTTAGTGAAATTTAGCCCTACAAACAATTACAATTGTCCAGCAGCCAGTACAAACTGTAATTGCTAACAAATCAGAGACTCATATACAATGTCTTCACAACTAGAAATTCACATAACCTCTCTTGTTCATCGCAACCCCAAAAATACTTGCATATCTCTACATGGGAAAGCAGGCACCACAAAATTCCAGCTCATGAGAAGCTTCAAAATAAGAAATAAATGAAAATTATAGAATTTGTACACCAAAAGCTTACATATCTGAATTTAATCTCCATCCCTTGAAACAGAAAATGCATATAAGTGTAGTTCAATTTCATGCTTTTTCTCAATTGGTCAATATCATTTTCCCATTATTTCTTAATCTCTCTTTTTCCTTATGAAAGCCCATAACCTTTTTCCCATCAAAACCTTCTAATCCAATGCTGCCACCCCGGTAATACAATGAACATTATCTTGATAAACGGAATCATTTCATCTGCTCAACACATTGATATCAAAGACTAACCAAAAACTTCAATTGTTCTGGAAGTGTCAGAGTACGGACTTTTTATATTGCAGGCAAAAAGGCTGAAAAATGATTAATGAAGTAATCCCCCAAAATTTGGTTGTTTCTCTAAGACAATATTGAAAACTAAATTATGCCTCTGTTGTGGGGAAAAGTCCGCACGATATCCACCTTAAATATCAAAACTCCACATCTTCTAAAACGTTAATTACAATAGCACAATGACAACAAAAAGTAAATGAAGCTTCAGACTTATAGGACATATGATGCCTTCAATTGTACATCTTGAAAAGGAGATGGAAAACATGGAAACAAAACACATCTAAGAAAGATGATGCGCCAGAACTATATTAACCATTCACACAGGGGCCAAATCAGAAAATTGACCTCTAATTTCTACTGGCTCAAGCACTCTATACTAATTATCTTCATAAACAGTTATGAAAGAGAAGATCAGAAAAGCAAGCTAAAAAATGGTGCCCAATATAGAACAGAGCAATTCTACCATACACAAGGCAAACAAATTTATCAGCGAAGAGAAAAGGACAGGATTTACATACCCAAAAGATCACTAGATGGAAGAGAAGGATGGAGGGTTTGGGTTGGAGAGAGAGGTCGAGAATTTGGGGTCGAGATGGCGAAAGAGAGAGAGAGGGTTTGTGGTTAGGTTAGGGACGAGAGAGAGCCCAATTTCGAAGGACTAAAACCGCCAAATGAAAATTTTGTGAAAAGCAGTAGCTTACGCGAAAATAATTTTATGGATTGTTTAAGATAAAAACAATAAATAACAAGTTTATTTATTATTTCACTTTTATGAATTGTTTTAAATAAAAAGATAAATAACAAAAAAGAACACATTTCACCATGTCATATGGCCACATGTCGAAATGCTGACAGAGAGCCTTTAAAAAGCTAACACATGTCAATATTTTATATTTCGACTATTTCCCTACAATTTAACTTCTAAAATTCATAATAAATAAATAACAAATCAGAAAAATACATAAAAATTCCTAGGAACTCCTTGTGCCATTACACAACTGGGGAAGCTATAAATCATCGAAATCGCTTTTTCAACTCACTTTCGTATGAAATTTCATCTGATGTGACAATACAGAGTGTACACTTCATCTTCGAAATATGGTTTGAACTCGCTTTCCTTTCAACCGTAGCATTATGTTTTGCAAACCTTTTCCATCTATTTCCTTCATGTTCATTCTATACTTTAAAATAACACAACTATCGGTTACATTTGCTTCGTATGCAAATATTGGGAAAAATTAGTCTTATTTTCTCCTTTCAAATGACACACATATTATCATTATTGTTATTTCCTTTGTCAAATTATATATTTTTGAATCAACTTTCCAGCAAAACACAAACACGTTTTTTTGCTGTCAATTATTTTCACTGTATCCTGTAGGTGTTTTGCAAAGTACAAGCATTTTGTTAAAAATTCTTTTCATTGTAGATATTTTGCAACACACAAATACCGTTTTTTTTATAAAAAAAAAAATTTATTTTATCTGTAGGTATTTTGCAAAACACAATCACTTTTTTAATATAATTCTTTTCACATGACTTCTTGTTTTGACAGCCAATTATTTTCCGTATAGGTATTTGCTGTTTTGTAAATTTTTTTTTTTTGGATTCCATCTCCTATATTTTGTATTGTCATTTTCAATTGTATCTCATGTGTCTTGTACTTTTATGTTGCAGTGTACCCTTTTTCTTATTGTAAATCAATAATTAAAATTTTTTTTATACAAAAAGTAAAACATTTATGATAAACAGATACAAAGCATTTATGACTCCAAATTAGGGAGTATGGTTGGAGTTCCAATTTTTTTAGAGAGCTCCTAAAATAGCTTTTCTATGTTTTTAGCTAAATTTTAGCTAAGAAATAGGGAGCATTATTGTGGATGCTCTAAGAGATCCAATCAATGCTAAAAACTATCCTTCCTTTTAGGCATTTTGTAAAGACAAATTTTTCCTTATGTTGACAGAAAATAATGTAAACAAACTTCAATTAAAGCATACCCATTTAGCTTTACAAAAGTACGGATAATAAACCAAAAGCGCTTTCCCATATTTTTCACTCGCTTCTTTCTTCACATCTTACGACTTGGATACATATAAGATACCATCTGAAGTGTCTAAAGCAAAATGATTAGACCTTGAGGAGCGCACACAAACTTGGAACAAACGCAGTCAAAATGAACCACCTATTTTTTCCAAACAAAGTTACTGAAAATAACCAAAATGAACGTTGTCAAGCGATGGTTTACTCCATGGTGATTCCGTCCCAGTTGTAGCTTGGGACAACACATTTTGCATCTTTGTCGAACAGGTCAAACCCTTTACGTGCTTGTGTTTCCCTCATCTGCCGCCTCATTCGACCCCCGAACCTTCGAAAACTTTTTCATGTCACAAGCCTAACCCTCGGTTTCATTATTTTCACCGATCGAAGGTGCAATTTCGCTTGACTTTTCTCCTTCCCCAATGTTTCTTGATACCATCTTAGACGTATCTCCGACGCTTTATTTCAGTCTTCAACGCATCGTACCGCATCTGGTCGATATGACCTGCATCATCGTGGTCCTCAGATGAAAAGTTTATGGATTTCGCAGGTCCTACAGGAACATCTTCAGCGTTCTTCTTATTGTGTGACATAGGCTCTGCATATTTTGGTGGAGTTGTTATAAGTATTGGGGGGATTTTCGTAGGTGAACCCATGGTGAGTTGAGGGTTGTTTGGACCAACTGGTGGTGCAATGTGAGGTAAAATATATCACTTTGTTATTTATACAGCAGTCCCCTTACTAATTTTCCCGCCAAAATTAATTTGTTCACTTGGACTGGGGAGCGGCCACTTTAGATACCTAATTTCCGTGGTGATGTCATATTTGCATTATTAGTATCAGACACAGTTGTTTCATTTTCTTTACAGGTGATAATCACACAAATTAAGTATCATATTTGCGGATATTTAACTGTTAACGCGGCGCGGTTGAAATGTAAGTTACCTTCAGAACATGTGATGTCATATTTGCATTATCCTTATCATAAACACAGTTTTCGCTTTTCTGTACTGGTGATATGTGTTCATATTTAGTTCCATATTTGGCAATATGCAACTGCTTACTTGGTCATGTTAAAATGCAAGTTACCTTCATACGTGGTGATGCCATTTTTGCATTATTAGTATCATATACATTGTGATAATTGAGTTTACTGTTAATGGTGCGTTGATATTTAGTTTCATAGCTGTGCTGATGTGATTTTAGCATAATAATTATCACGAAAAGCCCTTTTAATTTTGTGACTGCTGACGGTGATAAGTAGTTTAATAAATGCTGTAAATAGGGCAGCGCGCGAACACCAATTCCGCGCCTCCACCTTCATCGATGAGTGTGAAGTGTCCTTTCACTCTCACCGCTTGGGAAACGAATACAATAATTACTGATCTAAACCCAAAGTTGTCTTCGTCCTTTGTAAAGTGGGTCACGCCGGTTGGGTTCATATAATAATCCGGCACTTTGTTCTTTGTCCACAAACGACACCTTCAATATTAAATCCTCCAGACACCCTTTTCCCTTTTCAGTCCCTCTTCTCCAACAACCCAGGATGGATATTCCATAATTGGCATGGTTTAAGGTGCTGCTCATGGTTGCAAAGCGAGTCCTCACGAAGATCTCATGCGACATGGCGGGAACATGCAAGATATTTCAACAAATGCTGAATGATCCCGAGGTTTGGACAACCGTGTCAGAGATAAGTACCGGTGGCATGAGGACTGGTACGGGTTTGATGAAGGCAAAATTGTTGAGTTCTTGCAAAAATGCAAACAACATAACAATCCAGAAATAATTTACAAAGAAGCTATTCATGACTTCTTCCTATTGAAAGATGATGAGGCGTCAAGAACTGCGGGTGGCGGCTATGGCAGGGCATAAGGAAGCCTCGTACCTTGTTGGCTTGCTAGGGCTGTTGAACCCTAGCGAGGGGAAGGAGAATGCGATGGAGTTTTTGTGCCATCTCAAAGAAAACGAAGCAATCGAACAGCCAAGCTTGCAGGATTCAATAATCTATTGATCGCTTGATTATACAATGTGTGGGATCGTGACTCCTCCTAGACTTGCAAAGTTTACTGCAGCCGAAGGTTTTTTTCAAGACTGCATTCACCGTGAGGGTAATCGGGAGTGGTATCGCTTATGGGACCGCAGGGGCGAATACTGCACAACGTAGATGCTTGGAACCGCTGTGAACCCCGCAAATGGAAGAGGGAGGTTTTCTGCTTCAGCGAACTCCGATTGATGACTGCGTGGATTTAAGGTCTATATACATGGTATGATAGGTGTTTTATTAAAAATTTGTGTTTTTGGTTTTTAGTTTTTATATGTAAAGGTGAAAGCGTGTGAACTTCGTATTGTTTTTATTTTTATTTGAAGTCCATTTATGGTTTTGGGTCCTATATCGTTTCACTATGTGGTCTCACATGGTGAATTGCTGGTTCATATCCCCAAACAGTCATTCATTAAAGATGACAGACAAGCATACGACAGGAGGTTGCGTGTTGTCAACCCGAAAAGGGATTATCCTTTCAGTCACTTCATGACAGTGGAAGTCCGAGACATGCTTGATCTTCTAAGATACTACGATGATTCCATAAATACCCGAAAAATTTCCCCTAATTTCCTGATTTGTCCCGCATATGAAACTATATTTGCAACAAAACAGAAGTGTAATTAAGTCATCTGGTAATCCCTTTTCACTAATTGTCCTTGTATTATAAAGTAATTATAGACTATGCCATCTACCTTACTTGTCAAATCCCTTATTTTTAGCATTTTTATTTAATTGATTTGAATTTGAGTATATAAAAACATTTAAACCAAAAATAATTTAATGGAAACACACCAATATACATAAATAACATAATACGTATAATAATATTATAACTAAACAAACAATTATAATATATACCTAATACAAATTATTTTTATTCTCAAAAAAGTATTGATAAGGTATTTGTTTGTTGGAAAATTATGGTGATACATGCTCCAAAAAAAAACCGACATGTCTACATGATAGGTTAATTGATAAGGACATATTTATGTAGAAAAAATAGGTACATTCTTTATGTTCTTCACTAATTTTATTAATTTACCTATATTTTTTATGTTCTTCACTAATTCTTTATGTTCTTCACTAATTTTATTAATTGACCTATATTTTTAAGTACAACGATTTACTTATATTAAAAAAATAAAAAAATAAAATAGGTACATAATAATTTTGAATTTAAAAAAATTGGTACATTCATCTATAAACAAAATTTGCATTAAAGAGAATTGGTAACATATGATCGAATGAAAATTGAATATATTGCAACAACAACAAAAATATTCCAACGACAAAAGAACATATAGAAACTAAATTGATTGTAAAATAAATAAATAAGAACATTCAATGTCACCAATTTGGAAAATAAAAAATTCAACATTAAATTACAATAAATCAGTTGAAAATAAAGTTAATAGTATAATAATAAATCAACACAATTAATGGAGGAAAGGTAAAGTGTAATGAGGGGTATTTTTGGGACCTAAAAAGTACAATAAATTAAATTTGTTGCTTAATTAGGTAATTGGCTTAGTTGGTTCCTAGTCATTGAGTTTTTCTTATAAAAAGCAGGATTTTATTTATAGAAAGATAACATGATGGATTTGTCCATTATTTTGATTATAACCATCTACGACATTTCCCAATTATTTTTGGATTTGTCCAGCAATTTATAGGATTTCTGCACCAAACAAAAACAATTTGAATCCCATAGTGCGGAAATCCCTTTTCGCTAACAAAAAGAATTACATATCAATTTCCACAAAAAACATTTTGCCAACTATTAACCCAAAACTCCTGACGATGTATTGAACCCCACACAGAGTTAGGAAATTTCCCAAATTTTTCTGTAATTTTCATGCATTTTTAACGATTTTTGGGAAAAAACTGAATAAAAAATACAAGAAATGCCAAGTGGAGGCGCTGGAGTGGGGAGTCGCAACCACGACCGCCACGCGTCGCATTCCCATGCCGCCACACGCCATGTTTCAAATTTTTAATCATTTCCACTTAAATATTCAATTAAAAATCGAATTTGAGGGTGAAAAATTCCCGAAAAATTCCTCGATGATCGGGACGAGATTTCCTTCGATGACATTTAGGGTTTATTGTGGACTCGCTTAGGGTTAAAAATATTAAACCAATGCTTTTCTTTCCCACTCATGGGTTAGGTTAACAAATAAAAAACATTCCTGCAAATTTTGAATTTGCCGCCACGATCACGGATTGTTACGACCAAAACAGGACAATTCAAACTTGAAACTCCATCTTAGTTCTCCCCAAAAATATAATACAATTCCTTTTCAGAATTTAAGGAAAATTTTTGGGGGTTTTCAGCAAATTTTTGGAAGGGTTGTCATCTTACATTATCTTCATTTTCCCTTATGGGCAAAGCCATGTCGAATTCTTCAACACACACTCAAGGAAAGAGGTGTCGCACTGCACTGCGAGATGGTTATGCTAATTTCCAAATCTGAAAGGAATATGGGCATACCGTATTGGAAGTGCTTCACAACATATGTAAGTATTATCTTCCCTAAGCCAATAACACTAACTCAGATCGGCCATTGCCTAAGCCAACGAAAATTGCTATAGAGTAGAAGAATTGGGTCCGACATTGTAATCCGAAACTGAAAAATGTAACTTTATTATGTTTTTAGGGAGCTACAAGGTGTAGTGGCTATGAATGGGTGACTGGAGGCAACATGGCAACTGAATCTCAAATTCAAAACCAGCTGGATGTGAAGGAACTTAATGCATATGCCGAAGTCATCCGTATAGTGAAGGGCATTAAAAATATCCTCCTACTGTTGTTAGTTCTCTCATTTCTGAATTTGGCAGTTCAAGTGATGAAGAAGTAAGAAACTTTTTGCGTTTGGAAATCTTCAAGCAATTTCACGTATATATTTTAAAGCGTGTTCTGTTTTGGCTTTCAAGTATATATTTTGTAATTTTCTAATCCGGACAGCTATGAAATATGAAGAAGTGTTTGCAAATGCACTATTATGAATTAATCATTGAGCATAATAAGGATATGAAATTTTGAACGTTTGATATGCCTGCATCTTGAACTTCACAATCTTGTTTGCCGTAAACAAGAAACATTCCTATTTATTCCACATTTGCAAAAAAAAAAGTGTGGCACCATTTACGGTTTATGGTTCAAAGATAGTATCAACAACATGTGTTCAAGGTTTCAGACAGGTTGTATTTGAACCAAAAAAAAATTAACTTATTCTTTAATTTGAAGTCAAAAGGGGAGTTGGATCATAAAGAAGAGTTTGGTCATTAACAAGTAAGAGTCAAAACTACCTTTTTCAAAACCTTCGTACAAACGGGAAAGATGCCCTCAAGCATGCGAACAAAGCTCTTTGAGCTTCCTTATATTATAGAAAGGTTAGTTACGTATCTCGCGAATTGAGCCAA
This sequence comes from Prunus padus, assembly GCA_024362665.1. Lineage (NCBI taxonomy): Eukaryota > Viridiplantae > Streptophyta > Magnoliopsida > Rosales > Rosaceae > Prunus > Prunus padus. The sequence continues at coordinate 24,912,341 of JANFAM010000014.1, read as the reverse complement.
TACCAAGCTATATGAATTTCTTTAGTTCAACAACTGTTACCTACATAATTACAAACCGCCCACTCAGTGAAATGAAGTTTGCAAGTTCATATACTACACCCACTCGGTTATGTCATATTGCCTCTCCTAATTAATCACAGGTTCCAATATCCCCGCAACAATCGCACAATGAGCTTCAACCGATACAAGGGCATGGCATGAGGGGAAATATTGGCTAGGTCTACATTGGAGGTCAGAAACTCGCAGATTTGAGAATGTACATCCCACACGCCCACGAAACATATCGAAGAAGTTGTCATTCATTGTACAACAAAAGCGCACTTTCATAACACAATGTGTTTAGGTCGAATATGACTCACTCGCCTACTTGTTGGGGTGCATCCAAAACGCGAATAACTGGCCACTCACTTTTGCGAAGTAGACCGTCGCCAATATATCCACTTCGTGTAACAACCGGGCAAGATTTTGGACACCGGCTGCACAGCCCGTTGTATGGCTTGAGTTACGCACAGATCTACTTTTGAATCATATGCCCTTATCTCACACCCTTTTAAATCGATCACAAGTAAGATCCAGTGCTTACGCCTTTGTAGGTTGAAGGGCAAAAACTTGATTCACAAACGACCATGATTTAGCCAACCTATGCCCTTCACCCTTCACCATTCCCAGAGACCGTTCTTTGTCGCCCCTCGTCCTTTCCCATATACGACTTCATTTGCGTGTAATCTAAGGCACCACATTTCTGCATAGTGGCACACGAGTTATGCATCATAACGGATACGGAATTTCAAAACAAACAATGCTTATGAAATAATACAGACCTGAAAAGTGGTGTCCGATCGTCCCAATCGAGAACCCACCCACTTGCCGGACACTGTTGTGCCGCTCCCGTAGCAAATGCAAGGCCATGTCAATGTTCTACATAAAAGGGTTGTTTCCATTAGTAAATCAATAAATTACTACATAGCAAGGGCTTATCGACAAAATCCCAAATCAATCAATGCTTACCGAGTCATCCAACCAACCATCCTTGGTCAAAGAACCGAACAAAGAAGTTATGCGAACCTTCCATAGCTTCGTCTCCACATAACCGCACATGTGAACTATATTTGTCAATCATTGTTATTATCAATTCCGTTTCACGGTGACTCAATAGGTAATCATAATAAACGATTTACATTTCACTACGGACGGGCAAAGGGAACTTACTTTACTTCTTGTCCCCATTCCCACTGAATTTTGCCACCTCCATAAGGGAATCACGAGGAACAGGCCTTAGGGGTCAGCAATTGTGTCCTTGAAATATCGGGAATCTCCCGACCTTGCCATGGAGTTTCCCTTACCACGCCTTTGGCCTCTTCGTCCACAGGACCAAGAGTCCGACTCCTTCCCGACCCTCTTTCGCCCCACCCCAACTATAATATCTTCGCCACATTCACCCTCCGCATGATGGACATATCAATCCTTCGAGGAGGATTCGTAAGGAATTTAACAAGGGTGACACACACCACATCCGGATCATCCCAATTTATATCCGGGTTATATACTGCACCTCTTCTTTCGCATTTTGTACACACTCCTCTCTCGATTCGGCTACTCCACCTTCCTCGGTTTTATCACTCTCCTCTCCAAAGCATCCTCGGTCTCATGTCTCTCCTCTCCGGCATCCTCGGTCTCATGTCTCTCCTCTCCCGCATCCTCGCCTCTCCAACATTTTCAGTCTTATGTCTCTCCTCTCCAAAGATCCTCATTCTTATGTCTCTCCTCTCCAAAGCATCCTCACTCTTAAACCTCTCCTCTCCATCATCCTCACTCTTCCTGGCCTCTCGCATGACTGGTACACTTTTCCAAGCGTAAAACTCTCTCCTCCAGCTCACCCTTCTCACGGTGCAATACGCAACCTCATTCCTCAATCGCTGCACAACAGAGTTTAATTCATCAAGGTCCTTACATACCGCGGGCTACATTAGGTGCATCACATTCAGGAACATCTGATCCCCAACTCCAATATGGTTGCCTCATCTCCAATTCACTTGGTCGTAAGAGCCGCATGATAACAGTGTCAAACATATACGATTAATGTGTCATATACAATAGTAAACAGCTTTCCTCATGAAACCAACATACTATTCAAATCAATTATTAACTACACACCTATTTGCTTTGAAATATATAAGCGTTCAGCTTTCTAAACTCAGGCATTTTATCTGTGGATTCCCACCGGCAAATTCGAGGGACTAATGCGGTTCGTCAACCCGCCTACAATATCTAAGGGGGAATTCCCAATTCAGCAATTAATTCATACGCCCAAATCTACAACAAATAGATTATCAAAGTCAGTACTTTGTTACGAACTTAAATTTTACAAACACTAATTTTGAACTAAATCATACCGAAAGCATAGCTCAATCCCTTTATATTCCATGCAGGTCTGTTAATTCTTTTAGGCTTCTCATCCTCCACGTTTTTCTTCCCTTTTCTCATAGAACTCCGCACCGCCTTTTTCGCTTTTTCTCTCCTTTCCCCTTCCCATCCTTGTCTTCATCTCTCTCTTTCTTCCAGGAACAAACAACGAGTATCTTGCGAGACACTCAAACGATATAGATCCCCACAGATATTTGTTGAATTCATCCATTTTATGAACCAAATGTAAATAGTCCTCATTTATCTTTACATTTTGGGGTTTACCCATTATCACAAACTCCACAAAATACAGCAGTCCCAATTTAAACGAGTCCTCGCTTCCTCTTTCGGACTTTAGGAATGCATTTTCTAAGTCCTGGATTTTATGGAGTCCCAACAGTGCCCAAAACAGCTCTCTCTAAATCTTTCCATTAGCGACTCACCGAAATGCGCCCCAAAATTACACAGGATTGTTTGCGCCACACACAGATTATTCACCCGTGCGAGAATAGACCTCGACTCAGGAAACTAAGCTCAAACCCACAATCCATTTTATACCTGCAATGTACACCTTTTGCTTAAGAAACAGAATCGATACGTGCTCACAATATTATGACCATATTAACATACGAAGTGATACCTACTCACAATATTATCTATACATTTTCAAACCTACAAACACTATTTTCAATACATTACATACCTACTAACAGAATTTTCAACATTTCAAGTTACAAAACTGATACACTATTTTGAACACATTACATAATTGATACCTACTAACAGAATTTTCAACATTTCAAGTTACAAAGCTGATACACTATTTTGAACACATTAAGATACATAATTTCATCAACAAACACTGATTCCAACAAATTCAGATACGTAATTGGTACCTACTACAAGATGCATTGCTCCTTATGCATCCCAAATCATCTCATATTCAAGAGTTAAGATTCAATTTTCTCTTATGCGTTCTACTTCTACCGGTACTTATTATTATTTGTTTTCCAAGCCCCATTAAATCCCTAAAATTATGCCCTACACTCACACCACTACATGGCCAAAGCAGGATTACAATGAGGAGCAGGATGAAGATTCCTCGAATTTTACGATAACACAACAAACAACCAGAATGCAAACAAAAATACGAAGTACAAAACACAACACAAATTACTCGTGCCAATTTATATTTTTGCAAACACATCCATACACAGACAGACTACTTTTACCCAGAAAATCAAGCCCTCAAATCCACCCTAAAATCCTAAAGCAATTTAAATTAAGTGAGTGCAATATAACATGCAAACTTTAATATCAAAGAGAGAGAGGGAATTCGGCGTAAACGCACCGATTCGAGGCGTTCATAAGAGAATTACTAGATGACGGAGGTTACTGACGGCAGAAGAGCAAGTCAAAGAGAAACAAGACACCAAGGAGTTTACGTGAGAAGAGATGAGGAATAGAGAACTTGATGTCTGGTAGGTATTTGGGTGTTATGACTAGCGTTCATTCACAACTCCATTGACAAGAAAGGCGCCATTTTTCTGGTAGTTATTTGGGTGATATGACTAGGGTTCATTCACAACTCCATTGACAAGAAAGGCGCCATTTTTTCGAACTAAGCGCGACTTGACACCTCTCGCTAAGGGGAAATTGTAGCCTACTCGTATGCACCCTAAGCTTGCTTTTTCTCTTCAACCGTTCAGATGCATTTCAATGGCTGGGATAGATTCTTATATAATGTTCTCACATAAGCGTTCTCACCGATCCGAGTCGTCCGGATGGGATGCACTTGGGGCTTCAAATGATATAGCCCAACTAGAGCTAGCTCCATATATGGAGACCCAGTTAGAGGCATTGAGCCCAGTGGGCCCCATACACTTCAATATTGACGCCGAAGTCTTCCATTGTTCTAGGGCCGGTCAGGTAAGGAAGCCTCACATGACATGGGCCATAAAATAAAACTTTAGGTAGTACACTGAGATTGGAGAGGTTAAAATGAGGGCTTAAAGTGAGAAGAGCAATCTAACTATCACAAAGTACATTGGGGGGTCCACCGTCCTTTTAATGGTGAGATTGCTCTCCTCACTATACCTCCTCACTTTAGCCCTTATTCTAGCATCTCCCAAACTGAGATATGGTGTCAACCTCAACTTAGCAAAGTTAATATTTTTATTATCAAACATTATTAGGGAAGTGGATTCAAACTCAAGAAGAGCTCTTGAGCATGACTGTCACATTGTTATGTAATGTTACTAATTTACATGTTATGATGTGGTACACGGCAAAGTTGATCTATCATGAACTAGAGTGTAACATTAACAAATAAGTACATATTATAGCATGAATGAATTGCTCATAATTAGTAGAGTTACAAAACTCCACGATTCTTTTTAATGGAAAAAACCTACACGATTTAAGATTTTATTTCATTATTTTGTAAGATTGTTGTTAAATGAACAATTTTGAACAGTAGCTGTTGGATGGCAACGACTCATTCCCAGCAAGTGACACGCTTCCCTTAGCTTTCCTTCATGTGGCTGACATCCTTAGCCCACCTCTTCCATTCCTTCACATGGTTGCAAGTTGGCTTGAATTTGGACCCCACGAAAATTACAGTCCATGTAATAGATGGATTGGTATTTCGCTTGGATTGATAATTTGACCTGTTTGTGTACATGGTTAGAGAAGCATTTCGATCAAAATTTGACATTTGGCTTGGAAGATTGGAGATGCCCTAACTAATCACTAAGGAGCATAATTAGACTAGAAATTTTAAAAAGAGTTCTTTTTGTTAAAATTTAACTGAAAAATATGAAGCGTGACGAGAGTAGAATGATTCAAAGGCCATAGCTATATAAAATCTAATTTCCTTGTACATTATTACTCCATGGTTTATAAAAGAAAATGCAAAATGATGACACCCTCCACTAACACTCGAACATTGAAAACACAGTTGGCAAACTACTTGTCCAAAAAAATTGATGAATGATTGGAGAGAGAGAGAGAGAGAGAGAGAGAGGATTTGTTTTTCTTTCCCCCACATCGTCACATGGAGATGCACTCCATACATATTGCCATGTGGAGTGTATGATGGATGCCGAATTGGAGATAACAAAATCATGTTCCTCAATTCCGTCTCAAACTGTCATTGGTCAATGGCGACAAGTTGTTAATTAACATACTTGCTCTGCATGACGCGGTCCCTCTCAAATGTCAATTATATATATATTTTTTAACATCTAAATGCGCGTTGAGCTTAGCTGCACCACCGACTATGTACTCCATTTTCTCCAATCCATTTTGCCTTAATTTTCAATTTGGGGGGCCCCTAAACCATGTGAGTTCATCCCATAAATCTTTTTCTTGGTCAATTTAGTTTGATGTGAGGTCATGGATCTTAAGTAGGGCAGTTTACTACCAAAAAACAATCTTATTCGATGTAGAAGTAAGGATACTTAATTTGACCACTTTTTTCTTTATCAACTTCAGCCGATTGACAATTAATAGATCGCCACGTGTGTGATAGCAAAATTCCTTTGGGATGAATTAAATCAAGAACTTCACTCCACTTTAATCACTCCTCGAAAATTACATGCAAAATAGTAATAATCAATCGGATAAACACTGGTGTGGTGTTGGCTAAGGGCCCTCCGATGCTTAAGTCAGAAAAATTATCTCATGGGGATTTGCCGAATTGACAGTGTGTTTTTCATAAAAGTTGTATGAGGATTTTCTGAGAGAAAGAGAAAGAGAGAGAGTCAAGAGTTGATTGTTCTCCCCGCCTTTTCGAATTGGATTTCCTTTTTGGTGTGTGATCCTTGATTGAGAGAGTCAAGAGTTGATTCTCCTTCCCCCCTTTTCGAATTGGATTGCCTTTTTGGTGTGCTGGTAGCTTGGGTTGGAGTTGGCATCTCAGGCCATTCAGTTCCCATTTTTTTTCCATCACAAATTATGGTTTTTGACTTGTGAATTTCCCCCATTTTGCAATTGCTCAGCCATCATGTCATCTGACGAGGGAAGTTGGTCATTAGGTTCACAAGCGCCCATGTATTTGTGGGGTGGCTCTCAGGTGTTTAAGAAGAGGTTTTGTGGCCCACTTGCACCGTCTCACGAGTGGGCGCACTTCCAAAGGTGGTGGACCCAGTTTGATTTTTTCATACTGGATGACGTGCATGTCAAGTTGGCAGAGCCTTCAACGGATGATGTGGCTCGTACGAACCCGAATGATTTGGATGCGAGGATCGTCACGTTCTGCCCATGTTACTTCTCTTTGGGCTTCGATTCCCGATGTCAGTGCACTCCGAACGTCTACCAGACGGTCATATACTTTGACAACCTGAATCGCTTCTTCAAGCTCAGCTTGACCTTGGGGAGTTTTTCTACTTCTTCGAGGTAAGACACTGCGAGAAGTATGCCCAGCTTTGTGCACGCAAGGTGAAGCTATTTGACAGCCTTAGCGCCGGTGATCATGCGTGGAGTACTGACGTGCTAGTGGTCAGCGAAAAATAGGAAGGAGAGGCAGATGACGGTCCTCAAGTTCCCATCCCCTACTGCCATGGCATGTCACGATCTGTTGATCTGCTTCAATTTCATTTGAATTCATTAATGTGTGGCTAACTGAAATTTGTCGTATACTTGCAGAGGATGACATTAGGAAAAAGCTCGATCTCGAACCGACGTGGCTAAGATCCGTCAAGCCATGAACATCCTTGCGAAGTTTCGCGAATGGCGTTGGCTGTTGAGCAAGTACTGAAGGAAAGCACGTGGTCTTCCCTCAGCTGGAGATGTTGAGAGGTGGTAACTACATGGCCCGACTCGGATGATCAGCCTGACGAACTGGAGGAGTCCTCGACCAAACTTCCTAGAAAGAGGAAGGCTGCTCCCAAGCTTTCCAGAGATGAAGCAGCGACCTCAAGAGTAAGAGATGTGTCTCCGTTAAGAAAGAAGTGTAGACTTCCTTCTGTTGTGATCAAGTCTTCTTTGAAAGAGATCTCGTCCGCTTAGAAAACTAAAGCGAGAACTGCTTCTTCGTGGTCTAGCAAGGTGAAACAACTTGTAGGCGTAGATAGCAAGAAGATTGGTGGCATGTAGAACATTCTAGATGGCTCGTCTGTCGAGAAGCAGAGGGTTGTTAACTTTACTCACAGGAGTACAAGTTGTGTTCATTAGTCAAGGGATGAGGATCGAACTGGGAAGGCTGCTCCTCTATTTGGCAAGGGTGCGCCATCTGCTGAGTTATGAGAAATCAAGCATGGAGCTAATCTAAAATTGTTGACTCCTTTCGAGGCAAGGATGAGTGAGAAAGGTTCAACAAGTGCATGAATTGATGGCCCAAAGCTTGACAAGCCTGGCTCTACTAAGGATGCGTTCGTGTCTGAACTGCTCAAGGCGAACTTCTTATTGAGATCGTCTACTTGCACCAAACTAGTTGATCATATACATTAGGCTAGCGATCTTGGCGCATTTTCAAGCCTTTCTCCGGAGAAGTAGAAGGATGTCGTTGTCGCTTTGCTTAAAAAATGAGGATTTTTGCTGCTAAGGCTATCTAGTTGGCCCATCTTCTACTCAACTCGAGGAGTTGGAGTAGAAGAATGTTGATTTGACTGTCATGCTCTCAACCGAGCAAGTCCGCCATGAGATAAAGATGTTTGACTTGAAGAAAAACATGTCCCTATTGAAGGGTTCTCTTACTCTGAAAGACAATGATCTCGTTTCTTCTATTGCTGCCCTTTATGAGCAAAAGGAGGCCTACTCTAGTCTCAAGGGCTAGTTTCCTGACATGACCTGTAGTTATGACAAGCTGGCAAAGTTCAATACTTATCGAGAAGCTGCCAAGGGATCCAAGTCTAAAGTTGTTGTCGATGCTGATGAGACTGTGGTTGATAAGCTTGTAGTCGAGGAGAATGAAGCCAAGGAGGGCGCATCTGATGAGAAGCTATTCAACCAAGTTGTTTTGATCATCTACTCTTTGGGTTAACTAGTTGACTGCGAGGCCGAGGTATGCTTTACTGGTAGGATCAATGGGAGAGAATTGTGTGAAGTCCAATTGCTCGCAGCCTAGGGTTTTATTAGAAATGTGCCCGGGAGCCTTGAACGTCAAGCGTGGCAGCAGAGGAGGGAATGAATGTAATTGTTCCAAGATGGAGTCGTAGTTGGCGGCGGCCAAGAGGTTGCCGTGATGGGAGGTTGCGGCCTCGTCTTGGGTTTGAGGCTCGGTCCCGGCTGTGAAGCCGTGATGGTGTTCCACGGTTCCAAACGCAAGGCCGTGCGGGAGGTGGTTGATCCCAGCTGTGGGGCCATGCAGCAGCAAGGGCGCCCCAGTGTGCAGCAGCAAGGGTGCCCCATCAGTGGGGCAGTGAGGCAAAGATGTGGTCTCAGCTGTGGGGACGTGAGGGGGAGGACCATTGCTCATTGCTAGGGGCGTGAGGTGGAGTCGTAGTATCCACCATGGGGCCGCGAGATATATGGCTTTGATCTTTCGCAGATTGAGTCGTCGCAGCAACCTTCCTTCTCGTACGTACATTTCCGGCCATGGTTTGGAAAGCCTTGAATGAAAAGTGGATGGAAGGAATCAGATTCCTTGGATTTGAGAGCAACGAGTTGAATATAATTCGATACTCTCAATGAAAGCACCAATTTGTTTGTGCAAATAAATTCACGGGAGAATATTCATGGATTGATTCTTCCACTCTTTGAACCTCCTTCCTCTTCTTCTTCGTCGCTCCTTGTAAAATAGATTGGAGTCAACAGACCATACCCGGGGGGTGTTGGCCAAAGGCCCTTCGATGCCTAAGTCAGTTAGATGATCTTTAGGAAGATACGAAAATAATGGAAAAGTCTGAGTTCTCTCATCGGGAGAGCCGAGTGTGAGGGTGGCTAGAGCTGTGAGGGAGGGATTTTTCTAGTGTTTTAGAATTTTAGAATTACCTCAAATGTGGTGTGATGCTAATCTATTTATAGCCTCATTCCTTGCTAGGGTTTGAAGAATAATCCTTATTTAATTAGGATTATTCTTACCCAAAAATAGGTGATGGGAATAATAAAGGAGATTTGGTGGAAATCTCATTCTTGATTTGGGGAGATACGCCACGTGTCACCCATCTATTGGTTGCCGAAAATATGTGTTCCCACAGTATTTATTTGTATGTTACTCTTATATTGATATTTTAAGACTTAAACATTAAAAACTGCAATGTAGTGTGTATTTTTATGTTACTCTTATATTTATACAACAAAAACTGCAATGCAATGCGTTTTTTTTTATGTTACTCTTATATTGGTAATTTTAGATGTATAGAATATAAATGGCAATGCAATGTGTATATAATTTTTTTGAGGACCTTTCCTATTGAGAGGGGCGATAATATGCTAAACTCACACACACACACACACGAATCCTAGGACTCGAACCCAAGACCTTGCTTGGGGGGAGCTATTACTCCAAAATCCAAACCACTACACTAGTAGGTCCTTTGCAGTTGTATTTTTATGTTACTCTTATATTGGTATTTTTAAGCTTATATAATAGAAACTATGACAAGACCCGACCCTAATTCCGCTTGAATCCTCGGTCAAGCCCTCGTCCGTGTCCGACATCCGTCGGTGCTCCACACACTTGACCATTTTGCCCTTTAGTGAAAGAAATCAAGAAAATCCAAGTTTTTATATGTTTGACTTCTCGCCAAAATCTCGGCAGCACCTCCTCGTAATTGGCCTGGCCTCAAAGTAAATACATCTCGCAACAAAGACAATTTTATAACCACAACCTCCAGCAAGCACAAGTTAAGGTTCACACACCAACAGAGATAAAAGGTACGGCCTCAGCCTCACAAACAGCTTGGGCAAGTTCAGAGCTACTAAAGTACTTAATTTACAAAGTTCTTCTGGTCGTGAACCCTACACAGTCGAGGGATTTTGGTGGTGGTGCTTAGCTACACCCACAAGTACTGGGGCGAAAACATTTGAAAAAGTGAGTGGACCAAAAGAAGGTTTTTGAAAAATTGAAAATCAACAAGTTAGCCCCCTGTTAAAAACATTAGAAACAATTCTATAATCAAACAATAAATCAAGGCATGCATATATAAAAACATATTTATAAAATTCATCAAAGCTAAGAATTTCTTATTCATAAAAAGAAATATTAACAACTCAAACTTTCTAAAATCCACCTATGTGTACCCTTTTATTATTCCACAATTCCATTTCTCGGTAGACTCGAGACACAAAGTCAACCGAGCCAAGGCCCTCGCAAGACTCCGGAAAACATAAAGTTTACCTGAGCCGCGCTCCTCGCTAGACTCTGAAAACACAAACTTACCTCGAGCCGCGTCCCCGCTCCGCACGACGGTCCTCGGCGCCCCGAGACTCGTGGGCGTGAGTCATGCGCAGACTTAAACCAAAGGCAGCAATAGGTCCGTAGACCGGATAATCACCAAATTCATAAATATTCCGAAGGCAACATTTACATACTTGGGTACCTAGGGTGGTTTTAAAACTTTCCTCAGAAATCACATAATTAAATTATGTTTATTCTCGAGCCCTTTAATATCCAAAACTCATAATCATGCAATTCATTCTAAAGATTCAATAATAGGCTCTAACAAGGTTCATAGCAAATATTTCAAATAACGCAATTAAGTTTAATTTCATGCTCAAAACATATAAATCATCATAATTTATTCAAGAGCATTTGATAAAACTTTATTAATGAAAAAATTCATTTTAGAAAACAAAAGTCCACTCACTGCTTGATCCGAGCTTGCCTGACCCTTTAGAAGGGCCTTTCCCGCAATTCCTACGAAGCTTGAGTACCTATTTGCAAAAATAAAACCATTTATTAATTAACCATAGCTCGGCATATTAATTTAATAAAATTCCTGACCCCAGGGCCTAAAAGTGTTCAAATTTGGTAAGAAGAGTCCCTAAGCCCTCGAGGCTTGATTTTTAACCGATAGCTTGCTTTTATAATTCTGGGAATTAAATATCCGATTAAATTGTTAATTGGGTTCGACTCGATCGTTTGTAGGGTTTTCGACCTCCGATGAACGATCCGTAAGTTCCTATAGGTTTCTAAGGTTCCCAAAAACAAAACCTCCAAGTTTCAAAATGATCCAACGGTTAGAACTTATCGAACCCTAGTTAACCCTAATCGGCAAAACCATTTTTTACGCTCAAACGATTTCCAAAAATTTATCCGAGCATACCCACGCGCTCGGGCGACTACGGGGAGTATTCTAGGACGGAAATGGGTCGCCACAACCTGGCCCACGCGCCGCTACACGCGCGGCCAGGTTGGGTGTATTGAGAGAATTTTCCGGCGACGGAAAATTCTCGAGTTAACCTACAAACCTTAAACCAATTGACTTAGGGTGGTGAGAGGAGGCTATTGGACGCGAAAACCGGCCGAATCACGCCGGAATCTACGATTCCAAACTCGTAATCCTAGCTCTTCTAACTCTCTCCAAAGCTCGAAATTGATCCAAACTAAGTATGAAAATAGCTTAAGCTCGTGGAATAGATGAGAAAACACACCGAGCGACAAATTCAAAGGGCTCTGAATCATGAGATCGGCGGCGAGACCTCTCGGACATTTTCGTTCGCAGAGGTGGTTGGAGGAGGTTTCGGCCGGAAATAATGGCAGATGAGTTGAGGGAGGTGAGGGGAATGTTTGGTGGTGGTCTGGGCGGTTGGCGTGGCTTTAAAATGGAGCCAAGGCTGCCTGGTTCAAACAGAGCTGGGGTGAGGGTCGCCACAGAGGAGAAGGGGTCGGGTTGATGTTGGCACGCACCGCTAATTGGCCAGCGTGTTATTCTGCTTTTTAATCCCTTTTTCCCGAAATTACAAAAATGCCCCCTTATTTTTAGACCTTTAAACGCTCATACGAGCTGAATCGGTTGTTCAAGACGCCCCCGACTCTCGCTTCGACGAGCCAGACGCAACGGTGCACTCCGCTCCACCAAATTCTTTCCCGAAAATAAAGTCATTTTTTAATTCCATTAAATTAATCGGGTAAAATCATCCTTCACTTTAATATTTTATTATGTTAGTCTTAACTTAGGATCGGGTTGTTACAAATCGCAATACGCTTTTATTTTATTTGACTCTTGTATTGGTATTGTTTTATAAAATAGAAATTGGAACACATTGTGTATTTTTGTGTTACTATTGTATTTGTAGTTTAAGATATATATCATAGATATTGCGTGATAGTCACTAGTGTTGACTTAATTGGTGTTACAATTGTATTGATTTGCTAAACACTACTCTACTTGTGATTTTTTTTTTTTAAAGAAAAGGTTGAACTAAAATTTTTCATTATAATAGAAAGTACAATTATTAACAAAACTAAGAAACATGATTAAAAAAAAATTATATACAGCGTAAAACAATATCAAAAGAACCATTATATTAAACTTATACAAAAGTTGAACTTCTATATAATAAAAAATTAAATTGTTGTGTAGTTATTTGGTACTTTTTTGTATAAAGAAAATAGTTATTTTGTACTTAGATAAGGGAAAAGGAGGAATACATTGATATATAAATAAACCAAATACATTGATTAAATTCCAGCATGCTTTCAGCGAGGCAATTTATATAATTAATTTATGTACAAGCGATTAAAGGAGGGAGGAGCCGAACCTAGAACTTTGAATACAAGAGTAAATATTTTTAGGGAGTTGATTTTTCCACTCCTCTTTTCTCCATTTACACTCTCTTTTGATTTTAACACTTTTTAATCAATTTTGTTCATTTTTGTTATTTCTCTTTCCTATTCTACCATTCTCTACATTAATTTCTTTTTTACTTCACTTTTATATTATTTCTTTTTCTTTATACTTAAATTTTCAATTTGCACTCAATTTTCAATATTAAAGGAAAAAAAATACTTAATTTCTTACTCAATTAAAGGAAAAAAATATTGAAAATGTAGTGCAAGTTGGAAAATTAAGTTTAAAGAAAAAATAAGAATATAAAAGTGAAGTAAAAAGAAATTAATGTAGGATAAGAGTAGAATATGAAAGAAAAAGAACAAAATTGATTAAAAAGTATAAACAAAAAACAAAAAGAGTGTTAAGTGGAGAAAATGGAAATGAAAAAATCACATTCCTATTTTTAACCACCTAAACTACAAATCTCTTGCTAAATCCGAATTTTTTTTTGGTGAACTAAATCTGTATTTTTTGGGTTGCGTACCACTAGACCACCTACCTCTTTTCCCCTTCGCTGTTTATTAAAAAGGCTTTTTTAAAAAAAATTGACTGCTGCAACATTTTACGAGGTCAGTCCATGTATTTTAAATGCATCTCAATGGGTGTCTTACAAAAAGGTTAAGTCAATGGCTTTTTTAATCCATTCACATTGATGACGTGAAACTATAACTCAATAAGCGAGGCAAATATCTAAATAAACAATGCCACAGCAAAGAAAAATGTCAGATCGCAGCCAACCCAAAAATGAAAAATAAATAAATAAATAAATAAAAAGAAAACGAAAACGTCGGAGACGAACATGTCGGTGATGCAGACAATTCTTTATGCTTTTTTTGTTTTTTAGTTGAAAAATGCCAAACAATAGGAAACGTATCGTCGTCGTCGACATTTAACATTAACAGCTACCCTTCCCTGTTACTTTCAACAAATTTAATTGCGTTCGAACTGGTAAGGTGGACATCATTTGAGTGTAGCATCAACTTAAATTTTCAGATGAAGATTTTTAGAGATATTTATTCACAAACTCATTTTAGCATTAAATATTATACCAAAATCTGTAAGTTCTTTCAAGCCTTTATTTATTAACACTAACCTTGATCTGACATAGCTTCAATAGGTAAAATAGAAATCTGCTTCTCCTAGGCAATCCTTAAGCTCTTTCTCTAAATTGAGTGAGATTTCTATATGAGTAAGTAATTGATTGCTATGAATTCTCAAGATTCTTGTTTTCAATTAAAACACTCTTTTAACAAGAATTGCAGATAATACTTAAGTATATACTCCTAGATCAATGCAAACTGTCGAGTCCTCATGTGATTAGAAGACCACAAACATTGTTAAGACAAGATATTGTCTTACAGTCTCCTATTTGGTCAATACTCACAAAGGCAATTTTCACTGATCACTTTAAGCCCTTGTGGAGTCTCAACTAAACAAAATTCTCACTTAGCAACTGTCAGTTTTGGAAAATAGTAAGGAACTACCGAGGCTTATTGAACATATAATCATTAAAGCATTTATAGCCACTCTTAAAGTTTTCCAACACCACAGGAAGCTATGATAAAGACTAAAACTCAAAATAGTTGTGGCTAAAACTTGAAGTGTTTAAATAGACCATGACTATTCCTTTTGTCCAAGGTCTATTTTGAATAAACAAAACACAAACTATCATGAATACTAAACCAGAACAGCTTCCTTAATGCTAGAAATGCTGTGCACAAATATGTGTTCAAGTAATTCACAAAATCAGTGCCAAAACTTAAACTGAATATAAAACTTTATTAACCTCAAGTCTGAAAATCATCCATTGAAAACACCACTAGTTAAGCAAAATTAAAAAACAGAAAAGCAGTAAGGCCATCTCCAGCCATGGGCTATTTCCCAAATATAGCCCTAAAATAATGCAAAACCCATCTCCAGCCATGGGCTAAACAAAATTTTGGCCAAATTTGGAGGGCCACATTTGGCCTTTTAGCCCTCCAACAGGGCCACATTTAGCCTAGCTTTGGCCTAGGCCAAATTTTTTTGTGGGCCCCATGCATGTGCTTTTCATATTGCACATTGAAATCCATCCACTTTTTTGTGGGCCCCATGCTTCTCAAAACAATAAAATATGAATGATCCTAAAATATAGCCCTGCATGGCTGGAGATGGAAAATTTTAGCCTTGCACTATTCTTTAAAAAATTAATCTTTTGGAGGGCTAAATTTGTAGCCCTGGAGTACATTTAGCCCTATGACTGGAGATGGCCTAAGATAGTTAAAACTACTAAACCAAACCAAACTCCCACTGTTTTAGCCACTCATATCAATTGTTAATCCCATACTAACTGAATGTCTGTGAAACACGCCATTAGGCAATCCTTTAGTGAGTGGATCAGCAATCATTTTATCTGTGCTAATGTGGTCCAATGCAGTATACCCATCTCTAATTTTCTCCTTGAGAAGTAGCTTCATAACAAGCTAGGAATTCAACCAACATAGTTTATGCTACTGTGAGAGGTTGCTTAATACTTCTCCATGAAATGGCTGCTCCTACAAATAGAAAAACATAGCTAGATGTCGATTTCAAATCATCCTTGCAGCCCATAAAATTTGCATCTGCATATCCTTCCAATTGTAGTTTATCACTTCTTCTAAAAACTAGTTTGTAGCTCTTAGTCCTTTGCAAATACCTCATGACTCTTTTCCCTGCAATCCAGTGTGCTTGTCTAGGATTTGACTGAAATCTTCCTAATACACTTGTGGGATAAGCAGTATCAGGTCTAGTGCAAACCTGTGTATACATCAAACTTCCCACTAATGATGCATAAGGTTTATCACCCATTTTATTCTTCTCTTGATCAGTTTTAGGTGCCTGGTCTTTACTTAGTTTGTCTCACTTCGATATTGGCACATCTGCACTTGTACAGACTAGCATATTGAACCTCTTAAGTATTTTCTCCATGTAAGCTCTTTACGAGAGTCCTAATAAGCCCGTATCTTTATTTCTGCTTTTTTCAATTCCCAAAACATATGAAGCTTTTCCCAAATCAGTCATGTCGAAATGCTTAGGTAGAAATTTCTTGCAGTCATGCAACATGGACATATTAGTACATGCTAATAAGATGTCATCTACATAAGAACTAGAATTATAAAGTGACTCCCACTCCTTTTCATGCAGATGCACTCATCCAAAACATTTTATGTGAAACCAAAAAACTTGATAACTTCATTGAATCTTATGTACCACTGCCTAGATGATTGCTTGAGACCATAGATTGATTTGCACAACTTGCAAACCAAATTTTCTCCCTTCTCTTGAATAAAACCTTCTGGTTGTTGCATATAAATTTCTTCATTTAGGTTTCCATGCAAGAATGTAGTCTTTACATCCATTTGATGTAAGTGTAAATCAAAGTGACCTACAAGTGCCATTATGACTCGAAATGAGTCCTTGGTTGATATTCGTGAATAAGTCTCATTGTAATCAATACCTTCTTGTTGTGTGAATCCTTTGGCAACTAGCCTTGCCTTATATATGTCAATCTATCCCTTTGAGTTCCTTTTGGTTTTGAAAACCCACTTGCAACCTATTGGTTTGCATCCTTTTGGTAAGGACATTAGTTCCCAAACTTTATTCTTTCCCATAGAACTTAATTCTGACTTCATAGCACCCCACCAGTTTTCACATTTTTTTGCTCATCATTGCTTGCTTAAAATGAATAGGATCTTCAATACCACTCACATCATGTTCAGATTTTTGTAGGTAGACATGATAGTCATCATGTAGAGCTCGTTTCCTAGGCCTTTTTGACCTTTTCAATTCTGCATTTAATTGAGTATTATGCTCTTCTTATGTTGGAACTGCAGTTTGAGTTTCTGTTGGCAAAATTCGCTGTTCTTGAGTATCTTCCAAAACTTCCATTTGATCTGTTTCTATACGTTCTTTTGTATTAATCTGATTGTCACTCAAGCTGACATTTGGCAAAATCACAATGTCATTGTTTGTGTTAGTCTTAAGGGAATTCTCAGTTTCTGTCACAACGTCATCAAACTCGAATATGTTATCCTCAATTCTTTCATTCTCAGATTCCATGAATACTGCTCTATGTGTTTCCACAAATCTAGTGGTCTTTTTGGAACAATAAAACCTGTATCCTTTGGTTCTTTCTAGATAGCCTATGAAATAACCACTTATGGTTCTAGGATCCAGTTTGCATCCCCACACTCTTAGACGATTTAGGCTAGGTTCCCTTTTGTTCCATACTACGTAAGGAATCTTGTTTACACTTTTGGTAGGGACTCAGTTGAGTATATAATTGGTTGTTTTCAGTGCTTCACCCTACAGAAAGATAGGTAGAAACTCCTCTATTGCCTACGAACACCTTCACTTCATCCTTGCTTGGCAACCTCCTCCTTATTAACCCATGCAACGAATTAGTCACATGAATGCTTGCACCACTGTCTAACCACCATGAATTATCTGGGATATTGACTACATAATATTCAAAGCAAACTAGAACTTGATCATTCTTACCTTTAGCCTTTTGCTTGTCCAACCATTTCTTGTATTTCCTGCATCCTTTCTTCATATGTCAAATTTTCTTGTAGAAAAAGCACTTCAATCCCACTGGTTTCAAAGCTTTTAAACTGTTACTCTCCTTTTTTCTTTCTTTTCCAATAACAGTACCTTTGTTCCTATTTTCTTTGTTTTGTTTGGACTAATTCACCATCTTAGCACCTCTCTGTTTTATTATGTTGAGTTCATGTTGAACACATATGGTGGTAAGATCATTAGTGTCCAGTTTTTCTTCTAAGCAATATATGTTTCCTTGAGAGACTTGAATTCTTTAAGCAGTGAATTCATAGCAAAGTTTATTCCTAAAGAGATATGTCAAATTGGAGACTGTGTCGAGAAGAATATTTCCCCGTAGTATTGATAGAGCCAAAAGGCTAAGTATTTATACAAAGATTCACAAACCCTAAAAGGAATCCTAGGTTTACTTGGAGACTACTACTAAATAAATTACAGAAAAGGAAATAATTGGAGCATGGATATCAAGAATGCCCAACTTGCGTACAAGATCGTGAAAAACATTACTTCTAAGGGCTTTTGTGAACAAATTTGCTAATTGTAACGCAGATGGAACAAATGAGGTAGCAATCTATCCAGCTTGAATCTTCTCTCGAACCACATGACAATCAATCTATGTCCTTCATAGTTTCGTGGTAAACGGGATTGGCGACAATACGAAGGGCTGCTTGGTTGTCACAGAACAACTTTGCAGGACCTAAATTGGTAACTTGTAGATCTTTCAAAGAGATCAAAACCAAGTCAGCTCACAAGTAGCGACTGCCATGGAACGATATTCTGCTTCAGTAGATGAAGGAGATATTGTTTTATGTTTCTTTGTCTTCCAGGATATGAGTGAATTCCCAAGAAAAATATAATAATCTTAAGTCGATATTCTCATGATGGGGCAGTTTGCCCAATTAGAATCACAATAACCTATCAAATGCAACTTGCTCTTTGAAGAGAAAAGTAATCCTTGACCTGGACTACCTTTCACATAACAAAGAACACGTAAAACGGCATCCAAATGTGGTTTCCTCGGTTGATGCATAAATTGGCTCAGAATGTTGACTATATAAGTAATCTCTAGTCTGGTGATTGTAAGGTAGATTAGTCTCCCCACTAATCATCTAAACCACGAAGGATTGTTGAGCACTTCACCATCATTGTTTGTGATCTTCAAGTTTTGCTCTATACGAAATTCTACTAATTGAGCACCTAGAAGACCTGCATCATCGAGTATATCAAGTGTGTAATTTCGTTGGGAGATTGCAAGTCCTGCCTTTGATCTTGCAATCTTTAGCCCAAGAAAATACTTCAAATATCCCAAATCTTTAATGTGAAACTGATTATGAAGAAAATACTTCAAATTATGTATAACACTCTCGTCATTGCCTGTGATCACCATGTCATCAACATATATTAAAACAATAGTAAATGATGTACCATAAGTACGAGTGAAGATAGAATAATATGAGAGAGATTGTGTAAATCCTGCTTTTTGAATGGCAACAGGAGCTTGTTTGAGACCATAAAGGGAGGGACTTGCATAGTCGACAAACCAAATTTCTCTCCCCTTGTTGACAAAGGCTTGGAGGAGGAGTCATTTCATGGAGATCACTAGGGAGAGAGGCATTGTTAACATCCATCTGATAAAGAGGCCACTGATGAATAGAAGTAAGGGCTAGTAGACAACGAACTATGACCAATTTCACAACTGGAGCAAAGGTTTCTGTATAATCAAGGCCTTCTCGTTAAGTAAAGCCTTTGGCAACAAGACGAGCTTTGTAACGCTCAATGGAACCATCAGAATTGTACTTGACCCGATACACCCACCGACTCCTAATCGCATGCTTGCCAGATGGGAGAGGAACCAAAGACCAATTGTTTTGTTGGGCAAGAGCATGCAGTTCGACATCCATTGCGGTACGCTAATTAGGGTCCAGTGCAGTCTGAGCATAAGAAGTGGGCTTAACAGCACTTGAAATATTGTTAACAAAAGACTTGTGTGAAGGGGATAAAGAGGTATAAGAAATGTAATTGGACAAGGGAAAACGTGTACCTAACTTCTTGGAAGATGATGGCCCATTTGTAGCTTGATTGCAACGAAAATCACGTAAGAGAATAGATGGCTGAGGCACACGTTGGCTACGGTGAAGTGGTGGAGGAAAAGGAACATTTTCTGGTGGAAAAGAGTCAAGAACAGGTTCAACATTATGAAGTGATCGATCGTCGTTGATTGGAGAGTCCGGGTGCTCTCTGTCAAAAAATGATCGATCGTTTGGGTGTGAACGATCGATCGCTCCATGGCTGGAAGGCACTGTGTGTTCACCAGAAAAATGATCAATCGCTATGGGAGATGCAATGGATCGTTTCGGGATAGTGTTCGGGACTAGTCGCTATTTGGGTTTGTGTTGGGATTGGTTGTGTGTCAAAGGTAAAGTTTTTAGGAAAAGGTAAGGAAGCAATGTTAGGTGAGTTTGAAGAGGAAGTATGATAAGGAAAGACATGTTCATGAAACAACACAGAAAGTTTGTGTGTGGAAAGATCATAAACTCGATAAGCTTTTTTTTCCAAATGATATCCCACAAAAACACAAGGTGTTAACTTGGAATGTGATTGAGTGTTGGTAGCATAACAAAGGCACCCAAAGATGCGGAGATGAGCATAGGTGGGTGGTTTTTGGTGAAGTATTTCATATGGTGATTTTTGTTGAGGGTAGGTGTGGGAAGGCGATTGATGAGATATGCAGTTGTGAGAACACTTTCTCCCCAAAAATGGAGGGGAAGTTGAGTATGAAATTGAAGGGCTCGAGCAACATTGAGCAAGTGACGATGTTTGTGCTCAACAACGCCGTTTTGTTGAAGAGTGTGGGGGCATGAACACTGAAAAGATATCCCAAGTTCATTAAAGAGAGGTTGCACATAAACAAATGTAGCCCCATTGTCAGAACGCACATTTTTAACACAACAATTGAAGTGGGTATGAGCATGGGCAATGAAGTTTTTGAGGATTTGTTGTGTATCAGACTTATGATGCATAAACTGGATCCAAGTAAAATGGGAGTAATCATCGACAATGGGAAGAAAGTAGCGTGCACCAAAATGAGTGGCAAGTCGATGCGGCCCCCAAATATCACAGTGTATTAAATCAAAAGGGTGAGTGGATTTGATTTCACTAGACAAAAAGGGTAAACGTGTTTGTTTGACCAAAGGACATACATCACAATGATGTTGCAAATCGAACAAAATTTCAGAAATGGTTTGAGACAAAAGTTTAAAAGGGCTCCTTGGAAGGATGTCCTAACCGTTTGTGCCAGAGTGAGGGGTATGTGGACGAGGTTGTCTGTTGGCATATAGGAGAGTGGGTTGTCGATGTTAGTGATGATGTTTTAGTTGAAGTGCTCTTCTTCGTGATCAAGTAATATAAGCTATTAATTTGTTTCCCAAGCCGATCATATTCTTCGAAGTCAGATCCTACAGGCCACAAAAAGTGAGAATGAAGTGAATTGAGCAGTTAAATTGAGATGTAAGTTTACTGATAGAAAATAAATTGACTTGAAAAGATGGAACACAAAGAACCCCATCCATAGATAAATTGGGGCCAAGTGATATGGAACCAATGTCACTAATTTTGGCATGGGACCCATTGGGCAAGTTGACTGTAGAACTCATAGAAGTGGTGGCGTTCAACATAGATGGAGGTGCAATATGATCGGTGACTCCACTGTCAAGTATCCATGATGTTGTGGATGGTGGTGACTTATTGGCACAGGCGTAAAAAGGAGATATTGTACCATTGTGAAGAAGAGACTTAAGTTGACTGTATTCTTCAGTTGTGAACTTGGGGGCTTCGTTGTCGGAAGCTGATGTTTGATATGCGTTTCATTTGTCGTCGCCCATGATTGGGTGTTGTGGCTAAGGTTGTGAAAAACCCTAGGTGATAAAAGGAGTGTGTAAAAAAAAGTATTCAAGAGACACCCTAGAATCGGTGCTCTGATACCATGTCAAATTGTAGACTGTGTTGAGAAGAATATTTCTCCGTAGTATTGATAGAGCCAAAAGGCTAAGTATTTATACAAATATTTACAAACCCTAAAAAGAATCTTAGGTTTACTTGGAGAATACTCCTAAATCAATTACAATCAATTACAGAAAAGGATATAAAGAAACTTCATAATTTCCAACATCATCCACATTCATTCCTAGTTCCTGCAGTTTTGTCCCTATATCGATGAGATTCATAAAGTGAGCTCTTACACAGCCTTGTCCATCATATTTCATGTCAGTCAATTGATTCAACAGGGTACTCTAAACAACTTTCTCTAATTCCTTGAACCTCTGTGCAACTGCTTCATAGTAGTGCTTAGCATTCTCAAATTTAGGAATGCTTCCTTTCACAGATGGTGCCCTAGCTCCCTACATAGTCCACATGGTCATTTTGTTTGCCTTTTCCCATTTAGCATATTTGGTTTTGAATTCTGTAGAGGCATCTGCAGCTGGTGCTTGCTTCCACTTTTGGTAATTTGATCCAGTTAGAGTTTCAATGAACTGATAGCTTGAGGTATTCACTGAAATATAATAATAAAATAAATAAACTTTCCCCAAATAAATCTTTTACTTAAACATTATCAATTTACACGTGTGGGTTATAAATTGAACATATTCCAAAACACTGGAAGGTTTAGGTATGAGTAAACTTCTTGCACAACAAACTTCTCATCTGTGGATGAAGAAAAATTCCTGCTTATTTACGCAAACCTTCTTCCATGTTGTTCCATCATAACTATCATAAATCTGTGCCTTTTCCATCTATGGATGAAAACAACACACAAGGCTACTAGTTGTGACGCAATTCTTGACCAATCTTTTGATTGAAAACTGTTACTGTAACAGTAAATTGATGTGGCTCATTTAACTGTTGTAGTTTTTATTTCCAGTCTTTGATTAAAAGCCATATAAGCATGATCGAGCAGAGAAACTTCATGCTCTCGATCATACCTTATCAAATAAGATAGGCAATTGATATCAAACTACATGCTTCATGACTAATGATTGACTAGAAACTGTAAACTTGTATGCAAACTTTATAAATTCTAAAAGTTAGATTAAAGAACAAGACCTAGTGCTATGATACCACCTGTAAGTTCTTTCAAGCCTTTATTCATTAACACTTACCTTGATTTGACATAGCTTCAATAGGTAAGATAGAAATCTTATTCTCCTAGACAATCCTTAAGCTCTCTCTCTAAATGGGGTGAGAGTTCTATATGAGTAAGTAATTGATTGCTAGGGAAGGGACTCCTATTTATATGCATTTACTAAAGTCTCCTGCCCATTAAGAAACTCTCAAATAATCCAGTTTGCATTAAGACAGGTTGTTTTAATCCATATGGTATTCGGAATTCTCAAGATTCTTGTTTTCAATTAAAACACTCTTTTAACAAGAACTGCAGATAATGCTGTCTGTACTCCTAGATCAATGCAAATTGTTGAGTCCTCATGTGATTAGAAGACCACAAACATGGTTAAGACAAGATATTGTCTTACAAAATCTAGGTTCTTTTTATAGCAAAAGGTCCTTGAGGTTAGTGAAATTATCACCTTTCGTCCTTAATATTTTTTTGTGACATTAATAGTCCTTAACGTTACTCAGTACACATCAAAATGGTCCCTGCCGTTAGCAACTCTGTTAAATTGCTGATTGGAAGGTAAGTGGGCTCCATATCTCCTATGACATCGTGACACTCTACTCTCCCTCTCCCTTTGCTATTTTTCTCGCCCACCACCCCCATTCCCACTTGCAACCCACACCACAGCTGCATCCTCAACCCCACCAGCAAACCCTCACCCTCTCCTACTATTTTTTTCTCTCTCGTATACTTTCCCTCTGTTTGTATGACTTCCAATGGCCCTTTCCCCTATTGTTTTTTTTCTCCCCCACGACCTCCCACCCCCAAATGCTATCGATTTATCTGATATGACAGTTTTTTTGCAAACCCAAGTGTTTAAGGTTGAATTTTTTGGATGTTTTGGTTGATGGGGTTTGTGTGAATTTGGAAAAAGGTTGAGATGGGTGGCAAGGCGCCTATAAAAACGTTTATAGTGGAGCCATTTAGGCCTCATTATCAAGAATTTTGCCTTTCAATTGTTTTTGAAAGGCTTGCTATGAGTTTTTTTCGGAGTGTGGAGGTATTGAAATTGACAGAGAGGGGTTGGGAGGTCGTTGGGGAGAAAACAAAACGAGAGGGGGAGATGGGCCATTGGAAGTCATATAGAGAGAGGGAGAGTAGAGGGGGAGAGAAAAATAGAGGGAGAGGGTGGGGCTTGGGGATGCGACTGTGGCGTGGGTTGCGGGTGGGGATGGGGTGTTGGGGCTATGGCCAAGAAAATAATAGAGGGAGAGTAGAGAGAGGACAACGAATGGATGGGAAAAAAAAAAATTCAACTTTTTTCTTCAGTTCTTAATGGTTTTTAAAAATATATGTTTTATCTTATCCATGTGTCACGATGTCATTGGAGATGTGTGCGCCACTTACCTTCCACGTCAGCAATTTAACAGAGTTTCTAACGACATGTACCATTTTGATGTGTACATGGTAATGTTAAGGACTATTAATGTCACAAAAAATGATTAAGGACGAACGGTGATAATTTGGCTAACCTCATGGATCATATGCGATAAAAAGCCCAAAATCTATATAGACTCTATTTGAAGAGAAAAACCCAACACTAGCCACTTGTCATTTTCTAATTGGTTCTTAGTGTGTTAAAATTTTATAATAACCAATTAGAAAATTACAAATAGCAAGTTTTGGATTTTTCTCTCCAAATAGGCTCTATAAGGATTTTTGTATAATATGTCATGTTGGAATGTGGCTATTTGTGGAAAGCCCAAAATTTTAATGGGTCGAGCCGACACATTTGTCCTCTACAACTTTTCTTTTCCTTTTCAATATGCTCGGATATTTTCCTCAGGATTTGACAATGGTCCACAGAAATTAGAAATAAAGGGCAAAGGACCCACTCGTGTAGTGGTTTGGAGTATTTACTCCCTCAGGCAAGGTCCTGGGTTCGAGTCCTAGCATCCGAGTAGTGTGTGTGAGTTTAGTTTGCTATCGCCCTTTCAATAGGAAAGGTCTTCAAAAAAAAAAAGAAAAAAAAAGGGAAAGAATGAATGGCTATGAAATGGACTACTTCCCATAATCAATTGTAATTCCTGATATTTTTATTGGATAACAGATTTTATGTACAACTCAAATAATTTATTTTTTATAGTTTAGTAAACTCAATAATTAGTAACCGGAATAATTTAAATAGTAATGTATTTGTAAAAATAGAGTAAGTCATAAATCAGAAATATTCCAATAAAATATTCAAAGGAAATAAACATGTCATCAGAATTATTCTAATACACACTGGCGGATCCACATTGGGTCTAAGGGGGTCAATTGACCCCTACAAACAAAAAATTATGGCTTGAGGAGAAGAAATGTGACCCCTGCAATGGCTGAATGGTTGGGCAAAGAAACAGAGTGAGAGAGGAAGAAAAATAAGAAGGAAAAAGAGAGAGGGAGGAGGATGAAGATGAAGGAAAAAAATAGAAAGAGAGAGAGGGAGTGGGAAGAAGAGTTTTATATTTTGTCAGAGAGAGAGAGGGGGGCGTGGGAATAAGTGTGTTATATTTTGTTAGACTTTGACTTGCTTTTGGAGAAATTTGGCATGGGTGAAGAGTTTTAAATATCCTTCAATAATTGGAACTACATAGCTATTATATATATATATATGTTAGTTATATGAAATTAAACCAACAAAAGATTTTACTTCATTGGTTCATGGCTTGCGTGCAACTTGGAGGTAAAAGGTTCGAACCCCTTTGAGCATTCTCACCTTTTTTAAAAAAATTTAATTAATTAATCTGTGCAGTATCCCTTCCCTCTTTCTTGTTTTTTTCTTTCTTTTCCTTCTCTCTTATCTATCTTTCTTTTTGTATGTTTTTAAATTAATTAATAATGATTGTTGTATCCCTTTTGTTTTTGTATGCTTTAATTAAGTAATAAAGAATGTTTTGGTTAATTAGTTTAATTTTTGTGTGTGTTTGTTTTTGTTATTATACTTAGCTAGTTTGGTTTTTGTGTGAATTTTTTTCACATTTTTCATCAAGCAATTATTAGGGTGCAACATTTATAAATTTTCTTAGTATGGTGATAAGTTTAAAGTTGCTTATTTTAAACATTGAATCTTTGTAAGATTGGTTAATAATAATATAGTCTTAAATCTTTGTAGATTGGTTAATAATAATAGCTTTTATCGTTGACCCCGAAGGCGAAATTCCTGGATCCGCCACTTTGCTAATACATCTCTATTGTCATTATGATCAAAGTTGGGCAACAAAGCCGTTTGTCACTCTGATATGTATTTGACACATTTCTATTACTTGGTCACTCCAAGTAGGTGCAAAATATATATATATTGTTGTCATTCAAATTATTCAATAAATATATTGAAAGGAATGAATTAGTCAACCTTCAGAAAGGTTCTTTGTGCCCTGATTAAGAGAAGAAAGACACTCGTAAGTCCTTGAGCACACCAGTGTGGCGTGATCCAAGGGGCTTATGATGTCTAAGTCAACATTGTTGTACCTAACTTGGACTACAAGTCCTTATTGTAAAAGGAAAATAAAAATAAACTATTAAACTAGTTAAAAGCAAGGTATTAAAAATCGAAAATATCGCCGAAATATTGGCGATATTTCGGTAAAATTGGGGCTGCGATATTTTCTTTAACTTCCATTTGAATTTCGTGATTTTCGAAAAAATTGGTGAAATTTTCGGCGAAATATCGGATCCGATATTATCTCCCAAATTGTCATTAAATTGGTGATAATATCGCGATATTTTGAAAAGACTGAAAATTGAAAGGCGCACGCTGGGGTTCGAACCTGCACCTTGTTTGCTTCCTTCCCAACGCCTCTACCACCACGTTGCAGGTGGATTTGTGATATAGTTCTATCAACACTCATATTTATATAACAATTCCCAAGTTGTGTCTGAAAATAAAAATTAAACTACTCCCCATGTTTCAACCTATACACCACACCCTACCATTCAACACTCACCTAGGATAATTTTAATATGTTTAATGTTATTTATTATTTTATTATCGAATTGGATTATTATTCATTATTAGGTTTTATTATTCCATATTATTTTCGTAATTACTTAAATTCCTACAATTATTTTCTCATTCATTATTCTAAATTACTTACATTCCTACTTAAATTCCAAGTAAGTTATTCTCATTCATTATTGTTATGTAATTTGCATGTTTATTATTATCTATTTCA
Organism: Prunus padus; assembly: GCA_024362665.1. NCBI lineage: Eukaryota > Viridiplantae > Streptophyta > Magnoliopsida > Rosales > Rosaceae > Prunus > Prunus padus. Next base: position 24,885,321 of record JANFAM010000014.1, on the reverse strand, counting down.
AATGTTTGGTGGTATTATATTTGAAATTATTGCATGTGGTTTTTAATTTTTCTATTCTTTATTTGGTTACGTATATATGTGTTTATTATCTCTTAATTCATTATTAAATACTTTATATGCTTCCATCACATTTTGTTACATTTATTTAATTATTGTTTTATTGTTGGTCCATGGAAATTAAGTAATGTTGTATAATTATTTTGGGGATTTATCATTTAATGACTACTCTTCACAATACACTTACTCTACAAATAGAGATGATGAAGATAGTGAAAAATTTGAACCCCATAGGGACTCTATGTGGTACTAAGTCACTATATATAAATGATTATGGTGTGTTTAATGTTTTTTCATTAATTATAAAATATTTTTTACAGTCACAGTGTTTGTCGGCTCGCTATATAATCAACTTAAATCAGTTAAATCCATCATGCAATGAATTTCCTTCAAATTTTTTGTGATAAACTAATAGATAATTGACTAAATAAACATTCTTTGAAGTTTCAATAAAAATTTCCAAGTTTTTCTTAGAATTTCCGTGGTTTTTATCCAATTTTTATCGATATCGATATTTTCCCGATATTTCCATCGATATTTCCGTGTTTTTGAACCACCAATATTTCCGAAACTTTTGATATTTAATACCTTGGTTAAAAGTCCCAAAGCCACTTGGAAACTGTCCCACGCGTCACTTGCATCTTCAATTCAATCCATGACTTACGTCACCAACCTCATACGAAATTCACAAATTTTGCTACAGCACAGCCACATTATGTTGGCAACTGCCAAACATGCACTATGTAATTCCTATTCCAATTTACGAAAATCGACCCTCTGAATGGTAATTGCCAAATAACCTTTGTCATATCATTTTCTTATTTTCCATGATTTAAGTACCTAAGAGTAAAAAAAATAGAATTTAGTGCTTTTAACCATTCTAATCACACAAAACTTAAGGGAAATATTTTTAAAAATATATGTAAATATTAACATATCATCAAGACCTGTTGATGTGCACAGTGGCGGACGCAGGATTGTGACCTCATAGGGTCGTAGTGTAAAAGTCTCGAAACTTTTTTTAAGAAGAAAATAATACTAAAAAAAATGATAGTACTTCCATCCATGATTCATGGCAAAACTAACAATACAAATTATATTTTATAACATGGAATATCATATATATATCTATGAAAAAAGGACTGTGAACATAAACACATATGAGTGGAAGAAGAGAACTTTGCTAGATCATCCACGACCAGAAAAGAAAAAAGCTAGGTTAACGTAAAACACATAAAAAGAATATATGAAGAAACATTTCCAATACATACATACTTCATGTAAACGGACGTGTAGAATGAAAATGATCTTTAACTTTGTCTAAATACACAAGTAATTTAACATTTGACAAAGCATTAGCAATTGAACAATAGGTTCAAGCTGCTATATGAACCCTAAAATTAACTGAGTACACCCTATGATCTAAGTAGACCCTAATATTTTAATCAAAATGTAAAATTAATTAAGTGCACCCTATTGGACTACCAAAAATATCCACGTACGATACACCCTAATACTTGTAACATTACTTTATAGTGACTTTCAATTTTTGTTGATAATAAAATATAATTTGTTCAAAGTAGCGAGAGAAAAACTTGAAGTTGATGCTGTGAAAAAGGATATTGTTAAGGGTTTATGCCAACAAAATAAAAAACAGTAATTAGTGAAACAACTCTTTCAAAAGATGGGAAGTCTCTACATAAAGACGGTGAGGATTTCGGTTAAATTTGTAGAAAAGATAGATCAGGAACGGAACCTCATGCTCAGCTCTATGTCCCGAATGTATCAAGATATGGAAATTAAGAAAATAGAATTTTAAAAAGACAAAGCTGGGCATAGAACTAAGCATGAGGTTCTCAGCTTGAGAAAGATACAACAATAGCTAAAGTGGACTGAGTTTTCTCTCACGGGGAGAATAGGGTGGCCGGAGCCGTGTGTGGTGGCTGGAGCCGTGAGAGAGAGAGAGAGAGAGAGTGTGAGGGAGAGTTTTGCCAGAGTTTTTAGAATTACCTTGAATGCCTTCTGTAGCCATGTATTTATAATGCTTGTAGTAGGCTAGAGTTTTTCAAAGAATAATTCCTATTTGGAAAGGAATTATTCTTTCCCTAAAATGTTGAGATTGAGTCAATTAGGGATTCAATAAAAATCAAATCCATAATTGATGATGACATCTCTATTTTGGGCTTAAATAATTGGCCAATTAAATGGTGCACAAGTATTGACCTAAGAGATGATTTTCTTGTCCACGTGGAGCGTAGTGATTGGAGGCCAAAATATTTGCTTCCACAAATGTCCCCCAGCTCTTGCATGGCACATGCGTGTCATGGAGGAGGTGAGAAATATTTGTTAGGCTTTCCAACTACATTTGGGCTTCATTCCGTGAGCTGGGCTCCTTTGTGAGTTGGGCTCCTTTGACCTTCTATTTTTTTGAAGTCGGGTTCCCAATTGGAATGGGCTTGTGATTCCTTCTTGATCAAGCATACCCAACTACAATAAATGCAAGGCTTCTCTTCACTCATCTTCAAATTGCAAAGTTGTTTCCTCTACTTTCTAGCTTGTGAGAGAGATCTTGAAGGATTGTACTATCAAGGAGAGCAGTTGTCGTGCACACCAAGGTGGTCACACTTGGTTTTTATCTTTTTCTTCAATTTTTCTTCTTCTTGATTTTTCTTCGCTGTGGCAACCGATTGGCCTTGGCTGGCTGGTTGTCGCCGTGACCAGTGCTGGCTGAAGCGGCGGCAGCTGCTCCTTCTTTTTGTTGTTGTCATTGCGTTGCGACTTGGGCTGGAGTGCGCGTCGCGGGCTTGGGTTGGAGCCGGTGTGGGACTGCATCGTGGCTTGGGCTGCACGAGATGCCTTGGTACGACTTGGGCCACGCCTGCTGCATCTTTTCCTTTTTTTTCTTTGCTGCTGGGCTACGTCGTGGCCTACTAGGAGGATGCGGCTTGGGCCGCAAGGCCTTTCCTTCCTCCTTTTATTTTGCTGCAAGTCCTTCCCCTTTTTTTTTGTGCCACGAACTAGGAATTTGACTTGCAATTTTTTTCTCTTTTCATGCAGCTGCTCAGCCACCATGTCATCTGACGAGGGAATCAGGTCATCAGGTTCTCAAGTGCCCCTGTATTTGTGGGGTGGCTCCATGGTGCATAAGAGAAGATTTGTGGCAAACTTGTATCGTATCACGACCGAGGCTCAGTTCCATAAATGGCGCTCCACTTTTGACTCTGCAATACCGGATAATGTGCAAGTTAGGTTTGCGGAACCCTCGACGGATAGTGTGTCTCAAACGGATGTGAACGATCCTAATGCCAGGATTATCACGTTCCGTCTCTCCACTATTATATTATATATAACAAATAGAACTAGTACTAAACAACTTATAATTTAAGTTAAAATTTCCTCTAAAACAAATTAGACATGACTAAATTATAAATATTTAGCTCTAAACATGTGACTATTGAATACTTAAGTATTTTATATTCCCCTCCCCCTCCCCAACTTTAAAATTCTAGCTCCATCCACATGATTTTTATTTTTTAAACAAACTTGTAACAGAGTTAACATCACGTGACAAATTAGAGATTTTGAAAAAAATAAGATGACATCTCTTAATTTTTTTTTAAGACAGTAAATTTGAAAATGATGTATAAATTTATGTGCCGTTTCTAAAATTTTCCAGAATGAAAAAAAGTTCTGAGAGGGAGGAGAATCGTTGTAGGATTGTAAGACTCTTTTTGGGCTACCATACAAAGGTGCTTTCATTTTTCCATTGATTTTCTGAATTTAATATTAGTTTTTGTTTTGAATATCGCCAACAAAGGAGGCGATGAATGAAACCAGCGGCTTGGGAATATTTTGTTTCTGAGAGCAATGAGAGCACGTATTTTTGCCAAAGGACCACACTTTTGTCTTTTTATTTTCTTTAGACGTTGCTGAAATACCAAACTTATTTTTTGGTCGAAAACTACCAAACTATAATAATGGGTTCAGAGGGAAAGATTTGATTCATTGAAGAAAGGTGGACAAGAAATAGGAATTATAAATATATAAAAATGGTCAGAAATCTTATGATTTTTCTGACTTCTGTGCCTTCTACAGCTTCAACTCCCACCCCTCAAATTTTATTTTTGTACAAGTAATAAATTAAATGGGCTTTTAGATTTAAGTTCAAAATGTTGGGTTGTCATTAGGTCTAGTTCACGTATTTTTGCTTTTTGATTTAAGTTCTTTTGACATTTCTTCTTCAATTTTTATATCAATTTTGCCCACCAATTTTGCCCTTTGATGAAGACATGCATATATGTAGATACAATGATGAAAACATGCATTTATGTAGATAAAATGATGAAGACATGCATATACATACTTAAACTTACCTACCCTTACTAATAGGTACCTATTAGATAGGTAAGTTCATATAGAAAACACAAAAATCAACCTAATTTCCCATGCCAGAATATTACCTATATATAGGCACACAAAAATAGCTCATATTCAGGTACATTAAGCACAATTTGCTACCTATAACTAAGGTGTCATATAGGCAAGTCATAAAATGTGTTTACCTATAAAACGTCATACCCTGTACAATGCACCATGTGGGAGACCCACCCAAAACCCAAATCACCATACCCTTTCACCTTATGAAGAGGCAAAAACCACCATGAGAGGAACCCTCACCATCTTCTAAGCAAAGAACATGTAGATGCATTGGTCACTGAGTTTAAAGCTCAACTTTCGATTTGAGCATTTTGTCTGCAATGTCCAAAAGCACATTTCGCACATATGTGGTTGATGACTTCTTTATCATTGGAGGTTCGAAAGAGGAATCGATAAACCTAATACAATCAGTCGAGCAGTATGTAATTCTTTTGTCTTCCTCTCATTTCTTTTATGTTTCCATTGGATTTGTTGTTGGTTCGTCATTTTATTTAATTAAGGAAAAATTTCTCTATAATATGTGGGGATGGGTTTGCTTAATCAAGTAAGAACACATAAAAGTCAACCCTTAAATGATCAATCACAAGAAATATGGAATCTTGAAATTATTGTAATAGAAATCAGTCTATTACCTTATTTATGTCCCAAAATTAAAACCATAATAAAATTCGTAGTTATTGTCAACAAAATCAATTTCTTACCTATTTTATATCTCATGGGCATAATGGGAAAAAGAAAATAATTTTAAAACGAAAAAATTAATATGTCTACATCAGAAAATCGAAAGATAGAATATAATCCTATGTGACACAAAAGTCAAAGGAATTGTATCAATGACAACAAATGTGTGGACTAAACCCAACTCTTGGTTGGATTTTTGGATGTATATCAACTTTTCTATAATCTAAATGATAGGGGAGAGGAGTTTCTTACACACACGCACAACCAAAATGCCAAGGGAGTTCGAACATGAGACCTCTGATATGTAAGTCAACGTCCTTTTCCACTAGGCTAGATCATATTGGCCTCCCACTACACATTTCAAAAATAGATAAATTAATGCCAAATACTAGGGGCAAGGCACAGTTCGATTAAAATATGACTGGTTCAGCTTGGTAACATTTTGGGGAGCGGATCCGCTGTCCCCAAATTGATGTCCCCTCCATGTCCCCTATCTAATATGTTGACATGTGTCAACTAACATAACAAAAAATTAACTCTGTTAACTTTTTTTATTTGACAATTTTAAAAATTAAAAAAAATTAAAAAGCAGTCCATAAGGGACACCAATTTGACTCCCAACTACCAACTCTTCATCTTCTTATGAACGCCAACGCCAACACCTTCTTCCAACATCATCTCAACGCTAACACCCAACTTAGCCCAACCCAACAACTTCTGTTACCCGCCTTGGTCGGGTTCCCACCGCATGGTTCGGTGCTCGGCTCCTATTTCCGGCAATCCGATAGCTTCGGCTTGGTGCTCGCCCGTGCCCCAAGCAGCAACCACCCACCGCACTGGCAGCCTTCCCTTCACACCCAACCCCACCGGAGCCTCCCCACTCCACCCAACTTCGATTCAAGATCTGGTGGTGGGTTAAAGTTCAACAACCAATAAAAACCCAACCCACATCAACAATGAAAATCAACCACCCTCACATAAATCCAACCAAAATAAACATCCAAAAATAACAAAATTAAACTAAAAAGTAAACACAGACCCCATTAATCCAGAATCATCAAATTCAGAAAATTGAAAAAATAAAACCATAAGATCATTGTACGGGAGGAAGAGAGAGAGAGAGAGAGAGACTGAGAAAGAGAGGTGGGAGGTTGCCACCGATGGGATGGGGTGGGGTGGGGTGGGTGGCTACCGGGTTGGGTGGGTGGAGACTCGCCTCCTAATGCTGCGGGCTACGGGTTGTTTGTTTTTAGTTTTTATTTTTATTTTTAGTTTTTTAAAATTTATTTAAAGTTAGGGTACAACTTAACACTGTTAGATAGGGGTTAAGTTATAAGACAGTGTCGAATTAATAGAGAGGGGACATGAAGGGGACACCAAATTAGGGACAGCTAATCCGCTCCCAACATTTTGCACTAAACTTACCATAAGAACCAATCCAAAACTATTGACCAAAAAAAAAAAAAACCAATCCATAAATCGAAAAGTCAAATTTTCCCAACCTCTTCTCTGGCGTCTTATGTCACTAATGAATGATATTAAAAGATTAATACAAAGTTTATAGATTCTTTAAGACATGTCTACCCGAAAGCCAATATAGTAGCTGATCAGATGGCCATCGGTCACGACAAACTTAATCCTTGTATTTGGTTTACTAACATTCCATTGTCTATTTATTAACTTATGTACGATCACAGGAATATTGAGATCATTAGAGGATGCTCCTTGTAATTTATTTCCTTTTTTTATAAAAAAAATAGTCAAAGTTTAAAAAATTCAAAAACAGGAGAAAGTATTGGAACACAAAATCAAACGAGCCCACACAACCTTTGTTTGAAATTGCAATCGAAAAAGAAAAAAAACATGCAAGTAGTTTCAAAAACCAACTCTCGTTTGGGAGTGATTTTAGATAGGGCAAAAATCACTTCTATTTAGAATCACTTTTTCCATATAATCACTTTAAGTGATTTTATGAAAAAGCATATGGGAAGTGCTGTTAGTAGTATGCCAGTAAAGCCAACTAATTATATGATAATTAATGTTAAAGACATTTTTTGTAATGACTTATTAAGTTATTCATGGACAAGACCAGTTGCTTTCAACCATCATATTTGGTTTATTATCATAACAATAAAACAACTATAGTCCTAGCAATATAAAGTGGACATGAGAACTATGTAATGAGATTACATACATCGAGACTTGTCATGGTCCCTAACCTAAATATGTTCTGGGACATAGGAGTACCAATTAGGCGTCGATATTCCGCAAAGATCGGTACACACAGTATCATCTCTATATGTAGAGAATGGCGAGGTCTCAAGTCATTGAGTGTGGCGACACCTGGATATGTGTGTGATTCGCAAATTGTAGCAGGTCGTGTTCGTGTTTGATATTTTCCACCCGTTTTCTTAACGGGTTGTGTCGTGTCAACCCATTAAGAAAAGCGGGTTGACACGAACACTGCAAACACGAGACAAATGCCAGGTTTACCTATCTTCTAAATTTTTACAATTACATACCTTGATCTTTTAAATTTGTTACAATGTGGTTCCACCGTTAGAGTTTTTCTTAAATCTTCATGTTAGCTGCTTACGTGGAATTATGAGTCCCACATTTTTGAAATTTTTTAATTTTAAATTAATAAAATATGAAGAAAATATTATTTTTTGGAAAAATTTGATGAAAAAGAGAAAACAAAATCCTGGACCAACACCCCCTAAAATCTATAGAAAGATTTAAAATAAAAAATAAAATAAAAAGCATCATAATCAACTTGCACTAACAACCCGCATCCACCATCTTCTCCAAGATCATCTTATGATCGAACCCAACAACCCATCACAATTTCTGTAACATCCCGAATACAAAAAAAAAAAAAAAAAAGAATAAAAATTAATTGATAAATTTGGAATTTAGTATTTTATTTGATAAAGGAAGGGTAAAAAGGTCATTTTAAGTTGGGAAATGAATGGGAAATTGAGTGGCAACTTGTTACGTCCGGCTCGTCGATACGAGTTTGTAGATAGGCGGCACACTCAATTCCAAGTTGTAACCTAAAAACAAAAAGGACGAAAGTGGAATTTTTAAAATTGTTGCTGTAGCAATAGTACCGCTACAGTAACTAGGGCTTCTTCTCTTTCTCACGTGAGAGAAACTAGAAAATTTGGTTTTCTCTCTCTCTCTCTCTCTCTCTCTCTCTCCACCTAAACATCAAACTTCCAACAGCGATTTTCCCACCCATTTTCCCAGCTTGATTTCGAACGGTGTAGCAACTGGAATGAGGAGAAGAGTTGCGACTTTTCCGACTCCGGTCACGGCGTTTCCGGCAACCAAATTCGTCGAGTAAGGTATGGTTTCTCATCCTCTTGACGTGCTCTAGCTATCTGTATAGGTGGTTTGGTTCAATTTGTGAGTTTTGAATCAAATCTAAAACCTAAGTTTTGAGCCGACTTTGGTGGTGTTTTCCAGCAAGCTCGGCCACTTTTTGGCCGGGGTCCAAGAACCAAAAATGCTCCCCTTGCTAGTCTGAACCTATTGGTATTGGTATTGTAGGGTGTTTCGAGAATTTTTTGTCGCCAAAATTTTCTCAAGACACCCACGAGCTGCCGGCGGTGCATGGGCCACTGTGTTTCTCTCCATTGTGTTCTAGAATTTTTCTCTCTTCATCCCGAGCATGACGGTATGCTCAGATTTGGAATTGGTTGACATATGACAGTCGAACGGATATTGCGCCGATTATGCGATATCCTGTTTCGATAGGTTCTGACCTTCCGATCGGTCCCAATTTCATATATGTTGTTCTTTGTATCTCTAGGATCATGTAGGAATTCGTGGATCGAGAATCGGAGTCCCGGATACTCCGAATCAATAAGTTTAGGGTTAGGTAAACCGGTTATCGTTCGATCATGCGATTGAGAGCGATCCGATAGCTCGATCGAGACCAAACTCTCGGGACTTGTTATGTAGACTTTGTTGGATGTAAAGGAACTCTCGGATCGAAAATCGGAGGTCGTGGGCCCCGGGGGCCCAGTTGACCAAAACGAGAAGTTTGACCACTCGGTTGACCATGAGTCTTCCAAGGTTGTTTCACCTGTTGAAAGGCTTTAGTTTGGCCTTAGAAACTTCCCGGTAGTCGTGCATTTACACTTTGAATCCTGGGAACTTAGGGTGTGAATTTAATTTCATGGTAGAGATTGACTAACGAGTTTTGGTGGTGAGTGGTCAATTGTTTTAAAGGTGTATTGTTTTCTGGATATTGGAATGGATGTTTATTGTGTTTTAATATCATGATTTTAATATTGTTTAATTGTGGTTATTAGATTTTATGTTGTTATGTGAGCATTTTGAAATATTTGGAGTTATGGGTTATAGAATTGTGAAATACTTGATTTAATGATTGTGGAAGCGAGTTTTGGGTTTAGGAAGTAAGTGTACGTTGTTTTAAATGGTGATTACATTCTAAGGATAAAATTTAATGCACATGTGATTAAATTGTAAATTTGATTATGGTATTTAAGGATTTGAGCATGTTATAGAGTTTGGTCTCGGATTTTGGGTTATTTGAATTTTGTCATAAGTGTCTTATAGATTTATATGAAGATTGGTTGTGGTTTGAGTTTATTGTTTACCTATATGACTACGTGATTCGGTTTTAGGATGTTGGAGTTGGGGTTGTGTAACAACCCGATCCCAATTTAAGATTTAAATATTATAATATTAAAGGGAAGGACGATTATACCCCGATTAAATTATTGGATTTAAAAATTTGACTTAAAGTTCGGGAAAGAATTTGGTGGAACGGAGTGCACCGTTGCGTCCGGCTCGTCGAAACGAGTCCGTAGACGTGCGGAACACCCGATTCCGAGCCCGAACGAACGTTTAAAGGTCTAAAAACAGTGGGGGCATTTTAGTAATTTCGAGAAAAGGGATAAAAATTAGAAAACCCAGCTGGCCAATGGGCCAGCGCGTGCCACACCCCCCCAGCCCGTCTTCAACCTCCCGATACCCTCCTCTCCCTCTTCGTTTCGAACCAGTCACCACCGGCCACATTTCCGGCCACGCCGATCAGTCAGACCCCCACCGAAGCTTCCCCTCACCTCCCTCAACCCATCCCTGCCATTAGTTCCGACCGAAACCACCTCGAATCGTCTCTGCGAGCTCGAAAACCAGTCGGGTTTTCTCTCTCTCAACTCTCTGATCCGGCCACCAATTCGATCGATCGTGGTGAGTTTTCTGACCCTTTTGAACTGCTCTAGCTTATTATGAACTTGATTTTGATCGATTTGAGGAATTGAAACCGATTGGATAACCTAGGGTTTGGGTACGATCGGGTCTGGTTTTTCGATGAGTTTCCGGCCGGTTCTCACTGCCAAAACGCTCCCCTCCACCCACTGATCACTTAGCCATAAGCCTTGCCCCAAAACTCCAAGATTTTCCGTCGCCGGAAAATCTACTCTAGCCACCCAATCTGGCAACGCGTGTGGCGGCGCGTGGGCCAGGTGGTGGCGGCCTATTTTCGTGCCAAAACACTCCACGTAACCTCCCGAGTGCGTTGCTATGCTCGAACGAATTTTTGGAAATCGTTTGAGCGAAGAACTATGTTTACCGGTTAGGTTTAACTAGGGTTAACTTGGGTTCGATAAGTTCTAACCGTTGAATCGTAACGAAACTTGGAAATTGAGTATTTGGGAATCTTAGAAACCTATAGGAACTTACGGATCGTTCATCGGAGGTCGAAAACCTTACGAATGATCGAAGTGAACCCAATTAACAATTTATTCGAATATTTAATTCCGGGGATTATCAAGTTAATTAAACGGCTTAAATTAGAATCAAATTGGCCCGGGAAACCTTTCTAATCACAATTGAACACTTTTAGGCCTGGAATCCTTTTTATCCAAAGTTTGAACATTTTGAGCCCGGGGGTCGGGATTTTTATTAAATTACTATGCCGAGCTATGATTAATTATTAAATGGTTTAATTTTTGTAAATAGGTACTCAAGCTTCGGCGGATTTGCAGGAAGGCCCTTCTAAGGGTCAGGCAAGCTCGGATCAACCGTGAGAGGACTTCTGTTTTCTAAATGAGTTTTATTTAATAAAGTTTATTAATTATTCTTAATGCACTATTATGAATTATGTTTTCAAGCATGAGATTGAATTTCAATGTTTTATTGAAATATGATTATGGATGTTTATTCAATTCTGGAAAGATTCTGAAAAGGAGAATTATGCTTCGATATTATGGAATTTGAAAGATTTTTAGGAAAGAGGTTTTAAACCACTCTAGGTACCCTATTGATGCTGCCTACGGAATAAATGTTGATATTGGTTATTACCCGGTCTACGGACCATTGCTGCCTTCGGTTTAAGTCTGCACGCATGACTCATGCCCCACGAGTCTCGGGGACGCCCGAACCATGCGAAGCGAGGACGCGGCTCAGGTAAACTTTGTGTTTTCCGAGTCTAGCGAGGACGCGGCTCGGTTGACTCTGTGTCTCCGAGTCTAGCGAGGAAATGGAATTGACGGAATGTAAAAGGGTATACCTAGGTGGATTTTAAGAAAGTTGATTTAAGAATATTTCTCGTTATGAATAAGAATTTCTGTTTTGATGAACTTTATAAATATGTTTATATATGCTCACCTTGTTTTATTGTTCGTTTATGGAATTGCTTTCTAATGTTTTAACAGTGGGGCTTTTATGCTGTTTTTCAATTTTCTAAACTTTCTTTTTGGTCCACTCACTTTTTCAATGGTTTTACGCCCCCAGGCTGTAGATTGTAGCTGAGCACCACCACCGGCCCGTCATCACCACCACCGCACTCCTACGACCTTGTGTAGGGTCCACGACCCGAAGAACTTTGTAAATTAAGTCTTTTTAGTAGCTCTGAACTTGCCCAACTGTTTATGAGGCCTGAGGCCGTACATTTTAATTTCTGTTGGTGTGTGAACTTTAACTTGTGCTTGTTGAAGTTTGTGGAGATAAAAATTGTGCTCTTGCATGTGTAATTAATTTGGGAATTGAGCCAATTACAGGGGAGACTCTGCCGAATTTTCGGCAAAAGTCAAACCTTAAAACTCTGTTTCTTGATTTCTTTCACTAAAGGGCAAAATGGTCAAGTGTGTCCGACACCCGACAGATGTCGGACACGGACAGGGCTTGACTCGGATTCCAAAGCGGAATTAAGGTCGGGTCCTGTCAGGTTGTCTATTATTATTATTATATTTATTAAGTATAGGAATATTGTTTATCAGTCTCATGAAATGTTTTATAGATGATTTTATATGAATATTTATATTGTTAGTGTGATTGATTGGAGATTGATTTAATTTGGGGTAATGAGGTTATGAGATTTTTAAGAGTTATTATTATTTTTTATTATATTTTAAGTATGCGGATTGGGTTTGTTTGTGAAAGTATATCGTGGACTATTGTATTTTTGGGGAATTGCATTTAAAGGGGGTATGTCATATATATTTATACATGGGTTATGAATGAGGATTTCAGATTTACTCTACTCACACGTGCGAGGTAGGATGTCATATTTCGGATCGGCTTCGCCGTAGTACGATATTATCCGCTTTGGGCCCCACACTCACGGTTTTATTTCTGGGAACTCACACGCAAATTCCCAGTGGGTCACCCATCTTGGGATTGCTCTAGCCCAAACTCGCTTAATTTCGGAGTTCCTATGGAATTGAAGCTAGTGAGCTCCCAAAAAGCCTCGTGCTAAATGGAGGTGGGCATGTACATATAAGGCACATCACCCCCTCTCCGTTGGTCGATGTAGGATGTTACATAGGATGCCGATGTGTGGTGATGATGATAATGATGGTATGGATCATATCCGCACGTGTGATGTAGGATGCTAGCGTGTGAAGATGATGATTATGGTATGGATTTCACCTACATGTGCAATGTAGGATGCCGGCATGTGTGGCCACACGTGCGATGTAGGATGCCGGCGTGTGGTGGTGTTGATGGTGTGGTCGTGTGCATATATGTATATGTATTGCATTATATATATATATATATATATATGTAAATGTATGTGGGTATATGGGTATGGTTATGTTATATGTATATGAGTGGGGGTTGTGAAAGATGTATATTGGAGTCCTATTAGCACCACCCTATGTACCTTCCCTTGAATACAAATGTTAACAACATGTGCGATGTATTATCGGCATGTGGAAGGATACAAAGGTTATCCACACGTGCGAGGTGTTGCCGGCGTGTGGGAGAATGATCCGGGCACTGTGCTATAGGCCCTTGGAGGGGTAGTCTGGCACGCGAGACTAGATGCAACCACACGTGCGATGTGTTGCCTACGTGTAGGCTGGGAGCAACAGTCCCTTGGTTGGACGGCTCAACCCTAATCACGGGATGATGCGATGCCGTCCCGTGGTCTAGCCAAACAATCCCCTGATTGGATTGTTTCCTCCGGTACATGGTGTATGCCATGATATGTACCTCCCCTATTACGAATACTTGGAAATTATGGGATTGATGGATAGTGGTTATATCCCGGGCACCCTTGACGGGGTGTTACCGAAGGCCCTTGTCGGGCAGTCTGTGCGCGTACGACTTGATGCCAGCGTGTGTGCTACTGAGCGACAGTCCCGGTTGGACGGCTCAACCCTAGTCATGAGATGATACGATGTCGTCCCATAGTGTAGCCCAACAATCCACCAGTTGGATTGTTTCCCCAGTACAAGTTTCGGTGTAGTGGTCTTACTTATATATACGTATATACTATATCGAGGTTATGAGATATCTTGTTTTTAAAGTCGATTTTGCTTTACACGTATGGTTGTAAGTTTGTATGAGGGTACATTCGTGGACTTGTTTCCAGGGTGAATTTATGAGCATTGGCTATGCTATTTGGAAAGTGTGATATGAGAATTGGGAATGGTTTCGAGTTATGAAACATGGGAGGAAAGAGATTTGTAAATTATTTAGTTGTTTTTCTTGTTGAGATTGAAGTTGAAAATGAATCTGAATTGAATGGTTGTTTTTACCTTGACAGCATCTATGTTTTTCTGGATTGTGACTTTGAGCTAAAGAGCTACGTGTGGCTTGATTCCTCACGGAGGGTACATAGGCAGCCTAGAATAACATGGGTGCAGCAGCAAAATACTTGTTTGAGTCTTGGGTAGTCTGTTCTAGTAAGTTTTGTTAAAGGAGTGAATTTAAGGTCGGAGGCCTATTCTGTAATCTGTGTGTGTTTAGCATTATGCATGCTGGAGTTTGGTTTTTATTTTTGTTGTTTTGACAGGTTGAAAAAAATTAGTAAAGTCCGTTTTTCAGGGGAGACTCTGTCGCCCTCTTTTCTTTGTTTCGGGAAGAGGAAGTTCATCTCGGATTCTGAGGAATTCGGGTCAGGTCCTGTCAATTTCATCTACCAAATACACGATTCACATAACCAAAACTCATCACAATTTCATAGGACAACACACAAATCAAATTTAAAGATGAAACAATTTTTGGAATAAATGAAAACTCGTTGTCTACAGTACTATCATCATCCCACCATGTCGTTAGTGGTGGGACAGCGGCATTGTGTCGCCTAGAAGACGAACAGCCACTGTTTGCACAGTGACTATGTCAAAGGAGGAAGAGAGATGGGCAGGGAAGAGAGAGAACGGGGGAGGGGGGTTTTAACATGTGTGCGAGGAGAGAGAGCTGGGTATTTAAGGTTTTTCAACCATTTCAGAAATTCCTGATACGTCCTTTCCGTTTTTAGACATTTTCTTCTTCGTTGTATAGGCAAGTTGAAGGTATCCAGCCTCCATACTTGAGTGAGAAACACCACACTATTTCTTGGAGCTCCAAGAAACCAAATTTGAACCCAAATAAATGCAATACTCACCAATGGATTTACGATCATCAGGATCACCAACATAATCAACATCAGAAAAGGTCGTCAAAGTCGTAGTACTGGGCCGGTAGACGAGGCCATGGGCATAAATGGACTTTAAATAACAGACGATCTATTTGACAAGAATCCAATGAAGAGTGGTAGGACTATGCATAAATGACAAACATGGTTAATAGCAAAACCAATACCCAGGCGTGTCAATGTGAGGTAATGAAGGGCCCTAACAACACTGCGATATTGAGAGACATCCGAGAAGGGTTCACCGTCCAAAAGGTTAAGATGCTGACCAGAGTTAGTAGGTGTAGAGACAAGCTTGCAATCAACCATATTAATCTTCTTGAGTAAATCCAAAATATATTTAGACTGAGACAAATGAAGACCAATAGAACTACGAGTCACCTCAATGCCCAGAAAATGGTGGAAGGGACCCAAGTCCTTCATAAAGAACAACCTGTGCAATCAAGGAGGCAATACTAGCATCATTATTTCCAAGAACCATAATGTCATCAACATAAATGAACAGTTACATGACAATTGAGGCATCAATACATATAAAGAGAGAAGAATTAGCTTTGGAGGAAACAAAATCCAATGTCAGCAAATGAGAAGAAAAACATTGAAACCATGCACGGGGAGCCTATTTAAGGCCATATAAGGATTTGTTAAGGCGACAAACATAATCAGGTTTCAGAGGATCAATAAAACTAGAAGGCTGACACATATACACCTCATTTATCACATAACCATGCAGAAAAGCATTTTGAACATCTAGCTGATGAATAGACTAGTGAAACTGAATAGTCAAAGCAATAACAAGACGGATGGTAGAGTGACTAACCACAGGACTGAATGTCTCATCATAATCAAGATCCCTATAATTAGTCACTTTTTCGTGTTAGCTTACCAAAGTTGGAAGGGAAGAAGTACTAGGTGGCGCATCAAAGGAAGAGGCAGAGCAAGGTCCGGGTAAAGTAGAGGGAGAGGGGAAGATACAAATAGAACGGACAAGATTTTGAATATATGTGAGTATCGGGCCAAGAGAGGTGGAAGGAAGAGGGGACTGCAAATCAGTAGGTAGGGGCTGGAAGGGGAAGTTAATGAGTTGGGGCGGGGAGTTGAGGGGTGTGCTAGTTCTGGATCAAGAGGATAGGTAGGAGCTGTGTTAGGTGAACTACAAAATGGTCAGGCTGGTTGAGAGACGGAATAGGCGAGGAGAGGGGTATCATCAATATAAATGGCAATTGAGGACATGGAGACAGGGGGATCCTTTGCCAAAGTAAGATAATCTTTAAAAGAGAAGGATAGTTCATCAAACACAACATGCATGGATAAAAACATACGACTAGTGGACAAATCTAAACACCGATAAACACGTTGACTCAAAGCATAACCAAGGAAAACAAACTTAGTGGACCTAAGTTGAAGTTTATTTTAATTGTATGGTCGAATATAAGGAAAACAAACACAACCAAACGTTTAAAAATTCATAATCAGGTTCACGATGAAAAAAACGCTGATAAGGAGAAACCAAAACCAAAATGTGAGTAGGCAATTTATTAATAAGGTAGACATCAATGTGAAAAGCCTCAGCCTAATAGGAAAGAGGCATGGAAGCATGGGCTAACATAGTGAGACCAGATTCAACAATGTGTCTATGGTTTTGTTCGGCAAGCGCATTTTGTTCAGGATGATGAGGGCACAAAAAATGATGAAATGCCATGTTGTGACAAAAAAAGTTTGAAATTGCTTATTAATATATTCACCCCCACCATCAATTTGAAATGATTTAATTTTAGTAGTGAACATATTCTCAACAAGTTGCTTAAACTGAAAAAAATAAATAGAAAAGACATCTTATTTCAATTTAAGAGGAAAATCCAAGTATAACGCAAAAAATCATCCACAAAAATCACAAAATAATGAAGACCAAAAATAGATCAAAGTGGAGACATCCAAACATCAGAGTGTACAAGGTCCAAAGGACCAGAAGTCTCGAAAGGAGATAATTCTAATGGAAATTTATGACTCTTTCTTAAAGGACATGAATGACACAATGAAGAACTAACTTTGCCAATGAGTGGCAATTTATTTTGTAACACCAAATGCTGAAAATAAACGCCTAGGGATGACCAAGTCAGGAGTGCCAAAGAGCACCATTGACATGAAACGAACACCAAGCAAGACAACTAGAGCACTATAGTCGTGGGTTGATGAACTAATCGGGAACGGATAGAGGCCATTCTTACTCGGCCCCGAAAAGGATCCTCCTGGTGTCCAAATCATACACACGAAACCATTTGGGATAAATAGTGAAATAACAATTACGATCAACATAAAACTGATTAATAGACAAAATATTAGAAAAGGCATGAGGACAAAAAAAGAGTGTTAGGTAAGGTATAGGTGGAATCAAGTGTATGAACAAAAGAAGTGTCCACTTTCGCTATTTCCACACTTGTTCCTCCAAGAATGCCGTTAACATGTTCTCCTAGATAATCATGATGATTGGTAAGCTGGTCCAAATCAGGAGTAACATGGGCATTAGCACCCGAATATGGTAGCCAAGGTTGCATTGTAGATGAGTTAGCCTCTTTGTGAGGCCTAATAGTGGTGCAGGCAATCAATTGGGCTGGAGGCCTACGATTGTCAAAAGAGGGTATGGGAGCCCTAGTGGAACAGTCAACAGCTTTATGCCTAAATCCATGACATTGAAAACATTGCAACTGCATACATGTATCAGTCTAAGGAAAGGCTCCAAGAACACCGACGCCACCAAGTTGAGAAGGGGAAGAAAAATACTGTTGAAACCACCACCATTGCCAGTACGATTGAAACCACCTCCACTACTATTAGACCCGCCAGATCTCGACTTCCAGGAATTACGGTTGTCGCCACAACCTGAAGATTCCCTAGAAAAGGTTCATTTGCCATCGTCACCATTCGAAAAGCAAGGCTTGTAGTCTTCGTTCAACACTCAAAAGCAAGGCTTCAAGACCAAGATAATCAATATGGTGTTCACGAGAAAGTGCGACAGTAATTGTGGTCTCATACATAAGGCCAGCCATTACAAGGATGTGATTAATCAATTCCTTATTTGAAATGGGATCACTGACAAGTGCAAGGTTCTGAGTAATGGAGTTCAACTGACCTAGCCAATCAGTGATAGGCAAGTCACCATGCATTGTCTTCATCAATTCTTAGTGCAACTCAAAGAGGCGAGATTCAAAAGGGGAGGCAAAACGATGCTCAAGCTCGACCCATGTCTGACAAGCCGAGGTCTTGAGCACAACAGAAGAAAGAGCAATAGGGGAGAGAGAGTAGTTGATCCAAGAGAAAAGTTGTTGATCTTGTTGTATCCAAAGCTCATAAGCTGGGTTGGGAAGTAAATCATTCTTGTCGGCATTGGAGTTTGTGTTCATCGTATCAGGAAGGAATTCCGGAGGGGGGATGGAAGTTCCGTCAACAAACTTCAATAAGTTGCGGATGTGCAAGAGATGAACCATTTGCTCCAACCACATGGAGTATTTGTTGCATTCCAATTTGATAGAGAGAACAGAAGGAAGAGTCGAAGCAGAGAAGGTAGGAGAGGAAGACGAAGCAGCAGCCATAGGATCAGAAGAAAGAAAGAAAAATTCATTTAGACGTAGGCTCTGTATACCATGAAGAAAGTTAAGGTTCCACCCCAAAACCAATTGGCAATGGGG
The DNA here is from genome assembly GCA_024362665.1 of Prunus padus. Taxonomy (NCBI): domain Eukaryota; kingdom Viridiplantae; phylum Streptophyta; class Magnoliopsida; order Rosales; family Rosaceae; genus Prunus; species Prunus padus. Next base: position 24,866,559 of record JANFAM010000014.1, on the reverse strand, counting down.
GAGTAGCTCAACTCCTTAAAAACACTTGCTAGGTTTCTCAACTTTCTAATGTGGGACATTTTCACCTTCACAATCTCACACGCCCCAGCACGTGTGGCAAATTTTCAAGCCTAACACATGGACAACACATATTGGGTTACATGGAGCACGTGTGGCTGTTGGGCTTTCACACTTGGGCTAACCCGCTCTGATACCAAGAAAGGAATCTCAAGCAAGGGATGAAAAGTTGTTGCACACACAACCAACATGCTTATATTGCAATATATATAGTTTACAAGGAGTGGTGGATTTACCCTAGCCATTGGATACATAAGGTAAGCGTATAACTTTACAATCAATTACAAGTAATTACATAATCAAGATCCCTATAATTAGTCACTTTCCCTTGTTAGCGTCAGTGGCCTCCTTTAGCTTATCATTATCATGTATTATCCTTTGTACTGTGTCCCTTATTTTTAACCACGGTCATCTCAATTTAATACTTTTTCTTTGTATATAATAAAAAGATTTTTTTTGTCAATATATAATACTTAGATTAAGATTGTCATTTTGAGCTTATGAAATTACACAGAAACAAAGAAAAGCCTATAATATACAACAACTAAACATTCCCTCTCCTAAAACCTAAAATAATAAAAGAATTGGAAAGAAGGAGGTTGAATTACTCGCCCATAGTAGGGGCTTCCCATGATAACTGTCCAAATATGAATGCCTTTATCTTTTGTGGAGTCCAATACAAATGACATGTGCTTAAGTTTAAAATTTTAATCAAGTGTTTGTTATATACATAATTTTGAATAACTAAACTATTTTAAAAATAATTTTTTTGGGTATTAAGTACTTTTCTCAATACCCTTTAATTTTTTCTTTTAAAAAGTTAATATAATTATGAATTATCAAATAATTAATTTGAAAATTATTTAAAATATTTAATTATTTATGGAACACAACTAACATACACGCATTTTTACTGAGCGATAATGACATTGACAAAATTAAAGGTGGGTCTAGTTGTCCCATATTTTGGGAGTTCAACTATATCTTTGAAGACTACGAGCTACATTTCCTTCTTGCCTTCCTTTTCTTGTCTTCACCATTCAGTTTGTGTGTATTCAACTCACGCATAAATCTATGTGTTTAACATGTTCAAAAACATTTTATGCTCTTTACAAGCGGAATATTAGTACTTCATATTAAATACATAGATTTATGTGAGTGGAATACATGTGGCACAAATTGAATGAGAATAAAGAAAAGAGGGAAGGTACCTAGCATTCCTCTATCTCTTAATATTTAAGTGCATTTTGATATTGTTTTTTTAGTTTTAATTTAAATTATGTGTTGAATTTTAACTTTTTAATTTTTTTTGGGTGAGAAAAACGATAATTTTAACGATAAATTGTGCACAAAGACCATAAGCCACAAGGTCCAGTACAAATATCCACAAAGGGGTAATACAAGGATGGAATCATATTAACCACGCATGGTTAATCCATATACATAAAAACACAACGGTAACATCAAGCACATAAGGTGTATCTTCACTAATAGCCTAAAAAGACCAAATAAATTTTGCATAAAAGCCGCAAGCTTGAATAAGCAAGACATGAACTACAGTGCCTAAAACCAATATAACTACAAGTTTTAAACTCTCACAAGTATAGACTAGACTAAAAACAAACACCCAACTCACAAAGGGTTCATGCAATTATTGCAACTCAAGAAACTATAAACACCCAACTCACCAAAGATTTCAAGGACAACAAAATCACAAGAGCGACCAACGAAATAACCAGCGCAACCAAGGTGAAAATGCAGCAAAAAAATTGATAAACAACCCCAAGAGAAAAGGGAGGAACGAGGAGGAGATGAAGGGAGAAAAGGGAGGGGAGGGAAGGAGAGGAGGGGAGAGAGGAGGGAAGGGAAGAGAAGGAGATGAGGGGATAGGGGAAGAAGGGTAGAGGAGGAGAGGGGTGGGGAAGGAGGCCACCACCCCCAAAAGGGGCGGCGACTGGAGCTAAGTTTTTGAGGGTTTTTTCAGAGAGAGTTCCTTAGGGTTTCGAGAAAATAACTTTTTATTGTTATTTTTTAAGTTGATGTTATAATGAGAAGGGTAAAATTGATAATATCATTTTGTTGTTGTTGAAAATGCTTAATGACAAATTGACATGTGCATAATGTAATTATTTGGATCCAATTTAAATAGACTTAGCCCCATTTTTTGTTTATGTGGTTTGGTTTATTTTTCACTTTAGTGTCATATAATTTTGCTTAGTTAGCTATTAATTCTACAAACCTAACAATGTTAAGAAAAATAGATGAATTCTTTTGTCGTGAATTCTTTCCTCTCATGTTGCATATTATCAAGTCGAATTGCATCTTGTTCACCCCTTTTGCTTGAGTACCTATGGTGGTAGGGTAAGTTCCCCATCAACTTGTGAACCACTAGTGGTCAACAAGACAACTTTCTTTTGGTGTGGTAGCGTGCCACTGTTAGTGATTTTAAAACCCTAACAGACTTGAAAATGTAATAACTTGCGCCCAAGCTATCAATTTAAACAAGCGATTGTGAATTTGGGTGAGGAATATCTCCCAAGTAAGTTCTTTTCTATGCCTCAAACAGGTGAGAACTTTACAACTTTTTCACAGTACAACTAGTAAATTCTAGCAAAAGAAACTTTTATACAAAAGTAACAAAATCCAAGCAGAACTGCCTGAATTGAATCTTCTTGCGCTGGAGTTCGTGTATCAATACCTTCAACTAATAGAGATTAGTTGGAAATTGATACCAATGCTGTGATTGTCAGAGCTTTCATCAATTTGAGCCATGGGGAGGCTTGACAAATGGGCAGAACTGGGAGTTTGCATCATTTCTGTTTGTTTTACAAGGACTATCTCCGTCTGGATTGGCCTAGATTGGGAGTGGCTGGGATGGCACTCTTCAGATTTGGCAATTCCTGGACTGACCCTGCTTTGTAATGGCTTGTTCTGGCTGCCAAACCAAATTTATAACGATAGAGACCTGAGTTCTGCTTAATTTTCCTTCTAGAAGAACTTGTGTTCTAGGCTGGATTGCTTCAAGGAAGGTTTCTGAAGGACTTTTGAAGAACGTAAGATCTTTGAAAAATTTGTTGAGGTTTTCACAAAGATGAATAACTTGAGTTCTGCCTGTTTGAGCTATTCTGGACAGTTTTCAAAACAACATAGAGTTGAGTTCTAGTTGTTTTCCTAGGGCTGGATTGCTTCTGAGAGCTTTGTGAATTTGAAAGCCTTTGAGATTGGATGATCTTTGATTTTTGTCAATTTGACTGAGAGTTTGTTTTTTTGATTGGTTGGTTGAGTGTCCTCTCAGTCCATGTCTTTTTGTATTTATAGGAATTTTTGGTTCCTAAAAATATCTATTTTGGGACGTGTCTTGCTTCAGCAAAAAGGAGATAATTGGTCTTTGATAAGAAGTAGAAAATATCAAGATTTTTTGGCTGTGGTGAATATCTTCTGTTCTGCTTCTTGTAACTTGTGTTCAAAATATCTCTATGTCGAAATCACATGGGTGCTTTGCAGAGAAGCTTAAACTAAGAGTTCCTTATGAATATTCCCTGACCATTTTTTTGGTAACTTGTGTTCTGAAATATTTCGGCTGATGAGACTTTTTGGTTGTAGAAGAAGCTTCAGTCTGTACAAGACATCTATGAGATAGCTTCTTCATTTTCCTTTCGCTAGTTTTGTTCTTCAGACTTCAAGTTTCAAGGTTTCTGAGTTTTTGGAAACTTGTGAAAAATCTGTTGTACTCTAACCTTTAAAACAGTTTGGGCCTCTTCTTTAATTTTGGAAAATGATGGCCCAAGTAATCATTTTGGGCTGATGAGCAGAAATTCAGGCCCAGGCAATTTTCAATTTTTTAATGGACTGGGAAACCTTAATTAACCATAATATGTAACCTTAATCACCATTAGTGGTAATTAGATTCTTGGATTTCATAACTTTGGTTAATTATGTTTCTTTAGATAATATGGGTCATTCTCCATTTTTGGTAAATAGAGCCCATTCCTTCTTGTACATAACCTTGTAACATGGTGGGCTTGGTGTGCATAATTCAGGCCCAAACACATCTATTAGTTTGACGAAATTTGTTATTAAACGATATCAAATTGCAAAACAAAAATTTCAACAATTGAAACAACAAGAACCAAAGTGAAAAACTTATCAATTTACAAGGATAAAAATGTAACTTGACCATTTGAATAAGCTCAAATAAGAAAGAGGTTGCATGTGAAATAGTTCAAGATGACATTGGGTTTGCGTGAGGAGAAATTATAGAATGGTACCATATTACCACGTCAGCATATGATACTCCCATTCAAAATTTGACACGTGTCAATTTTAAAAGCTAATTAAAAAACCAATTACATATGGACTTTGTCTTCCAAGTTTAGCCTTCAACATTAATTAGACGTAATCCCTTTCTCACCTTCTTCCCTGTGCTTCGCTTCTCCCTCGCCACCCATCCCAATCTTTCGCCACCCATAGGCTTTCTCTCCCTTCTCATCCAATATCCCCAACCCCTCTTTCCCTCCCTCACATTATGGGTAAAAAAAAATAAAAAATTAAACGCATTAAGAAAAAGCCAAAAATCTTCAAGAGCATCTCCTATGATTACAAGTTGACAACCCATTTCTGAAAGAAGGGTAATGATTGATGTTGTAGGCAACCAAGTAAATCGGTTGTTTTTTTTCGTTTATGTGTTAATTTTATCAACCACTTTTGGGTGGTGGTGTTGTTTGATGGTGGTATTGGTATTCGTGGAGGGTGGATTGCAGCCAAGCGGCAGCAGTGCGATGTAGGCAGATTGCCAATGGGATCTCGGTGGGCCACCGCTACAATCTTGTTTTCTTTTTCATATTGTTCAAATAAAATTTATTGAGGGTAAAGTGGGAAGACAAAGTACAAATATGAAAAAAATTTAATTATCTATTTAAAATTGACACGTGTTAAATTTTAAATGAGAGTATCACATGCTGACGTGGTAATACCGTGAGAAGATAATTTGTTTTTTTTTTAAAAGGAAAAAGAGTCAGGCTGAGAAAAAAAGACAGAATCAAGTTACCAACAAGAGAGAGAAAGAGCTGCGAAGTAGAGAAAACACGGGGCTTTTGGGGGACAGCGAAGCAGATGGCAAGCAAGTAGTTTGTATAAATACAAGGTTCAGCTCTCTCCGTGTTTAAAGCTGAGAGAGATCCCAGTGTTCTTTCTTGCCATATCCCTTTTTCCTAGCCTTGCTAGCTCTCTCCTCTTTCTCTTCGCTTCTCTGTTTCTTCATTTCTCTTAAACAGAACTTTCTGGCAGAAAACTAAAGACCCGTTTAATTTTTTTGATCCCTCTTGGGTTTTCATCTCATGAAAAACAGAGATTAATTGCAGACATTTAGAAACACCCTATACACAGAAAAGAGAAAAGGTACTAGTTCATCTTCTCTTTGTGTCAGCTTGTCTTCTTACTCTTTTTAGTCTTTATGCTTTGGTACTTGCTCCGTCAGATCTCACCATATCATGATGGTTGTGGTGTTGTTTTTTGCATGTCCTTTTTCTTCTGTCATTTCGTCAAACACATTGTGATAATCATGTTAATGGGTTTCTTTCCTTTGCCCATTGGATCTGGTTTCTGACCAGACTCCCTCTTTTTCTCTTTTAATTTCCTATTTTTGGAAGATGGTAATGCCACGCGGTTTTCACTTTTGTCAAATGCTTAATTTATCTCCCTTTTTGAAAAATGGGTTTCTAGTGTTGTTCTTGCTCTGTTGATTTGCTTTTTTTAAGAAATGACTGGTAAATTCCTTTTCACAAGATGGGTGTGTATGATCTGTTTAGTCTTTTCTTTTTCTTTATTTATTTTATTGTTTGAAATGAAGGAGTGGGTTCTCTGTAGTCTTTCTTCAACACTTTCCTTTGGTTTCTTGGCCCTGTTTCAGCAAAATTTAGGTGCATTTCTTTGTTTCTTGTTTCTTTTGATATATCTTTGAATCATCATGATTCAGAAAGAAAGCAGCTGATTGGCAAGCAATAACTCTGAATTATGTGTAGAAACTTTTCTTAAGCTTCAAGAAAACGATGAAATTATTGGATGCTTTCTCACTTTATTTCCCTTTTCATTTCCATTGTTTGTTGTAAAGAACACACTGCTTTTTTGGCCTTTTTGACTTAGTGGCGGTGAGAGAGAGAGAGAGAGAGAGAGAGAGAGAGAGAGAGAGAGAGAGAGGAGAGAGACCGCATCTGGGACGGCTCTGTTTGATGCGGTTGGGCCACTTGTCATGTGATGTTAGAGACATAAAAGGATGTTGACATGGAAAGTAGAAAGTGTCGGTAGTTGCCATCAGATCTTGTAGTTGAAGGCTTATGCAAGTCGTTTAAGTGGTCTGTCTTCACTATTCCGATTTCACCACTTGGTGTGCATCATTTTGCTATTTTTTCAACCTTTTCCCACTCCCCTTCTTTTTGAGTGAATTTTGTAAATTTGTTGTCCATGAGCTGGATCTGGATCCATCCGAGGAAATTGGTTCTCACTTTTCCAGTTTAAGATTGAATGATCCACATCTTATTTTGTGCTTCCCATGTTTAAGATTGAATGATTGGTTTGATTTAGTTAATATATATGCTTTATGCTTTTATTGATGTTGTTGGTTAAATGTCGAAGAGGCTTTTATGAATAAGTTTCCTAGTGTTTTGTACTTTTAACTACTTCTTAGCAGTGGATAAAGGATGGGGAAATATGTTTTGTGCTTCCACTACTTCACATGAACAAAATTTTGCTCAGCTTTTTGTGGTGAATGGTGCTTGGTAGGAGATCGGCATTAGTAAAAATCTGTATTCACCTACAATTATGAAGATATATAATATGCCTTGTATCTGTGCAGATAGGTAATACTTTCTGAGATCATGAAGCATAAAGATGGAAAACCAGGACCCCAAGGTACCAGGGTTTTCCCCATGGCAATCTTGTTTGTTGTGCTATGCGGGTTTTCATTCTATCTTGGTGGAATCTTCTGTTATGAGAAGAACAAAATTGAGCCTTCTGATGTCGAAGATGTCACAAAGGCAGTTCAATCATCCAAGGAGTCACTTGTGGCCCCTCTCCAAATAAAAACTGTTTCCTTTGCTGAATGCAGCAGGGACTATCAAGACTACACCCCATGCACAGATCCAAGGGTATCTCCTTAATCATTGATCATATGGTACTTTTTGCATTTTGGTATTTGGGAACCACTAGATGTTTATTAAATTGTGTTGAAAATGATGCATGCTTGTTGTACAGAGGTGGAGAAAATATGGTGTTCATCGGCTTACTTTTATGGAACGCCACTGCCCTCCAGTATTTGAAAGGAAAGAGTGCTTAGTTCCACCTCCAGATGGGTATAAGCTACCAATCAGATGGCCAAATAGCAGGGATGAATGTTGGTACAGGTAAATAGTTTAGTTTGTTTCTGATATGTATGGTCAAAATTCCAGTTTTAAGTTTCTACTTGTTTCATAGAGAAAAAAAACAAAAGAGTTTCTCTGATATATGGATCTGGTTTCAGGAATGTGCCATATGATTGGATTAACAAGCAGAAATCTAATCAGAATTGGCTAAGAAAAGAAGGGGAGAAGTTTCTCTTTCCTGGTGGAGGAACTATGTTTCCTAGAGGTGTATCTGCATATGTCGATTTGATGCAAGATCTTATTCCAGAAATGAAAGATGGGACTGTTCGAACTGCCATTGATACTGGGTGTGGGGTGAGTCCGATTTAAATCTTCTTTTGCATTTTCCAACATTTATAATGGTAAATATAAAAACGAAAATTTCTGGTGGGTGAAAGCATAATTTAGTCTATTGGGAGGGTGTGCTTATGTTAGCATAATTTAGTCAAGAATTTTAATCTGTAGCTTTCTTTTTAATCTGTAGCATAATTTGTAGTACTCTATTTCTTTATTGTTCTTAAAGCAGCATTAACAGTTAACTGGGTTTGAAATTTTATAATAAAATTTAATGTTCCTTTTGAATAATTAAATTTGTTAGAAGTTACATCAGTTCATCTCTTTAATTTACTAATTTTTAGGTTGCAAGTTGGGGAGGTGATTTGCTAGATCGGGGGATTTTAACAGTTTCTCTCGCCCCAAGAGATAATCATGAAGCTCAAGTTCAGTTTGCATTGGAACGTGGAATTCCAGCAATCCTTGGCATCATTTCTACACAGAGGCTTCCTTTCCCCTCAAACTCGTTTGATATGGCTCACTGCTCAAGGTGCCTCATCCCATGGACGGAATTTGGTAATTCATCTATTAAATTCTTATAAAAATATTTCAATCCTAGAGAATATAATTCAGTTTATAGACCTTGATGTCCAGCTGCTGAAACCACTTTCAAATATTATCTTGAAATAACATAGTGGGATGCATGGGTCATATGACCAGTGCTGCTTAGCATTTTGCCTGCTAGCTCGGCAATATGAAATGTATGCATGTATAGAACTTTTCCATTAGTGTATATAAGTATTAAGATATGTGTAGTTTTCACTAGTTCTCGTGGAATTTGGAGATTTTTTATATATTTTTTTCTCTCAAACAGTATGGTAGAAATGGTACATAGCACCACCTAAATACAACTTCTAGCCACAAAGTTCCAATTATCATTTTTAATGAAAAATTCCCTGGATCATTTGTGAACTTGATATTATTGCCATAAGATTGGAGCTTCCTCTCTTCCTTTATAGAATATCATAGAATGGAAATATCTTTTTCCTCCACTCTTTATCTTCTTTTTTATTTTTCTAGTTTGGGGGTTTACCACTTGTCTTAATGGCTACTATCCTGCTTTCAGGTGGAATTTACCTCCTTGAAATTCATCGTATACTCCGCCCTGGAGGTTTCTGGGTCCTGTCTGGTCCACCTGTCAACTACGAAAACCGCTGGCGTGGATGGAACACAACCATAGAAGAGCAGAAATCAGATTATGAAAAGTTGCAAGAACTGCTAACTTCATTGTGCTTCAAATTGTACAACAAAAAGGATGATATTGCTGTTTGGAAGAAATTGTCAGATGATAGTTGCTACAATAAACTTAGTGAGCCAGATGTCTATCCTCCGAAGTGTGATGATAGCCTTGAACCAGACTCAGGATGGTATACGCCATTACGCTCTTGTGTTGTCGTTCCTGACCCAAAGCTAAAAAAGTCAGCTTTGAAATCCATCCCTAGATGGCCAGAGCGGTTGCATGTTGCACCAGATCGTATTTCTGATGTGCATGGTGGGAGTGCTAGTGCTTTTAAGCATGATGACAAAAAGTGGAGGGTACGATTGAAGCACTACAAGAAGTTGCTCCCTGCAATCGGGACAAATAAGATCAGAAATGTTATGGACATGAACACAGTATATGGAGGTTTTGCTGCGGCGACAATTGATTATCCCTCATGGGTCATGAATGTGGTCTCTTCCTATGCTGCAAATACACTACCTGTGGTCTATGATCGGGGCCTTGTTGGAACTTACCATGATTGGTAAACTTCATTCATATTAACAGCTTTGATCTGTACGAATAGCCTGCTTTTGATGCACTTTCCATGTGGTCATTATTATGAAATCTACCGGTCTTTTGTTGATTTATTTGTTTTCTCTTTTTGCAGGTGTGAAGCTTTTTCTACGTATCCCCGAACTTATGATCTTCTGCATCTTGATGGCCTCTTTACTGCAGAAAGCCACAGGTAAAAAATGAGCCTCCATGCATCCTTTCTTTAGTGTGGGGCACATCAAATATCTTGAAAGCGGATATTAATTTGGCATATTGAACTGGTTAGTTAATCTTATAAGTTAGGTTCTCTATGCACCTTTGCATAATTCGACACGGCAGATAACCTAGGAAGTACACACACACAGACAGTTATAAACTGTATAAATGGTTCTAATGATAGTGTTTTGGGCAGATGCGAAATGAAATATGTACTCTTAGAGATGGACCGAATCCTGCGCCCCAACGGGTATGCAATAGTTCGAGAATCCAGCTACTTTGTGGACGCTTTTGCGACTATTGCCAAAGGCATGAGATGGGGTTGTCGCAAAGAAGATACTGAGTATGGCATAGAGAAGGAGAAAGTATTGATATGCCAGAAAAAACTCTGGTATTCATCGAATCGGACTTCTAGATGATGAACATAGAAACCTAAACCAAGTTTGATCTCTTGGAGGACCGGAAATAGGGTTAGAAGCAAGTTCAATACCATTCACAGAGAATTAGTTCACTTCATTCTATAAGAAGCCAAGAATATTCAAATTTTATCATGAAGACTCAGTTACCCAATAAGGTGCTTTCATTAACATATAGGATTTGCGTATGGATATATTCTTTTAAGGAACATGTACTTGGTATAATTTCCCTTTCCTTTTCCTTTTTCCATTTTCATCATTTTCTTTTTTCATGCCAAGCTGTAATAGAATGATTTCGAAATTTGTTTGTAAGGGGTTTATATGTACCAAAAATTGAAACAGCAAAGGGTTTAAAAATTAAGACCCTGACAGCTTGTTATTGAGTGAACTTTGCTTCTGTTTACGCAGTGACGCTATGCTGCAATTATAGTTCTTTGTTATTGGTGGTCGTTAGTAAATTGAAAACACAGGGATTAAATTGGCCATCATGCTAAAACACAGGGACTATTTTAGCATGTAAGCAATTTTTCTTTGAATACAAGAGAGTTTAATTTACAACGGGAGGGGTGTTTCTTACACACGCTACTAAAGTGTCATAGGAATTCGAACTTAAAATGCAAGTTAAGGCCCTTTGTCACCGCGCTAGACCTTGTTACCAATGGAAGTTCTTTGTTATTGGTGCAAACTAGTATATTTGTTTAAGAGAAGGAAACAGATGAATCGTGTTATTTATTTATTTTATTTTATTTTATAAACGAGAAATTACAAGGACAAGCCCCTAGGGCAGCCACCATTAAAAGTATCGAGATTCCATTCTATGCTTAGTGAGCGTCTGGGCAGGGTGTGTATCTAGAAATGAACACTATTAAACGTGGGACCTAGCTGCCTGTGAGAGCATCTCTTACAAAGAACTTGGTAAATATGGCTTGTAGACCTGGCAATATTGTACACGACACGAATTCGCACGAAATTATCAGTATTTGGGTTGGCCTTATCGGGTCGGATTGATAACGGGTGAACCCGTTAAGCATCCGTTATCTTAACGGGTAGTTTTAGTGTTTTTCGCGAATAACCTGTTAACCCGTTAAGAGTATGGGTATTTTTGTAAATTTACGTTATAAAATCCCTATCTAACCCCACCAATGACATGCTCCTATCATTCCAAATTATTATTTTATTTATGTTCTTACTATTTTATATTGTTGATTAATTACTTAAATCCCTAAGATTAATTTACTTTTGAGTACAAATACAATCTAACCCACCAATGACATACATCTCTCATTCCATATTATTATTTTGTTTATTTTCTTATTATTCTACATTGTTGATTAATTACTTATATTCCTAGGATTATTTCGATATTGATTATAAATACAATCTAACCTCACCAATAGCATCCTCCTTTCACTCCATATTATTATTTTAATTATTCTCAAATACTTAATATATTATTCTTTTATCACAAAGAATTGTCTAATTTGTGTTTTCATTAAACAATTTGTTAACAAATATAGTCTATTTTTTAAAATGGGTGAAGCGCGTGAAATGAGCAAAAAAATTAACTCATTAGTCTTAACGGGTTGGGTCGGGTTTTCGCGAATTTGAACGGGTCGGGTTCGGGTTTAATATTTCTCACCCGTTAGCTTAACGGGTCGGGTCGGGTCTATTCGCTTTTTTAACGGGTTGACACGAACACAACACGAAACCCGCAAACACGACACGTTTGCCAGGTCTAATGGCGAGAGCAACACACGTATAATGGCGATGATGGTTTGGAGCCTACAAAGAACTTCGCATCTAGGAATTCGAATCCCATTCGACCAAGATGCGATTAAGCCGTTTGCTAGCAGCGTATGACACACTACCAAGGAGCGTTTGGCCTTTACATATATATAAACGGGTGGTTAACATTGTATTAACTTACTAATCAGTTAGCCCTACAGGGAAGAATACAAACTCTCTTCACTCTTTCTTAACAACGTATTAACTTGTTCTTTCTCACTATTTCTCTTATTCTAAACCTAAGGTTTCAATCAATATAATAATTTAATAAGGTTAACTACATAAAACTCCCCTTATGAGGTCATTTTCAACTTCATACCCAAACTCTCAAAAAACCTACAAATTACCCCCACCGTTACACAAATTGTTAATAAGTCTGTTAAATGCTGATGTGTCAAACATGGGTCCCATTTTTTCATGATATGGATTTCTAGGTGGACAAACAACTAATAAAAACTTATCTACTTTTTAAAACTAATTTTAAAAAATTAAAATCATTAAAATTTACAAATCAAAAGAAAATGAGACACATCGAGTCACCGATTCGAAGCTTCCAGATTCTGATGCCCCACCATTTTGGCCAACAAAGAGTCGATTACATCCAAACACAGCAAGTCTGTTTCGTTGACTAGGGTCGGCCCTGAGATTTTTAAGGCCAATGGCAACGTCGAAAATAGACCCTATGTATGTATAACTCCACACAACAAAGATCATTTGATTTTATTTGCATGTGTGTGTATATGGAACCTTTTATAACCATAGAAAAAATTTTAGGGCTCCGACAAAGTGTCATTTAATTTTTGTATATAAAAAATGATTGAAGATCCTATGTATCTATAGATCCGCACACAAGAAAAATCATTTGATTTTATTTGCACGTGTATGTAGAATATTAAAAAATAGAACTTTTATAACCATAGAAAAAAGTTTAGGCTTTTGACAAAATGTCATTTATTTTTTTGTATATAAGAAATGATTAAAGGACAAAAAAAAGTGCTAAAAGGAACCATGCACCCACAGAAAAAAGAAATTAAAAAAGATGCACAATGCTGAGATCAAACCTGGGTTCGGTGTGCATTAAAACTACCTTACCACTGCTGAAACTTACAATAATATTGATGTGTTTATCTATATAACTAGCTATCAAAATATGACCACATGAAAAAATAAATAAAAAATTTGGGGCCCTCCTTGAGCCGGGGCCCAGAGCGGTCGCACTGACTGCCCTGGCTTAGAGTCGGGGCTGTTGTTGACTGTCATAAGCTTTCGTCCTATTAACCGCCACTTCCCTAGGCGCTCATTCTCGTTATTGTTCTGTCACGGCCACCTTTGCTACCACTGTTGCCTGCACCGTTGCTTGGAATCTCTGCCTCAAACCTCGCCCCTCTATCTCTTCTCCACGCAGCCCCATCTCCTTTTTCTCCTCCCATACATAGCAACCCTAGATCTCCCTGTTCACAAGCCATAGACATCTCTTGATATGTATGTGAAATTGAAATTAAATTTATATATGAAATCTGATACACAAATGATGATAAAATTGAAACTTAAACATCATGTTGCTGTTAGTGGTATGCTCTTAAAGCCAACTAATTATATGATAATTAATGTTAAGGACATCTTTTGTAATGACTTATTAAGTTATTCATGGGCAAGACCAGTTGTTTTCAACCATGATATTTGGTCAATTATCATAACAATAAAACAACTATAGTCCTAAGAATATAAAAGTGGACATGAGAACTATGTAATGAGATGACATACATTGAGACTTGTCATGGTCCCTAATCCTAAATATGTTCCTGGTCATAGGAGTATCAAGTGGGTGTTGATATTCCTCAAAGATCGGTACACACAGTATCATCTCTATATGTAGAGAATGGCGAGGTCTTAAGTCATTGAGTATGGTGACACCTAGATATGTGTGTAGGTGCTTGTAGGAGAACAAGTACATTGAACGCGATCCAATGCATGAGTTATAGTATGGAAGTCTTTACTCACATGTCAAACTAGAACTCATAACTTGCAATGGTGCAAACTAATCCTTAGATCTGAGACATCATATATGTCTTGTGGCTATGTTGTTAGTATTTGAGGGCATTATACAGTTGTGCTAAAGTAGGCATAACTTAAAAGTTAAAAGTGTTTATCAGGACTCTCAATAGATTCATGGAGGCAAATGAATGTACAACAAGGGATCTCTACTTTGAGTAAGGAGATAGAATACTCCATAATATGATTGGTCAAATCTCTGCGCAGAGTAGTGGATAACATTTGGAACAAGAGGTCTTCAAATCTTACCAGGATAATCATATAAAGGAATAATTTACATTGGGATATTTGACATTAGATTCCATTATCTAATAATGTGAATAAGAAGTATTGTTCTAAGAGAATGATTCAATTGCAAGGTCATTCCAATTTGAATGGGTTCTTTCATAACGTCTTATTTAGCTCAGATAACCGTGACTTGGTCTGCCCTCGCAAGTGCACAAGAATGATACGTAGTATAGCGTTTGACAAGTCCAAGTATCGTTCCCACGAGGATTCCAAATTAATTTAATATTCGAATACCTAAAATTAAATCTAACTGATACACAAGTGAATTTGTAGAGATTGTTGTTGTGAAAATTCATAGAACAAACAAGAAATTAATCAAAGTAATTGAGAATAAAAAGGGTGAATTTTAAGATTGAAAAACAATGATGAAGGTCTAGGGTTTCGAAATCAACCACAAGCAATCCAAGTTAGATTTCAATGCATTCAACAAATTCTTTCGATTCTTTAGATGATAATTCCCGTATCTAAGTCCTTTTCAGGCACTTAGACCATAGTTTTTCTTAAGTGTAAGATTCTTTTCTAGATCAAACAAAGATCATATACCCAATCATGCAATCTATCCTAGTTAAGGCATAAATTTAACAAGTTGGATTCATTACATTCTATAAAACAAGGAAACCAAGAAAACCATTATTCTTCGTCAAGCAATAATGTAATTCACCACACTTAATCACAAGAAGCTAATTTACTAGATACAAAGCCCTAAGGTGATCAATCAAAGAACTTAAAGAAATAGCAATTATTAAAATAGTGATTAAGCATTCATCTAAAAGAAACTTAGAATCCATTAAATAACATCAAAAATCATAACTATCCATGCTCGGGCGTCATCCTCGCCCTTGAGAATAATGTAGTTACTCATGTTCAAATAAAACATAATTGAAAAACTATCAAACATAAAATAAAACTTATGGATTGTGATGATGCTTGAGAACTTGACAATGACAGCGGCTCCTTGACTCTCCTTCAACTCCAGCATAAAAGAACCCTATTTTTCTGATCTTCTTTAAATAAGGAACAAATTCTCTTTTGACTTGGTTACTCTGCTTTCCTAGTTTGGCCACAATTGACGTTGATGAGTTGGCATCCAAAATCCTACTACATATAGGATCATACTTCAGAAAATTACCCCACATCCTTGTAGATACTTCCCAAATGCAATTGACATAAATTGGACTCCAAGGATTAAACTTAAAATGACTATTTTTGTAAAACCTGCAGAACACATTCTGCCTGAACTTCTGTACTAAAATGGCCACAACTCTCTCCACACACATCCAAATCATGAACCATAAAATTCTACAGAAAGCTAACATCCATATCTTTCTAACGAAATAAGACTCAACATCTGGTTCGTTCTGAGGATGTACAGTATATTTTGTCAAGTTGACTGATCTGCACAGGACATTCTTGCGAAACGTCTTTTAATCCCAAAAATGCTCATTTTGCTTACTTTTCCATCTTTACTTTTCAAACCTAGTAAAACACAAAACTAAGTAAAAATGGACTAAACTCACTTAGGAACATAGCAAGAATCTAAGAGAAAGATAATAAAAATGTACGAAATAATGGTTATATCAAATACTCCCAAACTTAGACTTTGCTTGCCCTCAAGCAAAACAAAACAAAACAAAAAAAGACTCAAAAGATTGTTAGGCCTCCACATATTAGTCTCAATAAATAGCGTAAGGTATATAACTCTCAAGAATCAAACAACCATCATATGAACCACAAGTATGATTCAAAAGTTAACCAAACCGTACATAACATTCTCAAGTGTAGTGTGTGAAATAGCCGATTATCAATACAACTTAACTAAACCCAGATAAGTATATGCAAATCAAGGCTTCAACTCCAAGCTTCACCAAGAATATCACTCACAAAGAAAACGCTCAAATTTGGGTTAAGTGTTTCACTCAAGAAAAATGAATGCACAAAAACAAAATCAATCCCCATAAGCTTGCTCTTCATATCACATCTCCACAAATTAAATTCACACAATTTCTAGGATCAAAAGGTCTTAAATTACGGTTGTAATGGGGTTATGGGTTAAGGTTAAAAGAAAAGAAAGGGTATGAAAAACAAAAATATTCTATGAGAATTAGTAGAGCACATGATGACCATGAAGAACAAAAATATTCTCTTTTATGTCTTGCGGTATCACCAATTATGCACTTCATTGGAAGCCAAATTTCATTGTTGGGTTTCAACTTCATTTTGATCAACATATTTCTCAAACTTCTTCAACAATTTTTCTCTTTTTTTTTCTTTTCATTCTTGTTTTTTTCTTTTTCTCTTTTTTTTAACAAACACCAACCTCGTACTCAACTTTGTTTCTATTTTTCTTTTCACAACAACTTTGATACTCACAAGGCAAAGTGCAATTCCCCCAAATTTAAAGCTTCCCCAATTTTCATAGAACAAGGTAGGATGAAGTGTTTAAGTTTATGGTTAAAGATAGTGTGGTTCATGAAAGAAAAGGCTAATTTAGGCTCAAAGGGGTTATCTAAGGGATAAAAGCTTGTTTGGCCATGGTGGTGATCCTAGGTGCCTTAATCACGTCCTAGATAGAATCATGTGAATCAATACAAAGCCTTAATAGATATTGAAGCAAGTTCTAGTAAATGATAATGCAATCATGAAAAGAATGTATAACTCTCAAGGAAAAAATATGCATGAGGCTCAAAAACTCACAAGGGTTATACAAGTCTACACTATACACTATAATTCTCTAAGTCAAAGCAAATTGCATTAAATTGGCTATGTGCTTTGAAAATATGAGAATAATCATGTAAGAGAAAGTTAACTAAAGAATCACACTTAAAATTCACATAACGATTACCAATCCTCAAAAGTTATATAACAAGTACAATTCAAGTGTTATCATTGACTTGTGGAAAGTTTAACTAAAATGACTCAAGAAAAGGAAAAAGAAAATATTTTTGGATTTTTGAAATTTTTTATGGGTTTTGTGACTTTAAAAACAAGAAATTAACTACTCAACTACCTAAAAACACAAAAAGACTCACACAAACCAAGAAAACAAAGAGTTTCAAAATGTAGTTTTTTGCAGTTTCGACCTCTGTTCAGATTTTAGCTCATAACTTTCAAACCGCTGGGCCGATTTCCACATTCTTTATGTGGTTGGATTCAGCACAAAAAAAATGAAGAAAGCAACGATGACCAAATTATCCAAGCAGTTACCAATTAAAACTGTTTTAAGCAAAAAGAAACCCTACGTTTTCAAACAAAAATAAAGCTAAATCCTTCCCCCCCAAATTTAAATGAAACATTGTCCTCAATGTAAATAGAATCAAAATGCATGCAATGAATCAAGTATAGGGAAAAAAATTAAAAAAAGAAAATAAAGAGTAAAGAGTAAGGTTAGAGCTCCTTAGGCATAAATCTCGAGTAGGAAATGCTGCAAACGCCAAGATCCTCTCATCATCATCATCATGCATCCAAAGCATGGGTTGCCTCCCAAGAAGTGCTAAATTTAAAGTCTTCAGCCGGACTCAGCGACCATGATATATTTGGGGGATCATTGAGGTAGATCACCTCAATAGTCTTGGTTTGTGCTGTCAAAGTATCGATCTTCTCTATCGGATTTGTGGGGCTTGATTCAAAGTATCGATCTTCTCTATCGGACTTGCCTCTCATCTTCCATAAACCAAAATTGGTCCAACCAAGAGGAAGACTAGCATCTAAACCTCTTGGTTTTCTTCTCTTCATCTCTAGGAGCATTTGGTGTGGTGAGGTAGAGGGCTTCTACTTTGGAGCCTTGAGGTGAAAGAGTTCTTTAAATCAAAGAGGAAGAAGAAGGCCTTTCCAAAAGGTGATTATTCTTGAATTTTCAAGAAAAGTCTTCAATGGTAAATTCTATGTCTTTCCTCTCTTTTTCTTTTGGCACTCAAAGAGACTAAATTTTAAAGATACTTGGGTGAAATGAAATAGGATTAGCTCATCTTGAATAAGAAAAATTAATCCGCCATTTAGACTATTTTTGTTTTATAAGTTGTGGCTAAATTCATTTCCATTGTATGAGATGTAAAATGTTTCCTTCAGTTGCAAGGCGTGGTTGGTTGTTTGGGCGGAGGTGCAGTTGGGATAAAATGGGTGGGAGGTTGTTTGGGTAGCCAACATGGTTGTTTAGGTTTGGTATTGGTTAGGTAAGCCGGGATGGGGGGTTGGGAGGGGAGCCAGGGACATTTGATTTTTAATTTTTAATTAATACATTTTAATTTGTTTAATATAATTATAAAAAAACCAAATAATAATTGTTTATTATATATTTGCGCCCACATGGAGTCTGAAGGAAACCTAAGGATATTTCAGATTTATTAAGTCAGAAAAATGAGATTACACTTAATCTCTAGGCAACTGAAAGCAAAGATTAAGTTTTTTTTTAGAAAACAAAAGCACAAAAACTTATCGAATTCCCTCTAGTGCTCTCTAGGCTTTTCTAGAGTTAACTAGGAGGGTTGGGACTCTTTGTCACCGGCGTTGCTCTTTCCCTCTATTTGCATGAATCGGTCTCTGTGGCATTTCCTACAAGCGATAATGGGTAAATTGGGTTTCAATGATCTCTGGTTAAATTTGGTGTTGACATGTATTTCCTTAGGTTCATACTTTTTCTTAATTAATGGCGTACCTACTAGTTATATACACCCATCCCTTAGTTTACACCAAGGGGACCCTCTTTCTCCCTACCTTTTCTTATGTTGTGTAGAAGGCCTCCTAGCTCTCATTGCTAAGAAAGAAAGAGACTGGGTGCTTAAGGGAGTGATCATTTGCAAGGTGGCTGATGTCATTCAAGTTGATGCCAATTGCTGGAATACTCTTTTATTGCAGTCTCTCTTTTTCCCTCAAGAAGTTGAGTTAATTCATATCATATCTCTCAGCATGCAGCGTCCCTCGGACCAACTTATTTGGCACTATGATAGCAAAGTGAAATTCTCTGTTCGCAGTGCCAATCGTGTGGCACAACATACCATCGGTAGTTCAGCAAAGACCACGACTTCTTCTTCTAACAGTGATGCAGATTCTGACCCTGTTGACCGCGCAAATCTCACGGCCTTTTTGCCTGGTCGAATGGATCTGCGTCAACACGGGTCGTCCTTCTTTGGTTGGGGAGTACGATTGAGCGGGCGTGCCAGCACGGTCTACCGTGCATTCGTGAGTGATTTGAGCGGACAAATGGGTTGGAGTGCACTCGAGTGATTCTAACTTCTAATCAAGGGACTGTGACCGAGAAAGGAACTGATCTCGGTCGTAAGGTTCACGGCCTGAGCTACAAGGCCGTTGGTGACGATGTTGACAGTGGAAACGATGGTGGATTAAGGTGGTGCTCCAGCGCTCCGCCGGGCGGCAAAAGGCTATATGATATATGATATGATCGGAAAAGTAACAAAGGATGGTGCTCCGGCGCCTCGAAAGATCGAGGGTCGTATGATATATTGATGCATGAAAGTTTCTTACAATCTGCTACTACTCCTAGAAAAGCAAGTAAATGTATTGAAAGTGCGTTACGAGAATGTAAATGACAGAAAAGATGAATTTGCTCTGAGAGAGGCTTATGTGGTGTTTGAACCCTTTGAATGTATTCTGAGCTTAGTATTTATAGGAAGACCCAGCTGATGGAGGTTGGGCCAAACACCCTCGTGAGATGTGACTAACTTAGCAGTAGTGGGTGGGTGGCGGCCGAGGAGCATGGTGGTGTGACTACCGTGAAGTTCAGTTCCTCCTATTGTAGTAGCTGGGCCGGACTTCATGCTTAGAGAAGCATTTAATTCCTTGATTTTTGGTAGGTAAGGGGGCAATTAATTCCTCGATCTTCGGTGGGTAGAGGAGCATTTAATTTTCAAGATTTGAGAGGTATAATTTTACCAAATTGACCTCACCCATACTGCGATTTGACTTATTGATGCGACCCTTACTTCCTCTCTCTCCACGTGCTTTTTGAAAGTCTTCTGATTGGGACAGGTGTGATTGCGTCATAGCCCATTACTCATTAATGAGCTATGGGGGCCACTTTTAAGCAAGCGATGAATTGATGTTCCCTCGACCTGGGTGAATGATAGGGGTTCGGCCAATCCCCTCGGTCAAGGCTCGCCATGGTCTTGAGCATTCCTCCTTCCTTGATTCCTTCGTTCGTTCGGCACTTGCTTATAACAAATAAACACAAGTCCCCAGAAAAGAAGTGTTTTGGCCGTGGTCCTTTTATTTGATCGGCCAATATAGGCCGAGATTTTTATGCATAAACAGACCCTTGGCAGACAATATGAAAGGCTAACATTCCGGCGAAAGTGAAGGTCTTTTGGTGGCGTGTGTGCTTAAGTATTCTCCCCACTCAAGACAACCATGCTCATAAAAAGGTTCTAATCAATGCTGGTTGTGTTTATTGCAGAGTCGTGCCGAAGACAACGCTTCATGTGCTTCATGACTGCCCTTTTGCCCACTGCAGTTGGCTTAGCTCGCCTGTGAGCTCTCTACGTGACACGGAGAAGCTGTCGCCAGCCTGGGAGTGGGTTAGGTACTTTTTAAATCCTTAACCCATGCTTATCTTGGTTTCTTTCTCATTATAGGATGGATGCTATGGGAGCAAAAGAATGGTTTGCTATGGCAAAATAAAAGTTCTTGTCCAAGTGTGGTGAGCACTATCGCACATAATAGACTTCATGAGTATCTTCAATTTAATGGGCTTGGCAGGACAACTATTCCAAATAGAGGCCAAGTCCAATTGTGGACTAAACCACCCTTGTAGTATCTCAAAATTAATGTTAACGGTGCATGGGATGGCCGAAAGTTTAATAATTGTTTTTCAGCTTTACAAAGTGAGGCCTTGGCAGCACGAGAAGGTGTGGTTTTGGCGGTGGAAAAGGGTTTAACTAATATTTGTTTTGAGAGTAATTCTCTCCAGATCATCACGGCACTTGGATATTAATTAATCATTGGATAGGTCCTTCATTGGCCCTATTTTAGAAGATTATAAGTTTTTCCTATCACATATCACTGGAGCAGGCTTTACCCATGTCTGCCGAACCGCAAATGAGGTTGCTCACCGCATTGCTTGCTTTGCTTTAAATATGGGAGTTGTCGTCTCTTGGTTCAATGAACCTCTAGAATTTTTAGTTGATGCCTAATTTGAGGATTGTAACAAATAGTTTATGCAGGTATGTTCTTAGGGGGACGGAGGGTACTCTATCAGTGGTTAGGTTCCTACGAGTAAGGCTACTCAGTTAGACCAAAGGCCCAGCCAGTATGCATACACTACTACAAAAATCGAAATAGACGTCGGTAAAACGACGACGGACAAAATAAATACCGTCGTTAAATTTTAAACGACGACGGTAATATAAAAACCGACGTGGATCAGAAACTAAAACACCTAAAAATTGGAAATTCATTTGGGTATTTTTAAAACACGACGTATGAAACTTTAAAAGCGTCATCTTATGAAACATGCCATTCCGATAAGATAACAGATAACAAATAAACAACGACGGTATGTGTAAATATACCGACGTAGTACTTATAGACGACGTTTTACATATAATACCGCCGTTTTGAACATCCAATAAACACGACGGTAATTGTATTATTAATAGACGTATCAATTACTATTTAATACGACCGTAATTTGATAATTGCCGACATGTAAAGTTAAATAACCACAGCTACAATACATACAGAATGCCGTCTAATTTTAAAAATATCCACGTCTATCTTTTATTATTTTACGCCGTATTACACGTTAAACTACGACAGTTCTTATAAATAAAAGGTGGTGGTAAATCGTTACCACGTCGTCATAATATAATATAGCGACGTGGTTGTGCAGATAATACGGCAGTCAAATTATAAATTGGGTCGTCTATAATTCAAAAAGAACGGCGCTAACTTTTTAGTAAGCAACGTATGAAACCCTAATATACCACGACAATATAATAGTACATACCGACGTGTAATTTTGAACATATCCACGACGGTCTAAATTTAATTCAACGCCATTTCACGTAATAACGCTGTTGTACATTTACTTTCACGTCGTTTCTATTAATTATACCGTCGTTGTTGTTTAAAACAAGCACGACAACAAAAGTCGAAATATACGTCAGTAAAAAGAAGACGGAAAAAATAAATACCATCGTTGTAGTTTTCAACTTCGAAACTTTCGAACTTAAACGGCACGCTTTGACTGCGAAATTGGGGACTGAAACGGTGGCTTTTAGGTTTCCAAGTCGAAATAAAGGCCCTTTTCGGTTTCCAAGTCGTAATAAAGTCACTTTTAGTTTTCCAATTCGAAATAATTCGTTTAAATTGGAGTTTTTAGTCCATCCGTTCAGTATCTCAATTCTCACCTCTCTGAATGGTTTCTGTCATGCAAGAATGTCTTTCTTGCGAACTTAGTTGTGTTTTTACACCCAACTCATCTAAGAACTTCGGTTGGGTGTAAAACAACAACTGAGTTCCCAAGAAAGATTGTATATTCAGTTTCTTGTTTAACACAAAGTTCTATTTCTCTGTAGTTATTTTTTATTAAAGACGTCGGTTTTATGCTGAGGGTCATGAAAATATTTTACAACGACTTTGTTTGTAACTAACTGACGTAGTATATATTTATAACAACCCTATTATTTAAAAACCGTCGTCTATATTTTAATTTATACGACGTTTTAATTTTACTTTCCTTCGTCTTTAAAAACGCGGTCATTTGAAAAATTTGACCGCGAATTGTAATTTTTCGAATTTGCCCTAAACCCTATATATATAACATTTCGCTATCTTTCTTCAACTCATATTCTAACCTTAAAGTTTTCTGTCTCCATCCTCCGTCGTATCAGATTGCTCTCCCTCCCAAATTATTCAAATTCTACTATTTTCTCTTGCTTGTCCTACTTTATTTAATGATTTTGCGTTAAACGTTCTAACCTAATCTGACATACTTTTAGGTATGTATCCATTGTTCAAAAGGAAGGCCTTGAGATATCACAACCAGCACTAGATTATTCCAAGTCAGAGGTACATTTCATTCCGGCTGCTGTTATAGTTGTAAATGTTACTTCTTTCTTAGTTTTATCACTCAGTTTTCAGTTTCTCAAATTAGTGAAGATAATTTCAGTTTCTCAGCACTAGATTATAAATATATCTCTGACTAAAACTTGCTTTTTTTTAAAAAAATCCTGGTTTTGCAGTGCAAGAAGGCAACGCTAACTCATACACACAAGAACAAATTGATGAAATTCGGATCGAATGGGCAGCATT
Organism: Prunus padus; assembly: GCA_024362665.1. NCBI lineage: Eukaryota > Viridiplantae > Streptophyta > Magnoliopsida > Rosales > Rosaceae > Prunus > Prunus padus. Next base: position 24,843,001 of record JANFAM010000014.1, on the reverse strand, counting down.
TATGAGCAATCACATGTAGCCCCTCTTTTTCTAATTATAGTTTAATGCTATGGATATGATATTTTGTATGGATATATAGTAGGAATGAAGATTGGTAAACTATGTAATTACCAAGGAATTAAATTTCGATATTTTGGCGAAAATATCGTTTTTTTAAGGTCGCGATATTTTCTTAACATTCCATTTATATTTCGTCAACTTATCGAAAATATCCTCGATAATATCGTCGAAATATCAAAAGCGATATTTTCACTTAAATTTAAACTAAAATTGTCAAAATCTCGCGATATTATCGAAATTATCGATAATATCACGCCATTGACCCCACTTGATCTTAGCCAAAGGGCCGAGATGCTTTTACTTGTCTTGGGCTCATTGTTTTATACACAGTTCGATTCTCCTCCTTTCTTCAACTTGTCGATGTGGGATTGCGAACGCTCTAAAAACCAGAAACAGAACACAGCAAATGCGATCTGTTGGGTGAGTAGGAACGCTTCCAGAGCACAGAAGCCTGCGCAAGACGCCATTGAAGCAGCCAGAGCTCTGGTTCACTGAACTTGAACTTCTCCCACTACCACTCATGGTTGTAATTTGAAAAACCCACACACCAAATCAAGCGACAGAGCAGAGAAGTTTATCAAAGACGAGAGGCTTTGTTTTGTAATTTGAATTAATGGTGATGTTGTTATTGGCTTATCAAGGAAGACTTGGGTCGTTGAGTTCACACTAGAAACTAGAAAAGATGGAACAAAAAAGGTGGAAACACTGACGCGGACATGTGTCGCATATAAAATGAAGTAATTTTATCTTTCTTGGCACCAAATTGGCCTGTAAACGTGTTGTCAACCATGCAGTTTATTCATTAAATTTATTTATCAGTTTAAATACGTGCCATTGATAGCAACTGGCAAGCATGAAGAATTAAACTATAGAGGAGTTGAAAGACTAAGTACTGACTCAGTGACGAGATTGCTGAATGCCATGGTTGATGCATGGCGATATCAATCATACCATTTGAATCTGTAATTTAAGACCTTTAATTGTTCGCTTGGGAATGCGAAAGGAATTTAGCTAGGAAATGCATAAACATAAAAATAATAATAATAACAATAAAGAAAATCAACAAAAAATAGTGATTAGGAACCATGTATAGCTAATTCTTCCTTGGATAAATTTAACAATTACATACAAAACTATTTTGGGGATTTATCATTTGATGACTACTCTTCACAATATACTTACTCTACACATAGAGATGATGAAGATAGTGAAAAATTTGAACCTCTTAAGAACTCTATGTGGTACTAAGTCACTCATGTATCTTACCATGCAATGTATAAAGTGTAAAATATTGTAGTAAATTATTATATATAAATGATTATGGTGTGTTTAATCTTCTTTCATTAATTACAACATATTTTATATACTTACAGTGTTTGTCAGCTCGCTATATAATCAACTTAAATCAATTAAATCCATCATGCAATGCATTTCCTTTCAATTTTTTGTGATAAACTAATAGATAATTGACTAAATAAACATTCTCTAAAGTTTCAATAAAAATTTCCAAGTTTTTCTTACAATTTCCGTGGTTTTTATTCAATTTTTATTGATATCGATAATATCCCGATATTTCCATCGAAATTTCCGTGTTTTTGGACTACCGATATTTCCGATATCATCAATATTTTAAACCTTGGTAATTACTATTGAATCTTCAAGTTTTATGAAACAAATGATTTTTGAGTATATATATGTATGGTGTGGATTATTTGGAGCTGAATTTATTGTTCACAAAGCATTATGGTTGTTTTTTTAGCTAAAATCGTTGTAGAGAACCATTGGAAGCAAGAAAAAAAAAGCTAAAATGTAAAATTACTACGTCTTTGGATATAATAAACGACAGTTCTTTCAAAAAAACCGTCGTCTTTACATTAATAGACGACAATTCTTTCATAAAATCGTCGTCTTTACATCTAATAGACGACAGTTCTTTCATAAAAATTGTTGTCTTTATATATAATAGACGACATGTCTTTCATAAAAACCGTCGTCTTTAAGTCTAATAGACGATTGTTTTGAGTAAAAGCGTCGTCTTTATAAATAATAGTGATAGAGAAACTCGCCTAATCCCTAATGACATTGCCCGGTTTTTGTACTAGTTACGCCTCCTATCAATAAAATCCTATCTCTATTCTCTCAAACAAAAAAATTAAAAAAAATAATGACTTTTTTTAAGTGAGTGACTTTCATAGAGTTGACAAATTCTTAAATACTTTAATAGAGTTTATTAAAGTCACTAGTAAATTGGCAAGACTTTTGCTCTTAACAATTAGCCTTAAAATTAAAGTATTTCTTATTTGTTGATTAGGTGGTTGTGGTTTTTTTGTTTTTTGGTTAATTGGCATAGGTTTGGTTTGAAATTTTATAAATTGAAATCACTCAGAAACATAAATCGAAAAAATGATAAATTGAAATCATTCAAGTATATTTGTCCAAGAAATGAATAAAATTTGGAAGATTAAAAATAGATAAAAAAAATAACCCACTCTTAAATTTTCTTTAAAACATTTACACTATGACCCTATAAGGTGCAGATCCTGCATCCATCACTGATCACATGTCATTCAACAAAGGAAGATTATACTAGAATTTGGCAACATAATGACATTCATTGGACACATTCGTCAAGCATGCAATTTATACACACATCAAGGGTCCATGATTAATTTACATATTTCACACACTTATTCAATCTAGACACACATCAAGCATGCAATATTCTAAACCCTTTCAATTGTTGCTAGTCATACACGCACAAAACAACAAACAAAACAAAAATATTAAGAGCTTGTGGTGCGAATTTTAAAAAATTGTCACATAAACTTTGAAACATAACATAATTACACAACTTCGTGTTTCTTAAAACATCTTCGTAACAAAACTTATATTATACACAACGTTCAACATCACAAAAACAATATTATTTTTAGGGTAAATTTCACTTTACTACCCGTAAGTTTCTCGAAATTCAGACTTTACTACTTAAAGGTTTTTTCGTATCAACTTCGTACCCAAAATTTGATTTTCCTACCACTTTCATACCTCCGTTAGTCTTTCTGTCAAGTAATCCGATAAATAATGACATCAGCAGATTAAAAAAATCAAAAATCAATTAACAATTAAAAAATTGAAAAAAAAAAAAAACTTGAAAGCTCTCTCTCTCTCTCCTCTCTCTGCAACTCACGCCCCTTCCACAAATCCTCATTTGAAGAATCAAATCCCTCCCAACCAGTGTTGGACATTCAAAGGATATCAACACTAACCAAAGATGCAAAAGTGTTCAGATTTCAAGTTTTTGGATTTTGATGCAGTAGAGTAGGAAATGGGTTGGGGGATTTTTTTTTGGGCGTGTGCTGTGGGTTGGGTAATTGGGTGGGGGTTTGGATCGGATATGTTGCAGGAGGTGGTGGCTCTGGATCGGGGCGGAGGCGTGTTCATCATCCTCCTTCCTCCCTCTCTCTCCCTCCCAAAATTTTTCAAGACACCCCACCCAAAATTATTATGATTCCTCTTCAACCTTCTGCTCATCCGAGTTCTTCTTTCTCTCATATGCATTTTTTGTTAATTGGCCCTAAATTTTTCAAATATGTAATTTTCTCAAATCGAAACCACTGTATGTAATATCATATTCCCAAAGAAACCAAATCTGGGTTTTGTCTTTTTTTTTTGGATCCGGGTTTTGCCTCTCTTGAGCTCCCCTGAAATATGGGTTTTGTTTATCAGGTGTAAAGAAGGAGTAGTTTATAGTTTTATTTGTTTATAAACGTCTCCCTGCTTCAATTCAAGCACTGTTTCTAGTTCAAATGGCATCCGACACTCGCCATTGTCACTTGGTATCTATCTGCTCTCTCTCTCTCTCTCTCTCTCTCTCTCTCTCTCTCTCTCTCTTCCATTTTCACTACGACATTATTCTGCTATTCTACTATATGGTTGGTTGGTCAAGCATAGAGAGATGGACAATTGGGAATCGGGAACAATGAGGAGAAGGAGTGGGTATGCGTTGTTAATTGGCTCTGTATTGTCGTGAGCTTTGTTTGTCTTTTTTTTTTTTGCTTGTTGTTTCTTGGTTTGGAGGGATCTAGGACCCCTTCCTCAATACAAACCCAAGATTTGAATATCCCCAAGCCCCCGATTCTCTCTCTCTCTCTCTCTCTCCTCTCTCTTTCTGTCTTCATCTCTCTCTGTCACTCTATCTGAGTCTCTCTCTCTCTGATCGGCGAAGCTACGAACTCGTGAAGCAGGAGCATGGGTGGTGGTCGGTAGATGGTGGGTGTGTGGGAGGATTGGGGAGGCTGGGTTTGGTCGCAATTGTGGCTTGAGGTGGTTGCAGAGTGGGGGTTATGGAAGGAGGAGGTAGGGTTGGGGGGAAAGCTTGGTCGGGAGGGAGAAGATGGAGGGGCCCGACATGGGATGTGGGAGAAAAAAAAAGAAAAAAAAAGAAAAAGGAGAAAGATATATTTGTTTTATTTTATTTTATCTATTTTAATTAGATTATTTTATTTTTTTGCCGTCCACGTGGCGCAATATTAGTGGTCTATGTAGACTCATGGATTGCCACGTCAAGAGTTAACGGAAGACTTGACAAAAAGACTAACGGAGGTATGAAAGTGGTAGGAAAATCAAATTTTGGGTACGAAGTTGATATGAAAAAAACTTGAAATAGTAAAGTCTGAATTTCGAGAAACTTATAGGTAGTAAAGTGAAATTTACCCTTATTTTTATTGTTGTAACACAACTTCTTTAAAAAAAAAATTCCAACGTGTTTACAATGCCCTATCATGAGTATGAATGAATAAATTAGGCCAAAGGGACAAATATGCGTCGTTTCCTAATTAAAGTAAGAAGTGGATCTAAACTAATCAATTCATGATCCTAATCCTTGATACATTAAGTTGGATCATTAGGAATACTAGCAGTGTCAATCCTATCAAGAATCACAATAAGCAACGATGAATGCATAATCAATCCCAAGATACACTGTCATCATGAAATGGTCCTTTCCAAGCAACTCACTTTTAACTGTGCGCTTCTTATGCATCTACAATGTTTTCCCACAACATATTTGTAATTACCTGTAGGATAACTAAAAATGCCTAGTGGGGGGTGAATAGGCCAATTTCAGATTATAATCAATAAACAAATAATAAACTTCGTTAGCAGGATTGATATGGCTTATCAATCCCGAAACGTGCTGGACATAAAATAAAGAACACACAGAGAATTATTTTATGTGGTAAAATCCCACCTATGGGGAAAATCCACGGGACTCTTCAGTCCAACACAAATCCACTATAGAAGGATGATTACAAAAAGTACTCACACACTTATCCTAGACACCTTCTAGATAATGTTTACCGACTTCTTCGTAACTCAACTTCTATCATGGGATGATCTTCGACACTCCTTATGTTGAACGCAATACTGGTCACAATTGCTTCAAGCTCGCCGGAGTTCTTCCAACTCTCCTTATGTTGAATTCGATACTAGTCACGATCGATTCAAACTCACCGGAGAAAAACCGTCACCACGGTCTTGGTGCACCCAACCGTATGAGTCACCGAACAATGCAAATGAATGCAATATGAATGATTAAAGTGTTTGATAAATCACCATGTAAACATGGAACACTTAATGATTTATCTCAAACATATGCACAACAGCTTTTCTAGAGAAATTTAGATCATCAATCAAAACATGTAAAAGCTGTCCAAGAAAACAGAGCAGCACGTCTTGTCTTTTATATCAACCTATCCTCCTTTTTTTGCCTACTAATTGCCTAAGGCCAAGATATCAATATATTGCCTATTCAATTCTGATTCTCTATTCAATTATGAATATAAGTTTTGAACCAATATGGACTCCACAAACAAGACTCCAAAACAGGACACCGCCAAAAGGATTCAATCATTAATATCAGACTTTATTCAAATATGGACTCTCAATATGGAAGACGTCCAACATGGACTTTTTGATTTGAATCACTTTGGATTCTCAATACTGACGCCAACTAATGCAAGAGAGGAAAACCTGGCTTACTTCCACTACAAATTAATTAGACCAACTAACAATATTGTTTCTTAATTTGTTAACTCCTTTACCTAAACAATATGGCTGATTTCAACGTGCAAGTTAAAATAGAAAAAGATAATATTTTAACTTAAATCAAAATAGAGTCCAACTAGGAGAGTAATCTCAAGAGCATAGTGAAAATAACTCCAACTAGGAATCCTATAATGAATGCATGGTTATGTCATGATTTACCTGAAATCAGTTTCTCATATCGATCAAGGCATGCTTCGAAGATTCGGGATTGAATATGTTGCGCCAAAACTTCCAGTAAACAATATTCACTCACTAATTCCCAACCTATGCTAGAGTCTAGGAAATGACAATACAATTTTAATACTAACAATATTACATCCCAATCAGTCAGTACTCAGTAAATATGCTAGAAGTAATAAATGCTAATGTAGTTGATCATGATTCATAAACTTAATTAAAGTAATCTTACTTGGGCAACAATGGTGGAGTCATCCCCAGCATATATGACGCAGGATTTTTCAGACTATCTTCCTTTGACCTTGAAGTCAGGTACCTTCTCTGTTGTGTTATGTGCTAAGAAAACATCTAATTTGGTGTTAAATTGGACCATTGAAGATCTCTTAGCACTAAAAATCAGATCCATGAATTTTGTGCTTTTCCCCCTAAAAACTTGCCATCTCTCATGTGCAGACATCAACTACACAAAAGATACGAATAAGTCAGTTAATAACTACAACAGAAATATGTAGTATAAACTACGATAAATATTATCTTCCTTGATACACTACTACAAAAATCGAAATAGACGTCGGTAAAACGACGACGGACCAAATAAATACCGTCGTTAAATTTTAAACGACGACGGTAATATAAAAACTAACGTCGATTAGATACTAAAACACCTAAAAATTGGAAATTCATTTGGGTATTTTTAAAACACGACGCATGAAACTTTAAAAGCGTCGTCTTATGAAACATGCCAATCAGGTGAGAAAGCAGAAGACAAATAAACAACGTCGGTATGTGTAAATATACCGACGTAGTAATTATAGACGTCGTTTTACATATAATACCGACGTCTTAAGAACAAAATAAACACGACGGTAATGTATTATTAACAGACGTATCGCACGTTAGAAATTATTATTATTAACCACGTCGGTTCTATTAGAAATCATGGCGTTTAATTGTAAACAATCAACGGCGAATAATGTAATACTACTGTCGTATAGAGTTGCATAACCACGTCGTTTCCCTTAAATGAGCGTCGTATTAATTTTTATACGTCGGTGCCTATTTGTGAACCGTCGTTTTAATTTTTTTAAAAGATTTTTTTCCATTGGTATCTACGTCGGTATCTTATAAATGAGGTCGTTTTATTTTAATTATACCACGTCATTTTTTATAAATAGCGTCGTCTTATATAACAATCCGACATTATTTAAATATTTTGCTTCTAAAGTTGCAATCGCTTTCGATTCCCGAGAAAAAATTTCACACTCCTCTCGTTTATCCTTCCCAAGTCCCCACTCTTCGTCTTCGTCCCTGTCTCGAAACTAATCGTCTTCCCACACTTCACCTGCGTCATCGACCAGAACATACCACTTCAAAGGCGAGAAAACCCGAGAAAACTTTCGTTGCAAGAAAAAGGTAACCATTGCTTCGTACTTTTTTAAACTTTCATTATATGTTTTATCTTTTGAAATGTTTATATGTTTTTTCTTTTGAAAATCATTTTCGTTTTTCACTTTACGTACAAAGAAGGAAAGTGTATCGCATCAACACACTTGTTTTTGTATCTTGTTAATACGACGACGGTGCCGTCTTATTTGAGACGTCGGAAGTAAATAATGACGACGGTATTTAAATAACGTCGGAAGCAATAGATGAAAATCATTATAAGTGTTAGTTTTGTAATTCATTTAATCTTTTCCAATTTGATATAATATAAAGAAAAATAACTATCTCGCTTTTGACGTTCATGTGAATAAGACGACGGTAATCGATTCTTTACGCCGTTGTATTAATTAAACCACGTCTGTAATTAACAACGACGTAATAAAACAGTAATAACGTCGGTGGTTAGTATATAGCGTCGTGTGAAACTAAATACTACGACGTTTTATGTATTTATCCACTTCGGTAAATAACTACCGACGTGATAAATTTAAATTACGTCATTACTTATTAGATAGCGTCGTTTGATGTTGAATACTACGTCGTATTATTAAAATTACCGTTGTGTTTAGTAGTTTATAATCTGAAATAATTTCACTTGCGGGTTTGATTTTTATCTCAGAACATGGTTTCTCAATCTCAAAGTAAGGCTTCTAGCTTGAGCAAAAGAAAGCTACCTTGGAAAAGAATCAAGGTAAAGATCTTGAAGTTTCACAAGCTACAACCAAATCCTCTAAGAAGATGAAGTTTGTATCTTCTGCTGATAAAGCTTCAGACAAAGACGACTACTTTTGTTGAAGAACCAAAGTCGGGCGTGGTATAACCACAATGCCTCGTGTTGTGAAGAGAAAGTTTCAGAAAATCAAGCCGGTGATTGAGTACAACAAAAGGGTCAACCATATGGCCTTGCAAATAAGGAGATGCAGTCCTACATTGGTGTCTTGGCACGCTCCAGTCCCACTTTCTGACCTTAAATGGAAACAAGTGGACAACGATGTAAAAGAGCAGATTTGGGAAGCCATTGACATGGCTTTTGTTGTAGGCAAGGGGGCAAGAACATGGTCTTATCTTCTGCTGGAAAAAATGGAAGGATTTCAAGAATAAACTAACTAGGCAGCATATCCTTCCATTCATCAATGAGAAGGAAAAGTTAAATGAACCCCTAAACTATATCCATTCATATTGAAAGCACAGTGGGATGCCTTTGTAGCTTCAAGGTTATCCAAAGAATTTGAGGTGTGCATCTTGAACAAAAACAGAGGAGGGAGAAATGCGAGTACAATCATCGGTTGTCTCGACGAGGATATGTTGGTTTGGAGGAGAGTTTGGAGGAAACCATGCCCAGGGTAGAAATCGATCGATCTACCTTATGGAAGAAAGCCAGAGAAGACAAACAGGGGTAACTTTCCCGATCCAAAAGTTGCAGAAAAAGCAAAAATAATTGTAAGCTTCTAAATTTAGACAATTTCTGTTTTAAATTTGTAATAGACTTGCATGTGGATCTGACTTCCTGTTTTTGTTGACTTTAATGTGTCTTTGTGTTAGGATGAATTGCAACAAAAAGTCTCTGAAGGCACTCTCATTTGTATCGGGAAGCAATGATGTGTTGACCTTGGCTTTGGGTCCCGAGCATCCAGGGAGAGTTAGAGCTGCAGGACTGGGGTTTCCACTGAAATGCTTCAATTTACCTAGACAACGGAGGGTAAAGTTTGAAGATAAATTCGAAGAACGTCTCGTAACTATTGTGCAAGAAGAGCAACTGAAATTTTAGGCTAGAACACAACAATTGGTAGCAGTGAGAGGGAGAATATCTTTGAATCAAGTGCGCCAACTGCTTCCAAATTTTGATGCCACCATGATCAAACAGTCAACTCCTCCATTTCAAATCCAAGCTCAAGAGCAAAGTCCCAAAAATCCAATGTCCGACAAAGCAAGCTGCTCTGGGGCAATTGGTGTGAAAGCCATCAATTTTGAGGAAGAAAATAACAATGTAGAACAAGTGGGGAAGAAAAATGGTAAGTTAATTTGATTTAAATTCACTGTTTCTTAATTTTTAGACGTCGTTATTTATCATTAGAGTCGTTATAAATGTAATACAACGACGGTTATTAGTTCCCGACGTTTTAAATAACACACCACGTCACAATTTTGAAAAACCGTCGTTGAGATAGACATTCCACGACGGTATAGAGGGTGACCTATTTAGTTTACTTGTATCACAAGCTTTCTTCACATAGGTTATCCCACCATCTCTCTCTCTCTCTCTCTCTGTGATTCTAATTTTCTCGGAATTTATTTTTTCTGTATTTACGCTAAGAAAGTTGATAAACCTGAAATTTGTTAATCTGTGAATTTGAAAAAGGAAAGTATTTTGCGTCGTAATTATAATATCCCACGTCGGTTTTAATTTACCGTCGTCTGAAATGTAATATAACGTCGTATTAGTTTAAGAACCGACGTCTGTATATAAATACCACGTCGGTTTTTGTATTCATGTAATTTTTTTGAACATTTTTCTTTTTGTATTTTTAAAAGCAGAAGGCCAAGCTCATGGATGTTCTGAGAAGGAACAACAAGTGGGAGACTTGCCTTCTTCTCGTCAAGCCCTTTGTTCTTATCTTTGAGACGACATTGAGGGTTCATGATAGGATTATGACCTTTACAATTGAGAAGGAAGTGTTTGGAAATGATCGTGAAACCTTCATCTTGCCTGAAGATATTAGTCAAATTGCAGCAATGGAAGAAGTTGGAGCCACTGTCATTCTTTGTATACATGAGGTAATTGTCCTTATCAAATTTTCATTTTAAACTTTTCTTTCTTTAAAAAGGAATAACTCATTGGATCATTTCATATATTTAGGTGCCTATTTGAAAAATTGAAAACTTCAAATATGTTGAACATGGTTGGCCTTGTGGACCCCGCTCAAGTTAGTGCCAACTACGGCTCATTAACTCAAAGATCACGTGCGTTAGCTACTAGACTTAAAAGGACAGGATGGGGAATAGATTTTCTTGATGCCTTACAATCCAGGGTTAGTCACCTTACCAAGATTTTCTTTGTATGATGCATTGTACATTAAAGTGTTTAACCTTTATGTTTTTTTTTTTGTGTGTAGCTTTCATTGGGTCTTGTTCATTGTGAGAGCAAAGAGAGAGACTGTTTATTTTCTGGATCCACCGCCAAACCGAATGATTGATGAAGAGTGCAAAAACATGGTGAACACGTAAGTTGATTTACTCATATGTGTTTGTATAGCAAGCTTTCTTCACTTAAGTGATCCCACTATCTCTCTCTCTCTCTCTCTCTCTCTCTCTCTGTACTCTAATTTTCTACGCAATTGATTTTATACGTATTTCTTCTAAGCTTAAGGATAAATCTGAATTTGTTATTTTACGTCGTAATTATAACATACCACGTCGGTTCTAAGTTCCCGTCGTCTTAATTATCATATAACGTCATTTTATTTTAAGAACCGACGTGTGTATATAATTACCACGACGGTTTTGTTTGTTCAGGTGTTTATTTTTATCAACTATGTTTACGTATTTTCAATAACACTTTGTTGCCTTGAAACAGTGCTATCGAACCTATAATACCCACATAGGCAGTACGGCAGAAATCACCCATTTGGAAAACTCTAAAAGGCACTCCAAAGCAACCAAGCAATGTAGAGTGTGGGTACTATGTAATGCGCTTTATGAAAGACATCATCGAGGATCCTGCACTGGAATTTGAGAAGATGGTAAAAGGAAAATTATATATTTTAACATTTAACATTTTATTTTTTTATTTTTTTTATTTAACATTTTATTTTTTATTTTTTATTTAACATTTTATTTTTTTATTTTTTTATGGCTTGCAGTATCTTTGAGGAAAAGATCAATCACCATACCCCCAAGAAGCCATTGATGAAATCGAGGAAGGAATGGGCAGAATTTGTAAGCCTTCATATGGATTAGGGGAATTAGACAAACATTAATCACAAGAATTGAAAATTTTTGTAAATATTTTGGTTATAATTTAAAATTTCTTTTAGTATGAATTAAAATTTTGTATAAAATTATCAAATCACAAGAATATTTTTAAAAAACCACGACGGTACATAACCAAAATGAAATGTATACAACCAAACCACGTCGATGCGTATCTCGAAATGACATGTATACAAATATAACTCGCGTTATATTGAAAAAGGTTATTATTTTCATTCAAATTGCCGTCAACAAATATTAAAACGTCGATATATTCAACAATAACGACGTCTAAAGATATTAAAACGGCGATATATAGACAAATAATGCCGTATAAAGTTTTACTTAAAATGTTGGTAAATACAACGGCGATATTTTATTCCCGACGTCTATAGGTATTAAAACGGCGATATATTAAAAAATAATGCCGTATAAAGTTTCACTTAAAGCGTCGGTAATAAACATATTACCGACGTCGAAATCTATTAAAACGGCGATATATAGAAAAATAATGCCGTATAAAGTTGTACTTAAAACGTCGGTAAATACAACGGCCATATTTTCCTTCACACCGACGTGTAAAGTTATTAATACGTCGTCTAAAAAAAAATAACGACGTTAAAAGTTATATTTAAAACGTCTGTACATACAACGTCTATATTTTACTTTACACCGACGTCTAATTATATTACAACGTCCGTTATGAATTTATAACGACGTGGTTTTATTTGATTTTTATTGAAATTATTTTATAATATTTGTAATAAATTGTAAAAAATTCCAAAAAAAAACAGAAATTATAATGCTCTCATTGATATATTTTCTTACTTCTAATGCTTTAAAAAATGTTTTTTGAGTAAAAAATTTTAAATTTAATTCGTGACAAAAAAAATTATTGATAAATCACTACAACACTTATAGTTTCATAACATATTCTTATGGGGCTTGTGTGATCCATTCTTGTGATAAATTCAAATATATTAAAAATATGTTTTTATCATCCTAGTACACAAGGCATTGTAATAAGAAGTCCGTAGCAATTTTTGGTTAATTTTTCTTATGCTTTATAATTTTTTATAATATTTTAAAATTTATATAATTTAGGGTTTAGGGTTTAGGGTTTAGGTTTTATTGAAAAGAAAACGGTTTTCTTTTTTATTTTTGGGTTTAGACAAAACCACCCTTAACCTTTTGTATTATTTTATTATTTTTTAATTTAAAATAATTTAGGGTTTAGGGTTTAGGGATTAGGGTTCGGTGTTCGGGGTTTAGGGTTTAGGGTTTAGGGTTTAGGGTTAGGGTTTAGGTTTTATTGAAACGACGCCGGTTTTCTCTTTTGTTTTGTTTCAATTCCACCCAAGCGACACAATTTGAATCCCAGCAACACCAATCCTGGATACTTAATATTTTTGACGATGGTGTTCTTATTTTAATGACGTTATATTGTATTTAAAGCGTCATATTTTATATATTTACTGTCGATTTAAATTACATTTATTTTATCAATTAGGCGTCCATCTTTATTATATAGCGGCGAAGAAAGTTTAAATAACGTCGGTACAAAAATAATAACTGCCGTTTAAAATTAAAACTTTAACGACGGTTTTATTTTTTTCGTCGATGTTTAAAGAAGCGCGCAATCTGAAAATTCATGCGTGACCTAAAATTTTCATTTTCCGCTCTAAGTGTTAAATAATTCGCTTTCTCGCTTCAACTCTAATTTTTAGTTGTGCTCTCCGGCCTCTGTCGAATGCAATATGTTCGAACCCTAATTCTCCTGCTCTAATTCTTATCCTATCGACTCTGCGCTTACATGTAAGTTCGAACCCTAATCTCTTCACTCTAATTTTTATTCATTTAATGATATTTTGTTCTGGGTTCTTAAGTACAAACGTAATATGACTTTGCTTTTTATTCATTGAATGATGTTCTTCATTTGCTATGCGTCCTCATAGGAATGGTTCTTGAGATAGGTTTTCTTAATCACTCTCTGTCGTGATAGGTCTTAATACTTGCATGCTTTTCATAAAAATTCATTTGCTATGGGTCTTAATCAATATTTCGAATCGTGTTATATTTATTTGGTTCTCAATTTGTTCTTGGATGTGGAATGGCAAAGGAGATTTAATTTTTTTCTAGCATACGTTGTTTTATGTAAAAAATGTCGTACGTAATCTTAAAATACGTCGTTTTATGTAAAAACCGTCGTCTGCTTTATAAAATACGTCGTTTTATGTAAAATACTGTCGTCTGTATCTTATACGTGTTATTTAAATTTATATAATCTGCTTTGTTCACTCTTTTCTTTAGTAACCTAAGACGTCTGTTATTAAAAACGCCGTCTTTTGTATAAAATACGTCGTTTTATGTAAAATACCGTCGTCTGTATTTTATACTTGTTATATTTAAATGTATATAATCTGCTTTGTTCATTTTTTCTTTTAGTAGCCTAAGACGATGTTATTACAAAAACCGTAAATGCATTTTATAAAATACGTCGTTTTATATAAAAACCGTCGTTTGTATCTTATACTTATTTAAATTTATATAATCTTCTTTGTTCACCTTTTTCTTTTAGTAGCCTAAGACGACTGTTTTTACAAAAAAACCGTCGTCTGCATTTTTTATAAAATACGTCATTTTTGGAAAAAACCGTAAATCTGTAACTCATATTACTTGCTTTTAAAATGTACATAATATTCTGTAGTGATATTCATTGCTTGTCCTTTTACTTTATTATATATTATAGGTTATAGTGTCGGTGATGGATAAGTCATGGATGCATGCGGATAGAAGATCGAAGGCATATGAGTTAGGGGTGGAAGCATTTTTGGATTTTGCTGTAGGAAATCTTCTAACTACAACACATATTCATTGTCCATGTGTTAAATGTGGGAATTTTCGATTGTTTGGGGTTGGAATTATAAGGGACCACTTGTACTTTAATGGAGTTGACCAAAGCTATAAGAATTGGACATTTCACGGAGAACCTTGGCGATCAACTACTAATGCTAGTAGAAATGTGGATGAAGATGATAACCATAGTAGGGATAGTTTTGTTTACGAAGAAATAGATATGGATGATAATGATTTAGGTGATGTTGGATCCGATCCTTATGAGTTTGCCAATGTGATTGGGGATGGAGATCAACCCTTGTACCCTGGTTGTAGTAAGTACACAAAGTTGTCGGCATTAGTGAAGTTATACAATTTGAAAGCAAAACATGGGATGAGTGATGTCTGTTTCTGAGAATTGTTGATACTTCAAGGAGATTTGCTTCAGGAAGAAAATACAATACCTTCCTCTATGTATGAGGCAAAGAAGACTTTGTGTGCATTGGGGCTGAGTTATGAGAAAATCCATGCATGCCCCAATGATTGCATCTTGTATAGGAAGGATTATGAAGATTCAACTAATTGTCCTACTTGTGGTATCTCAAGGTGGAAGGAAGGCAAAGATTCAGTTTTGAAAGAGGGTGTCGCAAAGGTGGTGTGGTATTTTCCACCAATTCCAAGGTTTAAAAGGACGTTTCAATCAAGTAAGACATCTAAGAGTTTGACTTGGCATGCCGATAGAAAATCAATTGACGGTCAGATGTCTCATCCGGCGGATTCCCGTCTTGGAAACTTCGCCGATGATAAATGGCCCGAGTTTGGTAAAGAGCCGAGAAACTTGAGACTGGCTCTCTCATCTGATGGATTCAATCCCCACAGTTCTCTAAGTAGCAGAATACGATTGCTGGCCGCTTATCTTAGTTACATATAATCTCCCACCATGGTTATGCATGAAACGAAAGTTCATGATGTTGACTTTATTGATTTCGGTCCTAAACAACCCGGAAATGATATAAACGTCTACTTAGAGCCTTTGATTGATGATTTAAAATCTTTGTGGGATGGGATTAGAGGAGTATATGATGCACACATAGGAGAATACTTTACACTCGGAGCTGCACTCTGTGGACAATAAATGATTTTCCCGCCTATGGAAACTTATCTGGTTGTGTCGTTAAAGGATATAAAGCTTGTCCAATATGCGGCGATGATACGCCTAGTCACGAAGTTGAAAAATGGCCACAAAATCTGTTACATCGGGCATAGAAAATGGCTATCAACAAATCATCCATATCGGAGGCAGCGTGCGACTTTTAATGGGGAACACGAATATGACATGCCTCCAAAGCCATTAACCGGAGAAGAAGTGCTACAAAGGGTTGAATGTATTAATTACAAATGGGGTCGAAACAAGGGGAGGTGGAGGTGAAAATGACGGTGACAGAGTTTGTTGGAAGAAGAAGTCAAAATTCTTTGATCTCGAGTATTGGAAATACATTCTGTGAGGCATTCCCTCGATGTGAGGCACATTGAGAAGAATATTTGCGATAGTATCATTGGTACGTTGTTGGAGATCCCTGAAAAAATAAAGATGGAATTGCTGCTCGTTTAGATTTATTGAACATGGGGGTCAAGACTGATTTGCAACCCGAGTATGGAGAAAGACGTACTCGCTTGCCTCCAGGGCCTTGGAATTTGTCAAGAGCGAGAGAAGAGAACGGTTTGCAATTTTTTCTATGGTATGAAGGTCCCTGAAGGTTATTCTTCAAACATAAAAAATCTTGTATCTTTACAAGATTCAAGACTTCTTGGCCTAAAATCACATGATTGTCATACCTTGATGCAACAATTGCTCCTGTGGCAATTCGTTACATTTTGGAAAAGCACATAAGGTATGCAATAACTTCATTGTGCTTCTTCTTCAATTCTATATGTGCAAAGACCGTGGATGTTTCCTCTCTAGATAAGTTGGAAGAAGATGTAGTAGTTACTTTATGTTTGCTTGAGAAATACTTTCCCCCTTCATTCTTCGATATCATGGTTCATCTAGTAGTACATCTTGTCGAGAAGTTCGTCTATGTGGGCCTATTTATTTTAGATGGATGTATCCGTTCGAAAGATATATGAAAGTGCTAAAGGGGTATGTTCATAACCGTAATCATCCTGAAGGTTGCATTCTTTGAGTGCTATATATTTGAAGAAGCTGTGGAGTTTTGCAATCGAGCATTTATCCGATATTAGAACAATTGCGGTGCCATTAAACCAGGAAGATGGGACTTTCAAAGCCACTATCAGGTTGCTCGGTGACTTTAGTTGATTGGGACCTTTTGAACCAGACACATCTATATGTGTTGGAGAATACAGAGGAAGTCCAACCATATATCGAGTATGACTTTTAATCATTATGTTTTAAATCATTCCTTATGTTTCTCTTAAATACAAGGGACAGTAATACTAGAATTTTCTGTGTCATGTAGGGAACATATGATCCACCTCAAGACCACTTATCCAAAATATAAAAAGAGAACAAAGTGGCTACAAGATAAGCACAACAGCACTTTCATTCAATGGTTACGCTTTAAGGTATATGTTATTGAATAAAACATTGGAGTTTGATTTATTGTCATATCTATGTTGCATTGAATTAACATATGATTAATTTGCAGGTTCAAAGGGAAATCAATGAGAAACAAAATAATGGCGTATCAGAAAATTTGAGGTGGCTAGCAAGTGGTCCAAGCATGACAGTGCCATCATATAAGAGCTATCTTATTAAAGGTGTTAAATTTAACACCAAGGCACAAGATGATGTGCGGCAGTTCAAAATAGTGGAGTTTATTTACTTGCAAATACTATGCAAGTTGCTAGTGCCAAGGATAAAAACCCTATTGTCTCAAATATGGGTTTTTATGGTGTCATTCAAGATATTTGGGATCTTGACTGCAAAAGTTTACAATCACAGTCTTTAGGTGTGATTGGATAGATAACACTTCTGGCCTTGTAGTCGCATTTAACTCGGATTTACCCTTGTAGATCTGAGTAAAATTGGACATAGGAATGACCAATTTGTTTTGGCTTCTCAAGTCAAACAAGTTTTTTTGTTGACGACCCAATGCATCGTTGGTCGGTAGTGTTATCAATGCCTAATAGAGAATATAATGATGTTATTGGTGATGATGACTTAGGTGATGTTAGAATTGAGTGTGAGCCATTTACTAGAGGGATGCCAAATGTTGACACATTTGATGAACTAGCCCGTGAGTTTGTGAGTGAAAATATTCGAGATGGGTGTGAAGATATATGGATTGAATGATGCTATTGTGATTTATGAAATTATTTATGCCCTAAATGGCTGTGTATGACATTAATTTTGCAAGAAATTGTAATGTATTTCTTTCACTTTCATTATGCGAGTTTCGGCAACATAACTTTCGGTAATAACAAAAGCTGGATTGAGATGCAAAACACGACGGTAATCTGAAAAATTGCAAAATAAGACGTCTCAATGATATTTAACGACGTTTACATCCATAATATATGTACCGACGTCTAAATAATAACTATCATAACCGGTCAATTCATTCAAAGAACGTAGAAAACAATAGAACAACGGCGGTAATGTACGGACAGTCGTGGTAATGTTTAGTTAGACGTCATTCAAAGAAGATCAATTTATAGTTTCCGTCGTGGTTCCATCATATTAAGTTTATATTTTAGTAACTTACGACATTGTTTCAACTTTAAGCAGCGTAGGTTTTCTGAAAGGGTCGTCTAAGGTTATCAAAGAGGATATTTAAAATTAAATTTTTCATTAAATAGACGTCCGTTTTTATCCGAATAAGGCGTTGTCAATGCTAACAACGTCATATTTGTAAAAAAACTGACGTTTTTTTCTTTAACAACGTTGGTTTTGATTAAAGATGTCGTCTTTTCAGTTTTGAAATTTATTTTGCACGTCGGTATAAGGCGTTAAGAAGACGTCTAAAAGCATAATAACGGCGGAATTAATTACATAATCGAAGTATAAAGTAGTAGCCACGTTTGAATTTCTATGAAATAGGACATTTGAAGTATTAACAACGTCTTCTTTAGAAATAAATACGTCGTAGAAAAACGAAATAACGTCGGTTATGGTTTTATTCATGACGTAGATAGTTAAAATCACGTTGTTTTGGAAATTATTAATGACGTGGTAATACAAATATAGACGTCAGTTTGAAAAATAAAATGGCCATCTAATATTATTGACTACGTCGATCTACAATTAAATTACTGACGTACAATGACCTTTCAACGTCTTTAAGTTTATAATTTGTGTCGTGGTTACTTATTTTTACGTCTGTATTTTTGTAAATAATGACATTGTTCCTTTTTAAAACATCGTTTATTTTCTAAAGCTGACGTCTAAAGTTATCCATGTTGCTTATTTTTTATCGAGTAGACGTCGGTTTTTATTTGACTACGACGTTGTATATTTGAACAACGTCAGTATTTTAAAATAAACCGTCGTTTTTAATTGATAACAACGTCCTATTTTATGAAATGTGACGTCTTTATATGAATAGACGGCGGTGATTTACCGTCGTGGTTTTTGCATCAAAAGATGTCGGTCGATTCCACGTCGGTTGAAAAACAGAATACACGATGGTAAATTACCGTCGTCTATCTCGATTTTTGTAGTAGTGATAGTGTTAGTGTGACAACTTATATTGTTGTCAAACTACGAATTTGGACTATTGATGAAGCAATCTTTCTTTATAAACTCTAATGTCCACAAACAAGCAGCTGGCTTAAAGTGCAAAAGCTACATAAATAGATACCATGGTCATGGTGTTATGGTGATTAACAAAGTTTTACCTTCTATCTTAGAGTGATAACGGGATAACCAGCCGTGTCAAGTAAATGATCTCCTTTGACTTCCAAAATGATGTTGCCATTGACATCAGTGACCACAAAGCTGCCATGGGTTATGGTTAGAAGTTTTCTAACAATTGCAATATCCACGGGGTAGGGGCTGCAGAAGTGAGGGCCGACAACCGCAGCGGTGGGATGAGCATACGCTACCGTTCCTGGATTAGCGTATGCTAATGATGGTGCGCTAGCTTCTGGTTGTGTCATGGTATGAAATATGTCGCAGATGAGCACCTGTATTTTGATTTAGGTTTGGGAAAGAAGGACAATAGTGTTTGGTGAATGGTGAATGGTGAGAGCGCGTATGCTTTTATGGGGAATAATCAGTTTACTCTGGGTCCAAGCCAAAACGTGTTTCGTACATTGACCTTTTTCATTTACAACAAAGCAAGTCCAACCAATACGTAGACTTTTAGGGCTACCGTTTGTTACATAAGATTGTCTTGGCGTGGGTATCTTAGGAATTTGTCTTGGCAGCTTGACTTAGTCTAAGTTGGATAATCTTATCCTGCGTTTGGTGTATGCCTGGACTAGGAATAGAATTTTTATTTTTTCAAAAATATCTATAAATATATATATATATATGTATATATGTATAAATACATATATTATGTACGTGTATATATGTATTTTATAATATGTATAATATATATGTATATATAAATATATATAATATAACATATATGTGTATGTACATGAATACATGTATATTATAAATAATATAAACATATATATATATATATACATGGGTATAATACATATGCATATACATATATATAGGTATGTTGTAATAATAATATACATATATATACGTGTATATATGTATTTTATAATATATACATGGGTATAATACATATATACACATATATATGTGTAAATATAATATATATATATATATATTATACATGTATAATGTATATGTGTATATACGTGTGTATATGTATATTATAATACATACATGGGTATAATATATATATACACATATATGTATATATACATATATATGTATTATAATATATAATATTTATTACATATATACACGTATACTATTATTATAATATTAATATGTATATGTGTATATGGGTATATTATAATAATAATAATATACATGTATATATGTATATTATATATATTATAATATTATATTATACATGTATAATGTATATGTGTATGTATATATACGTATATATACATATTATAATATATAATATATGTTACATATATACACGTATACTATTATTATAATATTAATATGTATATGTGTATATGGGTATATTATAATAATAATAATATACATGTATATATGTATATGTATATTATATATATTATATATATGTGTATATATGTACATTATAGTATATGTGTATGTAAGTATAATATAATACATAAATATGTGTATATAATAATAATAGTAATATATGTTATTATTATTACAATATAATATATTCATCTTGTACATTGGTGAGTATGAGACTAGTTAAGCCTTTTTTTCACATGGGTTTAGTTAAGCCTTCCTAAGTAGGTGTTTTTGGTGGACCGGTATTAGCAATCACATCTAAGACTAGGATTAGATGAAACAAACACAGTCTTAAATTTAGTCAGGATCAGCCCAAACGCACAGAATAAACGACCCCTTAAGCGACATTCTAAATCTAAAAGGGTCTTAAATGAAGGCTTGGTTTATTTCTTACCTCGTAATTCAGTGCTATTATCGTGTTTTAGACCAATATTTGGGTTAGAAGTTTAAAGTTGGAGTGCACCATGCAAATTCATATACGTAACTTTGTATTGTTTGGTTCAAAGTTTTATGATATATTAACTTTTTTACAATACTTTTTTTCAATATCACTGGTTAGTTCATGGGCAGCTCATTTACCGTAGAGCTGTAACCTATTATTTAGGCATGGGTCTTTTCATCAAACAAAAAAATTAAGAATGACATGTCGTTCCATGAAGTACGACCCTAATGTTTGACTTGGCTTCTTTTAATTAATCTAATAATGTATTGATTCATTAATTAATCAATATTCTTATAGCATATGATTCCAGAAACAGAGCACGTCGTGCATATGATTTCAAATCTTCTTCCGATTCCAAAAATTCGGATATTTCGGAAAAATCGGAAATTTTCGGAAAACATTAGTATCAATGATTTTATATGCTTAACTACGTATTTAGCGAAAATTTGAACTGGGGATTTTGTTAAAACCCCAAATTGGAGAAATAAAAAGAACCCAAAAACGATTTTGACATTCCAAGCCCCACATAGTAGGCTAGCCTTATGTCTTTGTAAAATTTTGCTGATGTGAAGATATTTATAGAGCAAAAAATAGTTGAGGTTATGTTTGCAGTCGATGTGGGACTGCCAACACTTGCAAAAAACTCCAAAAGCCACAACATCACTGCAACACCCAATCAATCCCAACATCAATACCACCCATATCCAATCAAACCACCACCACCCAATCAGACTAGCATCACCACCAGCATAAGAGATAGATGGAAAGAATAAGAAGAAGGGAAAAAATAAGAAAAAAGAGAGACAGAGAGAGGAAGAAGAAGAAGGCAAAAAAAAAAAAGACAAAGGGAGAGACTGAGACTGACGAAGAGGAAGAATAAGAAGAAGAAGGGGAAAAAGAGAAGGATATATTGAGAGATAGATGGATAGGAAGAAGAAGAAGAAGAAAAAAAAAAGACAAAAAGAGAGGAGAGCTGGAGATTGACGGTGAGAGGAAGAAGGAGAAGGAAAAAGAAAAAGAAAGGGTGATGTGATAGAGAGAGAAAGGAGATATACTATTTTTGTTTTTTACTTTCTATATTATATATATATTATGTATGCTTAATTAATTACTTCATATTACATATATATATATATATATTATATTACTTATAATTATATGTATGCTTAATTAATATAGGGAGAGGTAGTTTTTGTCTCATATAATTAAATGTATGTTTAATATTGGTTTGTATAAATATAACTTGGGTTGGGAAATGTTTTATGCATACACATATATTGTAACAAAAAAGATATACACATACATTCAAAACAAAATGAAAGTATTTCACATGGTATTTGTTAATGACAAATTAATAGAAAAATAGTTTTTGATATGGATATTTGTTCATTCTTAACAAAAGTGTTAGTTTTGCTCTAGACAATTGAAAAACTACAATTGTCAAGCCCATTGAATATACTTATTTTATATGTGGTGTTTCATGTATAAAATTGATTTGATATAATTTAATGTTTAAATGAAGATAGTTTAAAAGTTTAAAAATACACACATACATAGAATACAAATGAAGTAGTATTATACTCCCTATATTTGGATATAACAAGCACTCATATTCATTTTTGTTATATTCAAACAAGCATATTTGCCAAAAATATAGTTTAAAGTTTTATACTCATATCATCATTCATAGGTAACACACACATATGCATTTTGGTTATATGGTATGTTTGTATATAATTACCATACATATGCACTTTTGTTATATTAATGACATAAACTCTTTTTATATATGTGATGTTTCATGCATAAAGTTGATTTCTAATTAATAACTAAAACAATAAGAAAAATAAAATCCAATTAGGACTTTACAAAAAAATATTATACAAACCTTGTCCAACATGTCATTATTGTAGTTTTGTTAGGGTTCTTAAACTTACTAACCTTTAAGAGAAACAACATTTTTGCTGGTAGCTAGTCTTCATTTGGTAATACGATTCATTTTAGCTTCAACTAGTTAAACAATTACTATGAATGAAATAGTATTATACTCCATATATTTACCATATATGTAGTACATTTGGATACAATAAGCACATATACCTTTTTCTTATATTCAAACAAGCATTGGCAAAACATATATATATATATATATATATATATATATATATATATATATATATATATATTGCCAATTTCTATGTTTAGCATATATGCACATATGAAATCTTGTATATGATGAGTACTGAAATGAAACATATGTAGGACCTATAAACAAAAAACAATGCAATTATAATTAGAATTATAAAATATTATTATAAAATCGGAATATTTCGGAAATAATCGGAAAAATTGGATCGGAATTAGTTCGGATAATTTGAACTTTTCGGATCGGAAATTCGGAAATTTCGAATTTCCAGAGCGATTCGATTCGATCCGAATTTTATCGGAAAATTCGGATTTCGGTATTTTCGGATATCGGACTTATCGGAGTCGGATATTTTTGGAAAGTTTCGGACCGGAATCGGTCGGAATCGGATTTTCCAATCCAATTTACACCCCTATGTGTATGTAATCCATATGTGTAAAAGATGAAGCTTCGAAGTTCTCATTATATCAACATTTGGGCCCAAAATGTGTCAAGCTTCCCTTGCCACACTCACGTGCTACGGAAGGTGCTATCGCTTTGGAAAATTGAGGCCATTTAAGTAATTCACTCCCAACAATGCAGGGGCCTGGCATGAACTAACTGATGAAGCCTACATTCATCTAATGCCAATGAACTAACTGATGAAGCCTACATTCATCTAATGCCAATGAACTAGCTGATGAAACACATATACAATGTGTCAATATATTCTAAATTAAGTTATAAATAAACTGATCTAAGTTTCAAATTTGTGGTGTATTAGTTTAATATATTATTGTTCTTCTCAATAAGGAAATGTTCTAGATGGTTTTTTTTCTTTATCAATTAATTTATAAATTATAATCAGGTGAAATTAAGGTATAAATAAACTTATCTAAGTTTCAAATGTAAAAGCTCACCTAATGAGGTCTTTCTCGGGCTTATTGTCATCTTCAAACCACCCGTCCTTTGGATCAACGTCCTTCGTATTATAAAATGTCTGAATACATTCAATCAGATATATACCTTTGACTGCCAATGAGCTTAGGGGTCTACGAACGAATATATATGTGCTGGTGTCATCTTCTTTCCAAATCTTCAACTTCACCTCAAACCTTCCAAGAATGCCATTATCTTTTAATTCATATTTCACCCAATTATGATCAAACAACAAATCTCTATCCAGAAGATTACACCTGCTCATCTATATTCATTCGTAGACCCATAAGCTCATTGGCAGTGGAAGGTATATATCTGACTGAATATATTAACACATTTTATAATGCAGAGGACGTTGATCCATAGAATGGGTGGTTCGAAGATGATAATAGGCCCGACAAGGACCTCATTAGGTGAGCTTTTAAATTAAAAACTAAGAACAGTTTATTTATAACTTAATTTCATCCGATTAGAATTTATATATTAATTGATGAAGAAAAAAAATCATCTAGAATTGAGTTTACCTTCATGTGCAACCATTGTTATCATTACTCGCTCCAAGAATT
The DNA here is from genome assembly GCA_024362665.1 of Prunus padus. NCBI lineage: Eukaryota > Viridiplantae > Streptophyta > Magnoliopsida > Rosales > Rosaceae > Prunus > Prunus padus. Next base: position 24,818,132 of record JANFAM010000014.1, on the reverse strand, counting down.
GATTAGGGCATTAAAATACAGAATTATGGGTTAGTTCATGAGTGAGGGTGAAAAAGCTTGTAAACCATCTCAACAATTCAGCTTAAAATTTATGTTGTATTAGAGCAACTCCAGCCGTAGCAGCCCAGGCGGGGAGGCGGGACCCACGGGCCCGAGCCCAAAAATCACGTTCAGCGGCAGGGGCAGCCCAGGGCAGCATGCGGGCCCCACGCACACTGGACAAGCCCGCGGGGAAGTTGCTGAGGCCCAACTCCGGCAAGCGACGTCACAAGAACAACAAAAAATTTTAAAAATCTGAAAAAAAATCTGAAAAAATCTGAAAAATTCAGAAATATTTTTTAATACATACTTAGCAATGTTATTATTATTAATTTTATACATACAACTAAAATTAATCACATGTAAAAAATAAAAATAAAAGTAAAAATGAATAGTAGTTGCCCTTTGCCATGGCAATGGGTGGAAACACACATTGCTTTTTGTAAGGGCAGCTACTATTCACGTGAATAGTAGCTGCCCTATCTCCCTCCCCTCCCCCTTGCCATGGCAACCCCCAACGGGTGGAGTTGCTCTTAGAGCATCCACAATCATGCTCCTTATTTTTTACTTAAAATTTAGTTAAAAACACTAGAAAGCTATTTTAGGAGTTTCTTGAAAATTTCAACTCCAACCATGCTCCCTAGTTTATGAAACCATAAATGATTTATTTCTTTTTTTAGTTTAGCATAAATCCTCCCTCTTCATATATAAAAAAAAAAGTAAGCATTAAATAAATGAACACTTGAAATAGCATTAAAGTAAAGCATCATTTAATTATAGGGAGCCACTAAGAGTCATTTCTCTCTCCTTAGATTTAGAAGCTCTTAGAGGTTTCCCTATTTTAGAAGTTGGATATGGAGCATGGTTGGAGGTGGGTTTTCTCACTTCCTTCCTAAATTTTATCTAAGAAGATGGTTTAAAGAGTCAATTATTGTTGCTTGTATATTTTTTTATTTATCAAAAGGGTGAAACTATAGTGAGGGGTGTTAAAGTGAGGAATTGGTGAGGGGTTTCCATCTCACCATCAACAAAGCATTGGATGGTGAGATGGAAACCCCTCACCAAGTCCTCACTTTAAGACCCCTCACTATAGACTAAGTACCCGTTTGGCATTGCTTATTTTGAGTTATAATCACTTTCTTTCACAGTTTTGGATATCCATGCCGTTTGGTAAAAGAGAAAAAACCTGCTTTTTGGAGGAAATCGCTGCCACATACAGCAGTTTGGAGAAGCGGGTAGGCACCTACTTTCAATTTCCACTTTTACGGAAATCAGATGCGGAACCGGTGTGGGTTAATGAATATTTTTATAATACCTATACTATCCTTATGTCTCTTTACAATTTACGTCACATATCCCTTCATTCCATTCAATCTATAATTCACCCATTCTCTCCACTTCTTTTTTTCCTCTTCATTCGTTTATCATTTCACTCTTCAATAATTAAATAAATAAATACCTGGGTGGATGTGTTTTTTTATTCTCCAGGAGCTGCATAGATAAGACAGGATTCAGCAATAGCCTCCTTTCCCTTACAAGTATTTTTTGTTCCTTTTTTTTCACTGTAATAATTCTTGATGTTTATGTTTTTTTTTTGAATTTTCTTGACTTTCTCCTATCGTTTTCTGGGGCATTTGGGTGAATGATATATCGATTTGGAACATGGTACTTCAAAGACATAGTTTAGAGCATTCAAGGACAAATATTTAACTTTAAACATAAGATTTTGTTTATTTTATGATCGAAACAATTTTTTGAGTGTGATGGTTAAGAAATATATTTGACAAAAGATTTGTTTAAGTCAAAGTAAAAATGCTACTAATCAATTGAGAGAAAAATTCAAGAGAAAAATTCATTTCAACATTATGTCTTTTTTAGTCATTATATACATACTTCAACACTTTCACACAAAATTTTACCAAACGCTCATAAACTAATTTTTGTACTAACTACAATTTTAGTATTCAGTTTACCAAACGCCAAACTACTTTCATTCACATCTGATTTATCTTACAGCAAATCTGAAATTGATTATATTTACAAAGACAAAGAACGCCAAACTCCGCCTAACCCTTATCAAAATTACAAGTTAGTTCATAGGCCGGCTCATTTACCCTTAGGACCATAACCCAAACCTAACCCATGATTTGGGCCATGGGCCATGTCTCATATGTTTTATTTATGGGCCGGCGCATCCAACAAAATGTCTAAAAACGGCATGCCGTTTCATGATGTGCGAGATAGACAAGTAACTTGGCTTTTATCGTTGTTACTCCTTCTCCCACCAGATTCTTTCGCTTCCATGGCTTCCAACTGTATCTGATCATTGCAAGCTAAGGGAGTGTATAGTTTTGAGAAATTGCAGAAATGAAAGTATATAAGCCATAATAATCCGAAATTCTTTTCATTTTTAACTGGTGACAGCCTCTTCTCTAAAAACCCAGCAGCAAATTTTCCTGAGAAAACACAGGAAGTGGCCAGCCTCACCCCACAACACCAAATGGCAGTGCATCAAACCTTCAATCAAAACCAGGCCTTTCAAAGCCTCAAAAAATCATCACGGCCTCAAGACCAACCCTTTGATCTTCTCTCCACACTCACTTACTCCTTCAACAGCTATAACTGTGAACCAAACCCTGAAGCTTACAACTTTGTCATCAAAACCCTGACCAAAACCTCCCAATGCAACCACACAGCTTCAGTTCTTGACTGCCTTGAATGCGTCCCTTCTGCATTTATCGTCGTACTGGTATGGAGACGGTAATGTTGTACACATCGTTCAACCCATCCTATTATAACAAAACTTATATATATATATATATCCAACGTGTTTTCAATGCCCTATCATTGAAAGAACAAAAATGGTCCACAGTTGTACTGGACGCTCGAAACGAATATATACTACACACACACGTATGAGTATGAATGAATAAATTACAAAGGCCAAAGGGACAAAGATGCATAGTTTCCTAATTAAAGAAGTGGATCCAAACTAATCAAACTTAATCCTAATAATCCTTATACATTAAGTTGCTTATATATATTTGTCCTTCTTTGTTATTTTGAATATTAGTTTTCATCTTGAACAGCTCTTTTGAAAATGCATCAATGTAAATCTATTATCTAGGAGATCTCTGTACTTTTTTTTTTACCATCATATGAGCATCCATTCTCACCATCATATTCAACAATACATCTGTTTTATGTAGAATGTAGAACTGGTTTTTCCAGGAGTTTCGTAGTCGTAGATACAAGAAACTTGTAAGCAGCTAGCTCTCTCTCTCTCTCTCTCTCCCTCAAACTGTAGTTTGCTCTGCTCTCTATATATAACTTAGTCAAAGGTGTTGGAAAAAATGGCTCACCTAAGGTTACAAGAATCGAGGAAGCGACCGGTCGCAGAGTTTGGGCGACCGGTCGTTGAAGCTACGGTGTAAAGCGACCGGTCGCAGGTTTGAGTGACCGGTCGCTTTCAGGCAGATTCAAAGACTGAAGCTACGGTATAAAAGCGACCGGTCGCAGGTTTTGGCGGCCGGTCGCGCCTAAATCTTTGTGCTGTTTTTCAAAGACGTTTTACATCCTCTCTTGAGATGCAAATTGGTCCCTACCAATTCACATGCAACCCCAACGTTAGTATAAGTCCAAGACAGTTGGCAAACCACTAGAAAAGTCCTAAACATTGATTAGGTAGGTTAGTGGGTTGTATGATAGCCTATCTCTTTATGCTTTCCTGAAATTAGGGATCCATGTTTTGAGGTAGGCTGGTTTGTTGCATGTGGGTGGCTCCTTTTCTCTATCTTTAAGTAGATACAAAGGAGCTGGAGCAAGTGCTAAGTGTTGCATTCAGATTTGGGAAGCCAAGAGAGAGAGAGAGAGCATCTTGTATCAAGTGAGTGAGCTAAGGGGTGAGAGAGAAAAACAGATAGTGAGCTTGGGTTCTAAGGGGGTTTCCATTGAAGCCAAATCTGTAACTCCTTCTTCATTATTGATATTTCTCAAGGGGATCACCAAAGAGGACGTAGGCAAATTGCTGAACCTCTATAAATACTTGTGTTCATTGTTCTTGGTTATTTTCTGAGTGTGTGTGTGCAACAAGTTCATCCTTGAGCTTGTCCAAAGTCCATCAACAACAAGATCCTGTTAAGGGTGGTGCATTCATTTGCACAACAAGTGGTATCAGAGCTGTGTTGGCAGCTGTGCTAGTTCTTTCTTTGAAGTGCTAGTGTGTTGGAGATGGCAAGTGACAAGGAAGTTGAGAGTGGTAGCAGTTCACAGCAGCTGAAGCAACCACAAGCAACAAGCATGAAGGTGGAGCTAAAGCCTTTCACAGGGAAGGAGAACTTCACTCTTTGGCAACGAAGGATGAAATCAGCCCTCACACAACAACACCTCCACGTTGTGTTGGTTGGAAAGGAAAGGAAGCCAACAAGCATGACAGATGAGGAGTGGAGTGTACTTGATGAGTTAGCTAGAGGAGCTATCGAAAACTACCTCTCCGATGAGGTGCTCATCAACGTGATGAAGGATACGGCAAAGCAAACATGGGAGAAGCTCGAGGAGATGTTTGCAGGGAAGTCACTATCCAACAAGCTCTTCCTCAAGGAAGAACTCCTAAATCTCAAGATGGAGGAGGGAGGTAATCTAATGGAACATTTAAGTAGTTTCAATAGATGTGTTGCTGACTTGCAGAGAATGGAAGTTAACTATAGTTCGGAGGATAAGGCTCTTATGTTGCTCACATCCTTACCTCCGTCCTATAAACACTTTCGAACCACTCTTATGTTCGGGAAGGTCACTCTAGATTTTGAGCCTGTGGTGCAAGACATCATGACACACCATAGGATGGCTCAACGTTCGGGAGAGAACTCTCAAGGTGAAGGTCTAGTTGCAAAGACCGGAGAGAGAGGCCGTTCAAAGAAGCAAGAGGGCAAGAAAGGCAACAGAGGAAGGTCCAAATCCAAGGCAAAAGAAGGTTGTTTCGAATGTGGGTCAAAGGAGCATTGGAAAAGAAATTGCCCCATATGGAAGGAGAAGAAGAACAAAGGGAAGAATGCAGCCAACACGAGTGGAACAAGTCACAGAAAGTGATGGTGAGCTTTTATGTGTTAATAGCAATGTTAAAACTAATGCATTTGCTAATTCTTCAAGGTGTTCCTCTTCCGATTGGATTTTGGATTAGGATGCTCATACCATATGTGCTCAAACAAGGAGTGGTTTGACACATATGAAAAAGAAGAAGGTGGTGAAGTTATGATGGGGGATGGCTCGGTTTGTAGAGTCAAAGGCATGGGTACAATCAAGGTGAAGATGCATGATGGGGCTGTTAGGACGCTTGGAATGGTAAGGCACATTCCAAAGTTGCGTAAGAATCTCATTTCCCTTGGAACTCTTGATAAGAATGGTTATTCATTTTAAAGCAAATGGAGGGAAACTCATAATCTCAAAAGGTTCACTTGTGATTATGAAAGGAGAGATTCAACCTAATTGTCTATATAGATTGTGTGGTACTACAATAACAGGTGGAGCAGCTGTATCCACAAGCAAGGACTCGGAGGATGAAACTCAGCTTTGGCATTTGAGGCTAGGGCACATGAGTGAGAGGGGCATGCGGGAACTACACAACCGAAAGTTGTTGAAAGGTGTTCAAAGTTGCAAGCTTGAGTTCTGCAAATATTGTACCTTGGGAAAGCAATCTAAGGTGGCTTTCAAGCAGCGAAACAAAGAGGAAGGAAGCACAGGGGTGCTAGATTATATTCACACGGATGTATGGGGGCCATCACCGGTTAAATCAAAGGGTGGAGCTCGCTACTTCGTGACTTTCTTGGATGATTTTTCCAGGAAGGTTTGGGTCTACTTCATGAAGGAGAAATCTGAGGTCTTCACCAAATTCAAAGAGTGGAAGGCGGAAGTAGAGAACCTAACAGGAAGGAAGATCAAGATCCTAAGGAGTGACAATGGTGGTGAATATAAAGACAACAAGTTTCTTGAGTTTTGCAGGAATGAAGGCATCAAGAGGCACTTTACCGTGAAGAAGACGCCCCAACAAAATGGAGCTGCGGAGAGGATGAATAGAACTCTCATGGAGCGTGAGAGATGCATGAGGATTCATGCGGGATTGCCGAGTCATTTTGGGCGGAGTCCGTTAACCATGCAGCCTATTTGGTTAACCGATCTCCTTCCAAAAATCTGGAGTTCAAATGTGCAGAGGAGGTATGGTCTAATAAGTCAATTGATTATACTAATCTTAAGGTGTTTGGATGCGAGTGCATGTGCACTTATTCCAAGTGATGAAAGATCCAAGTTGAAGCCAAAGTCTCTTGAATGCATTTTCATCGGATTTGAGAGCGGTGTGAAGGGCTACAAGCTTTGGGATCATGTGAACCTAAAGAAGATACTCGGCAGGATGTTGTGTTTGATGAGAAGACCATGCCTATGAACAAAGTCAAAAGTTCAGAGGCAAAGGAGGATGTTGTTGGGAAAGAAACAACCATTGAAGTTCCACTCAAGAAGATGTTCAAGAAAACTTCACAAAAACAGCCAACCGAAGACGCGTTCGGGAGGAGGTGGAGTCGACATTGAGGAGGAAGATGCAGGCAACAACAACAACAAACCCAAGAAGAAGAAGAAGAGGCTCAAGAGCAGGTGGAGCCATCATCTATAGCTCGGTCCAGGCCCAAGAGAACCATCAAACCACCTCAAAGGTTTGGATGGGACAAGGATGCGATTCACTATGCTTGGAATGCTAGTGAAGAAGAACCAACCACGTTCCAAGAAGCTGTTGAGAATGAGGAGCGGGAAAGTTGGATGGAAGCTATGATGCAAGAGATGGAATCTCTACACCAAAACTCAGTTTGGGAGTTAGTTCCTAAACCCAAAGATCGCAAGCTTATTGGCAGCAAATGGGTGTTTAGGAAGAAAGAAGAAATGCATGAAAAGGGAGCCACCATATTCAAAGCTCGATTGGTGGCCAAAGGGTACTTGCAAAAGGAGGGAGTTGATTATGATGAAATCTTCTCTCCGGTAGTGAAACACACTTCTATAAGGCTACTACTATCCATAGTAGCACAAGAGAACATGGAGGTGGAACAAATGGATGTGAAGACTGCTTTCCTCCATGGTGATTTGGAGGAAGACATCTACATGAGCCAACCTCAAGGGTTCATTGAAGCAAACAAGGAAAATCTGGTTTGCAAACTGAAAAAGTCTCTCTATGGGTTGAAGCAATCTCCAAGGCAATGGAACAAGCGCTTGACTCTTTCATGATGAAGATTGGATATAGAAGATGTGAATCTGATTGCTGTGTATACACTCATGTATTCAAGGATGGTAATCTCATCCTTTTGCTTCTTTATGTTGATGACATGCTAATTGCATGTAAAGACATGTCAAAAATTCAGGAATTGAAGACATTGCTTGGAAAGGAGTTTGACATGAAGGATCTTGGTTCTGCACAAAAGATCCTAGGGATGGAAATAAGGAGAGACAGGGTTGGAGGCAAGCTATGGCTGTCACAAAGTAAGTACATTACCAAAGTACTTGAAAAATTCAATATGTTGGATTGCAAACCCGTGTCTACTCCTTTGGCGGAGCATTTTAAGTTAAGTGCACAGGAATGTCCTTCCACGGATAAGGAGAAGGAAGAAATGAGCAAAGTTCCATATGCAAGCTTGGTAGGGTGTCTCATGTATGCAATGGTTTGCACACGCCCGACCTAGCTCAAGTCGTGAGTGTGGTGTCAAGATACATGGCGAATCCAGGCAAACTTCATTGGACAGCAGCGAAGTGGATTCTCAGTACTTGAAGGGCACTAAGAGGCTTGGGATATTGTTTGCAAGACAACAAGGAAAGGCATGTGTGTCGAGGTATGTAGACTACGATTATGCAGGGGATTTAGACAAGAGGAGATCCACTACGGGATATGTTTTCACTTGTGGTGGAGGACCGATTAGTTGGAGAGCAGATGTTACAATCGGTTAGTGCCTTGTCTACTACTGAAGCGGAGTATATGGCGCTCACGGAAGCTTCAAAAGAAGCGGTATGGCTGAAGAGATTGGCAAAGGAATTCGGAATAGCCCAAGACATGGTGGTGATTCAAAGTGACAGTCAAAGTGCAATTTGCTTGGTCAAGAATCAAGTGTATCATGGAAGGTCCAAACACATTGATGTTCGATACCACCGGATAAGGGATTGGGTGAATGATGGAGACATCACGGTAATGAAGGTTCATACATCGAGAGAATGCTTGATTGTCTCACAAAGCCGATCCACAACTGCAAAGTTCAAGCATTGCTTGAGCTTGCTCAATCTTGTTCCATGCTAGAGATTGAGGTGGAGTTCTTGGGAGTTATCGGACGATTCTCAAGAAGATAAAGATGTCTGGAAGGCAATAATCTTCTCAAAGAGCTTAGACTCGCCATGGTGGAGATTGTTGGAAAAAATGGCTCACCTAAGGTTACAAGAATCGAGAGAAGCGGCCAGGTCGCGAGTTTGGGCGGCCAGTCGTTGAAGCTACGGTGTAAGCGGCGGTCGCGAGTTTGAGCGACCGGTCGCTTTCAGCAGATTCAAAGACTGAAACTACGGTATAAGCGGCCGGTCGCGAGGTTTTGAAGCGGCCGTGCGACGCCTCGTCTTTGTCTGTTTTTCAGCACGTTTTACATCCTCTCTTGGATGCAAATTGGTCCCTACCAATTCACATGCAACCCCAACGTTAGTATAAGTCCAAGACAGTTGGCAAACTACTAGAAAAGTCCTAAACATTGATTAGGTAGGTTAGTGGGTTGTATGATAGCCTATCTCTTTATGCTTTCTGAAATTAGGGATCCATGTTTTGAGGTAGGCTGGTTTGTTGCATGTGGGTGGCTCCTTTTCTCTATCTTTAAGTAGATACAAATGAGCTGGAGCAAGTGCTAAGTGTTGCATTCAGATTTGGGAAGCCAAGAGAGAGAGAGAGAGCATCTTGTATCAAGTGAGTGAGCTAAGGGGTGAGAGAGAAAACAGATAGTGAGCTTGGGTTCTAAGGGGTTTCCATTGAAGCCAAATCTGTAACTCCTTCTTCATTATTGATATTTCTCAAGGGGATCACCAAAGAGGACGTAGGCAAATTGCTGAACCTCTATAAATACTTGTGTTCATTGTTCTTGGTTATTTTCTGAGTGTGTGTGTGTGCAACAAGTTCATCCTTGAGCTTGTCCAAAGTCCATCAACAACAAGATCCTGTTAAGGGTGGTGCATTCATTTGCACAACAAAAGGAACCTGGTAATGCTCAAAGTTTCCAATTTCCATAAGAATCATTACTGATGATTGAGTCCATTGGGTTGTTTTAAATCAAGTTTACTCTTTAAAATTTTATTATATAATAATGTTTGGTGCAGTGCTTATGCAATATGTTATTGAGATGTCTCATATCTTAGCCACAGAAAGATGAGATAATGCTTTTCACTTTATGGTCAGTTACTTACATGTGTGTTGTGCAGAGGATCCCAAATAAATTTTTGATGAAATGTGGAGATGATCTGTCAAATCCAGTATTTCTTAACGTTCCAAGTGGTTCAAAATGGAAAATGGAACTCAGAAGATGGGATGGTGAGGCTTGGTTTGACAAGGGTTGGCCTGAGTTCTTTGAGTTCTACTCTCTGAACAACTGTCACTTGTTAGTTTTTCGATATGAAGGGAATTCTAAATTCAACGTTTGCATATTTGATCAAAGTTTCAAACAGATTGACTATGCATTAAAAATGCCCAAGATGAAAGAAACCAATTCTGAGTTCCAGTTAAGAGAGAAGAAAAAAATACCCCATGAAAAGAGGAAGAAGAAAACTGGCGGAGTTTTCCAGCTAAGAGAAGAAGAAAAAAATCACCCCATGACAAGAGGAAGAAGAAAACTGGCGGAGAGAAAAAGAAGAAGAAAAAAAGAGCGAGAGAAGAGAGAATGAAAGGAAATAAAAAAGAAAGAGGAAAAAGAGAAGTGGAACTCGGGGAGAGGAAAAAAGACGAAAGAAGAAGAATTGGGAAATAAAAAAGAAAGAGGAACTCGGGGAGGGGGAGAAAGAAGAAGAAAAGATATCCAATCCGAAGGGTTGAAATCATCCCGCGATCAAAAATAGAATTCTGTAACCAATTGTATATAAATATATAGGGTATTGTAAGAAAGATATTCCTAATATATAGTTAGTACAACGAATATTGGTGGGCTTCAAAAGATGCTCCAATATGAAGTTCGAACCAACACCAGCAATCCTAACGATCCTGCTCACAGAAATAAAAAAACATTAGATAAAAGCCTGTGGATTTGCCTTGTGAACTTAAAACAGAAGCGTACCTTCAACTTCAAATTCAACTTGCCAAGCCTGCCTTCAATCCTTGTCAGCATCTCTAGCTACAGAAAAGAGAGAAGATCACTTAATACTGCACATCTCAGTTGGAATTTAGGTGGAGTGTAATAAACTTGGACGCATAGAAAAATATATGCTAATGCCAAGAAAAATACCTTACTCCTTTGCAATACCAAAGTTTGCTGACATGCTGATAGAGAAGTCTCAAGCTACAAAGTTAAGTTATATGATAAGGCATATGATAAGACATATGGGCGCGGATAAGGCATATGGGTGCTAAACCTGCAGTTCGCGAGCATTGCTGGCCCTCAGTTCAGCCTTCAGTCTTTCCAACTCTCTTTCCCCAGCAGCAGCCACATTCTATTAAATAATAAAAATTCAGTGCATAGATTAAAAGACTGAGTAATTGGGAGCACCAATTTATATTACGGAAGAGATAAGAAAAAGCTAAACTTTGTTTAACATAAAACTGAGGAGAATAAATTAAAGGCTAATTCCCTCTGTTTCATAAGCAAAAGCTAAACTTTGATGCCTAATTTAGAGATTTTATGCAAAGAACACCCATGAAGAGCATCGTTAACATGAGATGGATCATTGTATTACATTTTGACTCAAAATTCTAACATTGACCACAACCACTATTTGGTGTACAGAAAAGAAGCCAGAGTGCCTCTCTATGATAAATCAAGCCTTCCATATATGTTTCCAATCATGAAACCGAATATACCCAAATTGTGATAGACATTATATGGACAGCCCTTGACCACACGACCCAAGTTCTTAATCATAAAATTTATATCTCAAATTGTTAAAAGTCTGTAGCAAAAGAAACCTTAATTTCTTTCAAGCAGCAAATGGTCATTTATTTGTTAAAAAACAAAAAGGGTATATCGACCAATATCTTGTATCATTTTCAGCTAGTGATGCCTGTGTTAAACAATGCAATACCATTTGGCATACTTTTTTAAAAAAAGAAACAATATTATTCAATAAAGAATAAAACACCAACAATACACGAGATGGCCAAGGAGGCCACCGCACAAACAGAAAGGTAAAACTCTAAGCTACAAAGCTGCGGCTTTCCAATCTAGATGGATAAGCTGAAAACTAATCTCCCTAGGATTTTTAGCCATTTTGCCCTGAACTATTAGGCAATTCGAACTTACACTGAATTATTTTATCTGCCGATTTAGTCCCTCAACTCGTAATAAATAGTCAATTTCCACTTACCGTTAAGTTTATCTAATTCCATCAACTTTTCTGTTAATAAAAAGGGCAAATTTGTAATTTTAACTTAAAATTCATAAAAATATTGTAAATAATTAACTTTTAGAAGAAAAAAATTATTCTCCCCACAAAACCCCCACCGATTTCTTCTCCCCCAAAGATTTTTTTTTGCTTCTAAAAGTTAATTATTTACAATATTTTTATGAATTTTAAGTTAGAATTACAAATTTGCCCTTGTTATTAACAGAAAAATGGATGAAATTAGATAAACTTAACAAAGGGGGAAATTGACTATTTATTACGAGTTGAGGGACTAAATTGGCAAACGAAATAATTCAGTGGGGTAAGTTCAATTGCCTTATAGTTCAGTGCAAACCGCACTTTACCCAACTCCCTAAACTCACAAACGAAGCCCAAAGTGAGGCCCAGACTTAGATACGATCCCAAAGCTGCTCTACCTCATCCCCGACCACATCCTCAAAGATTCTCATATTCCTTTCCCCCCAAATTACCCAAAAAATTGCCATCATGGCACAGTTTCCCAACACTGAACCCTTCCCCTTACCACCAAAGATATTCTATCTAGCTTCAAGCACCGCACTACACGATGCGAAGCTACCCCGCATTAGTCCTGCCACCTGAAATAACTTAGCCTGATGAGGCAATAAGACAAAGCAAAAACAGATTATCCACAATTTCGCTGTCTTTTTTGGCATACTTTGAGGAGAATTTATCAAAAGTAGCCAAACCTTGACTCCTAATTTCAAAAATGCCAGTTTCTGTAAATAATTTCAAATATAAAAAAATTCACATAAATAGACACAAATACCCTCAAATTTAAAACACACGTAAACCTAAAAAAGAAACCTTATTACACTGGGAACAACTCTGCCAGTGACCAATGGAAATTATAAATTCACAATTGTCTAAGCAATCTAATGTGTCTATCAGAAAACTTATACAACTGTTTCTTAATTTCCTTTTAAAAATAAAAATAAAAATAAACCTTATGTTATTACAAGTGTCTCTTGTGTGATCTAAGTGATGTTGGATAGGATAGTTGCATATATCCTTGTCTTCTTTATGCGCTAAGATATATTCAATAACAAACTAGGATGTATGTTCTACTGGTTGAAGTCACGACTCCAGGCACTTCCACAGGTTTCGTAAATTAAGAAATTTGTGGAAGCTCCTTTAAATGAGCTTCAAAAATGTTGAAACACAAAAAAGAAGAGAAAAAGATTGTAAGGTTTGGCACGTATAAGCAGGGGCGGACCCAGGATTCCAAATTGGGGCGGGCTAAATTTACCTTACGTACAAAACCTAATAAGAAGAAAGAAAACTCGTGATGCGAGTGAATTTTATTGATAACCAAAACATTACACCTAGTCGGGGGACATAATGAGCCTTACCCCTCAAAATGCATCTAGTACATAGATAGAAACTAGTAAACTAAAAAAGACAATAAATAAACATGCAATGCAAATACAAACAACATTATATAAGTTGCACCCTTCGAGTCTTGATAGAGTTAAAATCACTAATTATCAATTCATTATCTATATTATCAGCAAATTCTTTCTCAATGTGTAGTAACATACAATCGAGAAAGAAACTCATCACCTATCTTGCTCAAGTCGATTTTTGATAAGTCTCATACATGAAAATGCTCGTTCTGTTGTTGCTGTAGAAACTGGAAGAGTTAGCACCAAACGAATCAATTTATCAATTAAGTAGTATGTTTGTGCTAATCTTGTTTCAATTAAGCGTTGAAGTAATATAGGAATGGAATCAAGATTCTTGAAGGCTGGAATGCGATCCATATCAATCTTATAAAATCCCAATTGTTGATGTAAAGCTTGCAACTCAGTTGTACTAAAATCTTGAGGATAGAATTTCTCAGCAAGAGTGCATATATCACCAATGTTAAATCGCTTGAAAGCATCACGAGGATCCAATGTTGAGCTAAGACAAAGGAGTTCCATAGTTCCATCTGGAAATCGAGTATTTAACTCCCCAATTGATAATCTATTACTTCATTAAAGACATCAATATGATAATAATGCTCAAATGTTATGCAATCTTTTTGTTGACAAGAACGACGAGTGCCCATTGTATGACGGGCACCCATATCGAGCATACAAATGTCATGTGTTTCACAAAATGATTGCACACTATGTATAAAATCATCCCAACCATTATTTCTCAATTCAACAAGCTCCAACTTTGTACTTGCAACCAAATTCAAAGCACTCACAATGTCTTGAGATTTTGTTTGAAGTTCTTGACAAAGAAAATCAATGAATCTCATAGTTTTGTCCAACAAATTCAAGGCAAAGGCAAAGTCAAAAGATAACATAGAAATTTCAATACCTTGCTTCCCCGCGAAACCGTGAGGTAGGACCATGATAGACTGATATCCTTAAGAAGTGTCTTGGTAGCACCAAATAAATCAATCAAACTCCTAATAGAACTAAAATGTGAGCCCCAACGAGTACTTCCAGGTCGTTGCAAACAACGAATTTGGTTAGCCCCTTTACCTGTTCCAAGTCTTCCAGCCGCTAGTAAGTCTTCAATTTCAGCTTGATGAGTTAATTTTAACTCGGAATGGCGTTTGTCAGAAGCACAAACAAAATTCACAATATTATTTAACATTGAAAAAAATCTCCAAACAAGTCCTACCTCTTTAGCTGCAGCATTTAAAGCTAATTGGAGGCGATGAGCAAAGCAATGTATATAATATGCATATGGACAATCATTAAGAAATAATGCTTGTAAGCCACTCCATTGACCACGCATATTGCTAGCACCATCATATTCTTGACCACGCATATTACTCACCAAAAGACTATGCTTACCAAGCACTTTACAAATATTAGTTTTAAGAGTTAAGGAATTAGTGTCATGAACACTCACAATATCGAAAAACCTTTCTCGAATATGCCCATCACAACCCACAAACCTTAGGATAATAGCCATTTGTTCCTTCTTAGAGTCGTCAAGTGCTTCATCAACGAGAATACAAAACTTCCCATCTTCCCCAATTTCATCACGTATCATCTTCCTCACTTTGTTAGCATAGATATTTAGGATCTCCTTTTGTATCTTATGTGAAATATATTGGGCATTGAAGGGAGCATTCTTTAACACAACTTTTTCAACTTTTTCGTTCATTCTTGCAAAAGCTTTTATCAACTCAATGAAATTGCCACGATTAGATGAGCCACAAGATTCAGCATCACCTCTAAAAGACATTCCTTGATTTGCAAGATATCTAATGCCCTCTATTGTGGTTGTAAGCCTCAACCGATTTTTGCAACTTCATGTGGGGGTTGCACTACTTTGTCAATATGGTGACTCGGGTTTTTAAATCCATCCACTTTTGCATAGCAAAATGATGTGGTGAATTTATAATGCCTACATGAGTAAGGAAAACACAATCTTTTCCACCAATTCGTTTCCAACTGCTAAACCCATATTGAGTGAATGCCTTATGTGAGCGATCAATATTAAAAGGAAAGCATGGAAAGCAAAACGCTTTATCATAATGAACCGAATACTCAAGCCAAGGGAATTGCTTATACCAACTACCATTAAATCGACGCATTTGATTCCCTTCGAAGTGTGATGGATATTCACTTAATTTTGGTTGACATGGCCCTAGCAAAATATATGCTCTTAGAACATTATCACGTTGATTAGGTAGAAATGTGTCAATTTGACGACGTAATCCCGGATCACGCTCAAGAGAATTAGCATCAAATTCTTGTCTTTGAGAATCGACTATGACATTTTCAAACTCAACTCTTTGAGGTTCATAAGGAGGTTGTTCCTCACAAATTGGAGGAGATGGAGGAGGCATGCTAGTTGACGATTCATTAACATTCCTTTTAAAAAAATCCCGAAGAGTCTTTAATCTCTTAGGATTTTGATGTTGACCCGTCATTTTAAATATAGAACCTATTGAAGAATATGTAGAAGACAACATGTTAGCAATTAATTAATTCACCTAATCCCTAATTTTTTATGAAATTGAAAATCCCTAATTTTTTAGGGTTTATAAAGTATCAAAGAAGATGTTGATGAATGAAAATAAGAGCAAACAACCAAAACATGCCAGCAAAACAACAAGAACAAGACAATCAAAACATGTCAAACAAAGCAAACAACAACATCAACACATAAGACAAACAATAAAATCAGAAAAATGAAGCTTTAGTTAAACCTTCAAGAGAGGAGAGGAGAGGAGCAAAACCTGCAGCAAGCAGCAGAGTCGATGAGATGGGACTCCCAATACATCTCCTCCAATCGTCGTTCTTTCTTCTTCTTAATTTTTTCACTTTCAAATGCAACCAACTAATATATCTGCTCAGCGAAAGGGGTATTGCTGCTGTGTGAGTGGGCTTGGGCGGGCTAAACCTTTAGTTTGGGCTATAAAAAATTAAAAGCCCCCGGGCTATAGCCCAGGTAAGAAAGCACTAAGGTCCGTGCCTGCGTATAAGTATAATCAAGGGTGGATCTGACTTGTTTTCCCAACTATATGCTACTTGTTTATACTAGATCTTTGGGAGTTGACCGGCGCTGCTTCAGTAGATGACACAAGTTATGGGGATCCTATACAGAAGGCAGAAGCAATGGCATTTTGTCGCGCTTGTGCACGTTTTGGTCTTGGGCTTCATGTGGGTTTTCTTTTTGAGGTTTATGTGGGTTTTAAATTTGATAGCATTTGTGTCTATTTAGGTGAGTTTTTGCTATATTTGAAATTATTTACAAAAACTAACATTTTTGAAATTAGGGGTCAAGTTTTGGCTATTTTTGATAAATTATCTACTTTGAGCTCACAAATAAGTTCTTCTTGTCATCAATTAACAATAGCCTGAGAAGCACGGATATGGATAGGGTGATACGATACGAAATGACACATCGATACTTAAAATCTCTCAAAACTAGGATACAATACAACATGGATACGGAAATTAAAAATATATATTAATAATTTAATATGTAGTTATAAAAATATATATCACATAAAACATATTTTAAATAAGATACATATACAACAGAAGAAGAAGAAGTGTTGGAGTTGGAGTCCTTTTCATTGTGCAAACTCTTTGA
This sequence comes from Prunus padus, assembly GCA_024362665.1. Taxonomy (NCBI): domain Eukaryota; kingdom Viridiplantae; phylum Streptophyta; class Magnoliopsida; order Rosales; family Rosaceae; genus Prunus; species Prunus padus. Next base: position 24,801,422 of record JANFAM010000014.1, on the reverse strand, counting down.
ATTCTTCAACCAGAAATTAAAGCTTATCTCCTCTATATTTTTCCTCTTAAACCCTCTGAAACGTCTTGAAAAAGTCGAGACTTGTGTCTGGAATGTCGGATACACTTATCCGTCAAAGACCGTATCCGCGTATCGGAGAGTATCTCATGTGTATCGTATCCAACAGCATCTCCGATACAGGATACGGACCTAAATCGGAGTATCCGTGCTTTATAGCTATAGCTATAAAGTTTGACAGTAAAACAAGTTCCTTCAATTTAATTCATGATCTAAAAATAATAGAAATGGAGGTAATTTGCTCAAGTTTTCTATGGAAAAGACAGACACCACCAGGTGATCCTATTAAAAAAGATTGACACCACCATAGATACCTCAGCAATTCAATCAAAAATAAATATAAATACCTCCTCATGGTTCTCTTCCCCCACTAAGTAATCTTTTTCCTCAGTCGCTGGATTCCCCTGAAATTTTTTTTAAAAAAAAATTAAGAAAATTAGAACCCTCCCAAACCCTAAATCACAACCCCCAAAACCCTTACCACATCCTTCTTGATCTCCCTATTCTTGTTCATCTCATCTTTCTTAGAGATCTCCGACTTCTTGTTCATCAAGTTTCCTCTTTTCATGTTGCCTCTCCTTGGTCTAGATAGACCTGGCAAACGGGTCGTGTTCGTGTTAACTCGTTAAGTTAAAGGGTTAACACGACACGACCCGTTAAGGTAATGGGTGAAAAATATCATACCCGAACACGACCTGTTACAATTCGCGAATCACACGACACCCGTTAAGAATTTTTTTTAAAAAAAACATGAAAGAAAAAAAGAAGAAGAAGAGAACACTCCTGCGCAACCAGAGCACAGCTCTGGGCAATTTCATTATCATGATGTCTAAAAAACAAGGAGCTAAATTCAATACATAAATATTTTTTAAAAATTAGAAATTCCCCAATACAACAAGTTAACCACAAAACCATAACATTCAAACGAATTCCAAACAAAACCTCCTTAGCAAAGCTTCATATGGGTTGTCGATGATGTTAATATCTTCCTTGGGAAAGAGATTGATGGCTCTGAAGAGCTCTTGCGAGTGTACGGAGGCAAAGCTAGACCTAGCGAGGAGAGTTCATGATTCATACCTGGACATGATTGGATTCCTCTTTCTTCTTCTTCCTTTTTTTCTTTCTTTTCTTTTTGCCGCCGAAACAAAACTGAAGAAACTAGCCTCTGTCTAGCATAAGAGGCTGGTAGAGGATGAAGTTTAAGTCTCTCTTTTTTTTTTGTCAATGAAGGTTAAGTCTTCTACTTGTCTGCTTTTGCACACATTAATATTATATTAACTTACCAACCACTAGATGTGTATAAATCAAAAAGGAATTAGACAACATCAAAACAATTGCATACAGTGTAACGTCCCGGACCAAAAATTAATTAATTAATTAAAAGAAACAAAATTAAATGAATTAAGGAATTAAAAATAAAATAAAGGAATTAATTTAATAAAAATAGGAATTTAATATTTGTGAGGGCAAAATGATCACTTTAATTTCGGATGATAATTTGGCGAAACGAGTTGCTCCATTGCGTCCGGGTCATCAAAACGAGTGCGTAGACGGGCGGCACGCCTCGATCCGAGCTTTGGAACGCAAAAAGGATACAACGGTCATTTCAAAAAGTTAATAAGATATTATAAAAAAGGCGTGGACCAATCAGAGAGCGAGTTCTCCTTCTCTCTCTATCTCTCTCTCTCTCTCTCTCCTCTCTCCGGTTTCTCTCTCCCCGACCCGCTCACTTTCTCTCTTCGATTCCGAGCACCCAGGCCACGGCGGAGCACGGGACTGGTCCCGTTCGACTCCCCTCCTCCTCCCGATCTCACCCCACCAAGAAACCCTACCAGAAACCTCGAAATTCGGCCACGATTTCGTTGGTTTCTCCTGAAATTCGCGGCGTTGCGCCGCCGCCTCCGACCACCTCTGGCAGCGAACCAGGTATGGATTCGAGTCCTCTCTTCCTCCTCTAGTTGTCTGTTGGGTTGGGTGCCGTCGATTTAGTCGTTTTGTAGCTTGATCTACGAACCCAGATCTGGCCGATTTTTGGATCGAATTTTCGGCCGGTTCACTAGAGATTTGGACTCGTGAGGTTGAGCTGATTCGAATGGTGTATGAGTTGTGGCCGGTTTTGACAATTTTTCGGTGGCGGAAAATTGATCAAGCCACCCACGCGCTGCCGACCCGTGTGGCGGCGCGTGGGTACTGTAGCAGTAGTGTTTCTTCATTCCGATGCGATCCTCGTGTTGTCCTGAGTGCGTACGTGTGCTCGGATTCCGATCCGGACGTCGTTCGAACCTCAAACGGATTTACGCCTATTATGCGTTGTTCGGGTTCGATGTGTTCGGACCGTTGGATCGAAACCAAATTCACTTATGTTTTTCCTTGTATTTCCAGGATCGTATAGGAATTGACGGATTGTGAATCGGAGTCCCGGTTATTCCGAAAACGTTAACACTAGGAGTTAGGTAAATCGTAACCGTCCGATCGTGAGCGATCCGACCGTTCGATCGAGACCAAACTTGTTGGACACGTTCGAGAGCCTTACTGAACCTATAGGAACCTTCGGATTTAAGTTTGGAGGTCATGGGACCCGCGGGCCTCGGTTGACCATATTCGGGAAGTTTGACCAAGGGTTGACAGTTGACCTTAGAATTCTTCGTACGAACGTACGCACACTATGAGTCGGGATTAGTTAAGGTTTTTTTTTAGGTTGTCGTTCATGGTTCGGTTTATTAATTAATCCTCGTATTCTTGAAATAGGTACTCAGGCACCTCGTGCTCCTCAGGCGGGACCCTCTCAGGGTCAAGCTACTTGGGACTACCTGTGAGTGGACTTTATTTTGAATGTGCATATCTTTCAAAGAATAAACAACCATGCAAATGATTTGACGTTTCTTGACTTGAGATTTGAATACGATTTTTAATATGGATTTTCGGTGATTGTGACATTTTACTTGATTATGGAATGATTTATTTTATTCAATGCTTGCGACTATTTTGAGTATGAAAATATATGTTTGGGACAGTGATGTCCTTATTTTGAGTATATCTGATGATTGTTGGATTGTTGGATGTAGATATGTCCGGGTGTTTGATGTTTTGGGGTTGGGTACATACGTGTGAATTGGAAATTGGAAGATGAACGAATATGCGAATATTGATTATTGAATATGTGATTGATTGGAGTGCTATCAGCACCACTTTATGCACCTCCCCCCGTTCTTGGATATGTTTACCGTGTTACTGGTTTGGTTACGTCGGATACCTAGTGCATTCCGTAATTGGGTGTGACTGTAGGCCCATAACTGGGCAATCTGCGCGCGTAGGACTTAGTACTGCCGCATGGGTATTGAGATTCTGCCATGTGTGTCAGGGAGCCAAATCCCGTTTGGACGGCTCAACCCAGGACACGGGCCATTACGATACTGTCCTGATGTACAATCAAACAATCCCCTGTTGGATTGTTTCCCAGGTACTTGTATTTGGTGTTGAGGTCCTAATATACCTATATGTATGTATTAGTACTTTCGTGTTCATATTTCTTTTAGTGGGGATCCTTCCTCGCTTGTAATGCCTACGGGCATGTGACTTTCTGAGAGTGGGAAAGAGTGGGAAACAATACTATGATATGATTATTATGTTGTCATGTTACGATTATTGGAATTTGAATGATTATGTATATAAATTATTTGAACTGCATGATTTCAGCATCGTTTTTGAAACGGTGGGTTATCGCCCCTTAGGGTTGAATTTGAAGGCTGTAGGCCTATGTTGTATTTTGTATGCATGCCGGCAGTTGGTGTATACATTTATGTTGTATTCTATCATGTTGAAATTTTTGGGATTGTCAGTTTTTCAAGGGAGACTCTGCTCGATTTTCGGCAGAAGTCTCGGCCCCTTTTTCATTTGTTTCAGGAAGAGGGTTTCTGTTTAGTATATGGGCACGGCATTGGGAAGATGTCGGTTAAACCACAGGATTTGACACGGGTTCCGATGGGAATTCGGGTCGGGTCCTGTCATACAGCTAAGTGGATAAATGTTGTTTCTTTGAGAAAAACTAGTCAAGTGTTTTCCACTAGGTCGTGTCAAGTGTTTTCCATCCGTTAGTCGTGTCAAGTGTTGTCCACTTGTTAGCTTAATGGGTCATGTCGTGTCAACCTATTAAGAAAAATGAGTTAACACGAACACGACAAACACGACTGTTTAGCAGGTTTACCATACCCTCACGTCGATTCTCTTTATTTCTCGATGTCACCTCCTAGATCCACGCATTATCCCATTCAACAGATCTCACGAACATGCTTATGAGCTATTGGGTCTATTATGTATGCGCTCGGGATGAGTAGATATGGGGTTTGAGTTCGCGATGGGTGGCGTTTAGCGTTTAAGGGCTGTGTTGATAAATTTTGGTTTTTGGGAGAGAGAGAGAGAGAGAGGGTGATAAAATTTGGTTTTTGGAAGAGAGAGAGAGAGAGAGAGAGAGAGAGAGAGAGAGAGAGAGAGAGAGAGAGAGAGAGAGAGAGTGAGAGAGAGTGAGAGGAGTCCAATTTTCCTATTACATTTTTGCCTGTGTCCTCCTTGCTACCCTTCTAATTTATAGACACATGTCTCACATGTCTTGACACTAACATTTAACATAACAATGTTAACCCTTTTAATAAAACTAGCCCCTTGATGCGTATGCCAATTGGTTTTTTTAAACAATTTTAAATTTAATTTTAGAATTTAAAAAGATAATTGGTAGTTATGTTCCATAAAAATAGGACCCATTATTTGAATTTATCTTTAATTTTAATTATTTTTAATATGAAAAATGTGAATTTACCATATTATCCTCATTTAATTAATAATTTCAATTCTTAATGTTTGCATTAACTAAGAGCATTTTTTGATATTTTGAATGTTTCACAATTCTCTGTCTTTTGCTTTATATATATATATATATATTAAAATAAAAATAAAAACTAATAGTTTAAAAAGAAAAAAACAACAGCCACCACAACCCCACCCAACCATCGACCCACCACCCAACCTGGACAGCCAACCCACCCATCCAGCATGGTCAGACACCCCACCTCGCCGGCGACAGCCCCTCTCCTAGCCACTGCCGGAAGCAACCCCTCATCTCTTCTTTGTCCTCCCTCTTTAGCAAGCAACACCAAACTCATAAATATGATATCTTTTTGTCCATGGCTAAAACCCATAATCTTTTCTCCATGTCATTTCTCTTCTCTGTCCTTATCCCAACAACACCAGAAAAACGGAAAAAAACAACATAGCAACACCAAATGTGGGATCTAGTATATCCATATATGGATCTTAAGATCTCTCTCATGGTTACATAGGTTTGGCTACATCAGAGGTTTAAAGGTGAAGCATACTGAGAAAATTTGTGTTCCTTGTTTTCTTGACTTGAGCTGCAGTGAAGATGAAGGCGTTGTTGAGGCAACAACACAATATGGTTCATTGCACAGAACATCCTACAATTTTGAAGCACTTTAATGTCATTCTTGTTTAAGGCTTTAACATATAAGACTAACTATGTTTTTGGGGTTTTGAGTTTGGGGAAGAAAACGGTAAAGTGGCAAAAGAAAGAGTTAGAAGGGGAGATATGAGGTTGCGTGGGTGGATGGGGCTGTGGTGGCTATTGGTTTTGTTTTTTATTTAATAATTAGCTTCGTTTTAGTTTTATTTTTATTAAAAGAATTAACACTGCTATGTTAGAAGTTAAGGTAGGGACAAATGTCAATAACTTAGAAGGGTAACATAGAGGCACATGTAGTGGTGGGCATGAGTTGGGTTGGGTCGGTTTTAGTCCCAACAAGTAACCCAACACGATATATAGCGGTTTATGATTTTTAAACCCAAGACCCGCTCATTATTAGGCCAATCCAACCTATCTCAACCCAAACTTTTTGTGATCGGGTTGGTCGGTTCGATTGGATTAACTCAAAATTAAGCCTATTTTTAAGTTTTGGTTCCAACCTATAACCCAACTCATACATAGAGGTTTATAATTTTTTGAACCCAAAACCCAATCATTTTTAGGCCAACCCAACCCACTATGATTCGGTTGGGCGATTCAGCAGGGTTGTGTAACACCCCGTCCCAAATAATTATTTTAATTGTGAAATTACAGTAAGTCCTTGAGGGTGGGGCATTTTAGTCAGTTTTTGTTCGTGTAAGAATTTTAGGAAATGAGCGGCACCGTTACGTAGAGCTCATGGATACGAGTCCGTAAACAGGCGACACGCTCAATTCCTAGTTGTAACGAACGCAAAAAGTCTAGAAATGAAAAGGACGAGTTGAGGATTTAAAAAATGTTGAAAACCCTATTACCCCAGGAGGCGCCCGTTAGTCTCTCTCTCTCTCTCTCTCTCTCTATCTCTCTAGTGGTTCTATCTCTTCCCTGACACTCTCTCTCTCGCAAAAATGGCTCACCGCACCTCAGACAATTCCCACCGTCACCACCGCGCCGTGTGTTAACGGCCAAGCGCGAGACCGGTCGGAAAATGACCGGGAGCTTCCGTTAGGGCTAAAGCCCAACCACCCTTGCCCCTCCACGAGCCGCGACGAGCTTGAAAGCTCCGATAGGTTTTTGTGTTTCAGTCGCTATTTCTTGCGACTCCGGCCACTGTTTTCGTTGAGTGAGGGAGTTTCGAGAATTTTCCATCGCGGGAAGTTTCTCGGGACACCGGGGAGAGTGGCGGGGCACAGGCCTTTGTGTGGCGACTCTTTGAGTCCTAGAATTATCCCCATGTCGTTCCGAGCATGACGGTATGCTCGGATTAGTGTTTGGTTACCATTTGACTATCAAACGAATATTGCACCTATTATGCGATATCCGGGTTTGATAGGTTCCATTTTTGATTATGTTGTTCCTTAGACCTCTAGGCTCGTGTAGGAACTTACAGGTTGGGAATCGGTGGCCCGAATCTCATTTTGTACAAAAATTGTTGTGGTTGCCCTATTTTGTGATTTTCAGGTTTGTTAGGATCGGACCGTCAGATGGGTCCTGTTTCTGGGTTGCCATTGAACAATTTTTATTATTATTTATATAATAATAGTTGACCAAATCCCGCAATTGAGGTCTAACCGATAGTCGGGTTGTGAAGAAACTCTTAGGATGAGTTTAATTTGTGGTTGTGAACCGATAGGAACTGTTGGATACTAAATTGGAGGTAGTGGGCTCTACAAGCCTAGTTGACTTGGATAGTGGGCCATGTTAGCTCAGTTGAGGCCAAATAGTTGAGTTTCAGTTGTGCATTGTTTATTAAATGTTTTATATTGAGTGATTTATCTATTAGTTTTATTTCCAAGTAAGATGTATTTATATTTTATTATTCAATTATGGCTTTGAATAAATTTAAATGTTTATGAAATGTTATGAAAGTACGTGAGTCGGAAATGGTTTAATAGCCGGGTTTGGTTTCAGTAAAGATTTAATTAAATGTTTGATTATATGTTTATATTTATATATATGCTCAATGGCTTGGAATTGGAATGTGTAAATTATGCACCATTCTATGTACCATCCCCTGGAAATTATGGAATTCTTGAATTATGATTATCGTTTGTATTGTTTTAGACGCGTTTACTTGTAGGTGGTTTTGGAAAGTTGAGAAAGGATTTGAGAAAGTGGATTTGTGGAAAAATGAATTTTATGATAAGTTTTGGGAAATAGTTTCCAAACCCACCATAAGTGTACCCCCTGTTGCCTTTGGAATACAATGGTTTGTCTGTACCTGCAGTTGTAGGTGTCCGACCAGTGAATTGCATGTTCTCGTATCACAAATATGAGTGTCCAGCCAGTGTATTGCTTGTACCCGCAATTGTAGGTGTCCAACTAGTGAAATGCCTATACTCGTATCACAAAAGCGAGTGTCCGGCCAGGATTTCCCCTGCCACCCTGCCGATTATCTACACATGGTTGGTCAGTTTTCCCCATAGATATACTTAGGGTGGAGAGATTTGATATGGTTTGGTTTGAAACTTGGTTTATTTTGGATTTATTGGAATTATGAGATTGATATTTGTTAAACTATGACTTTGCAATATTTTATGGGTTTGCTAGAATTTATGGATAACTATGAAGTTATGGATTTTGGGCTTGGATTGTGATATTAGCGGGGTGTCTATGGACTTTGAATATTGGGAATTTGAGAATATGGATTTCGGATATGGTCTTTGGAAATTGCATTTTTGTGAACTATATTATTATTATAAGAACTACATGTGGCTTGATCCCTAAAAGTGGGGTACTTAGGCAACTTATGGGCAATGAATAAAATATCCATAATATCCCCGATATTTCCACGAAATTTCCGTATTTTTGACTGATATTTCGATACCATCGATATTTTAGATATCCATTAACCAAAATATCGATAATATTGACGACATGGACCGAAATATCGATAATATCCCGATATTTCCATCGAAATTTCCGTATTTTGGACTACCGATATTTTCGATATCATCGATATTTTATTCCTTGCTTATGGGCTAACCTAGGTGTAGCCACATGACAAACTATATGAGATATGCTTTGAATTGTTTCTAAATGTGTCATTGAATTTGTTATTGGTTGTTGGGTCATAAACTCTGTGTTGTTTGCGATTGGAGTTTAGAACTCTTATTATTTTGGTGGCCCCAAAGCCGATTGATACTTGGGTTATATTGTATGTTGCATATGTATAACGAAGCTTGAGACCCTTTAGAATTGCTTTTGGTTGTATATGGATGGTAAACCTTGCATGCTGAAAGTTGGGTTATTTTTTGTGCTTGTTTGTAGGTACTATTAATTTGGGAAATGTCCATTTTACAAGGGAGCCTCAGCCGAAATTTTGGTAGAACTCTCGACCCAATTTCTTTTAATTGGAGTTTTAAAGGGGTATTTAGTAAGTGGGCTGACATCGGTTAAATGCTTGACAAGAACAAGGTTTGTCACGAATTCTAATGGGGAATCTGAGGCGGGTCCTATCAGGTTGACCCAAACTTGTGTCCACCCCTAGGCACATGGAGAAGGGTAACATGAAAATTAGACTCGAGATAGAGAGACAGAGATGGAGAGACAGAGATGGAGAGACAAAGAGGAATGAGGTAGTGTAGGTGGAGGAGAGATTGGAATGAGGTCGTTGGGGCTAAGTGGGTTGGTGCGGCTGGGTTGAGTGTTGGGGTTGGGTAGATTTTTTTCTTTCTACTTTATTCCTTTTTAAAATAACTTTTTTGTTAATTTAATACGTAATGAAATGTTTATTAATTTTAAAGTCTACAAGGACTCCACCTCAACTCAAAAAATGATGTCTAGTATATTTGCACGTCATAATTTAATAGATTTGTTAACAACTTGTGTAACAGAGAGTGTCATTTCTAGGATTTTGACAAGTTTGGATAGTCTATCATAGGGTCTTCGAAGGTCAAGTATAAATTTGTAACAACCCTTATAAGTTGGGGGATTTATGTGGTTGATCCAATAATATATTGTTTATGTTCAAAGTAAGACAATAGGGCTTTTGTCTTTAAAAAGTTACAACTTTTGACTCTTCAGAAATATACACATCTTTTAAAACAGTCACTTGCACATTTATAGAAAAACTACTGCATCTACATCTCACATCATTCAATTCATTCAAATCATTTATTAGTCACTTGGATTATGGTAGAGAGTTCTTAGTATGAGAGAATGTTCAATACAATCGTTGTTAGTTAGGTTTTTATGATTTGTAGTGCTACAATCATAAGTATGAGGTCGTTGCATCTTGAAGTGGGATGCAAATTGTCTTAAAGACATAATGCCAAGCATTTGACCAAATTTTTAGGTGTTTCTAATTTAATTTATGTGTACATTTAGAATTGGTATCGTTCGCAATTTGCAAGAATACCACTTGAATTTTTAAGCATGTGCGCCATTACCACGTCAACTTTTAATTTTCATTATTAACCACGTGAACTTTATAAATCATTAAAATTTACCACTTGTGTCTAACTCTTTTAATATTTCCGTTAACCGAGTTCAATTTCATCAATATAACTAAAAAACTTTTTAAACGAAAATAATTTTTTAAAACAACCTAATTATACCACAACCTCCCTCGCCCCCTTCCAACACCTTTCTCCCTCACTGCACAGACAACTTCGTCCCCACCCTCTACATAGATAATACCTCACCTAACTTCATATCTCTCTCTCAACCGAATCCAAAAAAATTTAGCATGGGTTTTTGAAGAATTGATGGTCAAATTGGATGAATTAGCCCTCTTGGGTTTCAAACTTTAGAAACCAGTATACAAGCATTACCACACACGCATGTCACATGGCTATACATGAGAGAGAGAGAGAGAGAGAGAGAGAGAGAGAGAGAGAGAGAGGAGGGCTGTGATGCCGTGGGTTTTGGGTCAGGGGAGGGGACTGGTGGGATAATTAGGTTTTTTTATATTTATTATATTTATTTTTTTCTAATTTGGTTATTTATAGTAAATTGACAAAATCGTCCTTCAGCAAATAAATACATGTGTCGTATGTGACTTTATAAAACAAATTTTAACGGAATACAATGTAGGTGGTAAATAGTAAAAATTTAACATACAATTGATAAGCATGCACCTAGCTAAAAATTCATGTAGCATTTAGTGGTTTGGCATTCTTTGTCTTGTGAAAATAATCATTGTCAAATTCTTTGTGAGAGAAATCACATTAGAGAAAGCGATTTGGCGTTTGGTAAACTTTTTGTTAAAAGTGTTGTTAGTCTTGAGTTCCATCTAATCGAGAAAATAATTCGCATAATCATTAAATCAAGACATCTTGGCCCGATTCTGCATAATCAAAAATGAAAGCGCGCGTTACATTCTTTCGCTTCATTTCTCTCACATCGATTTTTAACGATAAGTGATTTTATCCAGTTTCAAAACAATTTGACTTCCAAAATTTTTTAAAAATCACTTATCACCTCGAATAAGCGATGTCAGTATGACTTATACAAATTTTCCATATATATATAATTTGTATATTTAATTGCATGTTTTATTTTTATTTTTGGTTTAAAATATAGCAATTAGACCCCTTATTTCGTACATTAAATGGGCAAAAGAAAAAGTAAAAACGTAAATTAACGAAATGAAATTCCCAGCTAAATTGCAAGTCGCATTTTCTATTTTTCATTTTATCCGGCGTACCCAAAGAAAAGAAACAAAAAAGTAGATAAAAAGAAAGGAAAAGAAAAGGGCAGCCAGCCACGACCCAAAAAGATCTGGGGCCTTGTGTTAAATTACAAGAATACCCTTTTCCCTATGGATTCAGTAAAGTGGAGCTATAAATAGCGGATACGTAAGCAGAAATTAGGTAAATTCCTTGGTTGGCACGAAGGCTTGGTTCTCTCTCATCACACAGATCAGAATTCGGTGGGTTTTTAGGCAAAAGTCTGTTTTACATAACAGAAACTCTGGATTCCACCTCTTCCGTCCTTGGCGACGGTGGTTATGCCGCTTGGCTTTCAGGTTCGTTTCCTTTTCTTCGGATCTGATTCCCCACGCCTTTCCATTATTTTTTCAAGATTTGTTTTTGTAATTCGATTTTATTGGATTTGTTTTGGCTGAATTGATGTTGTTCTCTTTGTTTTGTATATCGATTTTATTCAATTTGCTATTTGGGATTTTTTTTAGAATTAGGGTTAGTTCTTCTTCATGTATTCGTCTTGATGTGTTTCTTCGATTTCGGTTGAAATTTTGTTTGGTTGCTGAGAAACTGTGGGAAGGGCTTCAGGATTTGACAATTTGGGGCTCTGTCTTATTTGGTTTTCTTCGTCTGGGTTACTAAGGTTTGGTAAAAAATTTCTGATCTGGAATTGCTTCTCTGGATAATGTAATTTCTGGGTATAATTTGGTCATTGATTTGCATTACTTTTATTACTTAACTCGATTTTGGTTATTTGAGGCTTTTTGTTTATTTAATTGTTTTTATATCAGCGATTGATTGTAATCTCTTCATGTTTTTATTATATAAATTGGTAATGTTGTATAATTTTTGGCTTATGATATTTAAGAGAGGTTATAGCTTAGTTAATAGTTGGTTTCGTTTGCATGTGAGTGTAGTGCAACTAAGTGTTGGTTTTGTATGGATGTCAGTCTGAACTGTAATTTTCTACAGCTCAAAGTATTATGCAACAATATTTGTTTTGTGCACACTAAAAATTCTGCATTCATATTTTTAATAGGCCTGCTTCTGGTTATGTTTCCTGCCCCTCCTATCCAAGTTTTTGCTGAAGATCGTTTTGGTGGCTTAGCACTAATACAAATTCTTATTGAATATTCCTGATAATATTATTGAGGTCTAAGTTTTTAGCTTATCCCGTCACTATTTTTGCAACTTTTTGGTCTGCTCGTGTTAATGGGAACTATAATACCAAAGTCTGTTGTATATTTTTGTATCCCACTTCTGAAATATTCTGCAAGTCTGTAGATTGAAATGTGAGCTATCAATAAGCTGCATTATTGGCTAAAATGTTTTCCTCATTTGGTTTTTAATGCTAGAATTTGAATCATTATGTGCCATATTATGTGAGATTCAGTTTGAGTGGCCATTATATTCCGTAATGGTTTCCTTTTATCATGTCTGCGTCATTCATCTGATGTGCGGTTACTTGTTGTAATCTAAATTTCAGGTTGTGCCGGGCTTGGATCTAAAGAGCTTTGACATATTTCTGAAGACATGGAGCAGATGCGCTTCTGGTCAAATTGCCACCAGTACCGGGTCTTTTCTTTCCAGGAAGTGCTTGACTGGAGATTTCTTGTCCTTGGAGATTTTCTTCTGGTTTCCTTTGTTAATTGCACTTAGTGGTCAGTTTCTCTTAAATGATCAATACGGGAGACGTGATGCTAGTTACTTCTGAGTCAGGTGTTGGATCGTTAGTGCATAGCGCATTGCTGATACAACATCGAGTTGAAATTTCTGTGAAAACTTCTTCAGGGGTACAGCTTACATATCTCACATAAAATGTTGTGCATCTAGTTATTATACAATGCCTGCTTCATATGCCTAAACTTTGTTGTCTGTTTCTTATGACAGGGCTAAAGTCTAGCAATCTGTGACTGAAGATCTCTACATAGTTAATATTAGATAATCAGTTACGTCAACCCAAACCAGTGCAGACTGTTTATTTCATAGGTATTATTTCATCGTTGGTCCTGATGGTTTCTATGAAAAGTGGCAAGATATTGGTTAGCTAAAGGTTCCACACTGGTTTCTACTTAGTTTAGATGAAATAGCAGTTTTTGTTTATTGAGCCTTGGGTGACACTATCTTGAGCTTGGAGTCTTTCTTCTGTGGGATAAATCATTCTGGTTGGTTTTTCAATTGGTGTCGATATGTCCTTTGGTGTTTGTCCCTTTTTGCCATCTATGTCATGCTCTAGTCCTCAAGCTGTTGAGTTAGTAATGAATAAGGCTGTGCAGCCCATCCATCATAATAATTCTGGTTTTGTGCTTGTGCGTGTTGCCTCATAAAATTAATGGTTTGATCTGCTGGACGAGCAAGGCAGTTGTTTATATCCTACAGTGTATTTTAAGGATCGTCTTCTGAAGATAAATTCCCATTTATCTTTTACGAGTCTTTATGCTTTCACTGAATAAAGAAAGAGCTGCTTTGTGTTCCACAGGAAGAATGGAGAGGTAAGGTTGTTTACTGTGTGACTTGCTTTAATGTTTATTTGTTTATGTTGATACAATATGTAAGTTTGTGGTTACTCTAGGTACAAGTTAATAAAGGAAGTTGGAGATGGCACATTTGGGAGTGTCTGGCGTGCTATTAATAAGCAGACTGGTGAAGTCGTAAGTGTGTTTTTCATTTTCTTAAGAATTTAGTGTATGATTTATAGTTTTAAATTTTGTTCTGATTATAATCAATGAGACAATTTTACAGGTTGCAATTAAAAAAATGAAGAAAAGATACTATTCGTGGGAGGAGTGTGTAAGTCTACGAGAGGTTAAGGTAGTTCAACTTACTATGTCCTATTTAGATATCTTGCTTTACCGTGCATTTTCAAATTATATCATGGATTTCTACTTTATGCAGTCATTGCGTAGAATGAATCATCCAAATATTGTGAAGCTCAAGGAAGTCATTAGAGAAAGTGACATCTTGTACTTTGTGTTTGAATACATGGTAAGTTATATTAACACAAACTTGCAAATATTTTCTACGACTTTTATTGGCGAGCATCATTGCTGACTCTCCATAATCTCATATGTGCATTGCAGGAGTACAACTTGTACCAACTTATAAAAGATAAGGAAAAGCTTTTCCCTGAAGCTGACGTCAGAAATTGGTGTTTTCAAGTTTTTCAAGGCCTTGCTTACATGCATCAGCGTGGATATTTTCATCGTGACCTTAAGCCAGGTAATTGTTGCAATTTTAATGCATGACTTTAGTTGAGTAATGAAAAGGTTCGAAGAAAATTTGAAGGGCATAAGGCTAGTGAAGATTCTTGTATATCTCCTTTTTTTTATGAGATGGAAACATGTGTACCTCTTCCATATTTCGTTGAAGAACCAATCTTAGTTGCTTATTGTGGGTTTGGGTTTGTTTCTTTTTGTCTCAGTTTTCTTTCATTTCAAAGCAGATTGTTGTTTGCTAAGGCTGCAATGATCATGTGGAATCCTTGATTTATTAGTGTACAATTTCCCCTTTGTTATCCTTATAGGAGTTGTAATACCTGCTGCTGTTGTTTTTGGACACCAATTCTTAATTAGCTACTTTTCTTCTTTTATTATGTGATATTTATTTATAATTCCAGTGTAAACCCATTGCTAATGAGATTTGATGTGGCCATGTTTTCCTATTGTTTTGGAGGCACATTTATATTTGAAAATAAATTTCAAATTCAAAACTACGAATGTTATGTTAGCTTTAGAATCTACTTGCTAGATTAAAAGAAAAAAAAATTGACCACCAAACCGAAGTTTTGAATTGGTGAAATGTTGGAAGGGGCACTGATCAATGTACATGCTTTACATTTTATTGCCTCCTTTCAGTTTCTCTGTTTTGACATCTTTCTTCAACAATTTGTCATTCACGTGTTGTAGAAATTTCTGTCCACCAGCGGAATGTTTCATTTATTTTTTGGGGGCCTTCTTTGGTTGCTTCGTGCATGGTGTTGCTTTGTATTCAAGTTGTGTTTATATTTCTCTTTTGGATTCTCAATGATAAGTGGCAAAATCATCTCGAATTGTACTTGTATTGTTCCCTTTGCTTTTCACTTATTACTCCATTACTGTTTTCGTGATCTGATGTATTACTTTTGTTTATTATGTTCTGTGTCTTTAAGTCGTTCATGTTGTCATCTTTTCCGTCTGTGTCTTCTTTTGCTACTGAACTATGACATAATGCTACCTATACCTTCACTCCTTTGTAGAGAACTTGTTGGTTACCAAAGATGTCATCAAAATTGCTGATTTTGGTCTGGCTCGGGAAATTGATTCGCAACCTCCATATACGGAATACGTGTCGACACGGTGGTGAGTGTTTATTTTTGTAATTAGTTAGCTCTGCGCGAGTGCCAACTTATTGATGTGAGTTACTAACCTCTAGAATGCGGGCATGTTAGGTATCGAGCACCTGAAGTCCTGCTTCAGTCATACCTGTATAGCTCAAAAGTCGGTGAGTGTTTATGGAAGTTCGAAGTTTTGATTTTATTTTTTTTTGGAAAGTTAATGCATTATTGATGGTTGGTTTCTGAATGACTTAATTTGTTCATTTATTTAAATGTCAGATATGTGGGCAATGGGTGCTATCATGGCTGAGTTGTTTACTCTCCGCCCTCTATTTCCAGGTGTTAAGTATGTATTCATTACTCTTTAACCATCAAGTGATTTGTTGCCTGTTGAGAAATATTGCTATGGATAGCATTTTGATATTAATTGATTGTGTAATTCAGAGACGTGTTTGAAGATATTTAATAGTTTATCTGCTGATAATTAGTTGGTTTACTTTTAATTTTCTTCTTACCCACTTCCGCTCCGACACTGCTTTCAGCGAAGCAGATGAGATTTACAAAATATGCAGTGTGATCGGTAGCCCAACCAATGATTCATGGGCTGATGGGCTTCATCTTGCAAGGGATATTAACTACCAATTTCCTCAGGTGAGTTGTATCCTACTTTCTTTCTGGCATTTTTAGTGTGTTTGTTGAGTTGCATAGACTTTTACAGCAATCTCTTGGGGAATTCTTTGTACATTCTTACGTGTAGCAGACAATGCTGTCATTTCTGTATCGTATTTATGAAAGTTCTTCAATAAATGATTTCGAGGGGCATGCCTTTTGGGATTTAATTTTATCTGCGTTATCCAGTATGATTAGTGGATACTAAGTTGGATGTGTTTCTTTTGCAGTTCGCTGGTGTCAATCTTTCGACGCTGATTCCATCAGCAAGTGATAGCGCAATCAGCCTTATTACAGTAAGTCCAATTTTGTATTAAATGTAGCTGCTTTCCCCTCCCTACCTCCAACCACCCCACTGTGGCACATAGTTTAAATGCTTGTTACCGGAATTGGGGAATTTTTCATTTCCTCAGATCAAACTAGAGGAGATTAAACTTTTATGTCTTAACTAGTAGTCTACTGATGTACGATTTCCCTTTCCTTCTGCTTTAGTCACTTTGTTCTTGGGACCCGTCCAAGAGGCCAACGGCTGCAGAGGCCCTCCAGCATCCTTTCTTCCAGGTAGTTATTTGGAACAAAGTATAATTAGTGAAACATCCAGTCTTGAATGGTTTATCTGTAAATGTTTTGGATATTCTAAGGTGCACTTCTTTTCATGTGGCAGAGTTGCTATTATGTTCCGCCATCCCTTCGCTCCAGATCAACTGTTGCTAGGACACCTCCATTTGGTTTGTTTATCTGATAATTGTTGAACTGCGTTTTTAATTATTTGTGTTTAGGATTTTTTATTTATGTGGATTGTTACACAGCTGGAGTAAGGGGAGCATCGGAGCAGCAATTTGCTAGAAAATTTTCTGGAACTTTATCTAATTCAAAGATTTCTAGCAACTTTCCTTCCCCAAAGCTGCATGCTTCTATGGGCACAGGTCAGTTTGAATTTCTGTTGAGTTTTAGTCTTTATATTCTGACTTCAATATTTTTCTGTTTTTAAATATCTGTAGTTTGTGTTCTGTTCTGTGCCAGGTGGTTTTTTCTTAGGTTTTCCTTGTTAATAGCTAATACTGATGGTTTGGGAAAACAATTCCTCCTTAAGGAGAGTATGAAATAAAATTTTGTTTTTTTTAATCCATTTAAAAGATGCAATTTAATAAGTGTTAGTAATAGGAGGAGATCTTGACATATTTTTGTCTAAGGAAGCAATAATTTTCTAGATTGATTCTCATTATGTGATTAAATATCGTTGCAGGTGTGCAGCGAAAACTGGATATGGTTAATCAGGTGAGAGCAGACGCGTCTTCTTTTATCTGTTTTGTTTGAGTGTTTGTGTGCTATGCCATGCACATACCAAGATTGCTATTACTGTAACTAATAATTTTTTCAACTTTATCATTTAAGGATGCGAAAAAGAATGATAAATATTTGAAGAGCTCTGCTAAGCAGCAGAAATATCGACCCCCTGGTAAAAGCAGTCCTAGTAAGTTTTTTGGGTACAACAGAATTATGTTTCAGAGATATTCAATTGTGTTCCATGTACTCTGCTGATGACATCTATCAATCATAGGGACACATGATTTTTGGTGTCCTTTGGTTTTTGGTTACGTAAAGTTATTAAGCTCGTGGTCGTCCTTTTCTGTTTCGTTGATTAACTGAGAAAACTATGTTGGTTCGCAGCTTCTGTGAACAAGGGAAGGATTACACGTGGAGTTTCAGATGCATCTGAGAAGCTGGCAAACATGACAATTGGTTACCGCAAGCAGACTGTGGGGCAGCAGATGCGCCCCCCGCCAATGAAGGCTGGAGTCCAGTGGATTGGCGAATCCGGAAACTTGTATCTCAGGCCTGTTCAAGAGATTCAACCTGGCAGAACCTATTCGAGGAAAGTTGCGGGTTGATTAAAGAGCGACTTCTTTAAGAGGTCGTCATATATATAATCTTTCATGTGTGTGGTATCATCACCTGCAACAGTTGTGGATTTCTCCGTCTTGCTTAGTACTAAACCTATGTATTTGCCCCTGGCATTTGGTTTGCTTATTGGTGTGTCAATATGACCTAATGGCATCTTCTGCCTTGGTCTATTATTAACGTTATCCTACTGCTTTCTAAACAATGACCTGGATTTTAAGAGTAAATAAATGGAAGCAAAAGGTTTTATGTTTGTGTAAAGAAAATCTGTTTATTATTTTGCTCTTTTTGTTTGTTTAAAGAAAATATGTTTATTATAAATAGGTGTATCAATTTTCCTGTTACTGTTTTTCGTGTGCCCACCCTGTCACCTATCTAATATTTTGACACGCCTTCTTTAACTTTTAACCCTAAGTTAACAGTTAGTTTTTAATTAAATTATAAAAAAAAACTAATAATTGAAGAAGACCCAACAGCTACCAGAGCTCTCCCACCTACCCAATCCCGTCAACAACCCCAACCCGCGGGCGCAACCCCCTCTCCTCTCCGTTGGAATAGCCTCTTCTCTTTATTTCCCCCTTTTAATCGCTGTCTTTCTTCCCCTTGATTTTGGATCCAAATCCATGAGTGAATGCACAAACAATAACCTAGCTCATTCTTCATCTTATCGAAAATCAACACCCCCGGAAATCTGATCAAAACCCAACAAAAGTTTAAGCACTGACTAAACCACAAACGAGAACTATCAGTTTTGCATATTGTTTTATATGGATCCACACAAGATTAAAACCTGCATTTCTGGCTTCTTCTTTGAAAGAGAGAGGGATCAATAGGCAGAGAAATCAAGATATATAAAGGGCACAGAGGTAGAAAAAAGCAGAGAGAGAAAAGGAGGCGTTGCCAGCAGTGAGAGAGGGGTTGCCGCCTGCTAGGTGGGGTGGCTGATGGGACAGACTGGGTGGGAGTTTTGGTGGCTGACAGGATTGGGTGGGTGGGAGAGTTCTGGTCGCTGTTGTATCTTTTTATTTTTCTTCAATTATTAGTTTTTCTTAATTTAATTACAAACTAACACTGTTAACTTAGGGTTAAGTGGAAGGGCACGTGTCAACAAATTAAATAGGTGACATGGTGGGCACAATAAAAATGGTAACAACATGAGAATTGAACTTCGTTCTTAACACGCCCGGTGGAAATCTTTTCTTGCGTTTGCCCCTTATTTGGTTTGCGGTAGATTGATTATGCTTTGTGGTTGTAGTCTTGCAGCTATAGCCTAGGGGTCATCATTTGGCCCCACTGGCCGATGGGAGCTCGCCCAGCTGAATGAGAAAAAGTCTGGCATGGTCAGTTATGGGCCGGCACGGCCTGCTATTTAGTAGGCGGGGCCTGGATTAGGAGAGAAACTCTCAAGTAACGGGGATAACACTTTTTGCTATTCCCGATCCATAACGCAATGACACATTGAATAATTTTTCCACATGTCATTGTGTTATTGGTTAGGAATAGCAAAATAGTTCTATCCACGTTATATGTAAGTTTTTTTGCTAAACTAGGGGTGTGAAGCCTAGTATGGCCCATAGGCCAAGCCCGTTTGAGCCCAAGAGAGCCCGACCCTACCCACCCATATAAGCCCAGCCTGCAACAGCCAGTGGTGGATCTATAGTGGAGCAAGGGTGGTCAAGTGATCCCCAAGCCGGAAACCACCGCCCAGGGGAAAAATGTTGACCCCTGCAAATTACATCGATTGTGCTCTTTGATTTTTGCAAATCACATCGATTGTCCTCAAAAATTTTGACCGTGTGCTCTAAATCTCTCATTCCTTTTCGCTTTGTTTTTTCTTCTTTTCTTCTCTAATTTTCGCAGAATCCATATGCACTTTTCTTTAATTTTCGCAAAACCAGATCTACTGTTCTCTTTAATTTTTGTAGAACCCACATCTAACGATGTCTTCACAATGTTCTTCTTTAATTTTAGTGACCCAGATTTAAGGATGAGTTGCAGAATTTGTGTCTTGGATTGACACTGCGTTTCCGGGTAATGTCTTTGTCATCTTGTTTTGGTTTGTTTCTGGGTGATGTCTATGTCATCCTGTTTTGGGCTTGATTTGTTGTTTGGAGCACTATTGCTACATATATATACTCGATGTTAATTGGCAATTAATTTGCAATTGGTTGTTGGGCATGGAGGTGGTAAACAAAATTAGTAATGGACATACATTCAGTTTTGCAATTGGTCATGGCATTCAGTTTAGAGATATTGTTATGAATGTTGGAGAGATATTGCAATCTAAAATAATGACTTCACGATTGATCATTTTCGCATCAATGCCAAACTGGCCTAAAGCAAGCCTAATCAGTTTCATTTGAATTTCCCCCAAAAATAACCCTACCTTCCCAACTCCTAACCCTACTCCTCCAAACTCAAACCACCACTACCATCCACTCCCAAAATTTGGCTTGCACAATTTTAGTTTGTAATGTGGTTTGTTCAATTAAGTATGAAATACAATATTATCGTTTCATTTTTATGGTTCTATTATGTATGAATTTTTTTTAACCTTTTACACATTGACCCTTGAATGAAATTTATGGATTTGCCATTGCCTGCAAGTCCACACACATGCCATTGTAAATTGGAAAGAAAGCGGGAAGGGGTAGTACAAAATACATGGCGTCTGTATGATAATAACGCTCGGATGTTAGCATAGGAGAATTTATGTATATATATATTTGACAAGACCCGACCCGAATTCCCCCTTGGAATTCGTGTCAAACCTTGCTGCCCTTCCGACATCCATACGATGCCGGTCCCACTTACTAATTTAACCATTTTCCCCGCATATTTAATAAAAAGGGGTCAAAACTTCTACCGAAATTTATGCAGAGTCTCACTTGAAAAATAAACATTTACCCATTTTATCCACCTGTAAAAATCACAGTTCAAAACTCCCAACTACAACACACACAATGCATAGCACACACAATTTACAAAATGGGCCTTCGGCCTCAAATTCAACCCTACATGGGTGAAATCAGAGTAATCTAAGAAATTGTTTAGTTTACAAAGTCATAAACATTCAACAGGAAAATGAAATGGAAATCCTATGATGAAGTCTGATGTGTGGAGAGAATTTCTGGGCTTGGGTTCGCTAGTCACTTCAAGTCACGGCCTGGGGGGCACAAAACAGAAATGTGAGTGGACAAAAATAAAGTTTGAACATAATTATAATGGAACGTACTAACCCCACTTTTTTGAAAACGAATGCCAAAACCATGCATTGAAAACCTTTGTTATATGTACTTGAATTGAAATCCTTGTAATCCCATAAACCCCATTTATATAATATATAACACACACACACACACACACACACACCATCACTATGTACCAGGGGAAAACAATCCAACACGGAGACTGTTTTAACCAGACCACATGGAAGAATCCTCCATACACATGTGGTTAGGGATAAGCAGTCCAACAAGGTGATTATTGCTCCCCAGACACGCACAACAGAATCCTCAATACACTTTGGCTGAAATAAGTCTTACGCGCTCAGACTGCCCGTCAAGGCCTTCGGTACACCCGGTCAGGGGTGCCCGGTTCTCGACCTACCTTCGAAGAGTTACCATGTGTCTAAAGTAACCAATGTAACTAGTAACGGGGGAGGTACATATTATGGTAAAATTACATATTCCAATTAACACCACCATCAATAAATACCACACCCAAATCCAAATTTCCAACGATATATCCAAATTCACATTCAAAGTCCATATACCTTGTTATTAACATTCAATGCTAGTAATGCCATAAGGATACTGTAAAACTCACATCCAAACATGCATCAAATTTCAATATTCCCATGACCCAAGTTATGCATGCAATTTCATACTCGAAAAACAATGCTTATTTAAAAACAATGTCCACTCACAAAAAGTCCAAGCTAGCTCGACCCTGCTAAGGTCCCTCCTGTTGGCTACGCAGAGCTTGATCACCTATTTGAAAGACTGCATGGATTTCATTAATAAATGTATTTAACCACGAAATTTAATCGAAAAACCTAGTTCCCAAAATTTAAACTGTGTATTCGGTTTTAGAAAGGTTCTATGGCCCTTCTAGTACTCTCCAAAGAATGAAACGGTTTCGAAAGATCCATGGTCAATGGTTTGGTCAAACTTCCCATTCTGATCGGACGGCGACCAATTCACCTAACCCTAGAATCGTTGATTCGGCGTATCCGAGACTCTGATTCTTGATCAACCAATTCCTACACGATCCTAGAGGTAGGAGGAACAACATATTTGAAAATGGAAATGATCGAACGGTCTGAACCTATCGAACCCGGATATCGCCTAATAGGCGCAATATCCGTTCAATAGTCAAACAGTAACCAATCCTTAATCCGAGAATACCGTCATGCTCAGAACAACATACGGAACATTTTAGAACTCAACGGGCCGCCACCCACGGCAGGCAATGGCGGGTGCCTTGAGTAATTTATGGGGATTGGAAAAAATCCAAATCGCCAACCAATACCTATACCATTAGATTAAACACAACTAGAAGGACAAGTTTTGGTCTTGGACCCCAGCCAAAAAGTGGCCGGAACTAGGAGAATCGAAGCCAAACCCGTGAGGGTTTTGGCCAGAATTTTCCTGAGCTCCAAACGGCAGCTACGGCCACCAATGTTGTCGCAAAGCTTAGGGGAAGGCAAGAGGGGGAGGAGAGCTACCTTTTTCAAGTGGTGGCGCGGCCTGGAGTGGCCGGAATCATCGACAGTGGCAGGTTCTGGGCAATATTCCAATTGATCCAGTCGCCGCTCCTTGGGTTTTCGGGCAGGGAAACTGGGTGGGTCAGATAGAAGAGGTCGAGCTGGTCCTTTTGGGACTAGTCTCGTGGCTTGAGATTTCCGGACGACGATGAATCGCCGGTGAGAAGGTGCGATGTCGCTGGAGGAGAGAGAGAGAAAGAGTGTCAGGGAAAGAGAGAGGGAGAGCGACACGTGAGGAGAGGGGTAAAACTGTGTTTTTCTAGTGTTTTAACAAATTTTGAAATGACCTTTATGTCCTTTTTGTTTTTCAGACTTTTTCTCGATCGTTATAACTCCAAATTGAGCGTGCCGCCTGTCTACGAACTCGTATCAATGAGCTCCACGCAATGGTGTAAGTCAATTCCCTAAAATCCTTTCCACGCAGGAGCAATATGTAATTTCATATTTAACTAATTAAATTGGGTCGGGATGTTACAATATTGGGTTAATTACAGTTTAGTGCCCTGTGGTTACACTCTTAAGACATGTTAGTCCCTACCTTCTCTATTTTTACAATTAGATACCCCGATCTTTTAAATTTGTTACAATGCGGTTCTGTCGTTAGGGTTTCCGTTAGTTACCTACGTGGCACTGTGGGTCCCACATTTTTCACATTTTTTAAATTGTGAATTGATTAATTTTTTTTTTGTGCAAAAAATTGCATAAAAAACTTAGAAAAAATTCCTCCCCAACCAGCCCCGTCCTCCCCTACGATATTCTTCTTCCCCCTCCCCATGCGATTCTCTTTGTCACGCCCCAAAATCGAGACACGTGACAGCGGCACGTATCTTGAGTATCTCAAAAATATAACACCTAGATCTGAGGGTTATACTCCCAAGATTTTCAAAATACGATAAGCCTTTTTTATTAAATAAAACGGGTTGGATTAGAGTTATATATAACAGCAGAAAACTCAATAAAACATTATACAAACTTTATTGATGAAATACCAACCCTAGAGGTTAAGGAAGAGTACGAGTAACCTCATAAGTTATTTTACAAATTATAAAGATTAAATACACACCAACCATCCAGAATTTATACAGAGAAAGGAAATGAACAAGAAATATCATCAAACTCTCAGGAAAGGCAATCACTACCTGTCAGAGATGATGAGGTACATGGGCCAAATGTGTTGACATGTAAAGGAATAGCACCAAGTGGAGCTCAAGGGTTGTGATCTACATGAAAAAGTAGGGGTGAGCATCACATACGTTCATTTCCCCCGTAAGTGGCTCCCAGCCAGGTTTGAAAATAGATAGCAACATAACATAGTAGTGTTCATGAAAAACAATTAAAAGAATATGCACAACACAAACCATTTTCATATAAATAGAGGATCAAAACAGTTTGCATGCTCACACAACTTTCGCAAACGTTTCCCGAGTACCCATAATATGTTTGTCTGACAACCGATCCCCATAGGCCAACTACCCCTACCAGAAATAAAAATACCAACTTACCTTGTACGGTAGCGAGAGTGTCCATTTCAACGGTTACACCTCGTCGACTATACCTCATGTGTAGGGTTTTGGTAAAGTCTGTCCGCGTAACCCCTCCGGAGGTTTAGGGAATCGAAACCCGAGAAAGTCGCCATGTCCCTTTCACCCTCAGGTTGTTGAGGATAATGCCCGCATGCGTATACCCTTAAAACTTTGGAAAACCAAAACCAAGCACTCATAAAACCAAACAATATGGTATCCAAAAATAGTGTATCTTTCACACACAATAATATTTACTATGTCATACATACACAAAATACAAGTCTGAGAGTGGGTCCCCCTACCTGGAATCCAAAGCTCAAGCCTGACTTGCCCTCTGTGCCTTCGAGTTCAACCTACCTCGCCTGGGAAATTGAGTCCTAGTCCAACATTTAAAAATGTTACTAAAAATTCCTTATTTACACTTAAATCCTTATGTTTGTGTTTATTTTCACTTTGATCCTTATGTTTATTTTAATTGTACTTTGGTGCTTTAACTTCGTCCAAATTATCATTCGGTCCTCATATTGTCAAATTATTGTCCATAGGTCCTTGGAGTCTCAGGTAATTGTAATATGGTCCAAAATTTCCAAAAGTCCTTCAAGTTCCATCCCTAGTTTGAAAACAGTAAGTTCACGGTACGGTAAAATTAAAGTCAAAATAGTACTTTGTTTTTCGTACACATGGACCAGAGGAATATGTATAATTTAGTTCAAGAATTTGAAGGAAGGAAAATGACAAAAATATTATCTAATTTGATTAGATTTCAAATGGACAGAGTAATGACATATGATGTATATTTTAGGAATAACTTGGAAATTACCCAATTATAAAATAATACGAATTGAGTATTTGACAATTTTAAATTGGGCAGCATAACAGCTAGGAAATGGAAATACGGAATAAATGATGAATAAAAGACGAGGTAAGGGAGAGAAATTACCTCAGTAAAATACTATGATGAACAGTACCACGAGTGAATAATACCCCCGAAGTGAAGATAGCATGAAACGGTGAATACTAGACACCACGAGCGGTTTCGGGTGTGAAAAGTGCTTGATGAATAGTAACTTTGAATAGTGACTTCTCGGGATGAATAAAAACTATGAATAGTAATTTCAAAAAATATCGGAATAGTGGCTTTGATGGTGGAGGAGAGGGAGAATGATTTTTAGAGATGTTTGGTGTGAAGAAAATGAGAGATTTGGGGGGAGGGGGGTATTTATAGAATTCCCCGAAGGCTCAGATTGGTTTGAATATTTAATTCAAAGGTCTAGATTAAAAGATGAGTTTTGGATCATGTGTAGGAAGATACATGATAGCTTCAAGATGGATGGTCCAGATGCATTCCCAATAACCAAACTAAAGTCCTAGATCAAGTCAAAAGTCTTTGATTTGAGCTACGGTCCAGATGTGATCTAGAATCAGATGAATGGGTTAGACTAAACGTGCATACGATATAACGCTATATACCCTAGTTTTCCAAGTCTTCCAACCAATCAAATGTTGACATGTGGCATGGGGATAGGTTCCAACCAATCACAAAATGCCATGTGGAAATTCTAATTTTAATCTTAATTTTCCAACCAATCACAAAATGACGTCTAAAAATACTTCCGAGTTCCAAAATGACGTTTAGTATTTTTCCATGAAGTCAAAACACCAAAATTCTAACTTCATAATTTCTGAAATATGTTAATCTTAAACATAATGACAATATTTACTTGGAAAAAAAATGCCACTTACCTTAAAATGGACCATGCAATTTTTATTGTGTGCGAAAAATATTTTGGAATTTTTCAGGGTGTCACATTCTTCTCCCACCTCCAAAATGACCTAGAACCCCAGCATGCAACGAACCCAGAACCCCAGCCTGATGGTCTTCATCTCATCTCTCTCTCTCTCTGCGTTCTCTTTCTGCAAATTAAAAAACCAACAAATTTGGGGGAGAAGAAATCGCCGGGGGAGGGGAGTGAGAGAAATTTTTTTTTTCCTTTTAAAAAAATAGTTTATTCATATTTTAATCAATTTAAAATTAAAAAGAAAAAAGAAAATGTGGGACCCATAGTGCCACATAGGCAACTAACGGAGAGATCTAACGGAAACCTAACGGTGGAACTACATTGTAACAAATTTAAAAGACGGGGTGTTAATTTCGATTTTGTACCTTGAACTCTTACCTTTAAGACACATTAGCCCCTTGCATTCTCAATTTTAACGATTACATACCCTAAGTATTTCAATTTTTTCAATTAGGTTCCGACACTAACTTCATCGTAAATTTTTTTTGTTAATTGCTTGTGTGGCAGGCCTGAGTCTCACCTATTCGCTTATTTTGATGTCAATTGAAGAGTATTTTCGGGTAATTGGTGTCTTCTGTCCCATGAAAAACATATTACACGCATTAATACCAAACCATTTTTGAACAAAATACCCTTCAACGAACAATGAAAGAAGTGAATAAGTGGGACCCAGGCTTGCTATGCAAGCAATTAACAGAAATTTTGACGATGAGGTTAACGCCGGAACCAAAAAACTTAGGTTATGTAATTGTTAAAGTTGAGAATGTAGGGGAAAACATGCCTTAAGGGTAAAAGTTTAGGGTACTAAATTGAAATTAACCCTTTAAATTATTATGTTGGGTTGGTTAGTTTGCATGGGACTTTTTGGGAACGGGCAAGCCCAATAAGGGAGAAGCCCAATCCTATAACCACCTTTACACAAAAGCGTTTTATTGTCTTTCATTTCTAATCTAGCCACAGTACAACAATCTGCCTCTTCTCTCTCCCTATCGCTCTATCAATTAATTGATTTTTCATCATTTGGTATCTGCTAGAAGAGGGTGAAGCAGGGGTTGAAAGATCGATCGATCTAAGGTATGGATAAATTCGTTTCCTTTTTTTTTATCTCTCTTGTTTATGTTCTCATCAATTCGCTCTCTATGATCCATTGCTCAGTTGGGCTTGATCTTTTTTGAAAATAAGCGATAGCATATTATTGATGAACAAACAAAAGTACAAAGCAACTATGTGCCAAATATGGGTAAATCTTCTCCAGTGACCAAACAAAACATTTTGAATTGGTCTGGAGAGAATCATGCACAACCTAAAATGACTTAATCCCCAATCCAGCAACCAGAAGCACATGTACTTAGACCTACAATACAATCCGCCCAGCAACGGCAGAAATGACAAATCTGTATCGAAAACCAAAAGCTAAAAGAAATAAAAATCTTAAATAGAAAACAAATCACAGCAAACTCATAAGGAGTTTTTGAAAATTATTAGTCTAAAACAAAACTAAGAAACATGAGGAAGAAAATAATACCACAATACTAGCTCCCACATGCTAAAATATGAATATGGTTTGAATACTTTAGGTTAATTGTATTCTTCTCCATAAGGAGGTATATGTAGAAGTTTACAAGTGTTCTTTACAAGGAAATAGATACGTGGTGCTTTACAAGGAAGTTTACAAGTGTGCTTTACAAGGAGATATATAGAATATCTCCTAATTATACAAGGATTGTCAACTATATTAAAAAAAGAAGTAAATCACCTAATTAACTTAGGAAAAAAATCTCCTTAATTCGCTAGGTTAACTCAAGTCAAGATTCCTCCTCACGTTGGTGAATACACGTCACTAATGTCCAACTTGGTAAGTGAGTCAAAAAATACTCGTCTAGAGATACCCTTCGTCAAGACATCCGTTAACTTATCTTCTGATTTTACAAAGGGTAGGCATATGATCTCGTTCTCAATTTTTTCTTTAATGAAATCTCTATCCACCTAAACATATTTAGTTCGATCATGTTGAACTAGATTGTGAGCAATATCAAAGCTGACTTGTTGTCACAATGTAATTGCATAGGCTTCTCTGGTTTAAAACCCAATTCTGTCAAGAGACCTTTGATCCATAACAATTCACAAACACCATGGGCCATACCTCGATACTCTGCTTCTGCACTAGAGCGTGCAACCACATTTTATTTTTTTACTCCGCCAAGTGACCAGGTTACCTCCAACGAATGCAAAGTAACCCGATGCAGAGCGTCTATCTATAATGGATCCAGACCAATCCGCATTTGTATATCCAACAACTTCGAGATCTCCATTCTTTGAGAACCTTAATCCTTTCCCAGGGCCCCGAATTCCCCCCTTGGAATCCGTGGCGAACCCTGTTCCTGTTCGGCATTAAACCCATGACGAGCCCACATACAACCATAACCCTTTCACCCCCGTTTTAAACAAAATTTGGGTCGGGACTTCTACCGAAATTTCAAGTGAGTCTCCCCTGAAAAATGAATATTTCCCAATTTTCCACCCCTAAAAGAAACACATTTAAATCCCAAACACAGCACAAACAATGCAACAAGCACACAATTTACCAAACTAGGCCTTCGACCTCAAATTTGACTCTACAGGGACAATATCAGAGCAATACTAGAATTCTTTAATTTATACAAACTAGGAAGTTCAAAAAGAATATTTACAACTGATATCCTTTAGGAAGTGCGTGTGCTGTAAGGGTTGGTCGACGTGGACTGATGAATCTAGTCAAGCAATAGCCTGGGGGGGCGCAAAACGAGAATTGTGAGTGGACAAAAATAAAGTTTTAAACATAATTTTACTTGAACGTACTAACCCCACCGTTTTAGAAAAACGATGTAAACCATGCAATAAAAACCATCTTTGGTTATATACAGTTCAATACTTGAACTTTGTTTTCCCATAATCCACATTTTAACAAATCAACCTTTTTCCCGCATCATACTTTTCCCAAGACATATTTCATCAAAACTTGTCTTACCAGAAAATCACCATATACATATGTACACACCCACACATGCACCACATATGTACCAGGGGAAACAATCCAACTCAGGGATAGTTTAAACTAAACCACATGTCAGAATCCTCAATACACTTATGGCTAGGGACGAGCAGTCGAACCTGGAGACTATTGCTCCCCAGACACGTACGACAGAATCCTTAATACACGTGCGGCTGATCCAATCATACGCGCAGACTTACACCCTAACACACCTCCCAAAGAGTATATGTGTGCCCTGATGGGTCCCAAATACCAACTTTAATTCCTTTCCATAATTTCATCATCCGTTCCATATAGAACCAGGGGGAGGAACAATAAGTGGTGTGTATCCACATAAATCCCATATGCATCACCATAATGCAACATAAATCATTAAAAACTCCCCCACATTCAAATCCATTAAATCACAATTCAAATCCGATCAACCATGGTTGTGCATGCACTTGACAATTGAAAAATAATGCTTTTTGGAAACAAAGTCCACTCACGACTAGTCCAAAGCAAACGCAACCCTCAGAGGATCCCTCCTATGGAGTATGCGGAGTCTGAGTACCTATTGAGAGAATATAAGAATAATATTAACCTTTGAACCAAATCAAACTTAAATTGAAACTTAACTTCCTAGAATTCAAAGTGTGTGCACAACTTTTAGAAAGTTTATGGTGCCATTCTAGTACTTTTTGAAGGAGGAGACGATCTCGGGAGACTCATGGTCAACCGAGTGGTCAAACTTTGCATAACGGTCAATTGGGCCCACAGGTCCTTGACCTCCGATTCTCAATCCAAAAGTTTCAAAAGGTCCGACAAAACTTACTAAACAAGTCCCGAGAGTTTGGTCTCGATCGAGCAGTCGAATCAATCTCAATGGCACAATCGGATCCTAAAATTATTGATTTGGAGTATCCAGGATTCGATTCTCAATCAATAAGTTCCTACATGATCCTAAAGGTACTTGTAACAACATAATTGAAAATGGAACCGATCGAACTGTCTGAACTAGGGGTGGGCTCGGTT
The DNA here is from genome assembly GCA_024362665.1 of Prunus padus. Lineage (NCBI taxonomy): Eukaryota > Viridiplantae > Streptophyta > Magnoliopsida > Rosales > Rosaceae > Prunus > Prunus padus. Next base: position 24,771,187 of record JANFAM010000014.1, on the reverse strand, counting down.
TGGGTTGGTTCGGTTTTGGGCTCAACCCAAAACCGAACCGAACCATCTTGGTTTGGTTATTTTGGAAACCGGAACCAAACCATAATTGATGAAAACCGACCACTTCGGTTAATAGGAATTGGTGGGTTGGTTTGGTTCGGTTTGGGTTTTTTTTGGCTTAGAGAGAGAGAGAGAGAGAAGAAATAAAAGCGATGAAGAGAGGGAGAGATGGATAGGAGAAGAAGAAAAAAAAGAGGGAGAGATGGAGAAGAAGAAGAAGAGAAAGAAGAGAGAGAGAGAAGAAGAAGAAGGAAAAAAAAAGATGCCTAGCCCGACCCGATCGATTTGGTTCGGTCGGGTTAGCCAGGTTTCGGGTCCAAATGGCCAGCCCTAGTCTGAACCTATCAAACCCGGATATCGCATAATAGACACAATATTCGTTCGATAGCCAAACGGTCATCAACTTCAAATCCGAGCATACCGTTGTACTCGGAATGACATGTGGATAATTCTAGGACCAAAATGGGTCATCGACATCTGGCTAACGCCTCGCCACTCGCCTCAGGAGTGGCGGTGGTTCGGGGCTATTTATGGCGACGAAGAAAATCTCTAAATTACCAACAATAATTATACCAATAGTTCAAGCACGATAAGGATAACATTTCTTGTTCTTGGACCATGGCCAAAAAGTGGCCGGAAACAAGAAAATTACAACCAAAATTTAAAGGTTTTTGATTAATTTCTAAAACTCCAAAATCGATCCTAACTGCATACATAAATAGGTAGATCACGAAGAGTAGGTGAAGTTTCATACCTCACTTGATGGAAAAGGCTGCCAGAGTAGCCGAAAAAGCTCAGGAATCGCCAGCGACGAAATAGGTTTTGGCTCGGTTTCAGTCCAAAATCATGGCTATCTTGGAGTTTTGAGGTCGATCGAGGTATGAGTTAGGAAGAGGGGAGGAAGATGAAGATATTGGTACCAACGACGCTGGTAATCGTGGCGGACGACGCCAATCATTTTTATCAATATCTTTATTGGAAAATATTATTTTCAAGAATTCAACAAAACAAGTTCTCAAACTTTTTAAGACAAGTTGCATACCAAACAAATTTATGGATCTAAACAAATGGATTTTAGAACTCATTGTTTTCAAGTAAAATAAAAGTTTTTGAGTTCCCTACTGGATAGGATGCCAAACGCCACCTTACGTCCCTCTTCCTCCTCTTCTTTTCATGAGGAATTGAATTGACGAGGAGTTGGATTGAGGAGAGTTAGATGTTGAGTTCATATTGAAGTTGTTTACTAAACCATATGGAATTGGGGTAGGAGTGATACTGATTCCTTATAAATTGTTTACTAAATTCACATGAATTGGAATTGAAACCAAATTGATTACTAAAATGCCCTCGTTGTTGGGTTAAAGTAGATGACAAATTTGGAATTTTTAAAATTGTGTGAGGATATAATGGGTAAAAAAGATGATTTCCTAATGGGTTAGTTCTCCATGAATTATAGTACCACCTCTTACCCAAGAGTCCAATTCCTCCAAAATCAGGAGTTGAATTCCTAATTTTGTGTGGGTCCCGCTTGTATTTTGATTCATCTGTGTGAAGTAAACACATAATTATCCCGTAATAGAAATTCAACTCCTTATTCTAATTCAAATTATGAATTAGTTGATAGGACCCGACCTGAATTCCTCATTGGAATCCGTGTCGAACCCTATTACCCATTCGACATCCAAACAATGCCAAGCCCACTTACTAAATTAATCCTCTTCCCCGCACAATTAATGAAAAGGGTCAAGATGTCGACTGAAATTTTGGCAGAGTCTCCCTTGAAAAACGGACATTTACCCATAATTTTTCCACTTGTTAACATCACAAAAAAAATTTCCCGACTGCAGCACACACAATGCTAACACACACAATTTAGAACATAGGCCTCGGGCCTCATTTTCAACCCTACTTGGGCATATCAAAGCAAACTAAGAATTTTCCTTTAATTTAGTTTACATAACCAAATATTTAGGAAAGAAATTGAACTCAGCACGTCCTACATTGATGTCGATGTACGGGGAGAGTTACTTGACCTGAGTTTAATAGGCATGGGGCGCAAAACAGAAATGTGAGTGGACAAAATAACGTTTTGAACATACTTGTATATGAACATACTAACCCCACATTTTTTTGAAAACGATGTCAAAACATGCAATGAAATCCTTTACTATAACGTACTTGATTTGAAATCCTTTTATAATCCTATACGCCCATATCATATAACACAATAGAAATCCAAAAAGACTTTTCTTCTTAAGAATTCAATGACGTACTTTAAAAAATTCAAAGAAAAACTCAAACAGATTATTTTGTGGCTGCACTTAGGTTAACCTAGGTTGCCTACGTATCCTTATTGAGGGATCAAGCCACACGTAGTTCTTTTTTAAAAACCATAACTTAATAATTATCCATAAATTCTAGCTAGTCCATTTATATAATATCTACACACACACACACACACAGTCTTTCTCTCACCTTTGTACCCATTATACATACATATACATATATATATATATATATATCCATACAGCATCATCATGTACTAGGGGAAACAATCCAACACGGGGACTGTTTGACTAGTCCACAAGCCAGCATCGTATTGGCCTTGTGATTAGGGATGAGCCGTCCAACCGAGGGACTTCCGCTCTTAGCATACACGTTGGCATTGCATCAACTTGCAGCTAAATCCAAGTCTTACGCACGCAAACTGCCCGTCAAAGCCTACGACACACCCGCTCAAGGGTGCTCAGATCATAATCACCATCACCACCACACACCGGCATCCCTCATCGCATGTGTGGTTATCATCCATACCAAAAGGGGGAGGTACATATCATGGTGAACTCAATATCCCAACCATCAATATATACTATTACCAATCCCAATGTCCAGACATTATAATTGAATTCATTTACCTTATCATTAGTAAAACAGTGCCAGTAATAGCATACTCACAACATGCATAAAATCTTATATAGTCTTGTAAAAGCCAAGATTACCAAGTATAGCATTTTATAACCTTAGTAACCCAAAATTACCCAATTTAAACCATGTTTTCCATAATCCAATCAACCAAAATAGACCACGTTCTCATTCAAATTCTTTTATGCATGCAATTCAATATTTGGAAAACCATGTACATTTAAAAACAAATCTTCACTCACTGAAAGTCCAAGCTACCTTGACCCTGCGAGGGTCCCTCCTGTTGGTTTTGCTGAGATTGAGCACCTATTCGAGAGAATACATAGATTTGATCAATAAACGTACTCAACCATGACTTTAATTCAAATATCGAGTCCTTAGGGCCATCCTAGTAGTTTCCGAAAAGTGAAATAGTCTTAGAAGACCCATGGTCAACTATGCGGTCAAATTTTCCATTTTGGTCAACTGGGCCCGCTGGGCCCATGACCTCATATTTTCGATATGAAAGTTCCTATGGGTCCAACAAGGTCTACTTAACAAGTTGAAAGAGTTTGGTCTCCATCGAGCGGTTGGATCGCTCTCGATTGCACGATCTGACGGCGATCGATTCCCCTAACCCTAAAATCGTTGATTAGGAGTATCCGGGACTCCGATTCTCGGTCCACAAGTTCCTACACTATCCTAGAGGTACGAGGATTGACATATTTGAAAATGGGACAGATCGAACGGTCCAAACCTATCGAACACGGATATCGCCTAATAGACACAATATCCGTTCGATAGTCAAACGGCAAGCTCTCTCTAATCCGAGCATACCGTTGTTTTAGGGACAACGCGGGGACATTTTAGAACTAAATGAGCCGCCACAAGGTAGCCCACTCGCTGCCCCGCTCTGCCACCGGCTCATGGGTGTCTTGAATAATTTTCGGTGATCGAAAAAACTCCAAATCGCCGGCCAATACCTATACCCACATATCAACCACACCTAGCGGGACAAGTTTTGGTCTTGCAGCCCAGCCAAAAAGTTCCCGGAGTGGCCAGAAAAATACCCCAACCGTCGACCAAATCCTAGGTTATAGATTAAGGTTCAAAACTCCAAAATCGACCCAATCCAATTGTATAAACAGCTAGAACACAAGACATAGATGAGAAACCATACCTCCATCGACAACTTTGGCCGCTGAAACGACATCGAAAACCCTCGGGATTTCCAGTCGACGCTACGTGCGTTTTCAAGTTCGGATATCGGCTGGGTCGGGTAGAGGAGGAAGAGAGGAGAAGAAATTGGGTGGTGGCGCCAGCTGGCATCGCAGGCCGAGAATGGCCGACCTATTTGTTGCCACGAGAGAGAGAGAGAGAGAGAGAGAGAGAGAGAGAGAGCGCTTGGGGAAGAGAGAGAGACCGAGTCTTTTAGGGTTTTTAACAATTTTTGAAATGACCATTATGTCCTTTTCATTTTCAAATATTTTCTCTCTCGATACAACTCGGAATTGAGTGTGCCGCATGTTTACAAACTCGTATCAACGAGCTCGATGTAATGGTGCAACTTAATTCCCCAAATTCTTTTCCGAACAAAAAGTGATCAAAATACGCTTACCCACAAGGGCAAAAATATAATTAAATAATACTTTAACTGGGTCAGGATGTTACATTAATAAACATGTCATATCTCTAGCATCACTCATTTCATTAACATTGTCTTCATGCAAATGGATGAGTTCCCCTACTTGATTCTCCCCATCACTCTCTTTGTACCTGTTTGACATTGATTATTTGGGGTGATAAGTGATTTTTAAAAAAAATTGGGAAGCCCAGCCCGTTTGGTAAACCATGAGAAAATCATTTATTGTTAAAAATTGATGTGAGAGAAAGCTATAAAGGAAAACAAGCACATTAAGTGCCCGTTTGGCATTGCTTATTTGGGGTAATAAGTGATTTTTAAGAAATTTTTGGAAGCCCAACCCGTTTGGTAATAAATATAAAAATCACTTTTTGGTCTAAATTGCTATCACACAAATCAGTTTGGAGAAGCTGATGAATACCTGCTTTCAATTTCTGATTTCTCGGAAATCAGTTTGAGAGTTTAATGAATTTTTGTTAATACCGAACGTAGCCTCCAACAATTTTAGAATTTACATCACATGTTCCTGTCTATGACTCTTCGTTCTCTGGTTCACGTCTCTTACCTCAATTTTTTCTCCTTCTTTTCACATCTCTTCCATTCTCCCAGATTCTCTCAGACCTCAGTTTCTTCTCAAGGACGGTGTAGAATCCCAAAGACTGAGGTAAATTTGATATTAGTTTTATTTCTTACCAATTTTATTTTTCCCCTTTGTACTTAATTTCTAGGGTTCTTTTTTTCTTTCTGATTGTTGTTAATTCTCGTTTGTATTTGGTGTTTCGCTTTGATGGCTTGATGAGTGATGTTTGAGGCATTTTGTGTGTGCTGGATTTTTCTGATTCTGCAATCTAATGTACTGCTGGGTATTGGGGGAAGAAGATGAGAGAGAGAGACATTTGTTTCATGGAATGGTTTTAGAGAGGCTGCTTGATTTGTAGATTTCTTATCGCTTGCTCTGTTTGGCATTAGATAAACGATAAGACTAGATGTTTGGCATTAGAGAGGAGCAGCAAGGTGTCTAAGAGTGGGGATTTGCAGAGGGAAGCAAAGAAGGGTTCCGTGTGTTATAATGAAGCAGCTTTGGATATGCAGAGGAGAAATCTTAATGTCTACATTTGAATCTGTCCTCTCTAATGCCAGGGCACTTTATAATGAGGGTTCTGTGTGGGGGTGCTAGGGAGATCTTTTACTCCAGTTAGGAGAAATCTTATTATATCTACTTGTATAGGTGGTACATACTTCATTCATACTAGCTCGGGTTCATTTTTTTAGAGAGAATTTTGATTTTCCTCGGGAATTATGTCCTCTCTTACTGTGATGGAAAATATTTAATACAAAAACATATATAAGTGAAAGTGAAATTGCTTTTCCTTCTACCAAACACTTGAACAGAAAAGTCATTTCAACATAATGCCCTTTTTAGTCATTATACACAGCTCACAGCACTTTCATAAAAAATTTACCAAACACTCAGAAACTGATTATTGTACAAACAGCACTTTTAATAAAAAGTTTACCAAACGCCAAATTGATTTCTCTCACAGCAAATCTGACAGCGATTATTTTTACAGCACAGCAATGCCAAACTGGCCCTAAGTTAATAAGAACCCATTAAGTTCCTTGGAAAACTTGCAAAACAACCACATAAGTAATGACAAACACCTCTGTCTAATTATGTAACCCATGACATCTATTACAAGAAGCAAAACTCTAAATTAGACTTCTCTGTCATCAATTTAGTATGAAGACAATTAAATGTTGGCCAAACATTCAAAGCATTAAGCATAGTAATAGATACTCAACATGGAAAAATACTTGGAATTAACATTGACTAAAGAAATTAAGTATTCATGACTAGGCAACATCGTAGCCCTTGCAAAAAGAATTAGTTCATGACAACTTTAATAAAAATCATGATAAATAGTGTCATAGAAAAATCCCAATTGAAGATTTGATCTATGCTCCACAACAACTCTAGCTCCAGGCCGTCGTCTTCGTCTCTCTAAAAATTCTCTCTGTGTTTTTGTGTGTGACTTCTCTCTCCCAAAAAGTTACATTTGAGCCCACTATTAATATGCCCATCAATTCCTCTTCAAGTTGGAAATTAATACATAAGAATTCCTACTCTAATAGTAGATAACGTGATTCTTGGTCAAAACATGAAATTTCTTGGCTTGGACTCCTAGGTCATCAATTAAAGACTCCAATTCCCATTTTAGCTCCAAATTGCTCCTAGGTTTAATTCCTTCAAAATACTCACAAAAATAATTAAAACCAACAGTTTAACTCAAAACCATATCAATATGACAAGTAAAAGAGGTATAACAAATAGGTAAAATATCAATATATCATATCTCAACCGAAAAATCCGTGTACCGACTGCATCGTATCGACAGTTTGATTTGGTTTGGATAAATTATTATTATTATTATTTTTAATTCTTCCGTATCGATTTGATCCAAAAAGTTTGATTAAAAAAACGATTAACGATATCTCATGTCGCTAAAATCAGTACCAAACCAATAAAAAAAATTATTATTTAAATATAAATACACGTTGCAACATATTATTGGCTGGTAAGAATGTAATTGATGCACAAATAATGAGATCTTGAAGACAAGTTGGTGATTGAGAATAAGCAATAGGAGGTGATTTTGTATGAACAAGGCATTACAGAGGCTTTGATTGAAGACAATGAGGATGGTTGCAGCAGCAAGCTTGGCAAACGCTCCAAAGATGACAAAGAAAAGGGCTTGGGCTTGGAAGCCTATCTTCTCCAACTTGTTTAAGGTGCCCACTGATCATGGGATAGAAAGCTGGGTTACTCACTAGTAGTCACTACTACTATGTAGGACAACTTTGAATGGTATATATATATATATAAACAAAATTAAAACAAATGGGCTACTTTACTAGGTGGTTTTTTTTTAAAGTTTTTTTTATTTAAACCTCACACTTCTCTTTGTTTACCCCATATTCTAAGTACACCCTAACTTCTAATTCAAATTTTCACTATTTTTAAGAAAACTCCACTATCTTTCCAAACTACCCTCGGATTAAATATTAATTTACACACACCCCACTATCTTCCCAAACTATCCTCTGTGCTTCATGTAGTTTTTGGTTATAAACCACATTCAGTTTTGCCAATTTGGTGTTGTTGCACTTGTTGACCTTACTGGGTTCTTGCCTCTCACCAAAATTAAGGTCCTTGCAAGTAGCGTTGTAAGATTTCTTCACTTTATTCACATTGTTCTTTCTGATTTTCATATCAGGTCAACCATTTTACATGACTTTTTAGCTACAGTTTTACTCATTCCGTGTTGGAATTCATGTTTATACTCTTAATATTGGAAACTTCGTGGGGGCTTTGTTAATTAGTTTAATTTAACTCCCGTTCTCTTGAGCCATGCATTTGAACTTGTTCTCGATTGGGGTGTGTGTATAGATGTACTAGGGTTTAGTATTAAATTGAATGACCTTTTTTGTATTTTTATACAATAATAAAACTTAACAGTTTATTGATTTAAGTATTGAGGTGAACAAAGAGAAGTGTGGGATTTAAATAGAAAAACTCTTCTTTTTTTCATTGTAAATACTAGATGATTTGTTAAACGGTACTAGCCCATACCGAACCGCACTTGTAACACCCCGCCCCTAATTTAATATTTAATCATTAAATTATTCAAGTAAAAGACATTTTTACCCCGAGAGGATAATAATTAAATAATTAAGTTGAGTTGACTATAGAAAAGAAAATCAATTGAAAGGCTTAAAATTTGATAAAATAAAATAAGATAAAGTAATTAAGAATTTTGGGAGTAAAATAACATTTAATATTATAGAAGGGTAAAAAGGTCATTTCGAGTTTGAGAAAGAATTTGGGAAGTGAGCCACACCGTTATGTCGTGCTTCATCGATACGAGTTCGTGGGTATATTGTGGCTCGAATCGGAGTTGTAACGAAGAAATGGCGATAAAGATTAGGCCAGTGGCATAACCGTAAATATTTCAAGTTCAGTTTTTAAAAACCCAGATTTCTCCTGCGCGAGGAACCAACTTCAGATTGTGTTTTCTCCCATCTCCGACCTCCATTCCGGGCAAGGTCAGTCCCAAACGAACCACCACACTTCCCTCTTCCAACCCCAGCCTGTCGCCGCCTCCATCAGCCACCGTAGTTGCCGGAGTCAGCCACGAAACAGGCGGTTCCGACAGTTTTTCTGAAAATTTCGGGAGCTCATTTCTCCCTCCTCCGGCCACCAATTCGGTCGAGTAAGGTATGCTTTTCTACCTATTTTTCATGATCTAGCTGATGGTGGGGTAGGTTTTGAACGATTTGTAGCGTAGGTAACCCAAATCTCGAGTTAAAGTTTCAGCCGGTTTTGAGGTTAGGTTTTGAGCCACTTAGGGTTCGAATTGGACTTGCCCGTAGTTGAATAAAGTGTTCGGGAGGTCGAGAACTAGTTGTATATGGAAGGAGAGCTTTTGGTTTGGAGTTTGACCGATCGCCCAATTTTATCGCTTTTTATGCCTTTGGGACTGCCAGTGCGGGTTCCCACGTGTAGGCCCACTTTTCACTGCCAACCTTCATTCCTAAATTATTTTTACGTCATTATGAGCGCGTGGCGTCTTCGGATTCGATTTGGAGTTCGTATAACGATCCGACGGATTTACGCCTATGTGCGTGTTATCCGGGTTCGATAAGTTCGACCGTTGGATCGGTCCCAATTCCTAGTATGTTGTTCCCCGTATTTCTGGGATCGTGTAGGAATGGATGGATTGTGGATCGGAGCCCCAGGATGCTCCGGATCATTGACTTAAAGTTTAATTAACTGAACCGTCCGATCGTACGATCGTGAGTGATCCGACCGTCCGATCGAGACTAAGCTTTCAGGGATAAACTTAATAAACTAAATGGAACCTATAGGAACTTGCGGATCACTAATTGGGGTTTTAAACCCTACGGGCGACGAGTTGGGTTAAACTAATATTTTAATCAAATATTTAATCCAGAATTATTGAATTAATTTAACGGTTAAAAGGTGGAGTTAAGTGGGCGTAAGAATAATTCTTATCAAGTTTAAACACTTTTGGGCCGGGGTCGAGACTTTTAATTAATTTCCGTGCGGGTTATTCTTATTTAATTATTGGTTTATTATTATTGTTGGTTAATTAGATTCATTAAATTGTTATACTTATATCTAAAGACTCCATTCTCTTTATGGATTAGTAGTATGATTAATTCTTATTATTATTATCCTTTTTAATTGGCGATTGATATTATGACTTAATTACGGGATAAATGGATTTTATGCAATAAATAATTTAGTGAAGGTTTTCCTGAAATCGTATTTTACGAAGTTTATTTATAAATCACATAATCGAATTTAATTGAACTTCATGAATAGTTGATTTATTTATATGTTAAGCTATTGTATTTGAACGGGTTGCCTCGGATTAAATGGTTGCCTTGAAATCAATTGTTGCTTACGGATGATATAAATATTGATATTGGTGATTACCGGTCTACGGACCTAGTTGCCTTCGGAATAAGTCTGCGCAAGATGACTTTACGCCCCACGAGTCTCGGGGACGCCCGAACCGTGCGGAGCGAGGACGCGACTCGAGAGAGACTTTGTGGTTCCCGAGTTCGGCGAGGACGCGGCTCGAGAAACTTTGTGGTTCCCGAGTTCAATGAGGACGCGACTCGGAGAAACTTTGTGGTTCCCGAGTTCAGCGAGGACGCGACTCGGTTGACTCGTGGCTCGAGTTTCGCGAGGAAAAGGGAATTGACGGAAAGGATCATAATGGATGAGACACAATGATGTGGGAATCGATGCACTACGAGATATACGGTGTGGATTACAGAATATAGCATGCCACCCCGCTTCTATTTTCTGCACGGGGTTGGCCCAGATCCCTAACCACTGCCCGATTTCACTACACGTGGTTAGACAGTTTTCCCCCTCCCCGCTGCCTTCGATTTACGCATATACCCCTTAGGGGGGCGGCTGTATATAATACATGGATTAAACGAAAAGGCTTGTGTATGGTTTTACGGAAAATATTTTAGTATGGAAGAGCTACGTGTGGCTTGATCCCTCACGGAGTACGTAGGCAGCCTAGATTAATCTAGGTGCAGCCACGAGGAAGGATATTTAAGAATTGGTCTATGGGCTTGAAATGGATAATGATTCTACTTAATAGAATTTTTCATATAATGTTGATGTGCATGTTAATATAATAACCATTGAAATGATTGTAGCTTGATGATTAGCTACGGTCCACTTTGAATACAAAAAGATGTTAAGAAATGTCGATACTAATGACGAATTAATATTTGAGACTTGAAGATTTCATTGAATAAGAATATTGAGATTGAACTGGTGACAACGTTGATGTCTAGACTATTGTAAGACCTGGTGCCTTCTTGTTTCTTGTTGTTGGCTTGAGAACTTAACTTGTGCATCTTTGGCAGTTGGGTTGATTATTTATATGCTTGTTTGACGGGTGAAAATTTTGGGAAACGTTCAATTTACAAGGAGACTACTGAATTTTCGAGAAGTCGAACCTTAAAATTCTTTAAATTTTAAATTGAAGGGCATTCTAGTCATTTGTGCTCGGCACTTGCCGGTGTCGGGCATGCACGGGGTTGACTCGGATTCCAAAGTGGAATTTGGGTCGAGGTCTGTCGACGAATCAAATTTATGGTTAATCGATTTGATCGTGCAAATCTTTGATATAATTAACGAAAGAAAAATTGTTCTCTTGAACACTCGATTTGGTTAACAGAATAACCCTCTATCGTTCGAGAGATTTTATACTCCGTCTTTGCATCATGAAATCGTAGAACTTCTTTCTATACGCAATGGCATACCGTCGAATCTTCATTTGTAGCACCCATTGCCGACAAGAGAAGCGACCAGTGCCTTCTATTTCCCATAGACCGAAGCCCTCACTCGAACAGAACTAGGACCTTCGAAGGGGAACTCCACCTACATCCCCTCCCTAACGCCGCGAATAACCGTGGTTTCTCTTATTGCCATCCACAGAGTCTTGACTAGGAACATCTATGGCACCTGAAGCCAGGATGCGGCGCATCTGAACCAGAACCCGTGATTCGGAAGCTAGCCTTTCACCCTATCCAATGACCCCGAATAAGAACCAAACATCTCATTCTCAAGTGCCTCTGCCCACTCCACCTCCTTTTCTTTCTCTTCCAGCTCGCTCATTGCCAGGCAAGATTCAAAGTCCAATAAACCAATTACTTTACTGTATTCGTATCCTTGCCGCCTAACGGAACTACCAAACCCAGCTCTCCCGATCTCTCTCCCAATGGAAGGAGGTGACCCAATAGAACATCTTTCGAAGGTAAGCTACAAAGCATCCATCAAAAGGACTCGGGGTGGGTAACTGGAGGATAAGAAGCAACTGACTAGAGCCATTAGGCATCATCTCAATCTCCGGATCCAAATCTATTATCGGATGACTAATAACCCGATGGAATTTTCCAGGCCTACAAAAGACTTCATATGTGCTCCCTATCAAACTCGACCCAAGTCCACATATGAAGTCTTTTGAACATATGGTGCAAAAGGTAATTTGCCCTCTGACCCAAAAAAAAAGAAAGAAGGTAATTTGCCCAAATTATTACCACCGCCTAGCTAAAGGCCAAAATAGTGCAGTCGAAAAAGAAAATGGAAATGGAACAATTCTTGGACTGAACTTAAAGTCTCCAAGTACAGATAGATAGAGAGATACTCTCTACGACCCTCTTTCCCTTCTCATTTACCCATTTCCCAACGAATATGGCCAAATCCCTCTTCTCCATCACCTTCTCTCCCAGGTAATCTCCTCTCTCTCGCTCTCTCACATAATATATACAGACATATATGGTGAGCTGAAGTGCTTGTTGACTAATTGAGATTTGGTTGTTTTTGTTAGCATTTAGTCTGAAATGAGCGGGTCGTCCGTGGGCAACGGAGGCCTCCCGCCGCCTTTCACAGTGGCGCAGTGGGCGGAGATGGAACATCAAGCTTTGATATTCAAATATCTCAAAGCTGGGCTGCCTGTTCCTCCTGACCTCCTTGCTCCCATTCGCACCAGTTTCAACCTCATCTCTTCCAATTTCTTGCGCCACCACCCCACCTGTATGCTCCTTTACTTCTATATCTCCTCAAAGATTCATTCTTGGTGGTTTCTCTTTTTTAATAAATTGTTCGTTTCTATTTCATGGGCATGCCCTTATTTTGAATATAATTTGAAAAATCCAGTATGTGGGGTTGTGTAGAAACTGTCTATTAGAAAAGAATGAAATTCAAATGAGTCTCTTTATATGCTTCAACTTATCCAGGTTATTTGTTGGTTATTATGCAATCTGATGAGAATGAGCTGTGTAGCTTTTCTTTCTAGTCTAACAGATATAGGAAAGTGGATAAAGATGTCTTGACTTGAGATAGATCCAGTTTGTTAACTAGTTTTTCTCTTTCCATGCTCTATGCCCGGGGTTTTAATATATTTGTTGTTAAGACATTGATATGCATGTTGTAACTTTGAGAATTTCTTTAGAGATAGATAACTTTTATCGATCTGTTGCAGTGGGTTATACTTCCTATTGCGGTAAGAAAATAGACCCTGAGCCAGGGCGTTGCCGGAGGACAGATGGCAAGAAGTGGAGGTGCTCCAAAGATGCACATCCAGACTCCAAGTATTGTGAGCGGCACATGAACCGAGGTCGCTATCGTTCAAGAAAGCTTGTGGAATCACAAACTACCTCTCAATCTTCATCAACTATGACGTCAGACAGTGTGATTGGGAGCTCTAGCCACAGTGGGAGCTTCCAAAACATGCCCTTGCATTCAATGGTAAATAGTGGGGGTCTATGCTTTGGAAGCAATGTATCTCAGTTGAAGATGGAGCCTATACCCTATGGGATAGGTAACAGTGGAAACAGGTATATCAGTACGTTATTTGTGTATTGATTGAATTGCCATGACTTATGAGTTTGTGATAGGAATGAACTTAAACTTCACAACACAAGAAAAAGTATTTCTTGTGCATAATATTTGTTTACAGTTCTAAATTTTTATTATCTTGAACTGAATACTCATCTTCCTTGTTGATGGCTGGCTACTTCCTGAATATCAGTGATCAATGCCTAAGATGTTAGAATTTTTTTTTCTTTAGGTTATGACAAACACAGTTGTTGTTTTTTTGTATTGGAATTAGATTATACCTAGCAATTTACTGCTGTAGGTTTACATCTTAAGAAGATATTTTCGAGGCATCATGTTTCTGACAACCTCAGCTGATGGAAGGCTTGCTAAACAAATGCATCAAAGCCTTTAAACATACCAGTATATAGAGGGACATTTTACTTGATGAGTTAGAGTAGTTAGTAGATTCTGGATGCCAATACCCGTGTAGCAATAGGCAGGGATTTGAAAGGAGGGGCTGGCTCATGATAATCATCCAAGAGACATCTAAGGTGTGTTTGGGTGACGAATATTGAATTGTATAAATTTCAAAATGAAACATTTGGATGGAATAATCGGAAGAAAGCCAAGACATTATGGGGGCGCTTGCTCTTGGCAGTTTTCTGAAACATTGGGATGGAGCGTAGTGGAAGAATGTTTGAGGATTATAAGGGTGCGGGGGTAGATGAAGTCTGGGAAAGAGTGAGGTTCTGGGCAGTGGTTTAGATGATTTTACGGATTATTGTCATCCTTCTATAATGTCGGATTTGTTAGCAGCTCAGCTGTGAAGTGAGACTAGATTTTTCGAATTTTGAGCTCATTCTAACTCACCTTTTTTTGAGTGGTCTTTTATTGTATTTTCTCTTGTCTCTCCAGATTGTGGATTCCTTATACACATTTTGTGATGCTATTCTACTTCAATAAACAAAAAAATTTATCGTAAAAAAGAAAAAAGAAAAGAAAGGATTTGATTTCGTGGATTTTTAAAGTTGTTTGATTAGTCCTTTCCCAAATTCATATATTTATCCATTCTCAGCCACTTTGGCTTGTTTTGTGATGCTTGTAAACCTTTGGGGGTGCCACCATTTACACCCATTCTACCACTAACCAGGAGCGTAATGGGTGAGAGTGGTGGTTGTCAGCGGTTTATGGTCCAATAAACCATGACAAAGGGGGAGATTTTGGGAAGAGTACACAAAACAACCACCGCTTACTTTAATTACACTCCTGTACCGTTCCAAGTGTAAGGCATGCTAGAATGAGGAAGGGCCTCCACATAGGAATTTGGAATATTGACACAAGACAATGATATTATGAAAGCCTTAGAAGGAGACATGATCATAAGATAAAAAATTAGAGATATAGGATGATCAGTACAAAACCTTCTACCTTTCCAGAATGCAATAGGAATGCCAGGGATTGGCGAAGGAACACCATTTTCAGCTGCTGAGGAGAGTGGTGGAAGATGCAAGGTAGCTGCTGGATCTGTGACTGGACTTAATGGAAGATGAGAACACTGTCTGTGTTTAGGAACAAAGACCTGTCGTGATGAAAGAATGGCCAGAGCAGGAGTGGGTTGAACACAGTCTTGAAGCAGAGCCTCCGCCAATTTACTATGTTCCATAGTTGAATAAGTTAAGAGGGGGTCATGTCATCACATAAGAATTTTTCTCAAACTAGTACTCTTTCTGAGTAAAAGAATAACCAAGAAATATGTCATTGTGTGATATGGTAGGGATAAGTATCCTAGGCTAGATTGTTTTTCAATTTAAGTTTTCAAAATTGTTGAATGTGTTTTCAGGAGGTTTGGAGATGGTCAATGTATGTGCAAATGCGACTTACATTTGTCTAATTCCTAAGACACTCCTGATTCTGTTTTTCCATTGTTTTCACTTCTGCTAAACTACCATAATCTACAATTCACCAGTGTCTTACATCAACTCCACTCACTGAAAGTTAGGGATTAAGACCTTTAATTTTGTTCACCAGCCTTGACAAGATTCTATCAAAAATTTTATTCTTCAGATAGAGAGAGGCTCTTGGTGATACGATTTCAATTTTGTAAGGGTCGTTTGTGATGCAGGCCAGAAGTGTTAAGCTGCTGTCCATTGGAGTAACAGTGCAATACCGCAATAGAAAAGGGGTTTCCAGCAACAAACAGAAAAACTAAATAAAAGGCAATAGGATTAAATTTGGAACGTCTATAGATGAGTTTTAGGGAAAAAGACCGAAGGAACTTTATATCTATTTTACAAAGACTTTACACTAGGGTTACAGCAGCCATTGCATCCTAGCCCATGATTACTTTAATAACTATTAAGGCCTTAGCCCGCCAAAGTACTTACAACTCATATGACTACTAAAGAACTATCATTTCACCAAGCCAAATGACACATAAAATTCAAACAAGACAAGGAAAATAACCAAATAACACATAACTATCAAACAACACAACTATCAAATAACACATAACTATCAAACAACACATCTAAAACCTGAAACTAGCTAGAACCCGAGCTAAGAGCCAAGTTGGCTAGCATGCCCACTTAGTCTTTGAGAGCCTTGTAGATGCTCCTGCATCAGTTTGTTCAAGGTAGACAGATTTTGTTGGAGTATTTGTGTAAGCGCAATTTAAAATTGATTTCCAGAAAGCCTATGATTATTTTGATCATGATTCTAACACATTGTGCTTAGGAAATATTTCGGGAGTACTTGGAAAAATGCATTAGTTGGTGCCTGAGCTCAATCAACTTTGAAGTAATCATTATTGGCAGACCTAGGAGCAGGTTTAAAGATTTAGGGGGTTGGTGGTTTACCCACACCATTTCTTTTTACCCTAGTGGTTGATGTATTGGGTATCTCTCTCGGGGCAGAAACTTCAGCTTGATTGAGGGTTTTGAGATTGATGGGGAGCGAGCACAGGTTTTGCATCTGACACCATTTTTCTTTTCTTCCAGGATGAGGAGAGCTCCTCTTTTGTCTTTCGAATTATTAAGTTCTTTGACATGGATGAGCTGTTAGAATAAACTTGTCCAAAAGTGTTGTGGTTGGTATCAATGTCAATGAAAGGTTTCTGTGGTCCTTGCTAGGGATGTGGGTTGCAATATCAATGTGTAACCTGTACTCTTTGAGCTTTTTGGACTTGATGGAGTTTAGATAGGTGCAAGAATGGGCGTGCCTAAGATAAATTTTTTTTTTTGGAGGACCGGGGTTGGGGGAGGGGGTTGTCAGTGATTGGAAAGTTACTGTGTAGCATGTATTCAAGGTTTGGAGTGCAATCTAGTGGGTGGGACCAGGATTGTGGAGTGAGGTTGGTTCGTCATCCTTGGAAATTCATGTCATACAAGTTTCTTCTTTTGCCTGGATGTCCAAGTTTGTAGAGTGGAGCAGTCCTAATACTGCTATCTCATCTGCATCCCTGCTATCCTCTTCACCTTTTTCCTGGGACATGACTTTTAGGCATAATTTCACTGAGAGGATTGTTTTGACTTCTGTCCAGGATAGTAGAAAGAGGCCAAATGAGCTAGTCCAGGTCACTAGTGGGCCTGGATTGGGCAGGGAAACTGCCCACTGGGCCCATGGACAGCAAGCATTTGATGATGGTGACTTTTTTATAATGACTGTAACCATCATGTAATGCAGATGCTGATGGATAATTCTTTGGTAACTTATCTTGAAAAATTTATTAAATTGCATCCATTTCATCCCTTTAGGCTTTGAAACACCATCTTGGTTATAATTTGTAATCATCGTTTGTTTTTTTATTTTCTGGTCTCCTATGTTATTTCTTGTTTTTCTCAGATCTAGTTATTGGGAAAACAAAGTTATGAACAATGAATTGCTAGCACTGGTTACTTTGTTATGATGTCCAGGCACCGTAAGCTGTTGTGCCAAAGCAGTAAATGGGAAGGATGGTATATTCCTTTCCTTTGTTAGAAGTAAAAGGATAGGGATAGAATTAGAGAACTGAGGGTCTACAGATTTTTGGGCTCGCAATAATTTTTTTCTACCAAAGGAATTGGATGGAAATTTAGAATGCCAATTGTATATTCACAATAGTAAAGAAAGAGAAAAAGTTTTTTATTTTTTTCAAAGGGTACTTAAAGAGAGTTTTTGCTATACGGTTAGAAATACATCTCTTAGGCATATGCTATGAATTTTACTATTGTTCTTTTGGGAATTGATTCTAAGAACCAAATGGGTGTTTTGATCTGATGGCAATGCAGGGGGCGCAATGGAGCAGAAGAGCACAATTTCATGTCAGAACCTTCTGGGACTGTGAGGTGTCTTGGGATGAACAGTACTGTAGACAGTCCATGGCATCTTATGGTGCCTCGAGTTTCCTTGAAATCGGAACCAAAAAATTGTTCTCTTTTGCTAAACAACAGCTCCCAGCTACAGACATTGCAACATTCTGAACCATTGACAGTTGATGCTGCCATCACTAAACAGCAGGAACATCAGTATGTTGGACAGTTTGGCTTTCCAGGATCTCTAAAACACGAACAGAATTCGCTTCAGCCTTTCTTCGATGAGTGGCCTAAGTCGAGGGATCTTGGGTTCCATCTAAGTGATCATAGATCCACCAATACCTTATCAACCGCAACTCAACTGTCAATGTCTAATGCAATGGCCCCTTCCAAATGCTTCGCAAGGAGTGCTGCTGACTCACCTACTGGTACGCCCTTTTTCATCCAGAAAATCTTGTGGATACCCTCCCTCCCCAAGACCGAGAAATTTTTTAATAATTTGATTTACATGATGTTGCAGATGCCTATACTTGAATCTGTGAGTTGTATGCGCATTCCGTTGTATCAGTGTTCTCGGTGCAGTTCCCTCTTCCCATTTAACTTTAGCTCTTATTTGACACGCTACTGCTGGACTTTCTTATGTTTGTATTTCCACTGACCGTTATGTGTAATATAATGAGTTTTAGACGTGCTGGAGCGTGATTATATGTGTAGTTCTTGCTTCCCAGCAATGAAACTGTATTAAGCAAAGCAAATGTTGTTGCCCTTTGTTTTTATATTTTTGTATTTGCACCTGTCACCCAGTAATGCATGTGGCTTTTATGGCTTTTGTATGAGGTTTGGACAATGCACTTGTCAGCCACTTAGTGGGGATGGTATTAATTTCCCCAAATTTCATTATCAAAACTATTTAAAAAAAGAGGAAAAAGAACTACTTCCTCACCAACCCATCAAGATCTTAGGTTCTTTTCTTTTACTGTAGTAAAACACTAGTGTCATCGTTGAATACACATTATCTGTCTCTCGTCACAGTGGATATCACTAAGATACAGAAAAATGGTGTTGCAATGTGTGAAATTGTGGAATCAAGTTTCATTAATAGAAAGGCAATGCCAATTACAGTATAGTGGAACTCAAAAAAATGAGTCCAAACAATGCAACAAAATTCCACTAGAAATAAAACTCAAACAGGCATAAAGTCTACATCTGGAAGAAAGCTAGAGCCCAAAATTTACATAAAGCTGGAGCCAACCAAAAATATAAACACCACCATACGCCAAAGCACTGTTGCCAATTATGAGTGAAAGAACTACAAACACAACAAATACAAACACCACAAATATGAAAATCCCTCGCAATACATTAACCAAAGCACTGTTGCCAATTATGAGTGAAAGAACTACAAACACAACAAATACAAACACCACAAATATGAAAATCCCTCACAATACATTAACCGACCATCAAAGACTCATTAACTCCTTCGAAAACGAAACCACCAAAACACCAAGGAAATAGCAACCAATCCAAGAACAAACACAGGAAAACACTTTCCAAAGCCAAAGAAACCAACATCCTAATCAAGGAAGGAGGTGGTAACAACCTAAGAATGGAAGGAGGTGGTGCAAGCACCCGAGCAAGAGCTCTACACATCTTTTGAAGGGTACACGAAAAATAATTGATAGGAACCGACCCTAATCCCCCTTGGAATCCGTGTCGAACCCTGCTGCCCTTCTGTCATCCCTAGGATGTCGGGCCCACTTACTAATTATACCCTTTTTCCCTTCCAATTAGATAAAAGGGGTCAAGACTTTTACCGAAATTTTAGCAAAGTCTCCGCTGAAAAATGAACATTTACCCAAATTAATTCACCTGTAAAATTCACAGTTTATAATTTCCTAAAAGAAGCACACACAAAGTATAGCACACACAATTTACAAATGGCCTCCGGCCTCAAATTCAACCCTGAAAGGGCGACATCATAGCATTCTAAGAATGTCTTTAGTTTACAGAGACAAATATTTAATGGAATATAGAAGAAAATCCTACGAAGAAGTCTGTTGTGCGGAGAGGATTTCTTGTCTTGAGATCGCTAGTCACTTCAGTCTACGGCCTGGGGGGGCGCAAAACAAAAATGTGAGTGGACAAAAATAAAGTTTAATATAACTGTAAAGGAACATACTAACCCCACCTTTTTAAAAACGATTTCCAAAAACCATGAATTTAAAACCTTTATTATATGTACTTGCACACAAAACCTTGTTAAATTCTTAACTCCCATATATATATATATATATATATATATATATATATATATATATATATAAACACACACACCCACCATCACTATGTATCAGGGGAAAAACCATCCAACACGGGGATTGTTTTACTAGTCCACATGGCAGAATCCTCTATACTCATGTGGCTAGGAATGAGCAGTCCAACCGGGGGACTATTGCTCCCTGGACATGCACGGCAAAATCCTCAATACTCGTGCGGCTGAAATAAGTCTTACGCGCGCAGATTGCCCGTCAAGGCCTTCGGTACACCAAGTCAGGGGTGTCCGGTTCCCGACACACTTCCGAAGAGTTACCGCGTGTCAATAGTAACCAAAATAACCAATAAAGGAGGAGGTACATATTATGGTAAAACATATAATCCATTTAACCCACCATCCATATATACCACACCCTAATCCAAATTCACATACAAAGATCCATATCCCTTATTATTAATATCCAATAATAATAATGCCCCAAGAAAACTGTAAAACCCAACATCCCAAACATGCATTAAATTTCCATATCCCCATAACCCAATTAAAACAAGTATTAAATCAGAAATCCCTTTCATGCATGCAATTTATACTTGAAATCAAATGCTTATTTAAAAACAAAGTCCACTCACAAAAGGTCCAAGCTAGTTCGACCCTGTAAGGGTCCCTCTTACTGGCTACGCGGAGCCTAAGCACCTATTTGAAAGAATACCGAGATTAAATTAATAATTGTATCCAACCACGAACTTTAAATTGAAAACCCTAATTCCCGGAATATAAAGGGTATATTTGGTTTAGGAAGGTTCTACGGCCATCCTAGTACTCTTAAACGGATGAGACGGTCTCGAAATATCCATGGTCAACGGTTTGGTCAAACTTCCCATTTTGGTCAACCGGGCCCATAGGGCCCACGACCTCTGATTTCCAATCCAAAAGTTTCTACACAATCCTAGAGGTACGAGGAACAACATATTAGAAAATGGGACCAATCAAACGGTCCGAACCTATCGAACCCAGATATCGCCTAATAGGCGAAATATCCGTTTGAAAGTCAAACGGCAACCTATTGCCAATCCGAGCATATCGTCGTGCTCAGAACGACATGTGGAGTATTTTGGGACTCAATGTGGCGCCACAAAGTGGCCCACGCGCCGCCACCCACCACGGGCAACGATGAGTGTCTAGATAAATTTTCGATGATCGGAAAAATTCCAAATCACCTGCCAATACCCATACCAACAGTTTAATCGCATCGAAAGGGACAAGTTTTGGTTTGGACCCTAGCCAAAAAGTGGCCGGAGTGGCCGGAAAAACAACTCAACCATCGAAGATTTTCTAGGTTTTAGGTTAAGTTTCAAAACCTCAAAATTGACCCTAAACACCTACATAAATAGCAAGAACACGAGGAAAGGATGAAAATCCATACCTGGATCGATAAAATTGGCAGCCTGAGCCGCTAGAAACGGTGTCGGAAAAACAAAAATCGTCGCCATTCCAGAGCTCGAATCGGGTGGCAAAGCAAGCTTGTAGGCTACGGGTCCGATTCGTTCTATGATCTCATAAGGTCCGATGTAACGAGGGCTTAACTTCCCACGTTTTCCAAACCGAACCACATCTTCCATGGCAATAACTTCAAGAATATCCAATCCCCAACTGCGAACTCAAGATCCTTGGCCAGATTGTTTGCATAACGTTTCTGTCGGTCTTGTGCCGTTTTGAGCTTTTCTCTAATCACCCTAATATCCTATGTTGTCCTCTGCATGAGATCTAGCTTTTCCAAATTCTTATCCCCAACCTCCCCCCAACATATAGGAGTCCTACACTGCCTTCCATACAAAGCCTCATAAGGAGCCATATCAATGCTCGAATGATAACTATTGTTGTAGGCAAATTCCATCAACGGAAGTTGAGGGTCCCAGTTCCCTTTAAACTGCATCACACAAGCTCTCAACATGTCTTCCAGAGCCTGAATTATTCTTTCTGACTGTCTATCAGTTTGTGGATGAAAAGCAGTACTAAACCGCAATTTAGTACCCATAGCTTCTTGTAAATTCTTCCAGAAACGAGATGTGAACCTAGCGTCCCTGTCAAACACAATGGATACTGGTGCCCCATGTAACCTCACAATCTCATCTACAAAAAGTTTGGCAAGTTTATTCAAGGAATAGGTTTCCTTAACAGGCAAGAAGTGAGCAGATTTGGTGAGTCGGTCAACTTTCACCCAAATCCCATCATTTCCTTTCTGCGTGCGAGGAAGTTTGAAGACAAAGTCCATTGTAATATGTTCCCACTTCCATTCAGGAATTAGAAGGGGTTGCATCAATCCATATGGTTTCTGTCATTCTGCTTTAACTTATTGGCAAATTAAACATCTGCTCACATATTATGCTATATCCTGATTCATATGGGGCCATGAATAATACTCTCTATGTGTACGATACATTTTGGTGCTACCCGGATGCATAGTGTACGGTGAACCATAAGCTTCCTCTAAAATTTCCCTTTTTATAACCTCATCATTCTTTGGCACACACAGACGAGTTCCCGCAACCAAAGCTCCATCTTTCCTCATTGCATAATCGGTCCATGTACCATTATGCACTTCTAACCTTATCATGCACAATACAGGATCCTCCAACTGACTTGCAATCACCTGCTCAACAAGTATAGGCCTCACATGAAAACTAGCAAATAACCCTCCTTGTTGACCCATTTCCAACTCAATTCTATCCTTCCTCATTTCCACCAACAATGGAAGATACTTCATTCGAAGGTGAGCTAGGGTTCCTGCAGACTTCCTACTAAGAGCATCTGCCACAACATTAGCTCGGCTAGGGTGGTACTCAATCGTACAATCATAATCCTTGATTAACTCTAGCCAACGCCTTTGCCTCATATTGAACTCCTTCTGGGTGAAAAAGTACTTAAGGCTTTTGTGATCAGTGAATATTTGAGAAGTCTCCCCATACAGATAGTGTCGCCAAATTTTAAGGGCAAACACAACTGTAGCAAGTTCTAAGCCTTTGGTAGGGTAATTCTGCTCATGCTTCTTAAGTTTCCTAGAGGCATGAGCAATCACCCGATCATATTGCATCAATATACATCCGAAGCCTTGCAATGACGCATCACTGTATATCACAAAGTTTCCTTTGTCATCGAGAAGAGCTAGGACGAGTGCAGTAGTCAACCGCCTTTTGAGTTCCTGAAAACTCTACTCGCATTCGTCAGTCCACACATACTTAACTCCTTTCCTCTTCAATTAAGTAAGGGCTACAACAATGGTAGAGAAGCCTTCCACAAAACGACGATAATAACCTGCCAGCCTAAGAAAACTTCTTACTTCAATCACACTAGTAGGTTGCACCCAATTTGCTACCGCTTCTACTTTCCTAGGATCCACATAGATTCCATTTGCTAAAATTACATGTCCGAGGAAATCCACTCCATCCAACCAGAATTGACACTTACTAAACTTGGCATACAACTGATTTCTTCTCATAGTCTTCAATACAATTCTCAAATGTTTCTTATGAGCCTCCAAACTCCGTGAGTACACTAAAATGTCATCTATGAACACAATCACAAAGCGATCCAAGTAATGTCGGAACACTCTATTCATGAGATCCATGAATGCTACTGGGGCATTAGTAAACCCGAAACGCATCACCAAAAACTTGTAATGTCCATAACGGGTCCTAAATGCCGTCTTGGGACTATCTTCTTCTCTAACTCTCGTGATGGTACCTCGATCTCAAATCAATTTTGGAAAAGAATTTGGCACCCTTTAACTGGTCGAACAAGTCATCAATACGAGGAAAAGTATACCGGTTACACACAGTTACCTTGTTAAGTTGTCTGTAATCAATACGCAACCTCATAGTACCGTCCTTTTTCTTCACAAACAACACTGGTGCGCCCCAAGGTGAAACACTAGGTTGGATAAACCCATGATCAACCAATTCTTGCAACTAAGTTTTCAACTCTCTCAACTCGACTGGTGCTATTTTATAAAGTGCTTGAAAGATAGAATTGGTGTCAGGAAGAAGTTCAATAGTGAACTCAGTCTCCCTATGAGGAGGTAATCTAGGAAGATCATCAAGAAATACATCCGGAAACTCCCGCACAATAGGAATATCCTCCAAATTCAACGTAATGTCACGAGTATCAATTACATGGGCAAGATATCCCACACATCCCTTCTTGTGTAATCGTTTAGCCGTTAAGGCTGAAATCAGAAAGGATTCGAGAACTTTATGCCCTGGCTTCTAAGTGTGACCTCCTTTTGGAAACAATCCACAGAAGCATGGTGCTTCTCTAACCAATCCATTCCCAAGATGACATCCAAATCAAAAATTTCCAAGGGAATTAAATCAGCTTCCAACACCACATCACCCACTTGTACATAACTACCCCTAAACACCATATTTGCTAGAAGGACATCCCCAGTGGGTAAAGCAATGCTAAATTCTCTGCCAATTGGTGTAGGTCTGACACTTGCATAAGGAACGAAACTATTTACTATAAACGAGTGTGTGGCTCCAGGATCTATTAAAACACGTGCAAGATATCCAAAAACAGGTAACATACCAATGATGGCACCTGGTGTGGCATGTGCCTCCTGCTGGGTCATAGAGAACACATGAGCTTGAGTCACAGGACCCCCTGCTTGACCTCTCTGATGCCTACAGCCTCTACCTCTAAAGGAAGACTGAACTCCACTGCTGGAAGAAGAACCCGTAGCTGAGGTTGATTCACATCTTTGATTCTTATTCTGACCACCACTACCCTGTCCCTGCTGTGCTCCAGATCCCTGCACGGTTGGCCCTTCAAGATAGCGATGAGGACACTCCTGCTTAAAATGCCTAACTTCACCACAAAAGTAACAACCTGAGCCAGTTTCCAGACTCGACCCACTAGTCTGCACATTCTGGGGTGCTTCCCTCTGTGAAGAATCTCTAGCTGTGCTAGCCACTGATTGTTGCCCCACATTCTGACTCCAGGATGGTTTGGGTCCGGATCTCCCACTTCTTGATCTTGATTCGCGTCCCCCTGACCACTGGCGGACCTACTGCAGAGCAAGGAGGTGCAGCTGCACCTCCCCTCACCCAAAAACCCATTGTAAATGCAAAAACCCATTGTAAATGCAAAAATCTGCCCCTCTGTAGCTTCGCTGGTGCTCCCACCATGTGTCTGATGTATTGCCTCAGAGAGGCTTTTTGTTTGTTGCGCATCGCTGTGCCTATTTGTTTTTAATTGGTTTTAGTTTGACTTCTGTTGAAAGTCTTTGATATTATATGTTCTCCAACCAAAATCAATATGATGCTGTCTAAGTGGTTGATCAATATGTTGTTGATATGCCTATGTTGTTGTCTTCTTGTTTCTTTTTTCTTTTTTTAGTTTTTTTTTATTAATTTTCTTTTTTGATTTGGCTCCCTTTGTAATCGTATGATCAATTAATAACAAACTCAAGGAAGAAGAGACTACGCGAAGGATCAGTTATGATTGTTTGTTTAATTGATAATTTGATATCCATTTTTGTTAGATTAATTGATCTTGATTTTGATTAGATTAATTGTTTAATTGACATGGATTAATATGCTATATAAACTATAGTCAATTAGCCTTTTAAATATTGCCCCTCCCTTGAAATATTCCTGGATCCGCCACTGCCCCTGACCAACCACTTCCAGAAGAACTTGAACTAAACCCCCTCTCTTTGATGGACCCTGACTTGGTCCACCAAAGTTAGTAGTATCCCAGCGATGTCTCGCCATACCAGGTGATCTAAGCATCCGTGACACACGGTCAGCTGTTTGGGCCATCATTCTCATAGAAGGGTAAGTATTTGTAGTTACCACCATTTGGATCTCGACCCACAATCCTTCTTCAAACTGCTTACACTTCTCCTCCTCATTAGAAACAATCTCTGGGGAAAACCTGGACAACTCATTAAACTTATGTTCATACTCCAGTACGGACATAGTATCCTACCTCAATCTCAAGAACTCGGCTCACTTGGCGTCACGGTAGGAGCGAGGGGCGAAATTGTTCATAAAACATACACTGAAAATTTTCCCAAGTGATGGTATTAGGATCCGCATAGGTCCTCCGAACTGTTTCCCACCAATAGTAAGCATTCCCCTTCAAGAGGAAAGCAGCCAAACGAACCCGGTCCTCATTTGGACACCTCATAACTTCAAAAGCTCTGACTAAGCCAGTGAGCCAGCTATCGGCTTCTGCAGGATCTGCGCTGCCGTGAAAATCACAAGCTCCCAATTCCTTGGCTATCTTGATATCCAAAGTTTCATTATGGTGTCTTCCTTGTAGAACAGTAGCCATAGTACGGGTAAACTGATCTAGCACTTGCTGTAAGTTGGGGTCAACCTCACCCTCACCCTCAGGATGGGGTGGAGGTGGTGGGGGTGGATTGGGCTCACCATACCTTTAAGGGTGAGTCCTCGGTCTCCCACGTCTAGGAGGCATGATTCTATTAAGAAGAAAACAAGAAATCATCAGTTTCAAGAATGTACATGAAGCGCAAAGTCTGAAGGTAAATGAACCTAATGCTATGATACCAAGTTGATAGGACCCGACCTGAATCGCCCTTGGAATTCGTGTCGAACCTTGCTGCCCTTCCGACATCCCTAAGATGTTGGGCCCACTTACTAATTATACCCTTTTTCCCCGCCTATTAGATAAAAGGGGTCAAGACTTCTACCGAAATTTCAGCAGAGTCTCCCATGAAAAATGAACATTTACACAATTAATTCAAATATTAAATTCTTAAATTAGGTCGAGATGTTACAATAATGTTTGGGATTAGTCGTTGCAGCCCATGGAATCGTGATAGGTAAGCTTTTCTCGCCAAAGAGCACATAATTTTAGTACGTGGAAGGCATGCATGGGTGGGAGATCCCATTATCCTTTTTCAAGTAAATTGCAAAATCATGTGATTAAAACTTCAATAATCATCACTATGTGATCCCATTATCCCCTAATAGTTTAGACGATCGCTTTTATTAAAAAATAAAAAATCAAAACAAAACGTCACTTTTGGTTCATGTAGTTTATCACTTTTACCACTAAGGTTCCTGTAGTTTCAATTTGATCAATTTTGTTCGTGTAGTTTGAATTCCAAGCAATTTAAGGACAATTCCCAATTTCTGTCAAATTAAGAAGGGCATTTTGGTCCAATCTTGCAGCCCCTCCCCAACCACCTGATCCCATCCCTCCTCCCCCTCCTGACCCAGCAACCTCCTCCTAACTCAACCCGCTCCCATCCCTATAGCCACGACCGAACCACCTCCACAAACCACCTTATCCCCTCCCTTGTCCCCTTCTCGACCCAACACTATGCTAGGGATAAAAAATGACTTTTAGCCAGAAATCAATAATTATGAGAGATAAAGACAGATGCTTCTTACAGTTGTGATAGGTAAGTTTTTCACGATAGTGCACACTCCAAAAGTTTGGTACAAGAATAACATGCAAGGGTGCTGAAACATGTGGTGTAACAAGAAATAACAATGAGAGGCAAAGAAAAATGGTAGGTATGGTATGTTTGCCTTGATAATGAGGCTCAAGAATTTTAGTACGTGGAAAGCATGCACGCGTGCCAAATCTCATTGGAGAATAACGTGGTGAAATTAAGGGATCCCCAGTCCCTGTGACTGCAATATACACTCCTTAGAATTGGCTGAGTTGAAATGGAAGATAGGACTCTAGAAGCTCATGGAAATGGGTGACTAGGACTGCTCCACATAATCTCTTCTCCGTCTTTATGAAAATTAAGGACGCCATAGTAGGTGTTCTCTCCCGTACCACTCATTTCTATTAGTTTTGAAATCTCTCCCTTTTCCCGTCATGGCTTAAGATTTTACCCTCTCTCTCTCTCCACCAAACATTATCAAGACATTTGATAATCACTACCAACTTCGGAATATTAACTTGTTCAATTTTTCTTTCTTGAGGTCTTCTATCAACACTTGCAATTTTGGTAAAGTTTGTAACATTGGAACTGCGTACAACCTTTGTATTAACAATTTCCTATGATAAAATGCTCTTTGTAGGATCACGTTCTAACATACGCTTAGCAGCATGTTGACTGTTTTGTTGGGACAACTTTGGCCTGATCCTTTGGATGAATTAACATGAAGTACATGAGTACATCTTATCAAGTACATGAGTTTCATACAAATCAGTCATCTTTGTCGAGTGAGTAACCCGACGATCAATCCTAGGGATGGATCGATCAATCGTTGCCTCGATGGCCTTCATTATCAAATTCTGAGAAGAGTCCGATCGTTCCATGTTAATGATAGGTTTCTGAAGATAGCTTCAGCAGACATCATGTCTTTGTCAAAGACCAATCGTCCTGATATTCTTTGTAGGTTTCTCATTCTTTCTGAGGCCGATGCGCTTGTATCAATGACAGATTTATTCCATCACAATTAGGGTGCATGACACTTCTATAAATAGAAAGGGATGCTCAATAATAACTGAAGCTTGAACATTAGTCTTAGGGTATTCAATTCAGTGCTCTAGTGCTACTTAATTGAGTGAGCATGAGAATTGTAGCTCAATAAGCTCTAGCCTTAGCTTCCATGCGTAATTGAAAACGATGATCTTGATCGAACCTTAATATGTACGTTTATAGATCACGGATTCATCTTTATTACTTTGAGTTCCATTTAGGATTCATCTTTATTACTCTTGAGTTCCATTTAGTGTTTAATTGATCGCAGTTTGAGCTCATAGGATTAAAGTTCAGCTGGTATTTTTGGCTATCTAGTTGATTCTACAGGTGGTCTTTAACATATTTTGGTTTTCATGGTTTTAATCTTCGTCAAGGCATAGAAGAACAACTTTGGCCAGTTCCATATGGCCGAGTGCATTTTAAGCAAACACCTCGTCAAGATTATGCCAATTACAAGAATTTAGCATGCTGGCTCGACATGGTCTCCGTAGGAATTGAATAGATATAGACTCTGTTTTCCAATTTCTATATAGGGAAGACTATCCATGGTTAGTCAACTTAAAGGGTTGTGCAAGATAAAGTCCATAAGCAACGTGAATCTTATTAGGTTTCATAAATATAACATTAAAATTGAAAATGAGGACGGCGAAACCTATGGTGCATCCGAAGCTGGTACAAGATAAATGATGTTGGAAACTATTGGAGGCACATTATCGGTATCAGAAATTTGCAGAACTAATAAACAAAGGTCTTTTGCACAAAAAATGCTGCTCTTAAGAATGCAGCATCGGAATCCTTATGTGAAACGTTTCTTACTTACATATGATGGACCAATTATATATAATCATGGCTAAAAATAAGTTTAAGGAGACTGGTCAGTGTAAGAATGCTTACAATCCTTATAGTATATGCACCAAGTAGTCTATGGTGTCAACTTTTTGTACCTGAAACCAAGGATACATATGTTATTATTTTGTTCTTCCTCAAGTGAATAAAGGAAACATAAAGCAGAACAAGCAAACCGAAATCAGGACTTATCAGACAACAGTATCCTGAGCCTACACAAGATAGCGTAGAAGTAGTGACATCAGTCATCGGATGAACCACATCAGAAAGGACAACTAAATGTGAAGGCCATAGCCATGAGTATTAAAACATTGTGATCAAAGTGCTGCCACCTATATATCAAACTTAGCCTCTGCTATTTAACAGTAAAGTGGTGTTAATTCCACCCCTACAACAGTTATTTTATAACAAATTTGTCCCTATCTAAGATTACCACAGAGGATAATTCTTAAAACCCTAAAAATTTGAAATTAACAAAAAAATTGTGGATGTCCAGGCCTTCCCAGGCCATGGTGGCATTGCCATGGAGAATGGTGTAAACATCTTTCGCTCTTCTGATTTTAATACTGATTTCTAATTGCCAACCACCAAATCTGGAATTAAGCATTCATTTTAACCATTTATTTAGAAACTTTGAATGATCAAGCGGTCTGAGTGTAATAATGATTTGTATATCATATACAGAGTATATTAGTCTTATATATGTGTGTGCGAAAAGTTATAATACTTAAATATAAGAAAAAGTGTAGTGTGCCACTTATAGCATTTCAATATCGTAAAAGGGGAAAAACTGTGGCCTTGCTGCTACGGCTATTGCAGCAAGGCCATGGGGCTGCCAATGATTAAAGAAGTAAGGTAATGCAAACTGGCCATGGTAGCTACCAAAATTTTTTACTTTTATAGGTTGAGGGCTAGGGTTAAGGCAGAGGGTTAAGGGAAAAGGAAGGAGGTATGGACAGTTTGGGAGAACTGGTGGGCAGGAACACTAGATTACAGATAATTTTTTAAATCAAAATAAATGAAATTGTCGGGTGGGCAATTTCATCACTCTTAACAGTTATTAGTTCATAGCCATGCTTCAGAAAAAATCCTTAAAATTACTCAAAGAAATAGAATCCTTTAAGCTGCAGCCTTTCAGAGTGAACCTAAAGGAAAAGAAAAGCTAGAACAATTTGTTATCGTCAAAAGTTATGTATCAGACTTATATAAGTTAGTTTGTTTGGCAAGCTCAGTTAATGTTTATCCAAGCTATCTAAATTCTGAAAAGGAAGAGGGTTAAAAACTTACAAAGAACTATATCATTCCCTCTCGTGTGACTTACATAATCTGTTCTATGAAGAGATGACTGCCTTTAAGAAATTATCATGAACTAGCTACACGGAGAACAAATATTAAATCCACTCACTCCAATCAATTCTAGATCAACCAATACCTCAAATGTATCACATCATATATTTATTTCTAGTATAATACTTTTCTTTGGCAGGTTCTACCATCGTGTTAAATATAAATGGCACACCATGGTCTGCAGGTAGATCAAACATCAAATAATTGGCCATTATGTTGGCCTCAAGCAGCAAATCATCATTTTACTAATTTTCCTGGATTTACTGTTTGAATGAAAATCAATGTGGTTTATCAAATTTTCTGGCTAACTCGTGATCACTGCCTGGGTTGTTACCCAAGAATGTATGGGCTGGTTTGGGATCTACTGACTGCGACTATTGAAGGGAGATTGTGAGACTATGAGCATTGACAAAAGCACACCTCAGATAATATAGGTCATTAATAGTCCAGTAAAATGAGACTGTCGAAGCTCTCCCATCGAAAATAAAATCAAACACTGCATAGGACTAAAATTATTCCAGCTCGGTCTGTAGTCCCGTGTGGCAAACTTGACCAAAAACAGTTCGTGTGCGTTGTGTAGCCATTACATTGTCAGGTTCCAAGAAGTCAGATTGTTTCTGGCTTTAATTTTGCCTTAATGTAGTTCATTTTGGACTTATTTCTTAAATAAAATTATGATAGCTATCATGGTGGGAAAAATAAAGAAGACAATAAATAGTCGTAACTTGTAAGAAAGCAGCAAAAGAACAACCAGAATTGTGGCATCAATAGGAATGATAATAGAGAGTTATCCTTTGACGAGAATACAAGTTGTATGTGTTAACTTACCTTTGGGAGAGTGGAAGAAGCGTCCCCGAAATGCTTCTAAACTTTGACACATAGAACTAGCATTGACACTTAGCCGGCTCTTCATTTCAGATAAATCAACCCCTTTGTCCAAAAGATGTTGTTGCTTAAAGCTAGAGAACCTTCCACTGGCTTCTCTCTGCAGGTTTGTGAAGCAAGGTGCAATGTTGTTCCAGCCCTCCCCTGCAATGTTTTTAGAGAAAGGAAGACCACTAGATTGGCCAAACCCCAATGCACCACTTCTTGCTGCCATAGCAGCTGGACCAAAAAGAAGAAAAAACAAAGAGAAGCTAAATCTGGATGGGCATTCAAGACTACAACTTTGAATATCACTAAGAAAATTACAACATCCACATCAATAAAGAAAGAGATGTATGTGGTAAGCAACAAATACAACAAGCAGCACCAACGAAACGGTTCTCACATAAAGAGGCAAAATTACAAAATTAATTATTACCATTATAAGGAACTTGAAGGAGCCAATTTGCAGGAAGACCAATGCCAGCACCAAGCAGAGTGAAACCAACACTAAATCCAACACCACATCCAGCTCCAACATAACCAATCACCTCAGGCCCAAAACCAGGACCCCATCCAATACCACAACCAATTCCTACTCCCATTCCCCAAAATGCTCCAGATGTTGGGTGCACTGGGTTCCATCTTTCATACCTCCTGAACAGTCCTTTTATTATCATTATAGCACCTCAAAATCACTGACGAGAATGGGAATTATAGATAAATTTTGGTGGGTATTTCAGAAATTTTGTTTGTTTTTATTTTATTTTAAATTTCTGGGTATTTATGGGTATTTCATCTTCTAGAGAGAGTGAGCTGTGAGATAGGCGGAGGCTCTGAGAGAAGAAAAAAGGCACAGTACTCACTTCGAAACCAGGTTAGAATCGTTAGACCCATTAACCAAAACTAAAAGAATACATTTCACGCTAATCGCAGGTTAAATTCCGAAAAAAGTCCCTTTTTTTTGTTGGTCGAAAAAAGTCTCTGTTGAAAATAATTTTGCTACCATGAAATTTTTTGTTGAAAAATAATTAATAGATCAACATATTAAGTAGAGTATCGCAAGTAGAATATCGTTCCAACATGGATCAATTTAATCTATTAACTATTAGAGTGATTTATTTTTAATTATATTTGAATTAAACAATAAAAGGGGTTATGATGAAAAAAAACCTAAATAAGCAAGTAAACTTAGAATAAGTAAACAATATGTAAAAAATGAAGGGTTAAATATTGTTTTGGCCACTGGGTTTTACAGCCAAATTAGTCATTATGTTTTCCAAAGTTTGCAATTTATAGACGTTTTGTAATCTTCCATTCAGTGAAGTTTTTATTTTTATTTTTATTTTTTTTCTGAGGCACCTACAATCTTCTTCATCTAACTCAATGAGTTATGTTATATTGTGCTATTAGGGTTTAACAAATTGGGCGAAATATATAGAGTTGAAATCGAAATTGTGAGGTACAAGGAAAATAAAAATCTAAACCAAATTAAAATGAAATCAACAACTTGCCAATATATTTTAGTGTTTAATCACCTTGATTATGTCTTCTTGTCATCCAAAATCACAATACGGTTCTCATTCAATCGATTCAGGCTACAAAATAGAATCCAATCCGTGACCTTATTCCTAAAAAATAATAATAATAAACTACACTTAACGGAAGATAATGAAATGTCTATAAATTGTAAACTTTGGGAACACAGTGATCAATTTGGCTAAATTTTTTTCTCAGTGACCAAATTAAATTTTCGTGCAAAAATGAAACCAATGATGATAAAGCACTAGGACACCGATTTCACCTAGCTAATCCCACCCAAATCCTTCTAGCTTGTTAATCTTAATTTACCTAACATGTTGATAGTCGTTTCCCCTTACCTCACCAATACTCTTTTCCAAGTTATATTAGTTGCATTCCTTACCGTCAACTCACTCTATTCATAGTTATGGATTTAGATGGTTAAGAACCCATTAAGATTTATGGAAAATATTAAAGACTACACAAATCACAACCTAATCTTCCAAGTTGGTTATGTAATTTATGGTACTTGTGACAAGAAGCTATTTATTAGGCATCTCATTCCGGACTCAACCCAATTCTTCCAATCATGCAATTAGTGGCCAATTAATTGAAAGCATTAAGAATGGTAACAAGCACTCAACATATGCATAGATAAATAGAATTAACAATATCAAAGAATTTAAGTATTCATAGCTAGGCTATGTCATAGCCCTAGTAAAAAGAAGTTGGTTCACGAAAGACTTATGGAGAAACATGATGATTGAGGAAGACATGAAAGACGCCCAATGCTCCAAGTAGAATGCCAAGGTTGCACGAGCTCTCCTCTTCTTCTCCTTAGGATATGTCGGCTATGGTTAAAAGTGTGGAGGAATTGGATGGTGTTAGGATATGTCGGCTAGAAATCTTATGTATCTAAGGTATAATTATAATTATTACAAGAATAAGATTCCTGCTAATCTAGGGTCTTCTTGATTTCTCTTAGTTTGACTTGATGAGACTTTGAACCATCTTGAACTAGGAATGACGACATTCCTTGTGACACATAAAATGATTTGGCTCTTCCTTTTGTGCTTTTCGGCATCTTTCCAATTAAAATCCCCAATCTTCATTGTCTTGCCCTTTTTAGCTCAATTTCTCATATTTTCACAAATTCTTCACAATTATTACAAAACATATTAAAACAAACAATTTAATCGAAAGATAACATCAAGTAAATAGGTAAAAGAGGTATAAAATGTATATAAAACATAAGCTTATCAAATACCCCAAAACTTATCTTTTACTAGTCCTCGAGCAAAACTAAAAATTAAAAACAAACTAACTAAACTAAACTACTTTCGCAGGTAATCTCGATGGCATTGAGCATGTGCCACAAGCCCTTAAACCTCTAGGTGTCCCTTGTAGAAGGAGTTGTATCTCATGAGGGTTTACCAGTCATGATACCCACAAACGCTCATTGCAAAACAAATTCGTTGAAGCAATACTTTCAACAGACTAATAATAACCAATAAATGCTAATCACAATTCCAAAACTAAAGTTAAGTCACTACAAATAAAATACACCATAGTGTAAAGTGTAACGCCAATACTCCAAGCGTCCTAACTTAAAGATGACCACACTTGTCGTGTGTACAAATTCGCCTCGACTCTAGGCATCACTGGATAATACTCAATTTTCACACATAACATAGGGTTCCACTATTACCCCGCATATGTGAATGAAGTTAGGTAAAGAAATCAACACATAAGACACATATGCATCCAAAATTAGGGGTGGGCATCAAAACCGAAATACCGATACCGTCCCGAAATCGTGCCATTCCGTGCCAATCTCGTGCCAAACCGTTTGGTGTTGATGCTTAAGCAGGATGAAACCGTGTCATACCGTTCTTGTTTGTACGACACCGTATCAGATTTGTGATCCCGTTTGGTGCCATACCGCATCAACGAAACTAATTATTATAATATTAATATTTTTTTGGTCTGAAATATAATATTAATATTAATCCCTATTATTTTCACACTTTCTCACTCTCGGTCGTCAGTCCCACACCGACGATTTGTTCTCCGTCTCTCTCTCCTTCCCTCCATCTTATTTACATGATTTCCTCTCTCTGTGATTTTTAATTACTAATTTGTTACTCTGCTGATCTTTGTTGATCTGGGTGATGAAGAAGAAGATGATTTACCCATCCACTCTAACCCAACTGCTACTTCGGTGGTTAAGTCCGTGATACCCACTGCTTGCCCACGCGTTGTGGTCTACAATGGGGTATGCCATCTCTTCCATGGAGGTTTCAGAAATCCCTTTTCCTCTTCTCCTTTTTCGTGTGTATTTGGGGCTCGAATGTCTAGGTTTTAATTTCGGCCCAATTTGTCGGATGGGTTCTGTCTAAAGTGGTTCTTTCTTTTCTTCTCTTCCGAAAAACGATAAACAAGGGTGAAGTGGGTGATTAAAGCAAACAAGTACGGGAAGATCAAATTCTGTTGCCTTCAATCCGAGATCTTGAGCCTTATTTGAGATTGTGTGGTCTTGATCGAGAGGATGTTCTTCGTTGCTTTTTGTTGGTTGAATGCCTGGGGTTGTACCACCAAGGCTCTCTGGTTAGTACCTTTCACCGGACTTCAACTTTATAATTGGTATGCTTTAGATCTTTGGATGTGCATTCGGTACTTTGCATTGAGGTAGGTAGGTTTTGGGTTTCTATGTATTCTCATGACATTCTCAATGCTTAATTGAATCTTCAATTTCAGAGTTTTAATAGTTGCATCGATTCAATCTTCAAACCGTCTTTGGTGTGAGCTTTTGGATAATTTCATTGCCTTTGAATGTTCAAATGGTGTGTGAGCTTTTGGTCAATTTCATTGTCTTTGAATGTTCAAATGGTGTGAACTTTAGCTCTTTGTACGGTATCGGTTTTGATAGAATCATACCCGGTCCCGTTTGGGGCGGTATGGTTTGAACGTGTTTTGAAATCCCTTCATCCCGTGTCATACCGTCCCGAACCTTCTATCCGGTATTGACAGGGATGATCTCCATCCGTGTCATCCCGCATCGTGCCCACCCCTATCCAAAATGAATAAAAGGCAGCTTCTGGAAATTGATCTCATCGAAAGGAAATCAAATATTAAAATCCACAGACAATATATACCTCGACTTCCGAGCAAGACGTCCCCAAAGATCCGTTAGGTCTTTACTATGGTTGTAATGTGAGGTTCAGTTATGGGTTATGAAAGAAAGGATAGGAAATACTAGCACTTGAGACATACCAAGGCATTTATCTTGTTATACGACTTGCTATTCAAATTTTCTTCACAAAGGTGTCCATGATTGTTTGAATGCTTTTTCTCTTTCTTTTATGTTCCTTTTCTCTCTCTCTCTCTCTCTCTCTCTCTCTTTATTTTCTTTTCAAATATGAACTTTAAGCACATATTTCCTCGGTATACGACACCTCTTTTGTTGATGTAGAGCTCAACTTTTTTCCTTGTATTCACTTACCATGGCATTTCCCAAGTTATATGGTATGGCTAAAAATAAGGTGAAAAGGGTAAGGAATAATGTGGGTGAAAAAAGAAAAGACTAAGTGTTTGGCTTCAAAGGGTTGATGGCACACACAAGAGGTAGGACATGAGGCTTATTTAGTGGTTAGAACATGCATAGCCTAACATCATCTCTCAAGGTCCATCCAACTCAAAAGTGAAAGAATAAGATGATTCCTACAAAAGAAAGATTAGTTCTTAGTATTCAATTCAAAAGCCTAATTGAGATCAATCTAAATAAGAAAGAATGAAAATAGTGAATAAGAATAATCTCAAATACTCTCTCAAGGAATGGCAATTTGGCTCAAGCATCTCACAAGGTAGACTCCACTATTCTCCACAATCATCCAAGTATAGCTACCTTGTCCACCAAAATACTTGAAGCATGGCAATGTGAAGTGTTAAACTTATGATGCATAAACCTTCATGACAACACTTTAGTAAAAGAATAATGACTAAGCATTACATATACATCACCATTAGTAAGAGAAAGTAAGCTTTAACACAAAAATCCAGAATTAGAAAATTCCGTAAGTTTTGACAAATGTTTAGTTCTTGGTTCATAACTTGAAAATTTCCTAACAAATTTTAACAAGCCATATATGTTTAGAAACTAGACAAAAAAATCCAGAACTTACATTCATAACTTTAGTAGTATGCCCTTAAAGACAGCTAATTATATGATAATTAATGTTAAGGACATCTTTTGTAATGACTTATTAAGTTATTCATGGGCAAGACCAGTTGTTTTCAACTATGATATTTGGTTTATTATCATAACAGTAAAACAACTTTAGTCCTATGAATATATAAGTGGACATGAGAATTATGTAATGAGATTGCATACATCGAGACTTATAATGGTCCCTAATCCTAAATATGCTCCTGGTCATAGGAGTATTAATTGGGCATTGATATTCCGCAAAGACCGGTACACACAGAATCATCTCTAGATGTAGAGAATGACGAGGTCTAAAGTTATTGAGTGTGTCGACACCTAGATATGTGTTTAGGTACTTGTAG
Source organism: Prunus padus (assembly GCA_024362665.1). Classification (NCBI taxonomy): domain Eukaryota; kingdom Viridiplantae; phylum Streptophyta; class Magnoliopsida; order Rosales; family Rosaceae; genus Prunus; species Prunus padus. The sequence continues at coordinate 24,733,486 of JANFAM010000014.1, read as the reverse complement.
GAGAACAAGTACACTGAACACGATCAAATACATGAGTTCTAGTATGGAAGTTTTTACTCACCTGTCAAACTAGAACTCATAGATTGCAATGGTGCAAATTCATCCTTAGACCTGAGACATCATAGAAGTCTTGTGGCTATATTGTTAGTCTTTGAGGGCACTATACAATTGCGTTGAAGCATACATGACTTAAAGGTGTTTAACATGACTTTCAATAAAGTCATGGAGGCAAATGAATGTACAACAAGAGATCTCTACTCTTAGTAAGGAGAGAGAATACTCCAGGATATGATTGGTCAAATCTCTGCACATAGTAGTGGATAAGATTTGAAAGAAAAGCTCTTCAAATCTTACCAGGATAATCATATAACGGAACAATTCACATTAGGATATTTGACACTAGATTCCATTATCTAATAATGTGAATAAGGAATATGATATAAGAGAAGGATTCAATTGCATGGTCATTCCAATTTGAATAGGTTCTTCACAACTTCTTATTTAGCTCGGATAACCATGACATGCTGTTAGGCGTCAACCATGGTTTGAGGAAGTCCCAAAAGGTTCAAATTGACCTTTAATAATAGGAAGAATTAAATTGTGAAATTTAATTCGTATGTCAGCTCAGAGGAGTTGAGTGAACCAATTACTTTGCTAGAGGGAACCTACGGATTGCACACCGAAAGAATGTGATTAGACATACAAATGAAGAGAAATGAAACTAGAAGTCACAAGTCAATGGTCAAAGGTCAAAGTCAACGATCAAAAGTCCACATGTTTGACCGGATCAATGGTCAAAAACCCTAAACCAAAGAATACATGTTGGGAGACAACACAAACTCAAGGACCCAAATGGAGCCCCAAAAACCCACCATGTGGGACGGCCAAAGGGAGATAGTTTCTCTCTCTCCCCCCGTTGTGTGTATTTCTCCTATAAAAGCTAAAGTTAGGCAAATGACCTAGCTAGGGTTTTAGCTTTTCATTTTGGTTTTGATGTGTGAGTGCATCCTCTTTGCCTCTCATCTTCCATAGGTTAAAATTGGTCCAATCAAGAGTTAGTCTAGCATCTAAGGCCTCTTGGTTGTCTTCTCTTCATCTCTAAGAGCATTTGGTGTGGTGAGGTGGAGAGCTTCTACTTTGGAGTCTTGAGGTGAAGGAGCTTCACTCAAAAAGGGAAAAGAAGACCTTACCTACAAGGTGATCATTCTTGGATTTCCAAGAAATAGCCTACAAAGGTAAAATCTTTTCCCTTTCTCTATTTTCTTTTGGCACTCAAAGAGACTAGATTATAAGTTACTTGGGGTAAATGAAAAAGGCTTAGCTCAACTAGAATAAACAAAATAAATTTGCCATTTAGAATGATTTTGTGTTATAGGTTGTGGCTAAAGTTCATTTTAAGTCATGATGACAGGACCCAACCCAAATTCCACTTTGGAATCCGTGTCGAACCCCGTGCGTGTCCGACACCTGGCAGGTGCCGGGCACTAATGACCAAAGTACCCTTTTTGCCCTAATCCGCAAAATGAATCGTCCAACAATCCAACCGACACCGGACCACTTACTATTTGACCCTTTGTCCCACATTCGTAAAGAAAAAGTGTTAAGACACCTATCGAAATTTCGGCAGAGTCTCCCCTGAAAAACAAACATTTCCCAAAAATTTCCACCTTTAAAAATGCAGTTATAACTCCCAATCATTTAGCATGCACAATCTAATATCCACATACCAATTTACCCAAATTACAATATCTTCAGGCCCCCTTATACAACATAAATAAGTTATCAATTCTAATATGACCTGACTAAGCAAATATCCAGAACTTAACCTTGCAGTTGCACCTAGGAACTCTAGGTTGCCTACATACCCTTACTAAGGGATCAAGCCACATGTAGTTCTTTAATACAAGAAAACAAAGCTCAAACCAAATATAGAATTACAAGTCACCCATTACTTTCAATTCCATCATCAACTATGTAAGCACATGAATTGAACATTCCTTCCCACTTTCCTAAAACCAAACTCTAATCATTCCATTGTAACTTAAGCAAAAGATACTGATTTCAAGATAAACTTCAACCCTTCACATATGAATGTATAAATTAAATCATAACATATAGTTATAAAACTAAGAAAATTTAGTAAAACCACATTGACCATGAGAAAACTTTTATATTAATGTAAATGGGTTAAATACAACATGCCTCACTCCTTTACGTGTAAAAACGAACTCATCACTGAAGAGAACATCAGTGAATCATATGAAATCTTTAAACTTAGAAAACTCTCAATCATTTGTCTCATAAATCAAAAACATGTATTAAAACTTTCACCAATAAGTACCAAGATAAAATAATCAATTTTAGTTTTGAACATCTCAAAACTCAAATACTCTCCACCTAGGCGTACCCCAATCATAATCCGTCAATTCCAATACGATATATGTTACATCCTCGCAGAACTCGAGGGACAGGTGGTCAGCCCGAGAATGCATATCCCCGTAGAACTCGGGGGACATGTAGTCAGCCCGAGAACGCATATCCTCACAAAACTCAGGGGACATGTAGTCAGCCCGAGAATGCATATCCTCGTAGAATCGGGTGATCAGCTCGAAACGCATATCCTTCAATTTCCCTCGCGGGACTCAGGAAAATATAATCAACCTGAGAACGCAAATCTTCGCACCATACGGTTCAGGCGTCCCCGAGACTAGTGGGGCGTTTGTTGGAATTTTGGCTCACATTAAGGATGCAGGCTTTAGAGAGGACGCCGGTCGCAAGGATTGCATAAGTGGTCGTTTTGAAGCAGATTGGAAGACTTGGAAAACGCTAGGAAGCAACTAGTCGCTGGGTGCTTGCGATCGGTAGTCAAGAACCCAGAAGCACATTTTTGAACCTGTTTCAAAAGGACTGGTTGCACCGTACCTACGACCAGTCGTGGTAGTCGTGCTGAGTTGAATTTCCACGCATTTTCAAGCTTGTTTTTCACAGGGGTCAATTCCCTACCTAACTCCAAGTGCCTCCAAAGTCTTTGATGGGTTCTAGAATGTTTGGCAAGCTGTTGGAAACATTGAACACATGTTAAAGATGTTTGTTGGCTAGTCTCATAGCACCTACAATTTGATTTGCTCAAATCAAGGGTCAATGTTGGGTGGTTAATGTTGAAGAGAGGTTTCACACTTGTCTACTTAAGTGGGAAGTGCAGAATATTATCCAATAACAAGTTTTAGAATGGATTCTAAGTTAATTATCTAATGAGATTAAATAATTAAAGAGATGATTATGGACTTATGAACGCAAATGCATGACACTATGTGATTAGCCGATTATTCATTAGATGAATGGAATGAGATTCATTTATTGGTTTGTAAATTAAATAGGGGCTTGCATGCCTCTCCTCTCTTAATTTCAAATTGCAATTCCCTTAAAGTCCATTGGGCTTTAAGTTCTCTATTCTCAATTAGTTATAGGGAAGAAGGATGCATGTTGAAGAAGACAAGATGAGGAATAATGAAGTCCAATGACTTGTATTATTCATGGGTCCAACACCCAAAACAACCATGAATGTTTTAAGTAGTTAAGACACGTAATAAAATTAATCTCCTTCCAAAGGCCTTAGATCTGACATCTTTTCTAGATCGAAAACAAGTCCATAATCATCCATATGCCTATAGATAACTATTTATCTAAACTTAAGGAATGCAAAGAGTTTTAGCTAGTAATAGTGCATATTCCCAATTTCAAATAAAAGAGTTTTATGAAATTGATTTGATTTTCGAAAACAAATAGTGGTACAACCACTAATATGATTTGGAGTAATGGTTGTCCTAGGCCAAGTAGTTTAATTGGATTAAGCATAAATATGATGAGACCTTACAACCCTCAATTAACCTTTAAATTAAGTGGATAACAAGTAGACTTTTTAAAAGCCTAGTCATGGCCTTCCACCATGGTGGATTCTAAATAAGCTTGACCTTGTGAAGGCTTGCCTCAGATATGGGGGGCTAATAGCAAGATGCTCTTACATAGGTGGAATTCATTTATACATTGGATGTTGCAAGGGTATGAACAAACATGGCCAACATTTCATTATGATGAGGTTTGTGTTTGTATCACTATACTAAGCAAGAATGGTGGGCTAACACTTAACTAGTGCAAACTCACCTTCAGTTCTATACTCTTAGAGTTGTCAAGCACTGCTTAGCATATTCAATCTTTGCTGCCTGATCCTTTATTTCTTCTTCCGAAATATTTATCGACAACGAAAATGAATCAAAAACCCATAGGAAACTAGAGAATTGGAATATGTGATGATCGCATATGGTGCATTCAGCAGGATCCATCAATAAGACCCACTGAAATCTCAATTCCACTAAATCCATTGTCATCGTACTTTCAATTCTCGTGCTTGCAGTTGCAATTGATTTCTAGATATCAAACATGTATGTCTTTTTTATCATCAGGGAATCAAAACCATAAACTTGGTGTGATCAATTTGTGCTATGTATTGTATAATAAGAAAAAGAAGAAATTACGTCTTCTATATCTTATATCTGAATTGTCAGTTACATCCTAATAATGTCCTGTTTCGTTTGAGCCACCATGAAAACTTTGCATGGGTGCTGATGAAAGCCAAAAAGGAAACAAGCGTCCTACATTTATCAAAGCCCTCTCACCCCTAATTCTAGGAGCAAGCTGAATGTCCATGGCTACCATGATAAACGAAGGCCATGGCTTTGTCATGTTGTTGTTTGTCTATTGCTTGAAAAAAGAAAAAAGTTTAAGCTTCTTTAGAATATATATATTTTTTTTTTAATTATCTCAAATTTTTAGCTCTTATTGATCTGAAAGCCTCCCAATTGTGCATCAAATTACCATAATTAAGGTCAATATCATTCATCTATATATGGAAATTTTAGGTCAAGTTTGATCAATTTGTAGTAGGCTGTAGCGAAACACTCATCTTACAATGGTATTTTATGTGCTCTATTATCTCTGTTTCTTCCTTTTCATGATTCTCCCATATTCCACCATAGCTCAAACATCAAACATATCTTTAGGCTCATCCCTCACAGTACGAAATGAAGATAACTTATCATGGCTATCGCCATCTGATGAATTTGCTTTCGGTTTACAACATATTGGAATAGATGAGTTCTTACTTCCTATCACAAGGTGCCAATCTTCTACATCTTGCCTTCTCCGTCTACTAAAATTACTTGAAGATTAAAATTCTAAGACTTAAAGGGCTTCAAGATTTAACTTCATGGTGGATGTCTAGACCAATTTTCTAAAGAAAATGGGTTTTTCTCAGTTTTATTATGGAAATATAGTTAATAAAAAAATGCTCACATAAGATTTGTACAAATAATCCCAAGTTTGAAAAGTCCCAGGTCTCAATATACCTAGGGCCATTTATTTTACAGTGATAGCATAACTTCAACTTTTAAGCTTTCAACTATCCATAAAACCATTTGAAATCTCAAAGATCTTGCATCTAAAAGGGATTAGAATACATCATACAACACTTTTTGTGAAGAAAGTCATTGTGTGAAGAAGTTTAACAAGGGCGGTGAAAGATAAACTAAACAGGAAACACCATTTATATATAGTAGGAAGTATTTATAGAATACAAGATTTTGTCAATATGCCGAACAAAGCATCGATTGGCACATACACACAAAAAAGACATTGCAATTAAGATGTCAAACAAAAAAGACATTGCCATTAAGATGTCAAACAAAAATACATCAAACTTTGTTCTTTTAAGTTAACATACTTTCTAGCATATTAGTGCAGAAAAGGGTCCACATACAGTTGAACTCACTGCAGATGGCCAGTTTAGGTGAAATGACATTGCAACAGACAAACAACTAAAGTCTTGATCTTGATCTTGATTAGATGGCTGAGAAGATAAGCTGGAACTTCCTTTCACAAACTGCATTAGCTGCAAATCAACAAATAACTCTTAAGAATTTAATACATTAAAAAAACATATATACCTTCTGAAATACATACTCAAAAAATAACTATGAAAAAACCGATATACCTTCCGAAATACAAACTCAATGGTGCAAATAGCTCAAACAAATAAGCCAAAAAATTTGGCACATAAGAATTGAGAGCCGAATCGATTTCCTTTGCATCCAGGTTCTAGAAGAACATACCATATATAAAAGTTAGAATGCTATAATCAAATCAAAAAATTTCTTTAAAAAAGAAAATTAAAGTAATTAGATTTTATACGGGATGTGCTGCCACATTACAATTGAAGCAAATGACATGTACGGCACTTGTGGTGTATCCAAAAGGATTTTCTTCTAAACCTAAAGGCACCATGTTTCTATGCCTCTTTAATGTCCCATGGTGCATCACAACATAGCATCTCTTATACCCTTGATGAGCTTGTGGAACTTGTGCAACCTCGTTTATCCAATTTGCCACCTTAGAAACTTGACTAACTAATCCATTTTTCCACATGAGTATGGATCACAACTTGACCCTCCATATAATTTCCAACCTCTAGTCTATAAGGCATCCTGTCTATTGTACACAAAAGAAAAAAAGAATTAAACAAGTTCACTTTATACATAAGAATAAATTAAAAAGGAATAGCTTGGAATTCTCCACTATAGTACATAAAAGAAAAAAGAATTAAACAATTGAATAATTTAAAACCGAAGTATTTTCCTTACGAGTTCTCATGGTTGATTTCTAAGTAGTTGATAAACATGTCCAATTCTAGATAAATTGTCCCTGGGAAAAAGGAGCGGATCATATTCACAAATTGAATAACATTATTGTTTAGTGGGCACATCTTCAAGAATTTTATTCGATCCCTTACAACGTTGATGTTTGTGGATGAAATATTGCCATTTCTGATATTGGAAATGATGAATTGCATAATGTCCCTACGAAAACAGAAATATAAGATTAAAAGATATATAGAGGTAAATATTGTTTTTTCTTAGCAAAAAACAATACTTTTAAATTTTGTTTTTTTAATCTAAGTGAAAATATAAGTTGACAAAACCTGACCCGAATTCCCCTCGGAATCCGTGCCAAACCTTGTGGTTCTTTTTCCAACATCCCACCGATGTCGAGCCCACAAACTAAAGAAATACACATTTCCTCTTCTTGAGACGAAAGGAAAAGGGCCGAGACTCCTGCCGAAATTTCGGCAAAGTCTCCCCTGAAAAATGGACTTTACCAAAATTACACATGTCAAACAAACAACAGAATATGTAACCCAAGCGCCAACATGCATAACAAATACATAATAGGCCTCCGGCCTTCAATTCAACCGTAATGGGCGATAACAGAGCGATCTAAGAGTATTTCAAATTAAATAGCAGAATTTCAAAGTTTACAACAAGGGACATAAATGTCCTACACTTGGCTCGAAGCTCGAGGAGAGGAAGCTACGCTTGATCGATCGATTACCGCACTCTTGCACTGGGGGGCGTAAAACAGAAAAGTGTGAGTGGACAAAAACAAAGTTTTCATACTTAAATCAACGTACTAACCCCACCGTTTCAAAACAATGCAAAACATGCAATTCAAATCCTTTGTATACATAATTGGTTCAAAAACCAATATATCTCAAAATATTCAAAGAGAATCCAATTCAAACCTTTCCAATTTCCGAGGCATAACCTCCCCAAACTGATCCACGTAGATATATATAATTATAAACATAAAGGAACTCTCATAACCGTAAAATATACATATCCATATAAATAAGCCATAAACTCCTCCAGAACTGAAGGAAAATAACGTAAAACAAGTTCCCAAATATAATATAGTACTCCCATATTGAATAAGTATAAAATATAATAAGTTCCCAAATCATCCTTGCACCATAACAAGTACGGGAAAGAATCTATCGCGGGGATAGCTTGAGTAGCCCGCAGGGTCCACTCTCCACCCAGTGTCTAGGGATGAGCTGTCCAACCTGGGGACTACCGCTCTACCGTACACACGCCAGAATATCCAACGCCATGTGTGTAAAAACCAAACCAAACCACTGTCCTAAGCGCGCAGACTACCCAATCAAGGGCCTTCGGCACACCCAATCAAAGGTGCTTGGACCTTCACTATACGCCGAAATTTCCAACGTCACGTATAGTGAAACACAGTAACCACAAACATCCCCCACACGCCGAAATTTCCAACGCCACGTGTGGGTAAACCAGGGAGGGTACAAACCACGGTGCGACTCCGACACCCCAAATCAACAACACAGTACCCCACACCAAAGCCAAGTCCCAAAAACCCGCTTTCACAACCAAACACATCCAAATATCTCAATCGCATATATATATATATAGATATCCGGACGTCCAATACGTCCATAACTCACAACCCAAAATATAATCAAAGTATAACTAATAACCCTTGAAATATAGTCCAACCAAATTATCAAATCAACCGGACAAAGATAGTGTCCGTACACACCCAAAACGTAGTTAATTCAAATCAATAACCATAAATCTCCCAAAACTTGTAATTAAAACTCAAAATACAAATATGTACAATAAAAACTACATAGAGATTTCACTTCCCGACACTTGGCTCTCAAAACCCAAATATAAAATTAAAGTATAAATAATGATTCTTAAAACACAATATCCAAAACCCAAAACATTCGTAAATTTCACATTTTACTAATATCCATTAAATTCTCAATTTAAGAAATATAAAACTCCAACGTCAAAGGACCCAATTATATAATCCAAGAAATCCATAGTATCCCACCATTCGACGTCAAAACTCCAGTATAATCTCCAACATACGTATATATATAAAATAGACCTCCAAGTCCCAAAACATATAGTTCAATACTCAAAAGGAATCACAAATCTCAATTATCATATTATAATCCAATAAATTCCCACAGATACTAAAAACCGAGATAAACCACACGATGATCCATTTTTGAAGATAATGCACTTTTAAAACAAAGTCCACTCACCAATAGTCCCACGCTGCTTGACCCTTAGAAGGTCCAGCCTGAGTACCTATTTAAGAATACGAGAACCCAATTAACGAACGTACCGTGAACGGAAACTTTAAAAACCAAAACCCTAACTTTCTTGGGACTCAAGTGCGTGTACGACGTACGAGGTGTTTCTAAGGTCAAACTACGTTCTTTGAAAGGTGAAACGACCTCAGGAGACTCTCGGTCAACCCTTGGTCAAACTTTCCCGAATATGGTCAACCGGGCCCGCAGGGTCCACGACTTCCAAACTTATATACGAAAGTTCCAACAGGTTCAACACGGCTTACAGAACACGTCCTGAAAGTTGGGTCTTGATCGAACGGTCGGATCACTCACGATCGGACGGTTACGGTTTACCTAAGTCTAGGGCTGACGATTTCTGAGTAACCGGGACTTCGATTCACGATCCGTCAATTCCTATACGATCCTAGCAATACGGGGAACAACATATGTGAATTCAGATTCAATCCAATGGTCCGAACACATCGAACCCGAACAAAACATAATAGGCGTAAATCCGTTCGAGTTTTGAACCACATCCGAATCGGAATCCGAGCACACATACGCACTCAGGACAACACGAGGATCGCATTGGAATGGAGAAACACCACTGCTACAGTACCCACGCGCCGGCATTGTGTGGGTGGCTTGATCAAATTCCGACCATCAGAATTTTGTCAAATCTTGCTACAACCCATACACCTTTAGAATCAGCACAACCTCACGAGTCCAAAACACCTAAGAACCGGCCAAGAACTGAGCTATAGATCCAACGGCTAAACGGCAAAACGGCTAAATCGATCGAAACCCACCCCACAAACAGCTAGGACTTGAATAGTAGGTGCGAAACCATACCTGGTTCGACGACAGAGGTGGCCGAAGACGGCGGCGCAACGCCGTGCACAATTGGAGAAAAACCAGTCAAAATCGCCTGCTGGAATCGACGTTTTCAGCGGGGTTTCGCGGTGGGAAGTGACCAGGAGGAGGAGAGGATTCGATCAAGACCAGCCTCGCCCCTTGTTGTGGCCTGAGCTGCCAAAATCGAAGAGAGAGAGAGAGAGAGAGAGAGAGAGAAAGAGAGAAACCGTGAGATCTGATTGGCCAGGGTGGTTTTATCAATTTTTTAATCAAATTTTGAAATGACCATTATGTCCTTTTTACGTTCCAAAGCTCGGATCGAGGCGTGCTGCCCATCAACGGACTCGTTTCAACGAAACGAACGCAATGGCACAACTCGTTTTGCCAAATTATCAACCGAAAATATAGTGACCAATTTGCCTTTTAAATATAAATTTCCAATTTTTATTTAATTAAATCCTTTATTTTAATTTTAATAGCCTATTTTATTCAATTTATTCTAATTTAATTATTTTATTTATTTTAGGTTCGGGACGTTACATAAGTAGATGAAAGAGATAACTTACATCTACATGATCCTAAACGTATCAGTTAAGAAATGGCAAAATTGATCCACCAGATTTGGAGAAATCCAATCTTGAAGGGTTACACCAGGTTCCGTGAATACAAGTATACATATATGTTGACCGCACAAATCTCACGGCCTGTTTGCCGGGCCGAGTGGATCTGCGTCAACACGGGTCGTCCTTCTTTGGTTGGGGAGTGCGATTGCACGGGCGTGCCAGCACGGTCTACCGTGCATTCATAAGTGATTTGAGCAGACGAATGGGTTAGAGTGCGCTCGAGTGATTCTGATTTCTAATCAAGGGACTGTGACCGAGAAAGGAACTGATCTCGGTCGTAAGGTTCACGGCCTGAGCTACAAAGCCGTTGGTGGCGGTGTTGACGGTGGGAACGACGGTGGATTAAGGTGGTGCTCTAGCGCTCCGCCGGGCGACAAAAGGCTGTATGATATATGAGATGATCGGAAAAGTGACAAAGGATGGTGCTCCGGCGCCTCGAAAGATCGAGGGTCATATGATATATTGATGAATGGAAGTTTCTTACAATCTGCCACTACTCCTAGAAAAGCAAGTAAATGTATTGAAAGTGCGTTACAAGAATGTAAATGACAGAAAAGATAAATTTTCTCCGAGAGAGGCTTGTGTGGTGTTTGAACCCTTTGAATGTATTACGAGCTTAGTATTTATAGGAAGAGCCAGCTGATAGAGGTGGGCCCAACACCCTCTTGAGATGTGACTAACTTAGCAGTAGTGGGTGGGTGGCGGCCGAGGAGCATGGTGGTGTGACTACCGTGAAGTTCAGCCTCCTCCTACCGTAGTAGCCGGGCGGACTTCACGCTTAGAGAAGCATTTAATTCCTTGATTTTTGGTAGGTAAGGGGGCAATTAATTCCTCGATCTTCGGTGGGTAGAGGAGCATTTAATTTTTGAGATTTGAGAGGTATAATCTCACCAAATTGACCTCACCCATCTGCGATTTGATCGATCGATGCGACCCCTACTCCCTCTCTCTCCACGTGCTTTTTGAAAGTCTTCTGATTGGGACAAGTGTGATTGTGTCATAGCCCATTACTCATTAATGAGCTGTGGGGGCCACTTTTTAAGCAAGTGGTGAATTGACGTTCCCTTGACCTGGGTGAATGATAGGGGTTCGGTCAAGGCTCGCCGTGGTCATGAGCATTCCTCCTTCCTTGATTCCTTCGTTCGTTCGGCACTTGCTTATAACAAATAAACACAAGTCCCCAGAAAAGAAGTGTTTTGGCCATGATCCTTTTTATTTGGTCGGCCAATATAGGCCGAGATTTTTATGCATAAACAATATATTCACGCAATCATTACTTGGACGCTACCATATACCCCGAGGTATAATGGGTTGTTGTTGCCACATGTCCAATTTAGCCAGTGAGTAGCTATATTTTGTTCATCTGGATTTGGATAAAACAAATGATAGTGTGCCTCATATTGGCGACTAGTGGGCTCCATTAGTATTCCCTTAAAATTGTTATGCACAATTTGCACCCCATTCGAGTAATAGTTGACTTGATGGCCGTCAGGTTGAAAGATGAATTATTAAACTAAACAAATAAGCAAACAAAAACAATCAATCAATTACGATAAAGAGAAAACAAATATAGAGCACTTACAATGGTAAACTGACCACCTTGAAGAATCTGAAATAAATTAAAATATGAAATTAGTACTTAAGATTGAGAATAGATGAGAAACCAAATAGTGATTGTAAATCCTATCTAGATCTTAGAATTAGTTTTCTCTGTTTTTACTTCTTGGAAGACAAAAAAGACTTAAGATAATGCAATACTAGCTCTTTAGTACATTTTTGCCAAAGTTTGTTTATGTTAAAGCTTATCTTATTAGATGACAAAGTGCTTCAGCTATCTATTAATTAGCCCAAAAAAATCAACCAAAAGTTTCAACATTGGATTTTGAGCTTCTCCACACATTTTTAATCACAAAATGATAGTCATTGACACTCAAAATCATTACCTTAATGAAAGGTACAGTTTAGTCATAAGACTAAAACCAAGCAACTCCTATACAATCAAAATGATGACCTTAAGCATATGTATCATACACAACTCTGTTACATTCTACCAAAACCAAGCAACTCCTATACACTCAAAATGAAGACCTTTAGCATATGTATCATACACTCAGTATGGCATACTATTCTTAGTCAACATTACCTATATATGAGTAAATGTGGGGTCACATTTATGAGAATGAGATGGCTATGGCCTAGAAGCCAATATAAAAAAGGATAATTCTACCGAAATAATAAAATAAATACAATCAAAGGGGCATGAATGTTACTTTAGATACATAATGTACACAAAGTAACAAGTCTATGGATTAAGATATAAATGAAAAGTGGTCTAAAGAAGTTAGATGCACGAGACCTTTCCATACATATGAATATCGTATCCTAAAATGTTCCTGGTCATAGGATCACCAATTGAACAATGGTGACTCGCAAAGAATGGTACACATTATGTCTGCTTAATTGGGAGGATGACTAGTCTCAAGTCATTCGTGTGGAGACACCGAGACAGGTGTGTAGGTGCTCTATAAAGATGGAGTCCATCGAAAGCGATCAACTCTAGAATTCTTGTATGGAAGTCTTACTCACAAGTGTCAAACAAAGAATTCTTAGTTGTGATAATACAAATTAGTCCTCAAACCTGAGACATCACAATTGTCTCATGTATGGGTTTTTTCTCTTTGAGAACACTATACGATCGTATCGAAAGGATGTGACTTAAAAATGTTCCTCATGATTCTCAGCATGTACACAGAGGCAGGTGAATGTACAACAAGGAATATCTACTCTTAGTGAGAAGAGAGAATACTCTAAAGATATGATTCGTTAAATCTTTGGCTAAAGTATGGGATGGAGATTGAAACAAGAAAGTTTGCAATTTCATCCAAGTGAATCATATAACCAAGAGATGTCATATTAGGGGATTTGACACGAGTTTACCATATCCTAAGAATATGACATAGAGTATTGAATTAGAGAAGGATCAAATTGCATTGTAATTACAAACAGACTATGTTCTCTAAATGAATTATTTTTAGCTTGGGTAGCCCTGACATACTGCTAGGTGCCACTCATGGCTTGGTCAAAGTCAAGGTCAAAGTCATAGGATTGACCCGACACTTGACACGGTCAACTAAGGACGACTGGAACCAACACTTGTTAGACAAGTAAGTGACTAAATTTGTTAAGCCACTAAGCTAATTAAATTGATTAGATTAATTTAATTATTCAATTAAAGTTATGGAACTTTAATTAAGATCTCATGTGACTTGGAAATTCAAAAGGGAATGGACTATATAGACTTAGACACAAGTATGACACATTATAGGATTAATGTGGTGAACCAAGATAGCACAAATAAGGGCCAACATAAGGGGGTGCGGCACATGCCGATCCAATTTAACTATTAATTTGTTATAAATTTTGAAATTACATTTTTGCCCTTGGGAGTAAGGGTATTCTAATCAGTTTTTGTTCGGAAAGAAATTTGGGGAATCAAATTGCACCGTTGCGTTGGGCTCGTCGATACGAGTCCGTCGATAGGCAGCACGCTCAATTCTGAGTTATAACGGTCGAGAAAAAGTTTGAAAAACAAAAAGGGCAGATTGGTCATTTCAAAAATTGTAAAAATACATGAAAACCCCAATTTTGCCCTCCCCAGCACACACACACGCCACACCCTCTCTCTCTCTCTCTCTCTCTCCTCCGACTCTTTCTCTCCCCTCCCCCTCGCGACCAAACAGAGTCGGCCAACGTTTGGCTGGCGATCTTTCTTCTCTAACCACCTCATACCACGAAAATGGTCCCAAAATAACCCCCTCCACCTCCTCCTCTCATTCCACCCCGTTTCCCGTCCGGAAAACATAAGGACCGGCCACTGGAACTACGGCAAAATCAAATAGAATCGGTCATCGTTGCTGACGACGATTCCGGTCACTTTAGGCCTCGCCACCACCTAGAACAGGTAGCTCTCCTCTCCTTCATCCTTTCCCCTAGGTCGCTCAACGTCGTTGGTGGTCGTAGCCGCCGATTGGAGCCAGAGAAATTCTGGCCAAAACCCTCACGGGTTTGGCTTCGATTGACCCTGTTCCAGCCACCTTTTGGTCGGGGACCAAGACCAAAAATGACTCCCCTAGGTTCAATGGTTCTATGGGTATAGATATTGGCCAGCGATTTGGAGTTTTTCAATCGCCGTAAATTACTCAATACACCCGCCACTGCCGGAGGCAGGTGGCGGCGCTTAGGCCACCCTGTGGTGGCCCATTGAGCTCTAAAATGTTCCCCGCATCGTCCCGAGCGCGACGGTATGCTCGGATTAAGGATTGGATATCGTTTGACTATCGAACGGATATTGCGCCTATTACGCGATATCCGAGTTCGATATGTTCGGATCGTACCATCATTCCCATTTTCAAGTATGTCATTCCCCGTACCTCTAGGATCGTGTAGGAACTCGTGGATCGAGAATCAGAGTCCTCGATACTCCAAATCAATGATTTTAGGGTTAGGTAAACTAGTTACCTCGGATCGTGAGATCGAGAGTGATCCGACCGCTCTATCGAGACCAAACCTTCGAGACTTGCTTGGTAGACTTTGTTGGACCAATAGGGACTTTCGATCGAAAATCAGAAGTCGTGGTCCCTGCTGGCCCAGTTGACCCAAAAGGGAATTTTGATCGCACGATTGATCATGGATCTTTTGAGACCGTTTCACTTGTCGGAAAGTACTAGAATGGCCCTAGGAACTCGGTTTTTAAATTAAGGTCATGGTTAAGTACGTTTATTAATTAAATCAATATATTCTCTCGAATAGGTGCTCGGTCCCGAGTAGCCAACAGGAGGGACCCTCGCGATGTCAAGCTAACTTGGATCGTTAGTGAGTGGACATTTGTTTTTAAATGTGCATCGTTTTTCCAAATATCGGTATGCTTGCATAAATGTGATTTGAAATGGAAATGGACTATTTTGGGTTAATGTAGTTAGGGAATTTTATTAACGGGCTAGTCCCGGCTTATTATGGGATATGGGATTTTTGGAGATTTTATTCTATTATCTTTATTAGAACAGTATATGAATTCAAATTATGGAATTTGGGTTATCTTGGGATATTGAAGTTATAAAATTATTATGTCAGTTAGTCTTGATTTTTATAAGAATACAAACGGGATGTTTATTGAAACTTTTGATGTTTGATGATTGATATTACGAGTACTAAATGCTAATGACAAGGTATATGAATTTAGAATATGGAATACGGATATATATATTATTGGGGAAAAAGGGATTTTGGTGTGGTATGTATTGATAGTTGTGATTCTTATGTTACCATAATATGTACCTCCCTGTTTGGTTACTGGTTTTTTTTGTTACATTTGAAAGGATTGAGGATTCTTTGGTTCTATCGAAGGCCTTTACGAATAAGACTATTTCAGCCACATGAGTATTGAGGATTCTGCCATGCGTGTCTGGGGAGCAATAGTCCCCCGGTTTGATTGCTCATCCCTAGCCACATGAGTATAGAGGATTCTGCCATGTGGACTAGTAAAACGATCCCCATGTTGGATTGCTTTTCCCTTGGTACATGTTGTTGGTGTGTGTGTGTGTGTGTATATATATAATGGGTACAAGGGTGGGTGAAATTCAATGTGTGTGTGTTGATATTATATAAATGGGCTTGCTTGAGTTTAAGGATAATCATATAGTTTTGGTATTTGGAAATTGGGTTTTTACGAACTCTGTGGTTTTTAACAAAAGAACTACGTATGGCTTAATCCCTCAATGAGGGTACGTAGGCAACCTAGGGTAACCTAGGTGCAGTTGCAAAATAATCTGTTTGTGTTTGCTTTGAATTGTTTTGGGTGTGTCATTGAACCCTTGAGAAGAAAGGTCTTTTTGGTTTTCTATTATATTGTAATATATAAATGGGATTTATGGGAATAAGAAGGTTTTGAATTCAAGTACGGATAATAAAGGTTTTTAAACGCATGGTTTTCGGATATCGTTTTTAAAAAGGCGGGGTTAGTATGTTCCACTATAACTATGTTTAAACTTTCTTTTTGTCCACTCACCTTTCTGTTTTGTGCTCCCAGGCCATGACTCGAAGTGTTTGGCGAACTCAAGTCAAGGAATTCTCTCCAAACAATCAGACTTCATTGTAGGACTTTCGTTTTTGTTTCCTGTTGAATGTTTGTGACTTTGTAAACTAAATAAATTCTTAGATTGCTCTGATGTCACCCTTTTAGGGTTGAATTTGAGGATAGAGGCCATTCTGTAAATTGTGTGTACTATGTATTGTGCGTGCTTTGAAGTTTGGGAGCTTTAAACTATGAATTTTACATGTGATATAAATGGGAAATGTTCATTTTTCAGTGGAGACTCTGCCAAAATTTCAATAGAATTCTTGACCCCTTTCATCTAAAAAGGTGGGGAAAAGGGTGTAGTTAGTAAGTGGGCTCGGTATCGTATGGATGTCGGAAGGGCAACAGGGTTCAACGCGGATTCCAAGGGGGATTCAGGTCTGGTCTGTCGGCTAGCACCACTTCTCACTTGTTGTCTTCTCATTTTCTCATCCCCTTCATTCCTTGGTGAAGAGCTTTGGAAAGGTGCAACCTTATTGCATTTTTGGAGAATCTAAAAGGTGGAGAATCAACATCTAAGGGACCAATCCCTCTACGTGAACACAATTCTTGGTTTCAAGATTCGCTCCAAGGGTATGAACATTTCATCTCTCTCTTGAATATGTGTCTTAGAGAGTCAATGGTGCCTATTTTCGTAAAACTAACAAGATTGGGACCTAAGGAGACTTGCATGAATCTGTAGCTATTTTATGCTTTCGCTTTTATTTTGGTTACATATTAGATATGTCATGTCAGATGATTTATTCTCTCGTAGTTTGGTTGGATATTTCAAGAAATCTCTACACCACCCTTCCCAAAATATTCCCTTCAACTAACTTATCTAAAGCTCCTATGAATCAAGGATCTGTTTAGGACCAAAATGAACACAAAGTTATGAATAAGTGGTATTTTCAGAAGTAACATATGTGATACTTGTTGTCTCGGTTTACTACAAAAGGTGAACAGTTCAAGATTTTATATTCATTGTGCCACCTAGTAAATCCGATAAGTATTCACTAGGGTAGGTTCAAGTCCAAAAGACACCTCTTCTCTCAAACTTACACGTCATAATTTTCTTATACAAATGTGGGGTATTGATAGAGTTTGTATAGGAAAATCACCTTCACTTTGTCCCACATTGGAAAGAAGTATTTTCCTCAAATGGTTTATAAGCACTAACACACTTTAAACATTAAATGGAAGGTGGGCCTAGTGGAGTGGAAATTGAGCCTCGCCTCTAGATTGGGTTTGGAATATATACAGGGTTTAGGGTCACATCCGCATTGTATTTCACTAATCCAAACGTCTATTTTGTAGATATCCATTCAAAGATCATCTCTACAAAAATACTTGAATCTGATATCATTTGACCAATTAAATTATTGATATTTAAGTACGCTCTTGAAGCACCATGTTCATTGATTTTGTTAGTCTCAATTAGATGTCTTAATGATTTTCAATTTGCATGATTTTTGCAAGGATGATCTTTGAATGAGATGTGAAAAATAGATGTTTGGATCATGGAAATTTTTTTGTAAAGGACCTTAAAGGGTGTCCCTCAAATAAATTTGAGGGATCCCCAATAAAAGGGGACTATATATATATATAATTAAAAAGACTAGGGCTCTTGGGCACTGAAAATTCAATTAATATTTTTATTAATTGGAAATTCAATTTTGAATAATATCATTATTTAAAATTTAAATTCTTTTTAACAATTATGTTTGAAGAGGTATCAGACCTATATATATCAAAATTTGTTCAAAGCACAGATATAGAATTTTTGGAATCACATTATCACCGCTCCACAAAATAATCACTTTATGAGAGAGAAACATATCATTGTTCGCCAGAATCAAAGCCACTATGCTTTGGCTCGATTTGTGATAGTTTAATCTTGTGGGCAGTCTCCTATTGAATTACAAGCACAATGGGTAAAGGAGAAATACTATCTAAAAGACATTGCAACTCTGCAAGACTCTATCACCCAACCAAGTCGGCATTTTCTATTTATATCTCTTAATTCTACAATTGTATTGAATTTTGGTGTATTAAATTTGACTTGTTAATATATATAGAATTTATTTGTGTTATATATTATGTTATTTGGTACAACCTGTGACATCCCCGACCCAATTTAATTGAATTTATTCAATTTAAATAATTTTGGGGAAATTACAGTTTGCCTTGGGATTAAGGGTATTTTAGGCACTTTAAAAATTTCATAAGGATTTTGGAGAAATGGGTTGCGCCGTTGCGTCATTTCGTCGAAACGAGTTCGTGGATATGCGACACCGAATTAGTGTTGTAACGATCGGGAAGCGATAGAAGAGAAAAGAAATAAAAAATAAAAAACAGAATTTCTGATTTTTACTGTAGCGGCTACAGTACCGCTACAGTAAAAATCGATTTCTTCTTCTTCTCCCCGACGGCTCCTTCTTCTCCTTCATTTCTTCCTCTTCACTTTGATTTGCGATTTCTCCCTCCACAAGTGTCCGTTTTGGGTGATTCCAGTCCCAAAAGTTTCGTCTCTTCGTCCTCTACCTAGCCTACCCAAGTTCCCAGCTCGAAAGCCCACTGATTTTAAACTGGAGCGACTGAAAGTTCGGTGGTTCTCAAACTTTCCGGCGAGTTTTTCGGCGACTCCGGCAACCGTTTCGGTCGAGTGAGGTATGAAACTTCATCTACTCTTCCTGCTCTATCCATTTATGTAGGTATTGCAGATTGAATTTGAGGTTTTGTAGTTCGTTCATTATACCCATTTTTGGCCGGTTTTGGGTCTGAGATTTGGGCCACTTGCCGTCCGTTTGAGACGTTCCCGTAGTTGAATAAAATGCTTAGGAGGTTGAGTTCTAGCTACCCCAGGAAGGATAGCCCTTGGTTTGGAGTTTTTCCGGTCACCGGAATTACTATGCACACCCAATTCCGGCGAGTGTCGGGGCACTGTTGTGGTGGTGCATTGTGTCCTAAAATGTTCCCCATGTCGTCCTGAGCGTGTAGGTGTGCTCGGATTCAATTTTGGAGTTCGGATGACAGTCGAACGGATTTACGCCTATTGCGCGTTATCTGGGTTCGATATGTTCGGGCCGTTGGATCGGTCCCTTTTCCAAGTATGTTGTTCCCTGTATTTTTAGGATCGTGTAGAATTTGACGGATCGTGATTCGGAGCCCCAGATGCTTCGGATCAACGACTTGAAGTTTGAGTTAAACCTTAATCGTCCGATCGTGCGATCGTGAGCAATCCGACCGTCCGATCGTGACCAAACTTTCAGGACGTGTTAGTTAAACCGTAGTGAACCTATAGGA
Source organism: Prunus padus (assembly GCA_024362665.1). Lineage (NCBI taxonomy): Eukaryota > Viridiplantae > Streptophyta > Magnoliopsida > Rosales > Rosaceae > Prunus > Prunus padus. Next base: position 24,713,589 of record JANFAM010000014.1, on the reverse strand, counting down.
ACTTTCGGATCTAAGTTTGGAGGTCATGGGACCCACGTGCCCGGTTTGACCTATTAGGGTCGGTTTGACCAAGTTTGACCAGGGTTGACCGAGGGTCTCCCGAGGTCTGCTTGCAGTGTAGTTGACTTTGTTGGACTTCTAGGAATGTCCGGATCGATTTGGAGGTTGTGGGTTCCGCGGGCCCGGGTTGACCGAAAAGGGGTGTTTGACCGCCGGTTGACCGTGAGTCTTCCGGGGCGGTCCCACTGGTTTAAAGAGGTAGTTTGACCTTAGAATCTTTCGTAGGACGTACGTGCACGTTAAGTGGGGTTTTGTTAGGGTTTAAGTTTCGATTCTCGTTCGGTTCAGTCTTAATCCAATCTTCGCACTATCGCTTTAGGTACTCTGTTTGCAGTGACGCAGCAAGTGAGACCCTTTAGGGTTATGCAGCGTAGGACCAACGGTGAGTGGACTTTGTTTTCAAATGAGCATGATTTGAATGTTTTGCATGAACTGCATGAAATGAGATTTAATGGTTTTAAATCTTGAATTTATTAATAATTTAAAGTCTTGATTTGACTTTGATTGAAATGTATTAAAAGGAATTGCATTGAGGTAAATGCATGGTTTGGGTTGCCAGTTTATTATGGGGCCTGATGGCTATTTTATTATTATTTATACCTTTGGGTATTGAGCGGACGTGGTGAACGCCAGTGGTTTCGTATTAAAATTGGGACATTATATTTAAAAAGGGTTGTTATATTATATATAAATTATATAATTGAATATTTGGACGTTAACGTAGTCCGTTTGGTTACGTATTCGGTTTTGGCGTTTAAAACCTTTTGAAGTATATTTACCTATACTTTGATTATATATATGTATATTTTCATACATATATATATTGATTTTGAATAAATACTTTGGAATAATGGGAATTGATTATACGTATATTCATACATATTTATATACATAGATATGTATATGGGATCGGGCTTGAGTTTTTGTACTTTAAAGGATCTTTATGTTTTATGTATATATATATATATATATATATATATATATATATATATATACATATGTATATTTTGGATTATACGTTTGATTTAACGGTATATATTTACTGAACGAGTTCCTTATACTTAAATTATATATGTCTTTGGGTTGGAATGCCCGGCGTCGGGACGTGAGGTCCCTCATATAATTATATTGATATTTTGAATATGATTTCAAAGGATTATGACGTTTACTTGGTTATGAATTCGTTATGCGGTCGTTTGACCCTTATGATTATTTTGACTATATAAATATATGTTTGGGACGGTGATGTCCTTGTGTTGAGTATATATATGGGTTATATGCTTGATGGACTTATTTATGTCCAGGTGTTCGATGTTTGGGGTTGGGTACATTGGGATTGAATGTATATATATATTGTTATCGCGTGGCGATTTATGTGTGTGCGGGTAGCACCTTGAGATGTACCTCCCCCTGTTCTGATGATGATGATACGGTTACTTGGATATGGTTCGATCCGGTACATGCCTTAACGGGGTGTAGCTGTAGACCCTTAACGGGGTAGTCTGCGCGCATTGACTGGTTTCGGACGTATGGGTATTGAGGATTCTGCCATGCGGGTCGGGTAGCATAATCCATTACTATGGACGGCTTGTCCCTGGGCACGAGGCCATTGCGATGCCGTCCGATGTTGATTAAACTGCGGGCATGAGACCATCGTGAATGTTGTCGGTGTCCAGTTAAATGATCCCTGTTGGATTGTTTCCCTGGTACTTGATTGGTATTGAGATTATATTATACCTATACGCGTGTGTTAGTACCTTCATATTCTTATTTCTTTTGGTGAGGATCTCTCCTTACTTATCGTGCTTGCGAGCACGTGATTGGGAGTTGGGGAAGATGGGGAAACTTTACACTTACTTTGACTTCAGTATTTGATTGGATTTCAGTACTGGTTATGTTTTACTTGTTGGATTGTAAATCCGGATTTGATATATTTATATATATTTATATAAATGCTTTGAAGTACAATTAATGTCTATATTCTTTGTCGAGTTGGGTTTTCTTGACATATACGAATTATTCGGCATTTAAAGGTTTGTTTTACTTTATGAGAATTTTATTCCATCTTTATGCTTTACTTTAACAAAGGCCGTTTGTTTATGTTTTATAAACCTGCTTGGGTTGATTTGAGAGGTTATGCCTCGGGAAAAGAAAAAGGGTGTTTTATTCGGAAAAAGGTTTTGAGCTGGATTGCTCTCATGTAATTTGAGATAATATGATTTCTAAATTAATCACGTATATAAAGGATTTCATATGCATGGTTTGCATAGTTTTAAAAGGTGGGGTTAGTATATTGTTTTAAGTATGCAAAACTTTGTTTTTGTCCACTCACACTCTTTCTGTTTTTGCGCCCCCAGACTGTAGTTGCGTCGACACTGTTCGGCCGTGCGCTCCTCTTCTCGAGCTTTGGTGAAGGGTAGGATCTGTTGTCCTTGAACCCTAAACTCATATTCTGTTTATTCTTTTCTGCTGCTGAATTCCTAAACTCTTAGATTGCTCTGTATTGCTGTAAGGGTTAATTTGTTGGCAGGAGGCCTGGGTAGTTTATACGTAGCATGCTGGTGCTTGGGCTTTGTTTACATTGCTTGTTTGAGCAGGTTTTAACTTTGGGGATTGTTCACTTGGTAGGGGAGACTCTGTCCGATTTTTCGGCGAAGTCTCGGCCCAAAGTTTTGTTGTTTGTCGGGAAGAGGGTAATGGCTCAGTTTATGGGCCCGGCATGGGTTGGTGTTGGGCCCATCAACGAGGTCCGGCCCGGGTTCCGGGTGGAATTTGAGTCGGGTCTTGTCACAACCTCTTATTGTTCTCTAACATTTACAGCTTCCACATGCCAAGTCTAAGCTTCAAGGTGCCAACAAAGAGAAACTAGAGTGCTTATCAAGTACTTCAAGCTAGCTGATCTATCTGCTTTCATCATAAGAAGAGGCTAGGTGGCACGGTTTGGCTTGCACACATTTTCTAGCGGCTCTTAAAGCCATGTCCAACTTAGAATAGTGATCCTTTTAATAGATAACAATTTAGATGACAAACCAATAGTTATCCAACATGTCTTCGCCTTGGTTATCGTGTATGTTTTGTAGAGGTGTGTGAGATGATGGAGGTATAAGATGTTAGAGATGTTTGGGACCCTATAATCTACTTCATATTTGTATGGAATCTTAGAATTCTTAAACTAGTAGGAAAGAATTTTATTGGCTAACAATTTAGTCCAACTAATCAAATGAAGATCAAAGAAAGAAATGTATGGGATACAATCTTTGCTTAAATCAAGATCATATCTAATTCAATCAAGGCAATCATGGATAGAATACGGCCAAATCTTCAAGACAAATCTATAAAGGATGAAAGAAGCACCAAACACATCATACCCAAACTTTCAACACAATATGTCCAGTACATTTATTTCATATTGTTCTTTGTGGTAGCTCCTCCGCCACATCAACTGCGGTCATTCCTTACCTTCTTCTCTTCTTTCTTGTTTCCTTTCTTTATTTGCTTCTCCGATGATGGCTCAGACTTCTTTTACCTCCTCCTCTATTGAATGTTCTCCTCCATCATATCTGTAGTGCACTAATGTCCTTCATCTCACTCTCCTTTGGCCTCCTAGCATCTCCATTTGCTCATAACCTCCTCCCTCCTCCAAATGTCAAACTCAAAAGTCATCTCCTTTTAATTTGTTTGTTTGGTTAAGATCTTGCTTGTTGCCATTTTCTATGTATTGTCATATCTCAATCTATATTTGTAGGATGTAAAGATCGAGGGTCAATGTTGATCCCATGTTGGATCACTTGAGAGCATTTTTATTTTCATTCACTTTTCGAGGGCTTCCCTCTCCCGATGGTCAAGCCACTTCGTTTCCTCGACTCAACCATGACTTTCTAGGCATTTTAGTAAAGAGGTCAAGGACAACCTCACTCAAGAAAGCTTTCCTAAAACAAAGAAATTCTACCACAAGACACATCTTAGGGTTGGTAATTCCATTAACGTGATGCCTCAAAAAGTTCTTACCGTTGAAAAAGTAAATTAGTCCGGTACGCTCACTACACAAGAAAATCAACAAGTTAAGTAAGGGTCTGGTGATTGTCCTTTCCTGCTTTACCTTCAATTTAGGAGTCGTTACAGGCATCCAGGATCGGTCCCACTATGCTAAGGCTTGTTTCCCAGAAAAGGTTCATTGATTTGAAATTTCATAGGTCATCTTCATAACAACAGTCAGTAGAAAAGTGAAGGAGTGGCCTTAGTCTATCTCATAGGCCGAGAGCAAGAAAAGCCGAGGATAATCTCGCTCAAAAAAGCAACAGGAAATATCCACAAGAGGATATTGAACTCGCAACACCTAATGGAATGCGCCCCTGCCAAGGGTGGGCGGAAAACTACCTTAATACAATATATTCTATATTTTCTTGGGAATACTACTTATAACAATGGCACAATGGTTCCTAAAATAAAGTACGAAAGCCCGTTATAGTAGTCGGTATCTCCAGGGAGTCCAAGGCGTGTCAGATTACTGCATCTCGTTCTAGCATAAGCTTTCCAAAGTAGAGCATAAAACTCACTTGTTAATTACCAAGTCAAAGGTCAATGGGAAAATGAGAGTTGAGTTTATTGGCTAACTTATAGACCTAAGAACAATAGATACATACTTGATGAAGTGAGTTGCTAGATAAAGACTTCCAAGCTCTCGGGTAAAGACTTCGGCGCATACAAAATGATAGATAAGAATGCATATCAATAGTTCGATGGGAATCAGGGGTTGGTGGATTGCTCATGCATCCCTTAAAGTTTGCTTTACTTGGTCGAAAAGATCGAAGTGTCAAGTCCGCTCTTGACAAGCAGTCCCTTAGAAAGGATCCGGTAATAGCACTTCCGCTGGTAGCTATCATATATATATAAGCTATCCGCAGAATCTTAGACTAATGTTTCCCTCCATCGATCCCCCATCAAGCCTTAGATATTTGCCTCTCGTATGGGTTTTGGTCTTGTTTTCGAGGCGGGATTTATGTCACTCCTCCCTCACGATTTCTTTCTTATACAAACAATGCAACATGAGTACATGATGCTAATGGGGTCTAGCCTAGTTGAAAAGGGTCTCGGCTGCATATCAGTGGTCTCATGTTTGAACTCTCATGACACCTTAGCAGTGTGTGTGAGAAAACCTCATTTCCCTTCCTAACTTTGGCCAAAAATTAAATAAATAAACAACAATTCATCTATGTAGTTAGAGGGGTTTTTTTTTGTTATTTTGGAGTAATTTTTATATGTTTAGATAAAGTATGTGGTACAGGTGTCTTAATCCGTCTGGCTTGGGATATGTGGAAATATTCTATAATACACATAGGACATAAAAATAAAATATTTCTATATATCTCATAATATATTGACTCGTAGGTGTACCCAGAACATGTTTTGGGGTTTGGTTTAGGTTTTTACTTGTTTTGGTTGAGGCCCGGCTTCTAGCGGGATGCTCTTTTCGACATGTACTGTGAAAAAAACAAAATAATAAATATAAAAAAAAGCAGTAGACTCTTTTAATGTCTTTAAAACTCATCAACGTTTGAGATTTTATGTGCGCAATCCTACGGCCCTTAGATCAGCAGGGACCCACAAATGCAATATCTCTAACCTTATCCTTCTTGCAGCCCACTCTGTTCTCTGCTCTTCTTCATGGCCCTTCAAATCCGTCTTTTTTTGAAGGAAATAATAATACCAGAATCCCCATGCCAAGTTCTTGCTCTTTCTGAACACCCAGGCTTCCATTTCCAAGAGCACTAGCAGAACCGAAGCCCATGGCTGCAATTGCAGGGCTATCTTCATGGTCATCCAAGCCCTCTCCAATTTATCCCTCGCAACACAAAGCATCATGTAGTAAGGTACCATTAAATAGAACGACTGCAGATTATACTTTTTTTTTTTTTCTGTTTTCAGTATTTTTTTATCAGGTATTTTCCAGTCATTAAAAGCATTTGCAGTTCTTCGTTTGTTTTTCTAATGTGCTGAAATGGTGGTATGAACTTGAATTTTGATGCTTCCTTTATGCCTTTATCACTGAAAGAAGAACCAAAAAAAGAACAAGAGTATTCTATTTGTGTTTCAATACATAGAAATTGCAGCTTGTTTCAATGGCATTTGAGTCATGCAATTGCTCACCTCTTGCTTGCATTTTTTTAAAAAATCCTGCAGATTAGTATTAAGCCTTGGACTTTCTCTATCACCAACAGTCTGAAAGAAATAACAAAAACCCACTACCCAATCTCCACAACAAACCAAAACCACAAGTTTTTTTCTCCCTCCAAACACTTAAATGCAACCTTGAGGAGCCGAAGAGGCTTTGGCCCTTCCCCAAAGAAAAAGAAAAAGACCAAGAAGAACACAAACCAAAACAAAGACAGTGATGAAGATGACGATGAGGACGAGGAAGAGAAAGAGGACGAGCGAGAGGAAGGCGTAATACCGGAGATCGTGACGAACAGGATGATTGGAAGGATGGGGCTCACAGTTGGGGTGCCATTGTTTCTGGGGCTCTTGTTCTTCCCGTTCTTTTACTACTTGAAAGTTGGCCTGAAAATAGATGTGCCCACTTGGGTGCCCTTCATTGTGTCCTTTGTGTTCTTTGGGACGGCCCTTTTGGGGTCAGCTATGGGATTGTGTCCTCCAGTTGGGATCCTTTGAGGGAAGGCTCCGTCTTGGGTTGGAATGAGGCTCAGAAGAATTGGCCTGTGTTTTGGCAGTCCCTTCGCGGTGGATCTAAAAAGGACTAATTAACAACTTACACTCTACTCTCTCAACCATTTGTCCTCCTATACCTGTACTAGTAAATTTTGGACCTTTTTTAATTTAGTTTTAGTTTTTTTTTTCTTTTGCTCTTGCTTCACAAATTTATTATTTTTATTTTTTCACACAAATAACACCTCTTGCTTCGGCAAGTGAGACTGAAAACTAATCAAATGATGAGATTATGTTATATATGCTTTCCAAGTGCACTTCCATCAACAAAGACAGGACCCCTTCACAAGTTTGAAAATGGAATCCACGCAAAAACCTAGATACCACCACTATTTTGGAACTTCAATTTGACAAGTCTTTGAAGCCCTGGGGAACATTGAAATCTCCTGGCATAACTCCATCTCGTGCTTTACAAGGAAATCACGAGTATAAATTATCACGTTATTCAAGACTTCACCATGCTTCAACAAGTAGTTTGCCGCTTCCCTCTAATCCCCGTATGCAAATGGTGTCGAGGCATGAATCATGATGAAAAGCAAATAGGTACCCACATTGGTGGACACCATACATGGGGTACATGGAGTAGGAAGGCTTTCCCGTAGTGATCCAACTATAATCAAATGTTCAAGTACATTTACAGGGCAACAAGAAATGAGTTTCTTTCTCCATTGAGTCAATATCAGTATGAAAGATTGTAAGATGGAGAACCTTGAGACTTGGGAAACAATCTGAGGTGGGAGTGATGGTAATAACTGATACCAGCCTCAGCTTCAAAACCACCAATGTTTTTCACTTGTAAAGGCTTCTTGGAAACTCATAGAGCCAGTCTTCCCAATCCATCCTGGAGTCCTCACAAAGATAACACGGAACAGAAAATTCCAGTTGAACAACATTACGTGATAATCGAACATGATCCACAAATTCCCCAAAGCTATCTCGGTAAAAACTGTATCGATAATCGAAATCCCATAGAGTTATAGTAGGAACTTTAGTCCACACATTCTTCCACTTTACAGCCACGTCTGTTTCAAGGAAGGAAAGAATGTGGTAAAGAATTTCATCTGGCAATCCACTGATCCTACCCTCAGTGCATGCTTCAAATCCTTTGAATGCGAACCCATATACGAATTTCCAACACTTTCTGTTAAAACCCCCGAAGAAAAACATTTAACTTCTAAGAGAGTTTCCTAGGGAGAAAAAATAAAGTTTTTCTGATTCAACAGCACAAACTATAAGTTTTGGCCCTATGTTCTCTTTTTTTTTAGTTTTCTGGATTTTCTTGATATCCAAACAGAAGACATAAGGAATTAACAAAGAAAATATTTTGGAAAGAGTAACAATACCTGACGACGTCGTTAAGATATGGGCTTAGGTAATCCAACAACGTAGGTTCAAGATATGGGCTTAGATAATCTAAGCAGGTGCCCGTTTTAGAGCGTCCAAAGTCATAAGATTGACTACAAAGTACAGGGAGAACTCAAGTGAAGAGTCATGGCTAAATCCTAACACTTGAAAATTTGAAGCTCCTCATCATCCTACCTAATCTTAGCTTTTGATGATCCAAGCATCTTGGAGAGGGATTCATCCACATAATCGTACATGTCTCTTCTTTTAACACGGGGGCAAGGCAAGAAATGTTGTTTGTTTTTAAAAATAAAATAAAAATATATAAAATCAGAAATTCAAAAATAAATCAATGGCAATCAAACATTGGAAATAGGAAAAGACTTGGGATTGCGATAGAGAGATCTACTTTGGGGAGGATCGCTGAATGGCTTTATAATCACTTTTCCAAGTACAACTGTTATTAACTTGAAAACAGAACATTCCTAACGTTAAAAGTGGTCTAAATCCACCACCACCACCACCATGCCTCGTATGTTTCATTTACTTTTCTACTTATTTTGTCTTTCTTTTTCGTATGTTTCATTTACTTTTCTACTTATTTTGTCTTTCTTTTTCTTTTCTGTTTTTATATTTTTTGAGACATAGAGAGAGAGACGCAGAGTTTTTTGAAAATTTCATTAAACAAAGAAGACTCGAAGAAAAATGTTTGACTATTACCAAAGAAAAAAAATGTTTGACTCTTTTCTTTTGTGATTTTGGTAATTAAATTGCATGCATTCATACACAAGGAAAATACTTTCATGTTTACCATGTAAGTAGAAGCTCTTATATTCTTGCCGATAACAATGTGACATGTGTGCATAAGTTTTTTTTTTTTGTGTATTTTTTATGAATTATTTTTGCATATGTATCAAATTGTAATTTACAGAAGAATGAATATCTCCTTAGAGCAACTCCATTGGTTGCAACCCAGGCAGGGGGGAGGCGGGACCCACGGGCCCGAGCCCAAAACGAAGTTCCGGTAGGGGGAGCCTGTGCAAGGAGCGGGCCCCACGCTCACCGGGCAAGCCCGTGGGGGGCAGCCCAACCGAACCCGGGGGGCACGTGGCGTGTGATGGCTACGATCAAATTTTTTAAAATCCAACGGCTACTGTGATTTTGGGCCAAAAAACATCTTTAAAAAATTCAAAAAAATAAGAAAAAAATACTAAAAAATTATGCAATCTTTTTCTATAAATACCAACCAATATCCTTCACTTTCAACACCAAATACTCATATATTTTTTTCTCCTTCTAATATTTATCACTTTCTACACAACATTTTTTCACTTTCAAGAGTCATTTTTATTTCCCATCTTATGGCATCCTCCGTTGAAGCCGGAGTTCCATGCTCAACCATTGAAGATGTTTTGTTGTGTGAGTCTTGGGTCCATGTTAGTCATTGTCCGATCACGTGCAATGAGATGAAGTTATCTCATATGTGGAAAAAAATTCATGCCGAATTTTTGAAAGATCCGAGTCGATTAAATGCGGAAATGGCATTGGCTAGTAGGTGGAAGCTTTTGAATAAAGAGTTGGGCAAATGGAGAGATGCGTTGGCAAAAGCGATGGACAACCATCGAAGCGGCCAAAATCTTAGCGATGAGGTATATTATTTGTAATTTCCGTTTTATGAAATTTATCTGAAATTTGAAATTCATATGAATTTTTTGAAATTTGGAATTGAGATGAAATTTTTTTGAAATTTGGAATTGAGATGAAATTTATCTGAAATTTGAAATTCAGATGAAATTTATATGAAATTTGAAATTCATATGAAATTTATCTGAAATTTGAAATTCATATGAAATTTTTTTGAAATTTGGAATTCATATGAAATTTATCTGAAATTTGAAACCGAAAATCTTATCCACAAATTTTATCCGATTATGAGATATGAATTTTTTAATAAATATCGACTTAATGCACGAACCCAAAATCTTATCCAAATTAATTGTTTAGGTTACAAAAAAAACTTAAAAATGAATAGTAGTTGCCATTTGCCATAGCAATGGTGGAAATGCACTTTACTATTTGCAGAGCCTACTATTCACGTGAATAGTATGCTAAAATATGAATATGGGTTTGAATGCTTTAGGTTAAGTTGTATTCTTCTCCATAAGGAGGTATATATAGGAATTTACATGTGGGCTTTACAAGGAAATAGAAATAGTAATCAATTAGGATAGTATCTCCTAATTATACAATGATTTGTTAACTATATAAAATAAGGAAAGTAAATCCCTTTAATTAATCAAGGAAATAAATCTCCTTGATTAATTAGAGACACACTTTAACACTCCTCCTCAAGTTGGTGCATATATGTCACCAATGCCCAACTTGGTAAGTGAGTCATAAATACTCTTCCACAAACATTTTGTTAAGATATACGCTTGATCTTCTCGATTTTACAAACGATGCACGGATGATCTTTTTCTCAATTTTTCCTTGATGAAATGTCTATCCACTTCAACATGTTTGGTTCGATCATGTTGAACTGGATTATGAGCAATATCAATAAATGACTTGTTGTCACAATGCAACTCCATCGGCTTTAGGTTTGAAGCCCAATTGCCAAAGAGTTTTCGATCCACAATAATTCACAAAACCCCTTGAGCCATTCCTCTATACTGTCGCGCACTAGACCGAGAAACCACAGTTCTTCCTTTCTCGGGAAGTTGATATGCAAGCTCTGTGCTCTCTGAAATCAAATCATCATGGGGTATTTCATTAGTGTTATCGGTTTGCCAGAAAGATGTTACCTCGAATGACTTCCTCAACAGTGATTGGTGTGTCTGAGTCGGCGGGCAAAATCTCATGAAACGGTTCAATTTTCTCCTCTGATTTTGACGTGGAGACAACAAAACATTTTCTTACGACCGGGTCGTTTGAAGCGGAGTTCTCCATGTTTGAAGAACTAAGGGGCGACGGCGTTTTGAAAGCGTTCTCACGTGCGACGCTTTCCACTGGCGATGGTCGTTTTGAAGTAGAGTTGTTTCCTGGGGAAAAATCAAGAATTTGGGAGTATTTGATTCTTGATTCTCCTCCCCGTGCTTACGAAAAATATACGTCGTGTTCTCACGAACACAACATCCATGGAGGTATAAACCTTCCGACTAGGAGGATGATAACACCAGATCCTTCACGATGAGGTGCATAACCAATGAAAACACACTTTTGGCTCGAGGGTCCAATTTGCTTCGTTGGTGATCATGTAAGTGGACAAATACAACACAACCGAAAATTCGGGGTTCTAGGTTTGGGGTTTGAGGTGTTTGGATATGTTGGTGAAGTGTTTGAAGTGGTGTTTGGAAATTTAGAATCTTGGAGGGAATCCGATTGATGATGTATGCCGCAGACGACGACTTCTCCCAAAAAGATCGAGGCATATTGGCACCAAAGAGAGAGGCACGAACTACTTCCAATAAATGTCTGTTTCTTCCTTTCAAGAACTCCATTTTGTTGGGGAGTGTAGGGGCATGAGCGTTGATGTATGATGCCATGATCTTGTAAGAATTTGTTAAGATCATGGTTGAGAAATTCTCCGCCATTGTCGAATCTAGAACTTGGATTCTGGCTCTAAACTTGTGTGTCCACCATTTTATGGAACTGTTGAAATCTTAAACCGACTTCCCCTTTAGTTTTGAGAAGTGGAAACTCAAGTCATGCGTGTGCAATCATCTATAAACGTGACGAACCATCGAGCTCGGCCGGAGTGGTAACTTGAGCGAGTGTCCCCAAACATCGAATGAATAAGAGAAAACGGAACCAAACTCTTATTTGAACTTAATGGGAGCAGACACGATGGCTTTAGCCAATTCACACGTATCACACTTTGGAAGTGAAACATCAAGACTGAAAATAATGATGGAAACAACTTCTTAAGATAACCGAATGAGGCATGCCCAAGACGTTTATGCCATAACCAAATTTTGTCTCTCTCCCCTCGAACGAGCTCCGCTTGTTGTGAAAGCTTGACCAACCTTGGTCTCACTATCCGGCGCCACCCAAGTAGTAGAGTTTGCCCCGCCGAGTACCACAACCAATCGTCTTTCCCGTGAGGATGTCCTTGAAAAACACAATGATTCGGCCAAAAAGTTACAATACAATTCAAAGCCGTAGTAATTTGGGCAACAGATAAGAGATTATGGTGTAAAGACAGAACAATCAACAGAATCCAATTTGAGAGAGTCGAGAGAGAGAGTGAGCCCTCCCCAATCACGGGGAGGTACCATTAGCATTAGACACCACCGATTGAGGAGATGGTGTATGAGTGGTAATTTGTCCCGGATCAAAGGTCATATGATCGGTGGCTCGGTGTCAATGATCCATGTGTGCTTTTTTGAGGACGTATGAAAAACAGTGAGCCTTTGGTGGTGACGATGGAAGCACGAGTCAGGATGGCGGTCACAGGATGGAACGCATGCTTCGTGAGTCTTCAAGGCGGGAGAGAATCGTAGGGGTCTTGACATCGCAGCGAAGTAAAAGTTGATTTAAGAATTTGAGGAATTTGATTTGAGGACTTTGATGTAAGGATTTGATAAGAGGATTTGATTTGAGATATGTAAGATTTGTATTTGAGGAATTTGAATTTGATAAGAAATTTGATTGGAGAGGTATGTGTATAAGATTTGACGGTATGTGTTTAGGGATTTTGATAAGATGATTTGAGGAATTTAGATTTGAGGGATTTGGATTTGAGGAATTTAAATATGATAAATTTGATTTAGGGATTTGAGATTTGAATATGAGAAATTTGATATGAGAATGTAGAGACAACCGAGGATCGATTGCTCTGATACCATGCTAAAATACGAATATGGGTTTGAATGCTTTAGGTTAAGTTGTATTCTTCTCCATAAGGAGGTATATATAGGAATTTACATGTGGGCTTTACAAGGAAATAGAAATAGTAATCAATTAGGATAGTATCTCCTAATTATACAATGATTTGTTAACTATATAAAATAAGGAAAGTAAATCCCTTAATTAATCAAGGAAATAAATCTCCTTGATTAATTAGGAGACACACTTTAACATAGTAGCCCCCTAGCTCCCCCTCCCCCCCTGCCATGGCAACCCCCTAACGGGTGGAGTTGCTCTTACATATAACGAGGCAAGTAGTATCCCATAAACAATACAACAAGAAAGACATCACCAACAAATGGAATATTATTGTCTGTGACCTGACCAGAGGAAGGACCATCAATCATATGATGTCCCAAACTGAAACTAAAATGGAATTTTGTGTGCAAATTGCGCGCTCTCCCTGTCTTTTACTCAATTTGTATAAGAGAGAATAGACAAAGAGATGTGAGAAAAATAACAAAGTGGTAATTAAAGTTTGAGATTTTAATTTGAATTTGGCTGCGAAGCCAAGCCAAATGACACAGTGGAAATGAGGGCAGGCAGAAGAATGGGACCTTGACTATGCTTTTCTTTCTCAACAAGATCTTTGGGGGCAACCAGCTCAGCTCTTTATTAACTAAAAAGCTTTACTCTCTAAATCATGACACGTGGGCACGCAATGCAATACAAAACCCAGTTGGAGAATTTGTATATATATATCATATGAGAGAGAGAGAGAGAGAGAGAGAGAGAGAGAGAGAGAGAGATGAGAAATGGGGTTTGGTTTAGTTTGTTGTCCCTCTGCTGCAAGCATTCTTTGCTTAAAGAGAGGTTAGCCCCAGGAATAAAGCAAGGACAAGAGCAGAGAAAGAGTAGTTGGCTAAAGTTAAAGCGCATGGCTTGCCCATATTGCCAAAGCACCAACATACAAACAATTACTAAAATAGCAAATTATTATTAAATATGAAACCAAACCAAATGCTGACAACCGACAACAGCCAGTAATCTCTCTCTTCTCTCTGCCCAAGACACCCTCTCAACCGATTAGTCACCGGTCCTAGCCGGTTTGCAGTGTTCAACTGTCTCCTAGCCGTACTATTTTCCCTCTGACTCAAAACCCAGCATCAAATTTGCATAATGGGTTTTGGTCCTTTGAGACCATTGAGACCTTTAGGAAGGACCTTTGGGACCTTTGAGAAGGACCTTGGGGACTTTTGGGTTTCGGGAGCTAATTTTAACTCAAGGTGTATACTTATTATCTTCTCAATATTTGACACGTATTCATAAACATAACTATAATTACATAAATTAAAGCAAAAAATTAAACATAATTGTATCTATAAACACGTATAAAATATTAAAAATGATAATTAACATATACCTTGGGCTAAAGTAGGTAGGAAAAATATTTTCTATTCGGACTGCGCGAAATAAATAAAGAAACAAAACCAGTCAGAGTCTGTGAGGAAGGACACGCTCAGGTAAGATATAGAAGAAGACAAAAGCATATCAGAAGAATTCAGAAACAAAATGGGTCTTGGTTTTGGTTGACACATTATTATAAGAATCTTTTTGTGGCTTGTTTGACAAGATTGAAGATCTTCCTACATTCCAATTTGGATTTTTAATAGTGAAGACGATTCCCTCACCAGCGGCGAATCCAAGTACCCGTCACTCGTGCGTTTTGATTGGACATACACACCATACAATTTTCTACTTTGCTTGGGTCATTTCATTACATCTCATGTCATAATTTCTGCCTTCTGCCTAACAAAATTCATATCCAAAGTTTAGGGAGCAACATGCGTATATTATGGACTTGTTCTTGTTTCATTCGTGATCATGTTTTTGCCGTATAATTAGATTAATGAAGTTCATGGAAATTCAATAGAGAGAATATGAACTAAACAAGATAAATTTTAGGTGTTGTTAAATGAACCTTAAAATTAATTGAGTATACCCTATGATCTTAGTACACCCTAATAATTAAATCAAAATGTAAAATTAACTAAGTACACAATATTTAACTACTAAAAATACCTCTGATACACCCTAATACTAAATACACTATATTTTACACAACACCCTAATACTAAGTACACCCTCTACAATTTAATTGTTAAAGACAAAATCCCAAACATGGGAATCCATTTCTATTATGGAGGTCCTGGTTTTCAGCAGCATGTCCCTAGTTTTGAAACGAAGAGCAAGCTAATTAGAATCAGCATAATAATTTAGTTCATTGAGAGGTGTTGTAGCTCATCTGGGCATCCTTTTTCTCATATATCAATTTGGAGGGGTTTTGTTTATAAGTTCTTGCAATTAATATCTATGCTTTTTTGCTGACTTATTCTCTCTCCCTCACCAAAATGAAATAATATTTAAGTTGCTTTCACGTTGTTTGATGAATAACCATGGCTTTTGGGCAGCTTCAATCTTTTCTCCTCTCAAAGCTTCTTCTTCATTGATGTTAGGAACTATAGGAGTGATAGAAAAAAAAAAAAAAATTAGAAGAGCTTACTTATAAAAAAATTTAGAAAATTTACGAACTTGGCTTTTAGATTACAATCCGAATATTCGAGATGAAATTAGAAGAGCTTACTTACAAAATGCGTAATCGAATGGAAGACCAATGGATAAATGACTGCTTGGTAGTATATCTTGAAAAAGACATATTTAATAGTATTAATAATGAGCTTATTATGCAACGTGTTCAGAATATGAAAAGTCATTGAGGACAATTGTAAATTTACTTATTAGACAATGCTATTAATATTCTTAGTTTGAAATATTTTTTGTTTGGCTATATATCCGTTGGATTTTTTTTAAAACCCCCATATGAACGAAAGTCTAGATCTACCACTGCTTCCTACCTGACCTCATGGAAGCCCTGACTTTCAGCCAGTCAAAGTCCTAAATTGACTATCTAAAATCACATGTCAACAACTCTCATTTATACTTTGTTCCTTAAGTCTTTCTAGTTCAGGGATTATTGGTGATTTGGGCATTAACAATTTGCAAAAAGATTCTATGCATGGTCAATTAGGATGATTTGCCATTAATTTCCTTTTACGTTTTTAATTATTTTCTAACATGATATGATATTGATATTAATTGTATTAGTACTATTATTTGTATCATATTTATTGACTACATTATTGACAATTTTTTTAATACAAGTGGGTCCCATATACACTAATAAATGTGGTACAAATAGTATTATTGTAATTGTATTGGTGTTTGGGACTAATTGATTGCATACTCCACTTATTTTAATCTTTCTAGAGATTTGTAATGTCACTTTTAGGGGGTGTATTCAATTAAGATTTTAAAGTAGTTAGAACTTTATGGATTTTATTTTACTTTCATAAACTCGAAATATATTTTGATTGAATTTCATAAGAATTTTGATGAAATTTGTTGAAATCTTGCCATAGAGTTTGATAGATTTGATTAAACTTCTATAAGTTCGAAATAGTGGCGAGCCATCATGTTTGATATTAGCAATGATAGTAGAGATGGTGGTGGTGGAGTTGGTAAATGCGCATTAATAGTGGTGGGGAGAATGGTGGTAATGACCGTGTCAAGTAGTGGCGCCGGTGATGGTGGTGGCCGTGGCCGTGGCAGGAGTGGTGGTAGCGGTGATTCAAAAAAATTGGAGTCCTTATTGTTTGTTAGGTATAGAAAATAACTTTACATAACCACGAAATTCATAATTGCTTAATTGGAAGACAGATTTCTTGACGCACAATCTATTCAATGTCATTCATTCTTTTAGACTGTTGCAATACTAATAGTAGCAAAAATAAAATTAACTCAAGCTTACTTGACCTGATTTTTGATATTGGACAAATTTTAAGTAAGCATGCATCATGTGATTAAAAAAACAACACAAATTACACGTCATTATGCAATTTAATTCTTTACATTTTTAACCTACTTTCGTGGCTAAAACCTAAAACAGAAGAAAATGTGATATGAAAAACCTCAGTCCATGGCATTTGACCATACCAAATTAGTATAAGGCTATGAGCATCAATGACCCCAAAATTATCCTCTCATAAAAATATTCACCTACCTCAAACATAAATACATAAAATAAAATAAAACCTTGATTAGATGGATCCTTGAGTTCTGATTTGTCAATTAGATGGATTTTTGTTTCAATAAAAAACAATTGAATTTATTGGCCTTTTCCTAAGAAAAAAAAATTCTGCTTTAGCCTTTTCCTAAATAATTTTACTTTTTTTTGACTAAAACATAATCTATATATATTAAGGCAGAAAGCCTTAAAAGTGAAATTTTCAAAATCCCCATAATTGCCCTTGGTTAATAAAATACTAAAACAGGAGACCCTTTGTTAAATATGGATAAAATAGTACATTCATGATTTATTAAAATTAAAATTAAAATTACAAAAAAAAAAAAAAAAGAATATATATCGCAGCTTATCCATAAAAATCAGGAGAAGTTATTCATACTAAAAATAACCCGATTGGCACACGCGTGAGCGGGTGCCAAGGGGCTAGTAAATACTAAAACAAATAAATCTTCCCAGCATCACGCTCTCACACCTTCACCCAATCAAAGACCGCCACGTGTCATGCTCCCCACACATATTAGAGTCCTAGAGACCTCTTCCCTTTACATCACCTAGACATGTGGACCCTTGCGTCCTCAGTCCAAATGACCAAATGCCTCCGTTACATATAATGGAGAAAACTGACGCCGTTAACATCTTCCTCTATATAAATACAGGATCCCAATTTGTTCCCATTCTCTCTCGTCTGTAATTTTCCGATTTTAGGATGGTCGTAACGTGAAACCCGGAGCTGTAGTATCCGAAACATTCCCTTTTCGGTAAATTTCGAATATATCGCCTGCATTTCGTCTCCCGGCCAAGAATATCGATCCGAAGATTGTTGTTTCTAAATTGAGAGAAAATTTGGTGATCTGGGTTGACTTCACACTGCCAAAATTGAAGCGATTTTGATTTTTGCAAGATTTCGTGTTCACTCGGTTTGGAGCTACGCAAAGTTGAGTGAAGGGGGTCGAGTTTCATTTTTCACATTTATTGCTTCCCAGATTGAAATGTTTGGTTCTTCCAATGCCGGGTTTTCAAGATGAGGTGTTGATCTAGGTGAGAGATGCAATTTCTTTACTGTTCTTTCTTAATTTTCTCAGCAACCAAACAGAGCAGAGCATGACTTTGCTCTTTATCTATCTCCCATTAATTGTGTTTTTTTCCTCCTCTTTTGTCCCTAGACTTTTTTGAAATGGGTTTGGTTTGGTTTTCATTTTGCATCAATAATATGTGAGATTGAGGAATTTGAATGCTGTGTTTTCTCATAGTTTTTTGTTTTGTTTTTGGGTCCATTGATACAGTTGGAAAACAGAGTGGCCTATATTGAATGAAGGCATTGAAGCAGAGCAGTTGAAAGAGAGAGAGTTTGAGAATAGTAGTGGCAGCTAAGCTAGCGACTAGGAAGGAAGAGAGAGAGAGAGAGAGAGAAGCAGCTTAAAGCGACAAGAGCAGGAAAAAAAAAAGCAGAGTTGGGGGTTTGCTTGGGTAAGTCGTTTTCGAATAATAATGATACAAATTTCAATTTAATATTTGATATAATCTGATTCTTTTTAAGTTGTTTTCTTTGTCCCTTTGTCCTTTCAACCACCGCTTTCATACCCCAACACAGCACTCCCTTCCCCACAAAAACAAAAACAAAAATATTTTTTTGTTGAAAAAAATAAAAGATTAAAAGAAAAAAGAGAAAGAAACAGAGTGCCACTTTCTCTCTCTCTCTCTCTCTCTCTCCCTCTCTCTGTCTAAATTGCTTTTGGATTTTGTTTTGTTGAGTAATTGTTTTTGGAGTTCTTGAGGAAAATAATGCAATTTTGGCATTTGCTTATTTATTTATTTATTATTAATTTTAATTGGGTTTGTACATTAAAGCAAAGCACATCCTCCAGCTTCAAAGTTTCAAATGCCACTTCCCAATTTTCTTTTTGGGTTCTTTCAATTATTGACTCATTATCTCTGATCCCAAGTTCTTTTTTCCTTTTTCACTTTTGTTTTTGTTCTTTCTCTTACTTTGGTTTGGACCCATTTGTTTCCTGGGAAAATCAACAAAAGAACAACCCACCGTCCTTGCATTTCACATTTGCTGTATTGATTGATGCTGTTTTTCTCTTTTGCATTTTCTCTGCCACCAAACAACTTGGCGGGCAGTGTTTTATTTATTTATTTAGAAATCTCTATGGATTGGGAATGTTCTATTTTCCAATCAATTGTCCAAATTACCCCTTCAAAATTCCTTCCTCCTAGGGCGTTTTGGTAATTAGCAACACCCTCATGAATTTGTTTGTATGTTTGATTATTGAGGCTATCTATGTACTGAAATGGAATTATATGGTTTTTTCAGGGGTAAAAAGGTAAAAAACAAAGGGGGAAGAAGATGTTTACATGCATATGTACGAAGCAGACGGATGATGGTGGTGAGGAAGGAGGAGCGCGTGGCAGTGGCACCCCAAGTACAAAAGAAGCCGTCAAAAGCCTGACGGCGCAGGTTCCTAATCAATCCCTCTCTCTCTCTCTCTCTCTCTCTCTGTATGCGTGTCTTTTGGTTTGCTTCACTTCACCCACACAAGCTTTTGCTTTTTCAGCTTCTTTTTCCATAAAAATGAAAACGAAACAAACAAAATCACAAGAGCATTAAGTGGGGCCTGATGGTGTGGGGCCCACTAAGTCTGCATTGCATATATAAACACACCCTCCTCCACTCCACTAGTATCTGTTCTTAGCTACCTCTGCTTTGTGCTCTTTTAAATCGACCCATGACTAATAATAAATAGGCATCAGAAGAATTAGCTTTGAGATTTTCAAAATACATCTTTGAATTTATGAACTGAGAACACCTACCACTTCCACCCTACAAAGCCATAACTCCAAAATTTTTTGGCCTAAGGCTATAACTCTAAATAAGCATGGGGATTCAGCCCACCCTAGATTAGATTCTATCTACACCCTCATATCATCCAATATTATCTTGGAAAATGGAGAAATCGAACTTAAAATCTCGAGCGCAACTGTCTAGAATTGCTTATAAAGGAAACTTCAAAAGTACTTTTATTGGTCATAATTACTTTTAAATTTTCTACATGACGTTGTCAAAAATGCATTTAGTGATAAGAAAGCATTTTAAATCCTTCTATGAACACTCACAAAGATGCCCTTAACTGAGAAAAACTTGTGGTAGCATGAGTGACTGTGACGTATATATTGTCATTAAAAGATTTGTGTGTGATGATGATGATGCCATTGGTAGTAATCTATTGTAAATTGAATTAATTTATTCTATGATGACTACACACGTGATTGTGCTCTTCTATTTATTATCTTTTATATGGCTATTTAATTAATTAATTAATTAATTCTTTCTTTCTTTCTCATTTTTAAAATATTCACAAATAAAATATAATCGTTTAAGAAAAAGACTGCTAATTGATGTCCTTGCGTGACCCACCATTGAATTCTTGTCTAATCACTGTTTTGCTAAAGTACATAATCGTTTAAGATTTGGGTTTGATTATCTGCCTTCACTTTAGGGCATGCTGCCCGAAATCACTTTTGCAACACAAGAATGTCTGCATTGTTATTGGGTGTCCCAATGCCATGCTTTGTTACATCTAGATATCAAATGTATCATAATTTGGTACACGCAGTCTGATGATGAACGAAGAATGCTAGCTAAGTTCAATCGCGGATCTTACAATGGAGTCCACATATATTAGTAGTTTAAAATAATTAAAGCGTGTGTGCACAACTCACTTTCTATTGCAAACTATATTAATTTTTTTAAAGGCATAAGGTCAATTGCCCACACACGTGAGTCATCTCATGGAATAAATGTGGATTCCACAATGTTCACATGGATCGGAAGTTTGAAATTACAAATGCTCTCGTGTGTGAATGAGCTTATCATTTCTCATTTTGCATTGGAAATACATCGTAGCCTTGCTTGTGATTCCTCATCAATGCTTTAAGGTGGAGATGATTTAAACCTATGGAATAACCTGAAAATCGAAGAGAACCTATAGAATATAGCCTACAATTTACATGTAACACTGAACAACTACAAAAATTTGTTATCAAATAAGTAGGTGCCCTTTAAAATGGCAATTCAAACGCTGCTGTTTTGGTCCCAAAATAAATTCTTAATGACGGTTTGTATTCACCTTACAACAATTTGTAACAAAGATTAGGTACCTATCTGCCCCATCAGTAATAATCTGGTGTATCCGGTTGTTTTCTACACATGGTATTCAAGATAAACTACACTTAAAGAAAGTGAAATACTTTGAAAATTTGTGTAGAATTATCTCATATAAACCGTTTTCTTCCATTTATATGATTCTTTTTAATGTTAAAAAACATAATGATTTGGAAAATGCATAATGATAAATTTTCCATATAATTCTTGCATAGCTTTCTTGGGCACTTGGCCAACCCCATTTTTCTAACATTGTGCAGATCAAAGATATGGCACTGAAAGTCTCTGGTGCTTACAAGCAATGCAAACCAAGCACAGGGTCGAGTAATTATAAGAAAGGAACACCGAGACCTTACCGGGATTTTGATACTGCTTCAGAAGGGATTCCATACCCCTATGCTGCAAGCTCAAGTTCTACACCAGCTTGGGACTTCACCTCTAATCATCAGTTGGGTGCAAGATCAGACTCAAGATTTACCAGAGCATATGGTGGTGGTGATCGGACCCCGGGAGGTGCATCCTATGCTCAGTCTTGTGATGTTGTTTTGGATGAGGATGAGCCTAAGGAGTGGATGGCACAGGTGGAACCTGGCGTACACATCACTTTCGTATCTCTTCCTAATGGGGGAAATGATCTCAAGCGAATTCGTTTCAGGTATGGCAATGACTATTGTAGGAACAAGAAATTAGTATCTGTACAAAGAAATTGTACCCTCGTCAAAATCCAAGAACAGGACTTGTGAACACATGGGGTTGGTAAATAGACATTAGTTAAAGATTGTTTAGAACTTGGGATGTGGCTTTGATTCTGCTAATGTCTTAAAATCTAGTACTTGTAACTTGATTATCCCTGTACATCAAACTGATCAAACATGACTTTCAAATTTGAAGCCGAGAGATGTTTAACAAATGGCAAGCTCAGCGATGGTGGGGTGAGAATTATGACCGCATCATGGAGCTCTACAATGTTCAGAGATTCAACCGGCAAGCTCTGCACACTCCTCCAAGGTCTGAAGATGAGGTAATAAAATTTAATTTGGCATTCAGGCATGAGATGATGAACACAATTGACTTTAATGGCCTGGTGGTCTATCTACTTGCATAATTAGTTGATTTCAACTCTCAAATGTACATGGAACCATTTAAATGGCTTAGAAACAGCTTCTTGGAAACCTCCTCATTTGATTTTATAGTTGACTTCACTGTGATAAAGTTTTTAGAAGTGTGTTTTGATGGATATTAGAAAAGAGGTCCATTGAATTCATGTTTATGATGTGTGTACTTGAAAATGGTATTTATTAACAGACTGTTGTACTCAGCAGCAGAGAGATTCTTCTTACTCAAGGATGGGATCTGCTATGGAAAGCCCTATGGCTCCATCAAACAAGGATTGGACACCAAGGAACCAGTATAAACCCTCTGGAACTGGAAGTAGAGGCTATTTCCCATCCGATTCTTTTGATCATGGTGGTGGTGGTCACCACTATAATGCAGGTGGTTCTAGTGCGTATGGAGCAGGCGGGCACAAGGGAGAGGCAACATCTTTCGATGCTTCACGGACAACAACCTCCTCTAGAGATGAAGCTTCAGTCTCAATTAGCAATGCTAGTGATGTGGAGTCAGAATGGGTTGAGGAAGATGAGCCTGGGGTGTATATAACCATAAGGCAGCTAGCTGATGGCACTCGGGAACTTCGCCGTGTCCGATTCAGGTAACAAATTCACTAGCATTTTCATTCATCTTCTCTGTTGTATCATATATACATGGTGACCTACCCATTCCATGACCTGCTCCGTATTTACTTCCATACAGCTAGTTCTTGATCTTCTTTTCAGACACGTTTAGCGTTTAGTTATTTGTTAATAGATCCACTACCATCTTCATGAATTCTCAGTGTTGCACCATAATATTGGCAATAAGCAATTTCTTGTTTTGGTAATCGAGAGGCAGCTCATGGCCTTATTTCTCTGTTATGCACAGCCGCGAAAGGTTCGGGGAGAGGAACGCAAAGTCGTGGTGGGAAGAAAACAGAGAGAGAATACAAGCTCAATACCTTTAAATTTTAACATTACAAACACAACCAACATTTCTGATGGATGATATGAAAGAGTTCAAGGTGCATTTGATTGTCTCAAAAAGCTGAAAAATGAAAGATTTCAGTGAAGTCTCCACAGGAACTTGGTGTTGCCACCACTGTTATATGATCTAACACTTAAAATTAATTAATTAATTTTTTCCTATCATATATAGTGAATCAGTGATGATGGCTCATGGGTTGGTGGTTCATTTCTTGTCAGGGCTCATTTACATGGGATATTCAGATGTGTCAAATTTTGCCTTCATTAGTGTCTTTGGGTCTTCTTTCCCCTTTATGACTATTAGTTTTTGGGATTATGAGATTCGTGGCTCACATTTGAGTTTGTTCTTTGTAACACATCTAGTTTGAGAAATGGAATTTAATTTATTTGCGGTTATATCCCTCAATTCCTTGTATTGCTCAAAATGCTCAAAGCATTTGCCCCATATGTGCTTTGAAGTGTAATTCGGCTTCCACCCTCCCCCTACCCCTATTTTTTTATTTTGTTTTATTCTTTTTGTTTCTTTGTTTTGTTCTTAAAAGGAAAACTTGTTGAAGCCTCACATAAAATGAGAAGAGCCCTCCAGTGGAGGAACTAGTTGTCAGACCTGTAAGCTCCCATAAACAGATTTTGCATAGCAAATTGGTAAATGCAGTACAATTCATCATGAATGTCGCACTGTATTTATGAATATGGACATGGTCAGTGACCCATCCAGCAAGGGCGGAACCAGAAATTTTTCAGTGGGTGGGCTAGTTAAAATTTTTAGCTTAAAATCTTACCTTTGCAGTGTGAATCCCTAACAAATTCATGCCATCAACCGAATAAGCTTCGCAAATACAAGTGCAAAAATATAAATAATTAAGTTTTATTTACATATTAGATGTAAACACAAGAATAATAGAGTTGGGTTAAGATATTGTTCAATTCTTGAAAGAGAATACAAATAAAATTGAGAAAATAATATTTCCCTAATGTGTTGTAGTTGAAGGTGAGTCATATAGGCTTTTTTTTTCTTATTCAAAAACCTTTTTATCAAAGGCAGCAGATAATAAAAAGACACCAGACTTTGCAAAAAAATAAAATAGTAAAAAGCAGCATATTTTGAGATTAAAAAATCAAAAGGCAGTAATTCTTGTAATGGGCCATATAGATGTAGGTTTATTATTGTTTTTTTCTTCAAAACCTCCCTAGGCTAGAGCCCACCACAGCCTTGGCTGTGGTTCCGCCCATGCCCATCCAGGATCCGAATCTCATAGGATCATGGTGTAAAATGACGGCATAACTCCGACGGCAGTGGCAACACATCGGCGACCCTACATCAGGTGGGGACTGGAGAGGTTGGGGTTAGGGTTTGAGGAGAGAATAATAGAAATTGGGGGTTTGGGGGGTGATGTAACGTCCCGGACCTATTTCATAAATAAAATAAGCTAAATAAATGAATTAATTAAATTGGGTAATTAAAAAGAATAAAAAGAATAAAAATTGAATAAAATTGGAATTTAATAATTAAGGGGGCATTTTGGTCAATTATATTTTCAGACGAGAATTTGGCGAAACGAGTTGCGCCATTGCGTTCGGTACGTTGAAACGAGTTCGTGGACGTGTGGCACGTTCGGATAAGGTAAGATTTTGAGTCCCCTCTTCCTGCTCTAGCTTCCTGCATAGTTGGTATTATTTGATTTGGCCATTTTTAGATCGGATTGGAAACCCCCATTTGGCCGGATTTTCAATTCGATTTTCCGGCCAATCAATGGATGGTCCTTGGCCGTTTCTCACCTGTTTTGGACTCCTGTGGTTGCACTAATCAGTTTGGTATAAGCCTTGATAGAAGTTTCGATAAAATTGCGATGGCCAGAATTTGATCAAGCCGCCACACGCGCCAGCATTCAATTCGATTTTTCGGCCAGTCAATGGATGGTCCTTGGCCGTTTCTCACCTGTTTTGGACTCATGTGGTTGCACTAATCAGTTTGGTATAAGCCTTGATATAAGTTTCGATAAAATTGTGATGGCCAGAATTTGATCAAGCCACCCACGCGCTGCCGGCGCGTGTGGCGGCGGGTGGGGGCTGTGGTGGTTAAGTTCTCTGTTCCAATGTGACCATTGTGTTGTCATGAGCGCTTACGTATGTTAGGATTTCGATTTGGACGTCGTTTGAACCTCGAACGAACCTACGCCTATTATGCGTTGTTCGGGTTCGATGTGTTCGGACCGTTGGATCGAATCTGAATTTGCGTATGTTGTTTCTCGTATTGCTAGGATCGTACGGGAATTGACGGATCGTGATTTGGAGTCCTGGATACTCCGAAATCGCAAACCCTAGGGTTAGGTAAACCGTAACCGTCCGATCGTGAGAGATCCGACCTTTCGATCGAGACCAAACTTTCAGGACGTGATCTATAAGCCGTAGTGAACATGTAGGAACTTTCTGATATAAGTTTGGAGGTCATGAGCCCCACGAGCCCAGGTTGACCTATTCGGGAATGTTTGACCAAGGGTTGACCGTGCGTCTCCCGAGGTCATTTCGTCTTCTAATGAACGTCGTTGACCTTAGAATTCTTCGTACAAGCGTATGCACACTTTGAGTCGGATTAGTTAGGGTTTGACTTCAAGGTTGTCGTTCAAGGTTCGGTTTGTTAATCTTGTACTCGTATTCTTGAAATAGGTACTTAGGCACCTCGTGATCCTCATGCGGGACCCTCCCAGGGTCAAGCTACTTGGGATTATCTATTAGTGGACTTTGTTTTGAATGTGCATATCTTTCAATGAATAAACAACCATGCATATGATTTGATGTTTCTCGACTTGAAACTTTAATATGATTTGACGTTTTCTTGATTTGAGATTTAAATACGGTTTTAATATGGATTTTTGGTGATTGTGACATTTTATTTGATTATGGATTGATATGCTGTCATTTGACGCTTGTGATTATTTTAACTATGGAATTATATGTTTGGGACGATGATGTCCTTATATTTTGAGTATTTATGTTGGTTATTGTATTGTTGGACGTGTATATGTCCGAGTGCTTGTTATTTTGGGGGTTGGGTATATACGTGTGAAATGGGAAATTGGAATATGAACGAATATGCGAATATTGATTATTGAATATGTGATTGATTGGAGTACTGTTGGCACCACGTTATGTATTTTTCCTCGTTCTTGGATATGATTACGGTGTTACTGGTTTGATTACGTTGGATACGATACTGGTTTGTTTACGTCGAATATCCAGTGCATTCCTTATTTGGGTGTGACTGTAGGTCCTTGATTGGGCAGTCTGCGCATGTAGGACTTATGACTGCCACATGGGTATTGAGATTCTGCCATGTGTCAGGGAGCCAGATCCTTTTTGGACGGCTCAACCCAGGGCACGGGTCATTATGATGCTGTCCTGGTGTACAATCAAACAAATCCCCTGTTGGATTGTTTCCCCGGTACTTGTTCTTGGTGTTGTTGGTCTATATTACATATATATATATGTATTTATACCTTCTTATTTGTATTTCTTTTAGTAAGGATCCTTCCTTGCTTGTATTGCCTCCTGGCATGTGGTTATGTGAGTGGAAAAGAATGGGAAACAGTGTACTATGATATGACTATGATGTTGATATATTGCGATTATTGGAATTTGAATGATTATGTATATAAATGATTTGAACTGCATGATTTCAACATTGTTTTGAAACAGTAGGGTTAGTACGTTGATTTGAATGACTAAAACTTTGTTTTTGTCCACTCACAACTTTCTGTTTTGCGCCCCACAAGGCCGTAGTCGTTGCTTCTGTACGGTCCCACTGAGCGCTCATCTTCTCGAGCTTCGACTTGATTGTAGGACTTTAAGTCCTTTATTTTTAACTTTGAGTTCTGTTGTAAACTTGCATACTCTTAGAATTGCTTTGTTATCGCCCATTAGGGTTGGATTTGAAGGCTGGAGTATTTGTATGCATGCTGGCACTTGGTGTATACATTTATGTTGTATTATATCAGGTTGAACTTTTGGGATTGTACGTTTTTCTGGGGAGACTCTGCCCGATTTTTGGCAGAAGTATCAGTCCCTTTTTCTATTTGTTTCGGGAAGAGAGTTTTTGTTTAGTATGTGGACCCAACATGGGTTGATGTCAGAACAACCACAGGATCTGGCATGGGTTCCGGGGTGGAATTCAGGTCGAGTCCTGTCAGGTGATTATTGGATGGGTTTTGAGGAGTGGGGAGAAAGCTGAAGGAAAACCACCTTTAAAAAAAAAAGACTTGGCTAAAAATAACGTCGTTTTGTTGAGGGAATTTTATTTATTTATTTTTTATAAAAAGAATTGTCTTCTTCCTCAGGCTCAACCGTAACTCCTTCTTCTTCCTCAGGCAAAACAACGAACAGTTGGAGGGCAATCCATGAGGTCGCACCACGGGCTCAGGTAGACCTCCAAGCTTGTTACGAACGAACATAAGTTGTTTTTGTGAGAGTCCTGTGTATGAACATAATATAATCTTTTAATTTTTCTTTTAAGTGGAGACGCACCAAATTGTCTTAATTTTGATGTTAGATCGCTCCGCTATTGTAATGGATTTTTGTGGCTAGTGGCTTTTTTGGCTGCATTATGAATGCAATCCCAGAATTTCTCAACCCAAAAAAAAATATTATAAGGGAGGGGGGTTTCTCACACACACACACAATCAAGGTGTTATGAGAGTTCAAACCTAAGACCACTTGTCTACAAGTCAAAGCCCTTTTCCAATCGACTAGACCTCGTCGACATAATCTTTTCATATTAATTTAGGGCGATGATTTTCCCACTCCCCTTTTGTCTACTTACACTCCATTTTGGTTTTTTTAAATACTTTTTACTATAACAAAAAACGGAGTGTAAGTGGACATGCTGGGCCAAGCCTCTCCATTTATGAAAATCATAAAGTCCAGCACGGGTGCGCTGTTACATGTATGCTCTTAAAGCCAACTAATTATGTAGTGGTTAGTGTTAAGGACATCTTTTGTAATGACATATTTTGTTATTAATGGGTAAGACATGTTGTTTTATACATAAAGTATATTATCTTTCGAAATGTAGAACAACCATAGTCCAAGGAATACATGAGTGGACGTGAGAACTATGTAATGAGATTACATACATGGAGAATTATTATGATCCACTACTACAAAAATCGAAATAGACGTCGGTAAAATGACGACGGACAAAATAAATACCGTCGTTAAATTTTAAACGACGACGGTAATATAAAAACCGACGTGGATCAGAAACTAAAACACCTAAAAATTGGAAATTCATTTGGGCATTTTTAAAACACGACGCATAAAACTTTAAAAGCGTCGTCTTATTAAACATGCCATTTCAATCAGAAAAAAGACAACAAATAAACAACAACGGTATGTGTAAATATACCGACGTAGTAATTATAGACGACGTTTTACATATAATACCGCCGTTTTGAACATCCAATGAACACGACGGTAATTGTATTATTAGAGACGTATCAAGTACTATTTAATACGACCGTAATTTTATAATTACCGACATGTAAAGGTAATTAACCACTTCTGTTTTTTATTATTGTATGCCGTATTATACATTGGATTACGACAGTACTTATAAATAAAAGGTGGTGGTAAACAGTTACCACGTCGTCATAATATAATATAACGACGTGGTTTTTTAGATAATACGGCAGTTCTATAAATTATATCGTCGTTGTAAATACTTTTAACGTCGTTTATATTAATTATACCGTCGTTGTTATTTAAAACAAGCGCGACAACAAAAGTCGAAATAAACGTCAGTATAACGACGACGGAAATCATAAATACCGTCGTTGTAGGTTTCAAATTGAAACTTTCGAACTGAAACGTCTCGCTTTATCTGCGAATTGGAGACCGAAACGGCGGCTTTTAGGTTTCCAAGTCGAAATAAAGGCCCTTTTCGGTTTCCAAGTCTTAATTAAGTCACTTTTAGTTTTCCAATTCTAAATATTTCCTTTAAATTGTAGTTTTTATTCCAAATGTTCAGTCTCAATTCTCACATCTACTGAATGGTTTCAGTCATGCAAGATGTCTCTCTTTGGAACTCAGTTGTGTTTTTGGACCAAACCAATCTAAGAACTTCGGTTTGGTTCAAAACAACAACCGAGTTCCCGTAAAGATTAAAAATTTTGTTTCTTGTTTAACACAAATTTCTATTTCTCTATTGTTTTTGTATTTAAGACGTCGGTTTTGTAACTAACTGACGTAGTATAGGTTTATAACGCCCTATTATTTAAAAACCGTCGTGTATATTTTAATTTATACACGGTTTAATTTTACTTTCCGTCGTTTATATCCAAGTTAGAGGAAATCCAAATAAGTTTATAAATGTATCTCTAACTAAAACTTGCTTCTTTTTTTTAAATCTTGGTTTTGCAGTGCAAGAAGGCAACGCTAGCTCATACCCACACAAGAACAAATTGAAGAAATTCGGATCGAATTATAGTTTAATGAAACAAATTATTTTGTATGTATAGGAATGAAGATTGGTAAATATTTTGTATGGATATATAGGAATGAAGATTGGTAAATATTTTGTATGTAATTATTATTGATCTTCAAGTTTTATGAAACAAATTATTCTTGAGTATATTTATTGTTCACAAAGCATTATATATGGTTGTTTTTTAGCAAGAAAAAATCGTTGCAGAGAACCATTGGAAGCAAGAAAAAAATATAAAAATGTAAAATTACTAAATCTTTGGATATATAAACGACAGTTCTTTCAAATAACCGTCGTCTTTACATTAATAGACGACAATTCTATCACAAAACCGCATTCTTTACATATAATAGACGACATTTCTTTCATAAAAATTGTCGTCTTTATATATAATAGGCGACATGTAAGGTAATTAACCACGTCGGTTTTTATTATTTTACGCCGTATTAGATGTTAGACTACGACAGTTCTTATAAATAAAAGGTGGTGGTAAATCATTACTACGGCGTTATAATATAATATAACGACGTGGTTGTTCAGATAATACGACAGTTCTATTAATTATATCGCCGTTGTAAATCATTTTCACGTCGTTTATATTAATTATACCGTCGTTGTTGTTTAAAACAAGCGCGACAACAAAAGTCCGAATAAACGTCAAGATTACAACGACGACGGTAAACATAAATACCGTCGTTGTAAGTTTCAATTTGAAACTTTGAAATGAATCGGCACGCTTTATCCGCCAAATTGGGAATTGAAACGGCGGCTTTTAGGTTTCCAAGTCGAAATAAAGGCCCTTTTCGGTTTCCAAGTCTTAATAAAGTCACTTTTAGTTTTCCAATTCTATATAATTCGTTTAAATTGCTGTTTGTATTCGAACGTTACGTATATCTCAATTCTCACCTCTCATGCAAGAATGTCTTTCTTGCGAACTCGATTTTGTTGTACACCCAACCCATCTAAGAACTTCGGTTGGGTGTAAAACAAGAACTGAGTTCTCAAGTAGGATTGTATATTTAGTTTCTTGTTAGCACAAATTTCTATTTCTCCGAAGTTTTTTTAGTTAAGACGTCGGTTTTGTAAATAAGCGGCGTAGTATATGTTTATAACGTCCGTATTATTTAAAAACCGTCGTGTATATTTTAATTTATACGTCGTTTTTATTTTACTTTCCATCGTCTTTAAAAACGCGGTCTTTTGAAAAATTTGACCGCGAAATGTAATTTTTTCGAATTTTCCCTAAACCCTATATATATAACATTTCGCTATCTTTCTTCAACTCATATTCGACCTTAAGTTTTCTTTCTCCATCAGGTTGCTCCAAGTCAGAGGTACATTTCATTCCGGCTGCTCATATTCTAATCTTTCATTCCGGTTTTCAGTTTCTCAAATTATTTGAAGTTTATTTGCTCCAAGTCAGAGGAAATCCAAATAAGTTATGCTCCCCACTTCGGCTTTTTTCTTGTTTCTTTTTTTTTTAAAATCCTGTTATATGTATCTCTAACTAAAACTTGCTTCCTTTTTTTAATCCTGTTTTGCGAGTGCAAGAAGGCAACGGTAACTCATACACACAAGAACAAATTGATGAAATTCGGATCGTTGTAGAGATATATAGTTTAATATTATGGATATGATATTTTGTATAGATATATAGGAATGAAGATTGATATTTTGTAATTATTATTGAATATTCAAGTTTTATGAAACAAATTATGGTTGTTTGGAGCTGAATTTATTGTTCACAAAGCATTATGGTTGTTTTTTAGCTAAAATCGTTGTAGAGAACAATTGGAAGCAAGGAAAAAAAAAGGTAAAATGTAAAAATAAAACATCTTTGTATATAATAAACCTCAGTTCTTTCAAAAAAACCATCGTCTTTACATCAATAGACGACTATTCTATCATAAAACCGCATTCTTTACATATAATAGACGATATTTTTTTCATAACAACCGTCGTATTTACATATAATAAACGACTGTTATTTCATAATAGACGACATATTTCACAATAATAGACGACTGTTATTTCATAACAACCGTCGTATTTACATATAATAGACGATTGTTATTTCATAATAGACGACAGTTCTTACAAACCGTCGTCTTTAATTATAATACACGTCATTTTTTTTTTATAAAAAACGTCGTCTTTAAATTAATAGACGTCGGTTTTTAGTAAAAGTGTCGTTTTTATATAATATAGACGACGGTATTTTACCGTCGTGGTTTTATGCGTAAAAGATGTCGGTCGATTCCTCGACGGTTGAGAAAGTAAATTTACGACGGTAAATTACCGTCGTCTATTGCGATTTTTGTAGTAGTGATCCCTAATCCTGAATATGTTCTTAGTCATAGGAATATCAATTGGGCATTGATATTCTGCAAAGACCAGTACACACAGTATCGTCTCTATATGTAGAGAATGGCGAGGTCTCAAGTCATTGAGTGTGGAGACATCTAAATATGTGTGTAGGTGCTTATAGGAGAACAAGTACACTGAACGCGATCCAATGCATGAGTTCTAGTATGGAAGTCTTTTCTCACATGTAAAACTAGAACTCATAAATTGCAATAGTGCAAACTAATCCTTAGATCTGAGACATCATAGATGTCTTGAGGCTATGTTGTTAGTCTTTGAGGGCACTATACAGTTATGCTAAATTAGGCATAACTTAAAGGTGTTCATCAAGACTCTCAATAAAGTCATAGAGGCAAATAAATGTACAACAAGGGATCTCTACTATCAGTAAATGAGAGAATACTTCAGGATATGATTGGTCAAATATCTGTGCAGAGTAGCGGATAAGATTTGAAAGAAAAGGTCTTCAAATCTTACCACGATAATCATATAAAAGAATAATTCACATTAGGATATTGACAATTGCCTTGTCATTCCAATTTGAATAGGTTCTTTCACAATGTCTTATTTAGCTCGGATAACCATGGCTCGCTACTAGGTGACAACCATGGTTTGTGGAAGTCCTAAAAGGTTTCAATTAACATTTATTGATTGGAATAATTAAATTGTGGAATTTAATTTGCATATCATCTCAGAGGAGTTGAGTTAACTCACTGCCTTGCTAAAGGGAACCTACGGATATGCACACCGAAAGAATTTGATTAGAGGTACAAATGAAGAGAAATGAAACGAGGAGACACAAGTCAATGGTCAATGATCAAATGTCAAAGTCAACGGTCAAAAGTCAACATGTTGACCGGAGCAATTGACCAAAATCAAATAGTTCGATTGGGTCAATTAAGTTAGACTATAATTATAATTGAAGAGTTAAACTATAATTCATAATTAAGAGTTAATTATGGAATTAATTTTGACATAATTGGATTGAGCTTTTAAATGTGATTTAATTAGAAAGGGATAAAATAGCCTAAAAGGCAATTGGGCCAAAGGGATATGTGTTATGAGACAACACTATCCATGGACCCAAACTGGAGCCCCCATATATCTATGCTAGAACCGGCCATAGGGGGAGAGTTTCTCTCTCCCCCCTTGTGTGTGTTGTCCTATAAAAACTAAAGTTGGGTGGAAGACCTAGCTAGGTTTTTGGTTTTTCACTTTGGTTGATGTGTGAGTGCATCATCTTTGCCTCTCATCTTCCATAAGCCAAAATTGGTCTAACCAAGAGGTAGACTAGCATCTAAGCCTCTTGGTTGTCTTCTCTTTATCTCTAAGAGTATTTGGTGTGGTGAGGTAGCGGGCTTCTACTTTGGAGCCTTGAGGTGAAGGAGTTTAAATCCAAAAGGAATAAGAAGGCTTTTCCTATAATGTGTTCATTCTTGGAACTCCAAGAAAAGGTCTACAAGGGTAAATTCCACACCTTTCTCCCTTTTGTTTTTGTGCTTAAAGAGACTACCACGTCGAGGCATCACCACCATCTGCACCGTAGAATTTTTATTTTATCATTTTCTACCTCTGTCTTCTCGGGTTGTAAATTTAAATATTTAGTTGCTCTGCTTGCTTGTTTTAAGGTTGGGTAGAGGGCATGAGGCTCATTTGAATAGTCTTAACTGTCGTGTGTGCTTTACCTTGTGCATGTTGAAAGTTGGGATTATTCTTGTCCTTGTGTACAGGTACTGTAAATTGGGAAATGTTCCAATTACAGGGGCTTCAAGACTAATTTGGGGCTTAAGGGGCTTTTTAGTAAAGTGGGTCTGACATCGGTTTGATGCTGGACGGGAACAGGGTTCGTCATTGATTCCAAGGGGGAATCCTGGGCGGGTCCTGTCACGGCGAGGAATATATTGAACACTGAAAGAAACTGTTGGTGTTGAAAACTTCGAATCTCCTCCACTATGCCCCTTCCCTTGCCAGAAAATCCTCCTCGCTATTAATTATCTTGATCGCATTTGAACAATTAGTCTCAAATACTAGAGGAGTAAAAGATGCATCTACGGTAAACAAAATTCTAGTGTTCAGCGCATAGAGTTCAATAGCTAAAATGGAAATGAAGCATGGGGCCCTCATAGCCATCGCACCTATTAAGTCTCCATCAGAATCACAAACCAAAACTCCAACTCCCCTAGTGCCATCCTTCGAGTCAATCTCTCCATCTACATTCATTTTACAAGTGGGGGCTGCCACCGCACATCACCCCGCAAGGAGACCTCCTATGAGTCCTAAGTTTGATAACTTTAAGCTCCCCAACATAGCTCCCTACCATGTTGTTTGCCTCTTTTCGGCCGAGGACCTCGGCCGATTGAAGGAATTTTTGGTCCTTCTTCTGTTGGATTGCGTAGGCGTGTCACCATCAAGCCACTGATTGGCTTGAATGGAAAAGGTCGGATTGTTGTGTTCGCACTTCTGACTTCTAACCAGCCGATTGATCGACCAAGCAAGGAACCTCCTCTTGGCCTAGGTTTTTTCACTTCCTTGGGGTCGAGGATGGTTAGGTTTCGTATGGATGTTTTTGTGATTTTTTAGGTTTTTTTAGTAAAAGTGATGCAATTAATTTAAAATGAATTTAAACTAACAACGATAATTAAAGTGCAAGAAAAATGGATCAAAGCGATAAATAATATAAAATAAAGCAAGAACGAAATAAGAAACGATAAAAACGATAAACTAAATTAAACTTGAAATTAAACTTAATGAAATTCGATAACAATGAAAGTAAAGGAATTGAAATAAACTTGAATTTAAAAGACAAGGTAATATAAATTGCGAGAAATTAAACTTACACTAATGAAAGCAAAGAACTGATCTAGTCTACTTGCTTGGAAAATAAAACCTAGTCTAGGAATAGAAAAGTGAAAGACAAAAAGTAGGTTTTTGTGTCTGATGTCAGGGTCCTTTTCTCTTCATCTGATGGGGTTTATATAGGGTGGTCATCCACCCATGAGCTGGCCATTAAATGGCCCGAAGGTCAACTTCACACAAGAAACTTGCCTTGTGTGGCTTCCTAAATCCATGGAATTGAAGAGATTATCTGATTGCTTAACCCTCTCCTTCTTCGGAATACTCCGGATTGTCATCAATCTCCCTGATTTCCTTCCTTATGAAGCCTCCATCACGTGCATGCGATCCTTTGGAAATCTTGGGTTTGTGGCTTGGGCTTGGACCTCCAAGACTTTAGCTTGACATCTAGTGAGACATCGTAACTTCTGGAGTTTTGATCTTGGTTGAAAACACCCACTGATGTTGGTGACTTGGAATTGCTTGACCCCAACTTAGGGTTGGATTCCATCTGGCTAATCGAAGGATTTGATCTCGGCTGATCGACCTCGATGTCAAATGATCTACCTCAATGTTGGCTGATCGAGGGACTCAATCTCGACTGATCGAAGGCCTTGACCTCAAATGATCTACCTCAATGTCAGCTGATCGAGGGACTCAATCTCGACTGATCGAAGGACTCGACCTCAAATGATCTACCTCGATGTCGGCTGATCGAAGGATTCTATCTCGGCTGATTGACCTCAATGTCAAATGATCTACCTCGATGTCGGCTGATCGACCTCGATGTCGGCTGATCGAGGGACTCGATCTCGACCGATTAAAGGCCTCGATGTCGGCTGATCGAGGCTCAATCTCAAATGATCTACCTCGATGTCGGCTGATCGAGGGACTCGATCTCGACTGATTAAAGGCCTCGATGTCGGCTGATCAACCTTGATGTCGGCTGATCGAGGGGCTCGATCTCAAATGATCTACCTCGATGTCGGCTGATCGAGGGGCTTGATCACGGCTGATCGACCTCGATGTCAAATGATCTACCTCAATGTCGGCTGATCGAAGGCCTCGATCTTGGCTAGTTTTAGACCACTTCTAAACACCCACTTCAAAAGTTCCAGATGTTCTGACTTTGGAAGTCAGATGTTTTCAACCCGTTGTTGGAAGTTGGGTTTTGACTTCTAAGTTCTTAGTCTGAATTATGGTGGAACATCGTGCATCTAAAGCAATAAACTTTATTGAAGATTAAACGACGTGGGGTGCATGATGACCCTTAAGTCCGGCCTTCTTATTTTGATTTGACTGTTAGGCACCTTGAGTCGCCAATTTGCATTTTGGCCTATTGGTTTTCCAAGACGCATGGTCGGATTTCGACCAGGCTCAAACACCGGTCAATTAATAAACTTGGTAATGTTTGATCTAAACCAAATAAGTGTGCGTTTCGTTCGTTCCACAGTAACTATACAGTAATAGCAAACATTGATACCTTGTCTTCAAGGATATTTGCTAACGCTGCTGTTACCCACACATGGGAATCATATACCTGAAGATTAAGGAAAATTGCGGGAAACTCCAACCCCTCCCAAACTTGTTGACTGCAGGGAGAGTAGAAAATAACATGGACTAGAGTGTCACGCACCTCAGAGCATTGAGAACAACCATGGTCGTTGATAATATTCCTACGGCACAACCACTTGTTCTTTGTACCTCAAACCATCATCTGCATGAGGCTTCCACTCATTAGGCGCCTCTCTTGAAACTATCCTTGATCTTAACTATTGCAATTCAAGATCTTTCTTATGTTTATGCACTATATATTGTTGCAACTGAGGTGCCAGATTAATGTGAGCCAAACAGACACTGGTTTCCCCTTGTTGGACCTTTAGACCCTAAATTCTTCAAATGCAAAGCCACGCTTATCATCCCACTTAAACTTTACTTCTTTTCTACTAAATTAACAAAGTAGGAATCTTCAAGAAATCCCAAACAAATCTCCTATAATAGCCATCTAATTCAAGAAAACTGTGTATTTCTAATCTAAGACACTCTTAGGTGCTCCTACTTTAATAATGTTTCTATCTTACTGCAATCCATACAAACTCTGTCTCTACATATCACATGTCCAAGGAAATACACTTTTGTTAACCAAAAATCACACCTTGGTTTTATTTTTAAGGTTTGAAGTGGAAGAAGAAGGAGAAAGGGTGGTTAGGGAATTAATGTTTGGTGATGCATGAAACTACTTGAAACTTTTACTGTTTGAAGGAAAAACACGATTAAAAATTCCTTATGACATTGGAAGATCTTAATGAACTTGCTTGCCAAGTTTCCATTTGTTGTTTGGGGTACAAGTAAGATTGTACAGTTGTTACAACTTAATCCGAATATATTGTTATTACAAGATAATTATCAAAGACTGATAGCTGTACATTATCTGCGTAACGTTTGTAATATCTTCTTTTTATTTTATTTTTATTTTTTATTTTTTTGCCAAACGTAGACTGCATTTCATTCATTAATAATAAAAGGGTTTACATATCTTATGGCTATTTTTTTTGGGTATATATCAATAATCAATTTGGCAAATACATTTTTCTCTTATTGCGATATATATCCTCCCCATATATATTACGATACATATCCTCCCCATAAAACATGGACAGATATGACAACACAAATCCTACCCGTATAAGATTTAGCTTCCAATTGCCCTAATACTCCTATATATATATATATAGGAATGGAAGGAAGACTACTCTCACAAAACCCCAGCCCACACTCGAAGAAACTCATTACAGAATCGCCTCCATATTAAAGAATCCAACCCCAACACCCTCTTTCTGCCAACCAGCCTACATACTCAAGACACCAAGATCATCTTTAATCTTCTCTTCTCAACAAAAGTCGAAGAGGAACCTGCTACATAGCTTATATATGGCACCTTCTGAGTCTGTTGTTAATCTTCCAGTTGGTTTTAAATTTCGTCCAAGAGATGATCAGTTATTGGGATATTATCTTCTTAACAAGGTGCGTGGCACATCCTTTATGTATGACAATGTTATTCCAGAAATGGATCTTTATGGTAAGATAGAGCCATGGGATATATGGCATGAATATGGCGGACACAACTTAGCCAAAGGTGAAGACCTTTATTTCTTCACCAAATTGAAGAGCGTGAGTGACAAGGACTCCCGCGTGGCTCGCACGATAGGGTCCGGGACATGGAAAGGTCAGAACTCAGGGACCACAGTCAGTGATCCGAAGAATGAGAAGAATGATTTAGGTATATGGAAAAGGTTTCATTATGAAAATCCTAAATCTGTTCAAGACGGTTGCTGGATTATGCACGAGTACAGCCTTCACCCTCCATTGGTGAAGCCCAAACCAAACTCAACCAATCAGTTTGTGCTGTGCCGGATTCGAAAGAATGACAAGGGGAAGAGAAAGTTGGGAGCTGCAGAAGAGGATAATGAAACTGACACTCCAGTACAGTCTCAAAATAAGAGGCAAAGGCCGCAACAAGTGACTAGCTTTGAGGAATTTATTGGTAATTGCATCCCCATGTCTGAGGCTATTGGAGTTGGTGGGAGTGTTTCATACTTGCCAACTGGGCTCACTCAATCTCAGCCGGACAGCTCTTTTGCATACCCAACAACTGTGGTCTCTTCCCAAGCTACGGCAAACTATACTGATGACGTCAGCCAATTTCATGATGGCGGTGATGGTG
Organism: Prunus padus; assembly: GCA_024362665.1. Classification (NCBI taxonomy): domain Eukaryota; kingdom Viridiplantae; phylum Streptophyta; class Magnoliopsida; order Rosales; family Rosaceae; genus Prunus; species Prunus padus. The sequence goes on along the minus strand of JANFAM010000014.1, from coordinate 24,674,829 downwards.
ATGCCCTAATGAGCGATTTCTTACATTTGGACACCGCACAACCATTCACGGAACAGGCCTTGGGATCGTACGCAGTTTGTAACCAAGAGAGGGCTTCAGATGTTTATGAGACTCAACAAGGCCTGGGCCTCACTGACAATAATATTGGATATTGGCCTAGTCCATTTGGTAGTGAAGAAGACCAAGTCAATGCGCTCGACTTCTCGATTGATTATGATTTACTCATCCACTTGATCAACTGTGATGACGATGATGATGGTCCGCCGCAATCTTCCACAGCACAGTTTATGGGAATGGGAATGGAGAACTCTACTACTGCAAGTAGTGATCGTCATAGATTGATCAATTAAGTAATGTACATGTACCACGTTTACAATCAATTAATCTTTTTCTTCATTGGGTTGAAATTAGGTTAAATTTATGTATGTTTCTATAAGGAATATTGAAAATACCGGATCACTTTGCTGTCTGTTATAAAAAATTTAAAGATCAAAATGCAAGTAGTCAAATATCATACCATACACACTTTAGAGAGCTTACTTTGTTAATTTGTCCAGGGATCACTTTCGTGTCTCTTATCAGATACAAGTGGCCAATTTGCTTTTTTTTTTTTTTCTTTTTTTAATGTTGTTGTTGAAGTTTTTGAGATCAAAAGCCTTGTTGGAGCTCTGGAAACAAAAGTTATTTTATATCAGGAGGATTTATTTCACTGTGGAGTTATCAAAGGCCTGGTCCCATTACTCAGGAATAGGTCAAAGTGTCACAATCATTAGGTTCGTATTGTTTCACTGAAAAAGTCATGGTACAGAACTTTGTTGAAAAAATATATATATTGAGGTTGAATCATTTAACACTATTATTACCCTTAAGTCTCGTCCAGTCCAAACGATTTTGTAATTGATTACATAAGAGGAATTTGAATCGAGAAGTGTCTCTGGTTTACTTCAAAAAACATTTTAATCTGTTTATATTGATCAAATGTCTCTAATTTACTTCCCACCTAAGTAAGCTCTCTAAAGTGTGTATGGTATGATATTTTGTTTAGCTTACCCAAGTGAAGAAAATTGCCCACTTATATCTGATAACAGACAGCAAAGTGCTGCCCTCTGAGCTTCGAGAATCCACCAGCGTAGATCCTCCGATTGAGACCTAGTGGTGGTGGTTGCGACCTCGTGGTCTCCATTTAGGAGCTAGGGTCGTTGGGCGTGATTTTGTATTGCTGAGACTCAGATTTCGCTCCATATAAAATACAAAAGGGTAGAAACGTAATTTAAATTACAAATTAAACAGCCCCTAAAGTCCTTGACAAGGCCCATTGACTTCAAGTTAAGAAATTTTTTAAAACAGTTGATTAAGTCCAAAACAGAATTATAGCCCATTTACTATATTCCATAATATTGAGTGTTACTCAATTTTCCTTAAATTCTAATCCGTGCGTGCATCATGAATATAAAGGAGGAATATGGACTATTGAGCCCAAGAGTTCAATACCTATAGAAAGCCACTTAAACGCCCAACCACAATAGAAATTTATGGCATCGAAGTTTTTCTTAAACATGTACTGACTTGAGCATCAAAGTTTTTTCTTATAGGAACTTCCTACTCATTCATTTTTTGGCAAGAAAAGATGGTGGCCTATATCTCCCACATGGATTAGAATTACAAGATTGTTTTTCGGAGCCGTTGGACTTGTTATCACATAGTTGAACTTTGATTCTACTTTCTTTTCATGTCAGAATATTCTTAAGGAAATTAGTTAATATAGCGCATATTTTCTTCTTATATATATATATATATTTTAAATTTTTTGGGTCGCTTGAATGCTACAGCGAGATGTTTTTTTATTAGAGAAAAGAAGACAATAAGACACCTTCCCTTAATATGTTTGAACAAAACTTCATGCATGAAAGAGATCTATATCAGTTTTTTTATATATTTATTATGGAAGAAAAGTCCCACATAACTCTGGTAAGCAATATATAAAACCCTAATAATAATAAATAATAATCAGCCCCAGCTAATTAACTGTAGATCCTTTATGCATGCATAACAAACCAAAGAATGTTGTAAGGGCCTTTGAAGGACCATAGATACAACAGTGTCTCCTTCTTCGAAATCCTCCGTTTGCATAACTGAGTTCCAATCTTTTAAAACATGCCTACCATCTGCACTCCTACTAAGAGTCATATCAAACACATTAAGCAAGGGTCCGATCATCCGTACGGTAAGCAACTGCCTTTTCTTAAGGTTGATTGGCACGCCAGGCAAAGACTCAAGTAGCACTAGCACCAAATGATTGCCAAAATCGTGCTCACAAAATGTCAAATCGCGAACGAGCGTAGGTTTCACATTGGAACCTACTAACCATACTATTTTATATTGGCGTGACTTGTGGACTATTGACTTACTTTCATTACACACCAAGAATTCCTAGTATCATTGTAATTGGTTTATTTTAATTCCTGATTTTCTACTGTAAATAGAAATAGGAATTTATTATTTACTTGCCCATTCAGGTTTCGTTGTATTATAAATATGACCTCCTACAAGGAGAAGAATACACAGAAAATTCCCATAAACAAATAGTCTCTCATAGTTATCATATTTTAGCATGGCATCTGAGCGGCGATCTTGGAATTGCTGACTCTAGTTTCCAACCCCCGCCGCAGCTATGGGGGTCGATGATTTTTTCAACCCTCATGGAGGTAGCACCACTGACTCCTTCTCTCTTTCTCAACCAACCCTAGCCGAGTTGAGTGCCTAGGTGGCTCAGCTCCTTCAAATGCAGACTTCGACCCCGAACCCGATCCTGAATCAGGATCCTATTTTGATGACCCCGAACCCGATCCTAAATCAAGATCCTATTTTGACGACCCCGACCCTGACTACGATGATGATGACCGTGACCCCGACTACGACGACGACGACCCCGACTACGACGACGACGACCCCGACCCCGACCCCGAATTTGTCTATGATTCCGACTCAGATCCCAACTTCAACCCGGACTCAGGCTCAGATCCCTATCCGGATTCCTACTAATCTTGTATCCTATGCATCTTCTGCTGCACAGATTATGACTTCCCGACTAACGACCTTGACACGTGGACGAGATTGCGCATATTGTGGTGATCCGAGACACACGCATGAGACTTGTTTTAAATTTCATGGCTACCCTGATGGGTGGGCTACTCACAAAGATCGAACACGACGCGATTCGACCAGTAATGGTACTGGTTGTGGATTCCATACTTAAGATAAGAGTGATTCCATGAGCTGGATAATTGATTCCAGTGCAACTGAACATATGACGTTTGATCCTGATGATTTTCTAAATACTACACAACCTCAACGAACTTGTATTGCTAACGCCAATGGAGTTACTTATCCAGTGACAAAGGTTGCCACTGTTGCACTCTCATCCTCTCTCTCACTGTCTAATACTTTACTTGTTTCATCTTTATCCAATAAATTGATGTCCGTTAGTCAGCTTACTAAACAATTGAATTGTTGTGTACTCATTTACCCGAGTTTTTGTTTGCTTCAAAATATTCACACTAAGGAGATTCTTGGTCGTGGTACTAAGAGAGGGGGCCTATATTATGTAGATGACTTCAGTCCCGGCATGGCTAACAGTGTGACGCATCCCTTTGATAGCAAACAAAAGCAAATCTGGTTGTGGCACCGTCAATTGGGACATATGTCTTTTAGTTATATGAAGCATCTTATACCAGATTTATTCTTAGGTGTCAAGGACTCTGACTTCACATGTGACACTTATATTTTGGCCAAGAGTCACCGTGTGCCCTATCCGTTGAGTACGAACAAGTGTCTACTCCGTTTACGTTAATTCACTCTGATGTCTGGGGACCTTCACCTATCACTGCTCCTTCTGGCATTCGGTGGTTTGTCACATTCGTAGATGATTGTACACGGATGACATGGCTTTATTTGCTCAAGAATAACAATGAAGTGTTTTCCCGTTTTTAGTTCTTCCACCAACTGATGAAAACTCAGTTCAATGCTCAAATACAAATTCTTCGCTCAGACAATGGTGGAGAATTTGTCAATCATGATTTTCAGGCTTACTTCCAACAACATGGAATTATCCATGAGACGACTTGTCCTCAAATACCACAACAAAATGGTGTTGCTGAACGAAAGAATTGACATCTTCTTGAAACTGCTGGAGCACTTCTGATTGGCGCACATATTCCTCGCCATCACTGGGATGATGCTATTGTCACTGCAGTTCACCTAATCAATCGCATGCCCTCTAGTGTATTGACCTTTAAAACTCACTTACAAGTGCTTGCGCAACACAGGCCCCTGCCCTCTGTTTTGGTACTCACACCCCGAATCTTTGGATGTGTGGCCTTTGTTCATCTCCACAAAAATCAACGTAGCAAACTTGATCCCTGTACGCTTCGTTGTGTTTTTGTGGGTTATGCCACTCATCAGAAAGGTTACCGTTGTTATCACCTTCCTACCCGACGTACCTATGTCACTTTGGATGTGACCTTTCTGGAATCTAAGATGTTCTTCCATGACCCATCATCCAATTCTACGCTTCAGGGGGAGATACGAAGTGAAGAGCAGAATTGGAGCAAATTGGAAAATGAAGAAATTCTCCTATGTACAGAAATGATTGATCGTCCCGAGTTTGGAGCACGAGATTACTCCATGTCAAAAAGCGATCAATTTCCTAACCCACCTGATCCCTGCGAAGATGTTTCTGATCCGAGTCCTACACCTACAGACAATACAAAATAACAAGATGAAGATGAAGACCCCCCTCTAACTTAACAGTACCAACGGACCAATCTCCTGAGAATATCCTTGAGGTAACTACTCTTACTACACTTGTGAATTTAGAGGATAAATATATTGGATACCAATTACCTTTGAGGCAGAATCGTGGAAAGCCACCAAATTGTTATTCACATGATATTGGCAAGACATCAAAATATCCAATTGCGAATCATGTATCCACTGAGAAGCTGCCTGAACCACTCAAGGCCTTTGTGCATCAGTTGTCTGCTATTCATATCCCAACCAAGGTTATTGAAGCATTTAAAGATCCTAAGTGGGTTCAAGCTATAAAGGAAGAGATGAAAGCTCTTGAGAAGAATCAGACTTGGACACTGGAATCTTTACCATGAGGAAAAAAGACTGTCGGATGTAGATGGGTGTTTACCATAAAACATAACGTTGATGGATCTATCGAGAGATATAAGGCAAGACTTGTGGCGAAAAGGTACACACAGACTTATGGTGTAGATTATGAAGAAACCTTTGCACCAATTGCAAAATTGAACACAGTCAGAGTCTTACTGTCTCTCGCAGCTAATTTGGATTGGCCACTACATCAGTTTGATGTAAAGATCGCCTTCCTACATGGAGAACAGTCACCACGTGCATGGTTTGGACGGTTCACCATGGCAATGAAGAACAATGGTTTCAGACAGAGTAACTCAGATCATACTTTGTTCTTGAAACATCAAAAAGGGAAGATAACAGCTTTAATAATCTATGTTGACGACATGATTATTACTGGGAATGATAAACATGAAATATCTCAGCTACAAGACTATTTGGCTACTGAATTTGAGATGAAGAATCTAGGTGGACTCAAATATTTCTTGGGGATTGAGGTGGCCCGATCACAAAAAGGCATATTTCTCTCTCAAGGGAAATATGTCTTGAACTTGTTGACAGACACAAGAATGCTAGATTGCAAACCTGGAGACACTCTTATTGTTCAGAACCATCATCTTGGAGAATACCCAAATCAACTTCCAACTAACAAAGAAAGATACCAAAGGTTAGTGGGAAGATTGATCTACTTGTCTCATACTCGACCAGACATTGCTTATGCGGTGAGCGTCGTCAATCAATTTATGCATTCTCCGAGTGAAGACCACATGAATGCAGTTATTCGAATACTTAGATATTTGAAGTCTGCACCCAGAAAAAGACTTATGTTCTCAAAACATGGTCATCTGAATATTGATGGTTACACAGATGCAGATTGGGCAGGAAGTGTAACAAATAGGAAATCCACATCCGGTTACTTCACATTCGTGGGAGGTAATTTGGTTACATGGAGAAGCAAGAAACAAAAGGTGGTCGCCTTATCCAGTGCAGAAGCCGAGTTCAGAGGTATGACCAAAGGAATTTGCAAACTCATTTGGTTAAAGAGGTTGCTTACTGAACTTGGGTATAAACCTACATCCTGTAATGAATCTCTTTTGTGACAACAAGGATGCAATAGCTATTGCACAGAATCTAGTTCAACATGATCGCACCAAACATGTTGAGGTAGATCGACACTATATCAAACAGAAGCTCGATGCTAAAGTGATTCAGTTTTCTTTCGTAAAGTTTGAGGATCAATTGGCGGATATTTTGACAAAAGGCGATTTCCAGTAAAGCATTCCACAATTCACTGGATCAGTTGGGCATTGGCGACATCTATGCACCAATGTGAGGGGGAATGTTGGCGTGACTTGTGGACTATTGACTTACTTTCCTTACACACCAAGAATTCCTAGTATAATTGTAATTGATTTATTTTAATTCTTGATTTTCTACTGTAAATAGAAATATGAATTTATTATTTACTTGCCCATTCAGGTTTCATTGTATTATAAATATTACCTCCTACAAGGAGAAGAATACACAGAAAATTCCCATAAACAAATATTCTCTCATAGTTCTCATATTTTAGCATTTTCATCTTCAGATCCTCATGCAATGTAAAGTCCACCATCTTTGAAAATTTGTGGTTGAGCACACCTTAATTGTATGTAAAAGAACTGTTGTGATAAAGGGTTTGCACTATGCTCCTATGTACTATAGAAAACTAGTTTCCCAATACTTTTGATATTTAATTACTTTCGTAATTTGAAACTAGAAAGGTTGACTAGCTCGATTGCAAGCATGAGATATGGAATAGGGGATCACTATAAAACCAAACTGAGAAGTAATGGGCGCACTATCCCACCAAGCTACAATAGGACACAAGTGAAAGAAAAAAAATATGTTCTTGGTTCTTTTATGGTTCTACAAATTACCATGAACACATGCATTTTCATCATATCGTATCTTCATGCGATACCACACAATGAGAATAGACTTTTACAATCCGTCGTGGCTTTCAAATTTTATAAAACAATTTTGTGATTTTAGCAAGTGAATATGGTATTTCAAGCATGGATTAGAAGAATGTTTGTTGGAGAATGCGAAATTTCTACTCCGACAAATATAAAACTGAAAATGCATTTAATTTGAGGTAGGGGCCAAGACAAAACTAGTCGAATTGTTCAAACCAGCCAAACTAAACTAGTCCAACTAGTTTGGATTGATTTTAACAGTGAAAAAAGTGTAAACTTGAACCAAACCATAATTAGTTTGGTTTGATTCGGTTGGACCTATACAGAATTCAACCAAATCGAATCAAAACATATACTAATCTTATTAATTTTTGGCACTGGGCTCTATAGGTTATCACCATATCAACCTTTAATATAGTGGATGCAACCTTGGTTGTCATCATCTAAAGTGGCTACGCCAGTTATGCAAGAAAGTAATCATGAAGAAATTAATGTAAATGTGAATGTGTGCAAAAGAAGCACATATTAATATTTTTGGAATAGTTTCTAAAGATGAAACCTATGAAGTTTACTGGAGCATCTAAAGTGAACATAGCTTAAGGCTAGATTAAACACATTAAAACGGTGAACGTACCTCATAAGGTAATATAATGGCACAGTGTGCTATTTGGAAAGCATATTTTATGACTCACACTTTGAGTCAAGAACTTTGTCTTGGTTGCATCTTAAATCATGTAAGAATGCAGGATGCTGGAAAAACTGCATTAGAATTCAATCTTGCTCTACTCAAGGTTTGAAGGAGATAAGTTAAGTGCCAAAAGAGCTAAGTTATTGAATGAATATAAGGAATAAATGGTAGTATGAGAGGCCAAGGTAGGTTGTCTATGGAAAAATCCTTGAGAATAAAGTATTATTTATTATTTTATGTGGACGGTGCATAAGGAATATGCACGTGGGTCTACAGAGGTATTAGAGCTATTAGTAAACACAATCTCTTTTTGCGATAGCGTTTCCGAAAAATTAGGAAAAGAAGAATTACTTGAGTTGTTTAACCTCGGAATGCGGAATCTAAAAGTTGGCGAGAGCATTGCTATTGCGTTTGCTATCTTCCAAGAACAACTTGGTAGTTACCAAAGTCATGGCCAAAGAAATTTTCAGCTTATGAATATTGCGTCTTGTAAGAAGACACCGGCAAGTTTTACAGACAGAATTGACAATCAACAGAGGAGCTGGTCTAGATGCGCTAGGAAAAAATTCTAGGTATTCTCCATTATGCAGCTTTTATTGTCTTAGACTTAATCGTAGGTATAACAACTATTCTTTTTATTAGTCCTTACGTTTTAGAAAGTTTCTTAAAACCTATCTATCCTAGACTTCTGCAACTAGCACAATTATAAATCTAGTAATGTTGGGTACTTGGAGACACTTTCCAGCGAAAGGAATATGAATCTTGGAAAATGTGTTAACTTTTCAGTGCAGTAACACCGAAAGAGGAAAATGGCAAATCTCGAGAAGCGTGGCGACAATGAAAGGAAGGTCCATAATTGGACCAAATTTGCGATTGTAGAATGTTTGAAATTAAGAGTTTGAAAACTGAGAAACAGTTCCTTCAGGCTATCCTTTTAAGTAGCATTAGACTGAATTTACAATCCACAAATCATCATTTTCCAAATTCCTTTTTAAACTTCCAAAGTTTCTTTATGAAATTCCAAAATTTCTTTCTATTCTGAATCGTTCCAAATGACTTCCTCTTCCCGATGGAACTTGGATTTGAATCTTGCTTCTCCTGGGCAAGAAATTCAACGTATAACCAAGCAAGCATCGGTGAATGCAGCTATGTGGCATTTCAATTTTGTTTCTTCGAGAGGTCCTATTGTAGTAATGGATTCTGTAATACGAGATAACAATGTGGCTGCATAAGTAGCAAGGAGTCTGCTAACTCCAAAAGATATGCGAGTACTAGGGAAGAAGGATGAGCATACTGTCGTAGACGACGTGATGGCTCTAAGTGTCTAATGTGCAGCGTTGGTTGCAAACTTAGGGCAGCAATTGAGAGCAAAGAGATACGAAGTACAAGAATTGACAACCCAATTGGGGAATCAGAGGAGTGCGCTTCGGGAATGTCACCAACTAGTCAAGACACAAAGGAATGAGTTAAATGCTGAGCATGAAAGAATTGCTCGTGAGGTCCAACAGTTGAAGCACGCGCTTAAAGACGGTGACACGGTAATCAAAGCGCTGAAGGATGAGAAGATAGATGATCGTATTTCACATTCTGCAACACAATGCAGACTGCAGAATGAGAAGAATGACCTAGCTAGCATTGTACAAATGTACTTTGGGGAGATGCAGCAAAAGTTGGACTAGGTAGAAGGTACAAATAAAAGGGTTCGAGAAGACGAGGAGAAAGTGTAGACGTTCATGTATGTGCGACTATTGGGTGAGACCAATGTAGAGGTTCGTGGTTTGAAGATTATAGAACCTAGGGCGAAGGGTCAGAGTTCTGGACCTGCAGAGGCTATACTATTGAGACGCCTAGGTTGAGTCCTATTATAATAGAGGATGAAAGCCCAAAATTTTTGGAACCTATTATGGAGGGCCAAAGTTCAAAGCCTTTTAACGCTAATGATGAGGCAGAATGAGTTCGCAATTTGCTGAATCTTAGCCCCTTGAAGGGAGACAAAAATGTTTAAGTGAGGATTGGTGGTGTCTTGTTAAGTTTAAATTTTTTTTAGTTGGTTGTTGTTGAATGTTGTAGTTTTTTTATGTGGGTTGTAAGACTTTTTATGAAATGAATTCGTTATGCTTCATGATTGGAATTAATCCATGAACCACTATGGTTTCAATATAAAAATTTCAAGGATGAAAGCTTGCTAACGGAAAGATTACAATGACCCATCCCATTTATTTTTCGCACTTTTTGCGAATTTGTTCTTACCGTAATGTTGTAAATGGTCACTTTCGGACAACCTTTGTTAAAGTTGAGCTTTGAGACTCTGCCTTATGCTTGGATGTGGAGCTTGGCAGCAAGCGCATACGCAACCCGTTCGAAATTTTGAATTCAATAGAACAAGTTGAGCGTGATGGTACTCGTCACTCTTATTCATCAGACCTAAACTTTCTTTTCAAAGTCTCTTAACATGAATCCTTTTTCACGAGAGTTGTTAAACTGCTCAAAGTTATGCCCAAGTGGTAGTTTAGTTGAACGACTCTAGTTATCTCAAAACCTGATCTAGTTTGACCCAGTTCGTTCATGTGCATTATCTTACTCGTTTTACTCTAGAACACTCATTCTAGACATTTAATGACGATTCACGGTTGTTGGATGCCCGAGGTCTCTTCATTGAAGTTATTCAACATCATGTCTACTGCGACATCCCAAATTGTTCAAGTTAAAGAAAGGTCTGTAGCAACCTTGGTGATGTTGAGACCAGAATATATTCATTATCTTATACCCAATTTGTATCTTGGTTCGGATATCGAAACTTCTGTTGTTGAACGCTCAATATTGATGGATCGTTTGTAAAAGTTTGAATCTTTTGAAGATTGTTTTGAATATTTTTTGATTCTGAAGATAAAATCCTCAAGAAAATGGTTCCAATGTTTTGGTTAACCTGGCAAGTTGGCACTCAGATGTGTTGGACTGTTCAAAGCAGGGGAACATGTCATAATTGTTAAGAATAACTTGGAGTTGCCGCCACAGATGTAATACATACACAATGTTTTGAATATTTTCCAGATGGAAAAGAATACATTTGATACAGTACAGTGATGCCTGGAATGACTTGTCTTTGCAGAAAGATATGTCCTATGTGGAATGACTAATTTCAATTTTAGTTTATGGATTAAACGACTCAGAAATTGAATTGTGCCGCTTGGTGGTAACATTGTAGAGCCAAATAAAAAAATTTGGGAATTGTAGTCCAACATGGAAACACTTGTTTAAGTGGTGTGGATATCTTGAGTAAATCTCAAGGACGAGATTTTTTCTGAGGGTGGAATGTGACGCCCTGAAAATTTCCAAATATTTTGTTTAAGCTCACAATAAAAATTTCCCTATCCAATTGATTGTAATTTGGATTTTCATGAATTAAGTATTAATTTATTCAAGGGATGATCTATTTCCTGATACTTTGAAATTGAAATTTTGGTAATTTGATATCGTTGAAAATGTCCATACGAGCGTGTGGTATTTTTCGGAGAATTATTTGGAATTTGAAAGTATTTTTGGCGAGTTTCAAAAGTTGGGAAGAATTTAAAAAGGAAAAGAAAAGAAAGCGATAAATTATTGTGCTGCACTATACACACACTGGATGCTGAAACTTTTTATCATTTCTCTTATCCTTTCTCCTTCCTTTCTTTTTCCTTATATTTTACTTCTCTTCATTTCATTTCCTACCATCTCTTTCTTATTCTCCCTCTTCAGAAACCAAAATTGTGGGCACAGTTCATCACTATGGAACTCCTATCTCTAAAGCTCAAATCAGAAAAGTTTCTTCATAAACATTGTTCATCTGCTCGTGGACTATAACATATCCAAAAATCAGCATCATCAGATCAGTCTAGCTACCTCAAACCAGTTATGAACTTTCTATGTTCATCCATGGCTGGTGAGTTCTCTGCAGCTTGGTTTTCAACATTTTGGTTTAGTCTCTAATCCTCGTTTGACAAACTTTCCTTCTCTGAAATTGTTCCTCAGTTTGATAACTATGACATATCCAAAAATCAGAGCAATCCAAGTACTCTAGTTATGTCTTTGGTAAGCATATTTGTCACTTCCTGAGATTCTGCTGTATTACTGTACATCACCATATTCACTCTTGTATGTTAATTTACCTTAACCAAATGACAATAAACCCTTCATGGAAGGTGTTCACAATTATGTTCTCTAAAACATATCTAAAAATCGTGGCAATCCAGCCAGTGTATCCTTCTCGGGAGTGGATCAACTGACACAAGCTTTTGTTAGTTTTCAAGTATAATTTGAGTTGGTTATTTGTCTGTGGGAGCTTCACTCAGAAAATTCTGACAATTTTAGAGGGTTAAGGTAAAGATTTCAGATGGTTTGATTTTTGGAATTTGTCTCTGAATTGTTGGCCGAAAGCCGGTCTGGAAAATGGAAGGACCAAAAGATAATTTAAAACATGTATAAGTGCCAAAGGATAAATAAGGTAAAATGTAAGGACCAAAGTGAAATTATGAATAAGTCTGAGGACTGAAATATGATTTGGACAAAGTATAAGGATAAAAGTGAAATTATTGACTAGTGAGAGGACTACAGTGCAATTAAAGATAGTTATAAGAACTAAATTGCAAAGAAGGATTTTAATTAACATTTTTTTTAAATGACTGTACTAGGAATCAGTTGCCCAAGAAAGGACAATTTGAGGTCAAAGGTGCAAAATGCAAGTCAGGCATCAGCTTTGGATTCTAGATAGGGGGATTAACTCTTAGACTTGCATTTTGTGTATGTATGACATAGTAAATATCGTTGTGTGCGAAAGATGCACTGTTTTTGCATGCCATATTGTTTGGTTTTATTAATGCTTGGCTTTGGTTCTCCAAAGTTTGGAGGGTATACGCATGCGGGCATTATCCTCGACGACCTGAGGGTGAAAGGGGCATGGCGACTTCCTTGGGTTTTGATTCCCTAAAACTCCGGAGGGGTTATGTTGTGAATTTTAGACAACCTGTAAAATGGGGATTATAAAGATTAGTCTAAACACAAATTATACTCGCAAGTGCACAAGGTCAATCGTAATTTAGTATGGCAAATACGAGGTCATTCCCATGAGGACTGAGTTCAACTTCCAATTAGTCTAACCTAATTTACTTCACAAAATACTTTAACTATTCTAATTATATAAACAAGAAATTAAACACGTAGTGTACTCACGAAAACACAAAGGGGGTTTTTGAATGAGTGATCTAATTAACAAAGAAATTAAAAGGCAAACAAGTAGAAAGCCACGAAACACAAAGATGAGAAATTCAAATTTATAAAAGCACTAGGACAATGAATTCACCACTAGTAATCCAATCTAGCCTCTTATTCACCTACCTGTTAATTATCCGATCGACGTTGCCGCTTAGTTTTCCTTTTTCATGAATCACCTATGGTATTTAGGCTAACTCGTATATTCCTACATGCAATTCGCCTATGATATTTAGGTCAAATATCAACACATAGAAACTCATTAAGATCCGTGAAAACCTCCAACAAGCATGTAAACCCTAGGAGTATGGTATTTACCCTAGATGAATTACAAATCTTAATCACAAGAAGCAAGCCTCAAATTAAGTATGGTATTTACTCTAATTTGCATCCGATTAACTCAATTAAAAGTCTAGATGGTGATCAAGCATCAAGATAATCAACCAAGTTATTAAGCACAATGATTAAGAATCCAACATCAACAGCAATCAATAGATAGGTAAAATAAGAAAGCTAGATTATCATACTAGGGCTACATCATGCCCTAGCAAGGGAAAATTAGTTACACATAGTCATAGAATTTGGCATAAGCAAAAACATAAGGAAGAAATAATAATAAAACTTAGCCAGTTGTAGTACTCTTCCGGCGTCTCCAATTTCTCCAAATCTTGCGTAACCCTCAATGAGTTGTTTTCTAATGCTTAAATAAAGCACCACAATCCTATTCCTACCCTAGCTGGGCTTTTACAGCAGCCCAAAAATAAAGAAAAACCTAATTAAAACATAAATCCAAAATGGGTAAATAATTGACTCCTTTTCCTACTTTGACTGGGATAACACGTCAGTTATTTTGCAACCACGTTTGGGGTCGTTCCTCCTTCAAGAAAATTCAGGAAAAATATGAGAATTTTAGATCTTTGTCTTATCTTTCCAACCATATATCGCAGGACTTGAGGAAAAATTGGGAAGTCCTTCAAATTGCCTTTTTCGTACAGTAACTCAAATCTGACGGGATTGCACTTTATGTTGACTTAACTTCAAAGACTGCTCTCATTGGCTGCTCCAAAAATTCTAGAAAAATTCCACAATTATCTTCAAGGTCTTAGCTTCAATCTCCAACTGGCCTTGCACAAAAACTCGTCCAAAAAGTTGTATTTTCGTAGAAAACCAATTAACTGCTCCAGAAATCTGAAAATGGAGAAAATAAAGTAATAAGTCCTTTTTAAATCCAATTCTCCTACAAAAACTAAGTATAAAGAGTACATAAATGTATAAATTTATGGACTTATCAGGTTACGCATACAGACTTTACTAATACCCTACGCATGAGGTATAGTCGATGAGGTGTAACCGGTTGAAATGGACACTCTCGCTACCGTACCAGATGAGTTGGATTTAATTATGATTTCTACTAGGGGTACAAGAACGTTCCAAAAAATGTATGGCCATTATCGGTGGTTAGACAAGCAGATACAAGAATGTTCCAAAAAATATTTACGAAAATTGCTTGAGCATGCCAATTGGTTTTGGATCCACAATAAATGGATACGGTTTGTGTTTGTGCATATTCTTTCACTGATTTTGAAATAAATCTCTGGCCATTATTATTATCATTATTATATTCATTATTTACTTTGAAACCTGGCCGGGAGCCTCCTACGGGCACTACTACAAAATAGTTAAAGAACGACACAAAATAGACGACGTTGCATTTATAAACTGTCGTCATGTTTTAAAAGACGACAATTTTATAAAACCATCGTTGTATATTACTTATACACTGCTAAAATCAAGATGCGCTGGTTTGATTTTAAAAACGCGACTCTTGTCAATTAACAAGCGTTGTCTTTCAAAACGTGCTAAACAAAAAGAGACACTTAAGTGAATTCGCGATCTTAAATTTTCAGATTTCTCCCCATCGCTCGAAAAATTCACTCCCTCCTGAAACCCTCAACAACTCTCTGGATCGTCACCGAGCTCGCTGACATAGGAGTTGAAGTTTGCGATTTAACGTTATAAGCCACTTGAGCCCCTTGGCTGCTGTCACGGCCCAAAATCGAGACACATGACAACGGCACGTACCTTGAGAATCCCGAAAGTACAACTCTAAGATCCGAGGGTTATACTCCCAAGGTTCCCAAAATACGATAAGTCTTTTTTATTAAATAAAACGGGTTGTATCAGAGTTGTAAATAATAGCGGAAAACTGAATAAAATATTTTACAAACTTTATTGATGAAACACCAACCCCAGAGGCCAAGGAGAGTACCAAAAACCTCTTAAGTTATTTTACAATCCAGAAATTTAAATACACACCAACCATCCTTTATTTATAGTCAGATGAGTGATATAAATAGCAAACACATACTCAGCTCCAAGAAGAGGAAATCACAACCTGTCGAAGAAGGATAAGGAACAGGAACAAGCTATTGACAGGTTCGTAGACAGCAACAATGTCGATGCTCAAGGATTTTGATTTACAAGGAAAAAGTATAGGTGAGCACATACGTTCATTTGCCCCGTAGAAGGCTCCTGGACAGGTTTGAAAATAGTTAGCATAACATAGTAGTGTTCAAGAAAAACAGTGAAAAGAATATACACAAAACAAACCATTTCCTTATAAATATAGGATCAAAATAGTTGGCATAGGCCAACTACCCCTACCAGAAATATGCTTGTTTGACGACCGATCCCAATAGGCCAACTACCCCTACCAGAAATAATAATATAACCAACTTACCTGGTATGGTAGCGAGAGTGTCCATTTCAACGGTTACACCTCGTTTACTATACCTCATGCGTAGGGTATTGGTAAAGTCTGTCCGTATAACCCCTCCGGAGGTTTAGGGAATCGAAACCCAAGGAAGTCGTTATGCCCCTTTCACTCTCAGGTCGTCAAGGATAATGCTCGTAGGCGTATACCCTCAAAACTTTGGAGAACCAAAGCCAGGCATTCATAAAACCAAAAAATATGGCATCCAAAAAACAGTGCACCTTTCGCATACAACAATATTTATTATGTCATACATACACAAAAATACAAGTCCGAGAGTGAGTCCCCATACCTAGAATTGAAAGCCTGACTTGCCCTCTGCATCTTCAATTTTAACTTGCCTCGCCTGGGAAACTGAGTTCTAGTCCAACATTCAAAAATGTTACTAAAAATTCCTTATTCGCATTTAAGTCCTTATATTAATTTTTATTACACTTTGGTCCTTTAACTTTGTCCAAATTGTCATTCAGTCCTCATGTTGTCCAATAATTGTCTATAGGTTCTTGAAGTCTCAGGTAATTGTAATATGGTCTAAAATGTCCAAAGGTCCTTCAAGTTCCATCCCTGGTCCGAAAACAGTGGGTTCACAATACAGTAAATTTGAAGTCAAAATAGTCTAATATTTTTCATACATCTGGACCAGAGGAAATAGGTTCCGGTAATAATAGTCCAAGGAATATGGGGAATATAGGTCCATTATACTATTTTGATCAGAATTCAAACGGACAGAGTAACGGCATAGGGTTTCAATTTTTAAGAATAATATGGGAAATTACCCAATTTAAGAAAATATGATTAATTAAATTTAGCAATTTTAAATTGGGCAATATAACAGTTAGGAATGAAAATATAGAATTGAAAATGAATAAAAGACGAGGTAAGAGAGAGAATTTACCTCGGTAAAATACTATCATGAATAGTACCATGAGTGAATAGTACCCCCGGGTGAAGATTGCAAGAAATGATGAATAGTAATTGTGGATGAATAGTCTCATGAATAGTAACTTCTCGGGATGAATAGTAAGTGTGAATACTAATTCTGAAAAATGTCGGAATAGTGACTTTGATGGTGGAGGAGGAGAGGAAGAGAGGGAGGAAGGGTTTTGGAAGAAGTTTGGTGTGAGGAAATGAGAGTATTAGGGGGTATTTATAGAATACTTGAACAGTTCGGATGAATTTGAATATTTAATTCGAAGGCCTAAATTAAAAGTTGAGTTTTAGTAAAATGTGGGAAGGAGCATGATAGTTCATAGATAGATGGTCCAGATGCACTCCCAACTACCTATCTAATGGCTCAGATCAAATCAGAACTGTTGATTTGATCCTACAGTCCAGATCTAATCCTATAATATATCAACGATCTAGATTAAACGAGCTCACGGAATAGTATCGTAAAACCTAGTTGTAACCAAGGATGAAAATATCGGCCGATATCCCGATGTATCGGCCGATATATCTGTTTTTTTAGGTGTCGATACAGATAAGCCTATTTCTTCCCCCTTATCGGCGATATATCCCCGATAACCCCTGATATCCTCGATATTTACCGATATTTCCCGATATTTCCCGATATTTCCCGATATTTCTCGATACCAAACAAATAACCGAGAAATTTGTCTTTAGTTTTGAAGGCAATTGATGCAAATTGAAACCCAAAAATCTCTAATCCTTGCCCAGAACCCTATAATATATGAGCATAGGAACTAGACCTAGTACTAACTCAAATGAATCTTATGATGGCTATGGTTATGTCTGTCGATTATAGTGGAACTAGTTATGGAGCTCAAGATGATGAAACAGATTATGGACCTACTAGTTGGGTCAATCCTAACTATCTCATATATGGGAAGATAGTAGGGAGCTCAAGAGAGACATATGTGCACCATGTTCAAACATGGCTTACAAGCTGCTCGGGTTACATGACTTGGTATGACTATTGTATGAATCTAGATGGTTGTTCCTCATTGTTTGAACCTCATAGGAGCTCTTCATTTATGTAGATGGACACTTAACTAAATTGTAATCCAATGTTTAAACAAACTATGGATTTATGCATGGTTTATTCATTCTAATCAACATTTTATTTTCAAACTTTTCATTAACGCGCATTACATACCACTTATATTTCATCATATGTATATCTTATTCTTAGTAAATATTGAGTTTTATTTGTTCAATACATTCATTGATAATGTACATAACATCTATGAAAGTTTTTCTCCAAAATTATGTGTTTCAATGCCTATATCTGTCATTTTTGTTGATTTTTTCCGATACCTAAAATGATAACGATATATCCCTCGAAATATCCGTAAATTGGAGGCCCGATATTATCTGCACGGCCGATATTTTAATCCTTGGTTGTAACTCAAAAAAAAATTGAGCTCAATCATTGATGGACCAGCCAATCATAAGGTGCTAAGTGGTCCAATCACAAACTGCCATGTGGCGGTTATTATTCCAATTTTCTTATTTTCCAAATTCGAAAATCCATTAAAAATACTTTCAAGCTTCAAAAAATTATCCGAAAAATACCACAAGCTCGTAACAACGTCTACTATTTTTCTATGAAATCAAAACATCAAAATTCTAACTTCAAATTTATCAAAAATATTTTATTCTTTAATATAATAATGGTATTTAATTACGAAAAAATTACACTTACCTCAAATAGGACCGGGCAATCAAGGTTGTCAGTTAATAATATTCCAGAATTTTTCAGGGTGTCACAGCTGCCGTCGTCACCGAGCTCGCCGGCATAGGAGGTCACAATCTCTTCCTCTTCTTCTTCTCTCTAGGTATGCTTTCATTGTATGCCTCAATTTAGGGTTCTTTAAGTTGGACTAGTTTTTATCAATTAATTTTGGGAGGTTAGGGTTTTCGATGTCTGATTTTTGGTTTAAAAATTCGTGTCTGATGCGATTAGTATCAGATCTAGTCGGATCGTCGACATGCCTCGGCTCTAGTTGAGGAAAAGAAGCAAGACAAATATGAAATTCCACCATCCCCTGCTCCCCCAATACAAGGCTAAGCCCGATGAGTCCAAAGTTTTTGCTGTTATTGAGAGTAAATTTCTCTAGATCTCCCTCACTATATTGAACTTTGTTTTTGTTAAAGCTTATAACTTCTATATGCTTGGTTGTGAGAATCTGATTTTCTTATTCTTGATGTCTTGGGACTTGTTTGAAATATATGTTCTGTTTGTAAATGGAAGATCCTATACACAAACATGGGAGACTTTGTTCTCAGCATTGTTCTAAGCTCTTCCTTGTCCATGGTTCTGTTGCCCAAGTACATTGGTGGCCTGGGGACTTCTAGACCTCACTTGTGCAGACAGCAGCAGACTTTGGGGTAAGCTATGTGTATGCTTCACTCTTTTCTTTTATTCTTGGAATTTTCTTTTTCATCCTCTTTCAATTTGTGAAAAGGCAGAACAATTGCCTTCCAATTTGCAGAGCTTTATTTTGATATTGATTCCCTTTTTAGGAAATTGATTTGAAGAGTAGTGGGTCTCATATTCGTGAAGGCTTCTTTGTCTAACTCATCAGGTACAAACCAAAGAGTTATCTATATTTCTTTGAGTTTGGCAATACTAACTTCATAGCTGAACTTTTTTTTTTATAATCTCGAAATTCATTGGTGTGCATAAAAAATAAAACAGCCACAAATTTGGATTTTACCCATCCTTACGGAGGAATTAAAACCATCTTCACTTTGGGTAAAGACCAAATTTTGGTTTGTCATAAGGAAGAGTCATTGTGAGAAGGTTGAAGGCTTTGCATCTATTTTGACTTGGCTACTCATGTGCTTACAGTATATCCTTCTTCCTTCTTTTTTTTTTTTGTTTTTAATCAGGTAGCTTTAATGCTTTGGCATGCTGCTTTGTCTTGTGAATTTGAAAACTGTTTATCCCTTAGAGACCCCGAGATAAATTAAGTCATCCTTACTTTATCCCCTTTTGTTTGGTTTTGCGCAGACTTGATAGGAAGACTTGACTATATTTCTGTGAGTTATGCAATTCTTGTTCTTGTTTTGCATTTTTCCTTTCTTGAATTGTTCTTTAATACTCATCTTGTTTTGCATTGTTCCCTTCTCTCTGCTTGAAAATGTTCGATCTTTACACATAAACTTCAGCTTCAACTGTACATTCAAATTCTTCATTACCGTCTTAATTTTGTTGGTTTGTTTGCTGAGGAAAAAGAAAAACAAAGAGAAGTGAGATTCTTACTTTGTTGGATCACAAGAAATGGATAACACTATACAACTAAGCTGATGGTAGTATTAGTTTCAATATAGCTGTGGGGTTGGTCTCTTGGGTTCTTGAATTGATAAATTATTTTCAATACATTTCTCATCAACCAAACAGAAAGAGAAATTGCTAGGAAAGAATTTCTGCTAATATTGTTTGTCCCAATAGAGATGAAATTTTCTCCTTTTTGTGACTTGCAACTTGCAAAAAGTACATCAACTTACCAGATATTAGGGTACTTTTTACACATTTTAGTTGTTGATTTTTCAAATTTGCACATTTTAGTTCTTAAATGTGTTCATTTGTGTTAATGTAACTGTGTATTTAATGTGTGTAGCTAATTATGTTTATATATCTTAATTTGGTTTTAATGGAATTTTAATGCAGGTTGCTCAAGTGCTTCTCACACTGACATATTCATTTTCCCAACTGGGTTTGATATATGGATTCTTTTTCATATTTTTTATGGGTTGATGGGACGCTGGACTGCTTATCTCATTAGTCTGCTATATGTTGAGTACAGAACTAGAAGGGAAAGAGAAAAGGTTGATTTTAGGAACCATGTAATTTAGTATACTCCATTATTTAGGAAATATGTGTGTCATAGGAATAAAGATTGATTAACTATGTAATAATATTGAATCTTCAAGTTTTATGAAATAAACAATTTTTGAGTGTATGTATTCATTAATAAAACATTAAAGTTGGAATTCTAGTTAAAATTGTTGTAGACGACGAATTTACAATACAACCGTCGTCTCCATAGCTAATCAATGGCGATTTTTAGGCATTAATTCACATTCAAACATAATGGGAACTTCTTAGACGATGGTTTTAATGTAAATGCCGTCATCTGTACATATAATCAATGACCATTTTTAACAAAGTATCGTCTTCTTTATATACAATCAACGATGCTTTTTAACAAAATACCGACGTCTTTATCCATAAATGACGACGGTTTTAACAAAATACCGTCGTTTTTACCAATAAATAACTACGGTTATTTATAAACCGTCGGCTTTACCCATAAACAACGATGGTTTTTAACAAAAGATTGTCGTCTTTACATCAGAACAATGACTGTTTTACTAAAAACCGTCGTTTTTACCAATAAATAACTACGGTTATTTATAAACCGTCGGCTTTACCCATAAACAGCGATGGTTTTTAACAAAAGACTGTCGTCTTTACATCAGAACAATGACTGTTTTACTAAAAACCGTCGTCTTTACAGATAAACAACAACGGTGAAAAGCCATCGTAGTTTGATCTCCAAAAGATGGTGGTCGATTTAACGACGGTTTTCAAAGCATCACAACGATGGTGAATCACCGTTGTCTATTTAGTTTTTTGTAGTAGTGGGGGCAAATGAACGTATGTGATGCTCACTCCTACTTTTGTTGTAGATTCCTTTCATGGTTGACATCTTGGTGTGACCTCCTCACTTGTAAGCATTTGGCTCGTGTCTCACGTTGTTGTCAGGTTGTGAGGCCTATTCATCACAGCTGATCATGTTTCACTACATATGTATAAACTTGAATTCTAGATGGTTGGTAGATTTTCATTATTAGTTTGTAAAACAATTTATGAGGTTGTTGATACTATTCCATGACCTCTGTGGTTGGTTTAACTCTCAAATTTTTTAGTATAATATTATAAATTATTTTTCCTATGTTATTAAACACTCTGATCCAACCCGTTTTAATTTATTTATAAAGGCTTAGCGTATTTTGGGAATCTTGGGAGTATAACCCTCGGACTTAAGTGTTATATTTTCGGGATCCTCAAGGTACGTGCTGCTGTCACGTGTCTTGATTTTGGTGCGTGACAGTATTGATGTGTGCAATTGGTCACAAAACTCCACAATGGTCATACGATAGATTGATAATTAATGTCTCCATATGATCAATTAAATTACCACTTTTCCTTTCAGTTTTGTTTTCGTGTTGTACTGTTTGTGAACAATTACAAGTACTTTTTTTGTAAATTCTTTTGTAATTAATGTTTTAGTTTATTCAATAAGATTTTTTTAGCCATCCATACTTTTTTGCTTCACATATATTTCTACAAGCAAAGAAAAACTGTATAAATTGCTTCAATTGGGAAAGTTATGAAATTCCCAATTGTTTAAAATGCCCACTTTTCTTTTTCTAAATTGTTTAAGCAACACGAGTACGTTCCCAATGCAAAGTTTTGTAACATGACTTCCAGGCAAACGCAGGTGCTATGGTTTTTGTCGATAGGCTAACCCAAGAACAAGCATTACAGATACTTGGATGGGATAACTTTTTCCTAATTCATATGTGTGCAACAATAATAGACTTTCTTCCTTTGGTTTTATTTTTAAGGTTTGAAGTGGAAGAAGAAGGAGAAAGGGTGGTTAGGGAATTAATGTTTGGTGATGCATAATGAAACTGCTTGAAACTTTTACTGTTTGAAGGAAAAACACGATTAAAAATTCCTTATGACATTGGAAGATCTTAATGAACTTGCTTGCCAAGTTTCCATTTGTTGTTTGGGGTACAAGTAAGATTGTACAGTTGTTACAACTTAATCCGAATATATTGTTATTACAAGATAATTATCAAAGACTGATAGCTGTACATTATCTGCGTAACGTTTGTAATATCTTCTTTTTTATTTTATTTTTTATTTTTAATTTTTTTTGCCAAACGTAGACTGCATTTCATTCATTAATAATAAAAGGGTTTACATATCTTATGACTGCAGGGAGAGTAGAAAATAACATGGACTAGAGTGTCACGCACCTCAGAGCATTGAGAACAACCATGGTCGTTGATAATATTCCTACGGCACAACCACTTGTTCTTTGTACCTCAAACCATCATCTGCATGAGGCTTCCACTCATTAGGCGCCTCTCTTGAAACTATCCTTGATCTTAACTATTGCAATTCAAGATCTTTCTTATGTTTATGCACTATATATTGTTGCAACTGAGGTGCCAGATTAATGTGAGCCAAACAGACACTGGTTTCCCCTTGTTGGACCTTTAGACCCTAAATTCTTCAAATGCAAAGCCACGCTTATCATCCCACTTAAACTTTACTTCTTTTCTACTAAATTAACAAAGTAGGAATCTTCAAGAAATCCCAAACAAATCTCCTATAATAGCCATCTAATTCAAGAAAACTGTGTATTTCTAATCTAAGACACTCTTAGGTGCTCCTACTTTAATAATGTTTCTATCTTACTGCAATCCATACAAACTCTGTCTCTACATATCACATGTCCAAGGAAATACACTTTTGTTAACCAAAAATCACACCTTGGTTTTATTTTTAAGGTTTGAAGTGGAAGAAGAAGGAGAAAGGGTGGTTAGGGAATTAATGTTTGGTGATGCATAATGAAACTGCTTGAAACTTTTACTGTTTGAAGGAAAAACACGATTAAAAATTCCTTATGACATTGGAAGATCTTAATGAACTTGCTTGCCAAGTTTCCATTTGTTGTTTGGGGTACAAGTAAGATTGTACAGTTGTTACAACTTAATCCGAATATATTGTTATTACAAGATAATTATCAAAGACTGATAGCTGTACATTATCTGCGTAACGTTTGTAATATCTTCTTTTTTATTTTATTTTTTATTTTTTATTTTTTTTGCCAAACGTAGACTGCATTTCATTCATTAATAATAAAAGGGTTTACATATCTTATGGCTATTTTTTTTGGGTATATATCAATAATCAATTTGGCAAATACATTTTTCTCTTATTGCGATATATATCCTCCCCATATATATTACGATACATATCCTCCCCATAAAACATGGACAGATATGACAACACAAATCCTACCCGTATAAGATTTAGCTTCCAATTGCCCTAATACTCTTATATATATATATATAGGAATGGAAGGAAGACTACTCTCACAAAACCCCAGCCCACACTCGAAGAAACTCATTACAGAATCGCCTCCATATTAAAGAATCCAACCCCAACACCCTCGTTCTGCCAACCAGCCTACATACTCAAGACACCAAGATCATCTTTAATCTTCTCTTCTCAACAAAAGTCGAAGAGGAACCTGCTACATAGCTTATATATGGCACCTTCTGAGTCTGTTGTTAATCTTCCAGTTGGTTTTAAATTTCGTCCAAGAGATGATCAGTTATTGGGATATTATCTTCTTAACAAGGTGCGTGGCACATCCTTTATGTATGACAATGTTATTCCAGAAATGGATCTTTATGGTAAGATAGAGCCATGGGATATATGGCATGAATATGGCGGACACAACTTAGCCAAAGGTGAAGACCTTTATTTCTTCACCAAATTGAAGAGCGTGAGTGACAAGGACTCCCGCGTGGCTCGCACGATAGGGTCCGGGACATGGAAAGGTCAGAACTCAGGGACCACAGTCAGTGATCCGAAGAATGAGAAGAATGATTTAGGTATATGGAAAAGGTTTCATTATGAAAATCCTAAATCTGTTCAAGACGGTTGCTGGATTATGCACGAGTACAGCCTTCACCCTCCATTGGTGAAGCCCAAACCAAACTCAACCAATCAGTTTGTGCTGTGCCGGATTCGAAAGAATGACAAGGGGAAGAGAAAGTTGGGAGCTGCAGAAGAGGATAATGAAACTGACACTCCAGTACAGTCTCAAAATAAGAGGCAAAGGCCGCAACAAGTGACTAGCTTTGAGGAATTTATTGGTAATTGCATCCCCATGTCTGAGGCTATTGGAGTTGGTGGGAGTGTTTCATACTTGCCAACTGGGCTCACTCAATCTCAGCCGGACAGCTCTTTTGCATACCCAACAACTGTGGTCTCTTCCCAAGCTACGGCAAACTATACTGATGACGTCAGCCAATTTCATGATGGCGGTGATGGTGATGCCCTAATGAGCGATTTCTTACATTTGGACACCGCACAACCATTCACGGAACAGGCCTTGGGATCGTACGCAGTTTGTAACCAAGAGAGGGCTTCAGATGTTTATGAGACTCAACAAGGCCTGGGCCTCACTGACAATAATATTGGATATTGGCCTAGTCCATTTGGTAGTGAAGAAGACCAAGTCAATGCGCTCGACTTCTCGATTGATTATGATTTACTCATCCACTTGATCAACTGTGATGACGATGATGATGGTCCGCCGCAATCTTCCACAGCACAGTTTATGGGAATGGAGAACTCTACTACTGCAAGTAGTGATCATCATAGATTGATCAATTAAGTAATGTACATGTACCACGTTTACAATCAATTAATCTTTTTCTTCATTGGGTTGAAATTAGGTTAAATTTATGTATGTTTCTACAAGGAATATAGAAAATGCCGGATCACTTTGCTGTCTGTTGTAAAAAATTTAGAGATCAAAATGCAAGTAGCCAAATATAACATCTTTCTTAACAAAGAAAAAAGAACCATACGTTTAAAATATTTGTGAATTAATACAAAAAATTTCCTGATTATTATTGGATCAATCCCTTACTCGATGCACAAAGAAGTTCCTGAAAATTTATTCTCCAAAAGTTTGTGCCGCAGTGGGAAATTAACAATAAAACCAAACTGAGAAGTAATGGGCGCACTATCCCTCCAAGCTACAATAGGACACAAGTGAAACAATTTATTCTCCATGCATTTTCATCATATTGTATCTTCATGCGATA
Organism: Prunus padus; assembly: GCA_024362665.1. Classification (NCBI taxonomy): domain Eukaryota; kingdom Viridiplantae; phylum Streptophyta; class Magnoliopsida; order Rosales; family Rosaceae; genus Prunus; species Prunus padus. The sequence continues at coordinate 24,649,112 of JANFAM010000014.1, read as the reverse complement.
CCACACGATGAGAATATACTTTTACAATCCGTCGTGGCTTTCAAATTTTATAAAACAATTTTGCTATTTTAGCAAGTGAATATGGTATTTCAAGCATGGATTAGAAGAATGTTTGTTGGAGGATGCGAAATTTCTACTCCGACAAATATAAAACTGAAAATGCATTTAATTTGAGGTAGGGGCCAGGACAAAACTAGTCGAATTGATCAAACCAGCCAAACTAAACTAGTCCGACTAGTTTGGTTCGATTTTAGCGATAAAAAAAAAGTGTAAACTTGAACCAAACCATAATTAGTTTGGTTTGATTCGGTTGGACCTATACAGATTTCAACCAAATCGAATCAAAACATATCTACTAATCTTATTATTTTTTGGCACTGGGCTCTATAGGTTATCACCATATCAACCTTTAATATAATGGATGCAACCTTGGTTGCCATCATCTAAAGGGGCTAGGCCAGATATGCAAGGAAGTAATCCTGAAGAAATTAATGTAAATTTTTATGTGTACAAAAGAAGCACATATTAATATTTTTGGAATGGTTTCTAAAGATGAAACCTATGAAGTTTACTGGAGCATCTAAAGTGAACATAGCTTAAGGCTAGATTAAACACATTAAAATGGTGAACATACCTTATAAAGTAATATAATGGTACACTGTGCTATTTGGAAAGCATATTTTATGACTCACACTTTGAGTCAAGAACTTTGTCTTGGTTGCATCTTAAATCATGTAAGAATGCAGGATGCTGGAAAAACTACATTAGAATTCAATCTTGCTCTACTCAAGGTTTGAAGGAGATAAGTTAAGTGCCAAAAGAGCTAAGTTATTGAATGAATATAAGGAATAAATGGCAGTATGAGAGGCCAAGGTAGGTTGTCTATAGAAAAATCCTTGAGAAGGAAGTATTATTTATTATTTTATGTGGACGGTGCATAAGGAATATGCACGTGGGTCTACGAGGTATTAGAGCTATTAGTAAACACAATCTCTTTTTTGCGATAGCGTTTCCAAAAAATTAGGTAAAGAAGAATTACTTGAGTTGTTTAACCTCGGAATGCGGAATCTACAAGTTGGCGAGAGTGCTGCCATTGCGTTTGCTATCTTCCAAGAACAACTTGGTAGTTACCAAAGTCAAGGCAAAAGAAATTTTTCAGCCTATGAATATTGCGTCTTGTAAGAAGACACCGGCAAGTTTTACAGACAGAATTGACAATCAACAGAGAAGCTGGTCTGCACGCACTGGAAAAAAATTCGAGGTATTCTCCTTACGCATGAGGCTTATGTTGTCTCAGACTTAATCGTAGGTACGACAACTATTCTTTTCATTATTTCCTACGTTTTAGAAAGTTTCTTAAAACCTATCTATCCTAGACTTCTGCAACTAGCACAATTATAAATATAGTAATGTCAGGTAATTGGAGACACTTCCCAGCGAAGGGAATATCAATCTTGGAAAACGTGTTAACTTTTCAGTACAGTAACGCCGAAAGAGGAAAAGGGAAAATCTCGAGAAGCGTGGTGATAATGAAAGGAAGGTCCATAACTGGACCAAATTTGCGATTGTAGAATGTTTGAATTTAAGAGTTCGAAAACCTAGAAACAGTTCCTTCAGGCTATCCTTTTAAGTAATATCGGACTGAATTTACAATCCACAAATCATCATTTTACTTAGAAGAGAACTTCCAAATTCCTTTCTAAATGTCCAAAGTTTCTTTATGAAATTCCAAAATTTCTTTCTATTTTGAATCGTTCAAAATGGCTTCCTCTTCCCGATGGAACTTGGATTTGAATCTTGCTTCCCCTGGGCAAGAAATTCAAAGTATAACCAAGCAAGTATCGGTGAATGCAGCTGTATGGCATCCCAATTTTGTTTCTTCGAGAAGTCTTATTACAATAATGGATTCTGTAATATGAGATAACAATATGGATGCAGGAATAGTAAGGAGTCTACCAACTCCAAAAGATATGCGAGTACTAAGGAAGAAGGATGAGCATACTGTCGTAGATGACGTGATGGCTCTAAGCATATAATGTGTAGCGTCGGTTGCAAACTTAAGGCAACAATTGAGAGCAAAGAGCCAGGAAGTACAAGAACTCACAACCCACTTGGGGAATCAGAGGAGTGCGCTTCAGGAATATCACCAACTAGTTAGGACGCAAAGGAAGGAGTTAAATGCTGAGAGTGAAAGAATTGCTTGTGAGGTCCAACAGCTGAAGCACGTGCTTGTGAGGTCCAACAGCTGAAGCACGTGCTTGTGAGGTCCAGACAATCAACAGAAAGCTGATCGTATTTCACATTCTACAATACAACGCAGACTGCAGAATGAGAAGAATGACCTAGCTAGAATTGTACAAATGTACTCTGGGGAGATGTAGCAAAAGTTGGACGAGGTAGAAGGTACAAATAAAAGGGTTCGAGAAGACGAGGAGAAAATGTTTGAGGATGTTAAGAAGGCGGTGTATGCGCGACTATTCGGTGAGACCAAGGTAGAGGTTTGTGGTTTGAAGATTATAGAACCTAGGGTGGAGGGTGAGTTCTAGACTTGCAAAGGCTACTATTGAGACGCCTAGGTTGAGTCCTATTATAATAGAGGATGAAAGCCCAAAGTTTTTGGAACCTATTATGGAAGGCCAAAGTTTAAAGGCTTTTAACACTGATGATGAGGCAAAAGGAGTTCGCAATTTGCTAAATCTTAACCCTTTGAAGGGAGACAAAAATGTTTAAGTGAGGATTGGTGGTGTCTTGTTAAGTTAAATTTTTTTTTAAAGTTGGTTGTTGTTGAATGTTGTAGTTTTATGTGGGTTATAAGACTTTTTATGAAATGAAGTCGTTGTGCTTCATGATTGGTACATGAGTAAAGTTGGAATTAATCCATGAACCACTATGGTTTCAATATAAAAATTTCAAGGATGAAAGCTTGCTAACGGAAAGATTACAACGACCCATCCCATTTATTTTCGCACTTTTTGCGAATTTGTTCTTACCGTAATGTTGTAAATGGTCACTTTCGGACAACCTTTGTTAAAGTTGAGCTTTGAGACTCTGCCTTGTGCTTGGACGTGGAGCTTGGCTGCAAGCGCAGACGCAACCCGTTCGAAATTTCGAATTCAATAGAACAAGTTGAGCGTGATGGTACTCATCACTCTTATTCATCAGACCTAAACTTTCTTTTCAAAGTCTCTTAACAGGAATCCTTTTTCACGAAAGTTGTTAAATTGCTCAAAGTTATGCCCTAGTGGTAGTTTAGTTGAACGACTCTAGTTATCTCGAAACCTGATCTAGTTTGACCTAGTTCATTCATGTGCGTTATCTTATTCGTTTTACTATAGAAAACTCATTCTAGACATTTAATGACGATTCACGGTTGTTGGATGCCCGAGGTCTCTTCATTGAAGTTATTCAACATCATGTCTATTGCGACATCCCAAATTGTTCAAGTTAAAGAAAGGTCTGTAGCAACCTTGGTGATGTTGAGACCAGAATATATTCATTATCTTATACCCAATTTGTATCTTGGTTCGGGTATCGAAACTTCTGTTGTTGAACGCTCAATATCGATGGATCGTTCATAAAAGTTTGAATCTTTTGAAGATTGTTTTGAATATTTTGTGATTCTTTTTCACCCTCTTTCACAATTTGTGAAAAGGTAGAACAATTGCCATCCATTTTGCACAGCTTAATTTTGATATTTATTCCCTTTTCAGGAAATTGATTTGAAGTAGTAGGTCTCATATTCGTGGAGACTTCTTTGTCTAACTCATCAGGTACAAACCAAAGAGTTATATGTATTTCTTTGAGTTTGGCAGTACTGACTTCATAGCTGAACTTTTTTTTTTAATCTCGAATTTCATTAGTGTGCATAAAAAAAATACAACAGCCACAAATTTGGATTTTACCCATCCTCACTGAGGAATTAAAACCATCTTCACTTTGGGTCTAAAGACCCAATTTTGGTTTGTCATAAGGAAGAATCTCTACAATCAACAACCCTAATAATTTTAAATAAAAGAAATTTATTTTCCTTTCCGCATTTTCTCAGTAACCAAATAGAACAAAACAGAACAAACAATGATATTGAACAAAAGCAGAATTGAAAGTATACATGCCGAGTCCCATGGAGATGGCAGCGGCAGCGAATTTGGCGATGCCACCAGTGAGAACGATAATGAGGTGAGAGTCCTGCACGAGAGCTAAGGGCACGCTAAGACCGTCGGATACACCGATAATGATGTCGCGAATGATCTCTCCAGTGGTGAAGTGTTTCTCTGTGTGCTGACTCGGGAGTGTTTGCTTCTTGGGGTCCAAGGTCCTTGATTGCCCACGCCCATCATTAGCTGCCATTGTAAAACAGAAAGAGAGAATTAGGGCAATTAGTTTTTGGCCACTCAAATCTGCGAGAGAGAGAGAGAGAGAGAGAGAGAGAGAGAGAGAGAGAGAGAGAGACGCGACACAGGAAAGGACGGGAGTTAACGGTGGGTTGGGTGGGTGGGATCTAGGGTTTGATTTTCGGTGGGTGGGATTGATTTGCAGAGGAAATAGGAGAGAGAAGAGAGAGAAGAGTTTGTCAGCAGAGAGAGAGAAGAACTTTCCGATGTCTGAGAAAGAAAGAAAAAAAAGGGAGAGTCTGAAATTAAGAGGGAGATGGAAGTTTTAGGGTGTGAGTTTGAGAGGGAGATGGAAGTTAGAGCGAGAGTTTGAGAGGGACTGAAAAAATTGAGAGGGAGATGGAAGATAGGGTGAGAGTTTGAGAGGGAGAGCGTGAAAATTTTTGCACTAGCGTTGACTACCCCTTAGGCATCTGTGTGGCTTTTTAAAAAAGAAAATGACCCTCTTAAAAAAAAAGGGCAAATCACTTTAGGCATCTGTGATTATGAGAGATGATGCCAAAGGGGAATCAAAGGCATCGTCATAAAAGAGATGATGCTAAAGGGGAATCAAGGGCATCGTCACAAAAAACCAAAAATTTGTACTGATGTCTTTGTATATATTTAGTATCGTTATTTATAAAATTGATGCCTAATGTACTAATAGCATCGATTTTCCGTTTTACTGATGCCTATGTAGTGTTGCTGAAAGTGAAATTTGGCATAGTGAGTGTACTATTGCTTCTCCTTTAAAGTTTGCAAAACCACAATGATAACAAGTCATAGATCCTAACCTCTTGACTCTAGATCCGCTACTACCATTAGTACTTCCTTACTCCTTTATCATACACTTTCTAGTCATTTATTTGCTTTCAATCCTTTAGAGAGCCTCTAATTCTTCTAAGAGAATGGATAATCTACTCCAACTCATGGGTTGCTTCCACAATCTCACTATAAGTTCTAGGTCCTTGACCCACAATGTGTCTTTGAATAGAGTCTCTCAACTCTTGTCATAACTTAATTTCTCTTGTTTTCACATAATTAACCACAGCCTGCAAGTACTTACTCAACTCAGTAAAGTTCGCCACATACTTGACTACAATTATATTCCCTTGCTTCAACTCAAGAAACTCTTGAATCTAACTGTAAACACGAAAATCCTGCAACAAATAAGACAAGAACACGTGTACAAAATAAATCTTTTGTATTAATGAAATTTTAGGGTTACAATCTCTGTGGAATCCTCTGATTCAATCTCCTAGGTGTTTAAGAAAATTTGTGTCTGAACAAGGGTCGTAGAGACTTGATCTTGATCAAACGGGTAGCACAAGGCTTGTTCAGTGATTTGGGCTTTGTAGGGTGGAGGAACCGGCACGTGTTTGTGGTGCTTGATGGCTCTTCCGAAGTGGTGTGAAGAAATGCAGAGAGTTTTCTGATTCTTCTGAGTGTTTGGGTGTATTTTTCCGGACCCTTTCCTTTGTCTCGGAGCCTCCTATTTATAGGCTCCAGCAGGATGCTTGACCTAAAGAACTTTCCATCTTTAGGACTTTGATTCGTGAAATTTTGATTCAATTTAGAATCAATTCCGATAATTAGGCAATTTAACCAAATTATCTTTGATTAATTGATTTGATTTATTTTGATTTAAATCAAAGTCAATTATGGAAGGTTCTTCCCTTTAATTTTGTCTTTGCTTTGAGCCGTTTGATACACTCCGTCGGATGTTGACACGTGTCGTCTTTGCCAACTAATCTGACTTTGATGGGTCACACGCCACGTGAACGGATTATGGGGCCCACGATTTAATTCACCATACCCTAGTCATTTATTTGGTGGAATTTAATTTTCCCAAAATTTCTTTGTCTACAAATTGCCCCCACTTCATGATGCATCGTAGATATGTGTTTGCCGCATGTAGGAGGTGCATCTTTGAAGTTTATATATATATATATATATATATATATATATATATATATATATATATATATATATATATATAAACTAATATATATAGATACGTATATTAGTTAACATATATATATATATATATATATATATGCATATCTATATATATTAATTCATATATATAGCATACATATATATAAACGGAAGAATATATATATATATATATTAGGCATGTCTTTGGCCACAAGGAATAGAAAACCCTAGCACCACTAGGAGTTTTGATGATGCTTGGCTTCTTTAAATAGGGTTGCATTCATGGGTATTGGAATTAACCAAACAGAGCAGCAAAAGACCCCTCTTCATTATTTTCCATATCACGAATTTGTCTCATGAATTTTGTTAGTGAAGGAGCAAATTGGAAGGTTGCCTCGCTTGCCACCAAGAGAGAGACCATTGTGCACCCAAGGTAATTGGAATCGGAAATTTGGTTTTTTGTTTTTCTCTCGAATTTTGGTAGTTGAGTCATGAAGGCTTGGAGGGAGATGTTCACGCTGGTGGCACAAGATTGGGTGTGCTGGCATGGTTGGAAGTCTGCAAGCCGGGAGCATGCAGGTGGCCTGCATGTGTTGGGCATGGAGCGCATGCTGGTGTGCGTGCCGTGCATCGGATTCGAATTGAAGCATGGAGGTGCTGGCCTTGAGTGCGTGAGCTGCGCTGCTGGAGCAGGTCGGTGAGTGCGTGAGCCACATGGCTGGAGTAGGTCGGTGGACCACATGTGCGACAGGAGGTGCATGCTAGGGCCTGCTGGGTAGAGGTGAAAGTCGCTGGGCTTCGGGTGTGATGTGGGCCGCGAGTTGGAGTGAGGTGCTGCGCGAGTTGGGGCGTGCGCCTGGGCTGTGGAGAGCTGGGCTTGCGCAAGCTGGGATTGCGCCAGGCGTGGAGATGGGCCAAGGGCTGGAGCTGTGGGCCTTGCTGCTTGGATCTGTGGAGGCTGGGCATGGAGCAGGGGCAAAGAGGAGCTGGGCCTGGGCTATGAGAGATGGCCGTTTGGGCTGCTCCAAATATATATATATATATATATATATATATATATATATATATATATAATTATTTATATTTTTGCTGCTGCATTTTTTTATTGGTTTATTTATTTATTTATTTATTTGAGAATAGATATGGGTTCTGATCTATGCCTTTCTCCTTTGTTTTGTAGCCGTTCAACGACTTTGATCGTAGCATTCTTCCGTGATAGTAGGCTTGGCTCCTGAATACACCTCGACCAAGTGGTTTTGGCCCTTCTTTTTGTGAGTGCATCAATTTCTGCGTTCACTTCATTTATTTGTTTACCTATTTATTTTTTATATAATAATACTGACTATTATTATTATTTTTCGTAGGTAATCTCGGAGCGAGCGAAGAACGTAGACGTCCTATTTCGCTTGGGTCCAAACTATTTCTCCGATTTGGCGAGGGCCCACTCAAGCGCTTAGGCTTTACGTGGTGGAGAACAAGCGAAGAACGTAGACGTCCTATTTTGCTTGGGTCCAAATCATTTCTCCGATTTGGCGAGGGCCCGCTCAAGCGCTTAGGCTTTACGTGGTGGAGAGCAAGCGAAGAACATAGACGTCCTATTTCGCTTGGGTCCAAACCATTTCTCCGATTTGGCGAGGGCCCGCTCAAGTGCTTAGGCTTTACGTGGTGGAGAACAAGCGAAGAACGTAGACGCCCTATTTCGCTTGGGTCCAAACCATTTCTCCGATTTGGCGAGGGCCCGCTCAAGCGCTTAGGCTTTACGTGGTGGAGAACAAGCGAAGAACGTAGACGTCCTATTTCACTTGGGTCCAAACCATTTCTCCGATTTGGCGAGGGCCCGCTCAAGCGCTTAGGCTTTACGTGGTGGAGAACAAGCGAAGAACGTAGACGTCCTATTTCACTTGGGTCCAAACCATTTCTCCGATTTGGCGAGGGCCCGCTCAAGCGCTTAGGCTTTACGTGGTGGAGAACAAGTGAAGAACGTAGAGGTCCTATTTCGCTTGGGTCCAAACCATTTCTCCGATTTGGCGAGGGCCCGCTCAAGCGCTTAGGCTTTACGTGGTGGAGAACAAGCGAAGAGCGTAGACGTCCTATTTCGCTTGGGTCCAAACCATTTCTCCGATTTGGCGAGGGCCCGCTCAAGCGCTTAGGCTTTACGTGGTGGAGAACAAGCGAAGAACGTAGACGTCCTATTTCGCTTGGGTCCAAACCATTTCTCCGATTTGGCGAGGGCCCGCTCAAGCGCTTAGGCTTTACGTGGTGGAGAACAAGCGAAGAACGTAGACGTCTTATTTCGCTTGGGTCCAAACCATTTCTCCGATTTGGCGAGGGCCCGCTTAAGAGCTTAGGCTTTACGTGGTGGAGAACAAGCGAAGAACGTAGACGTCCTATTTCGCTTGGGTCCAAACCATTTCTCTGATTTGGCGAGGGCCCGCTTAAGCGCTTAGGCTTTACGTAGAGGAGGACGAGTGAAGACCGCTTCGGTGGCATTCCTCTTTGTACAAGTAAGCACTCTTATTTAGCTATTCTAGTTTTTTTTTTTTTTTTTTTTTTTTTTTTGAGTATGAAACTGTTAGCTTTGATATTGATCATTGTTGCTCATTGTTCCTTTCATACAGATGGCGTTCTTCAAAAGTTTCAAGAAAGGCACCGTCACTATTCTCGAGGATGAAAGTGATACTCGGGACGAAGGTACCACATTGCTTATAGGTTCGCCCATCATAGCTTGAAGTGTCCGAGGTAGACGGCTCACTCCATATCCCGTCTTGGTCTCAAGAGGTGTTTTGTCAATCGAGCAGCCTTCAAGAAGTCCAGGTCTACGAGGAAGGGCCTTCACTCCACCATTCTACAATTAAAATCCTCTCATCATACGGATATTGATTCGCCAAGAGTGTTTGAACTTCTTAGTGATCGAATCCATAATGGAGCCGTGAGTTGGGATACTACCCTTCCGACGACTGGTGAATCTACATTTACTGAGTACTACTGGGAATGGCTTGAAGATGTTCTAAGTAGAAATGCTCGTGTTCTTAGGAGTGTTGGTCCGCATGATGTCGTATTTGCTTCGTTATTTAGCTATGATCGGCATGCTCCCGTTATCCGAGCTTTTTGCGAGTAATCGGTGTCTGCGACAAATACCCTCCATACATCTTAAGGGGAGATGTCTATTTTCCTTTGGGATCTTCATGAGCTCGGTGGTCTTCCCGTCTTAGGCCGATTTTATGATGAGGTTATCCCAAGCGCTGAAAGTCTGAACAAGAAAGACCAGAAAGGCACCCCTCATATCCCACATACGTGCTGCTACTTGTTCTTAGCATATCACAAGATTTTACAGGATGCTAAAAGAAAATCTGGAGTAAGGATAATGGCTTGGATAAAGTACTGGTACCGGGGACCGTTCAAGTACAAAAAGTATTCAAGGAAAGTCATATGGAACAAAGCACTGAAGCCAAAAGAAGACTCTGATCCGTCTGGTGTTATTGTAGTGGCACCAAAGAGTACTGAGAATGATGAAGGAGTTTTTGCAGATTTGGGTATAGCTGATGCAGATAAGGAAAGATCGTACTTGGCCGCTTTCCTCACTTGTTGGTTGTGCAAGTTTGTGTTTCCCAAGGACGACGTTTCCTTAATCAGGCCGGGGTTTTCAAGGTTGCCAGTCGAATGGCGCACGGTGTATCATTTAGCTTAGCCATTCCGGTATTGGCTAGCATTTATAAAGGGCTAAACGATATCTGTAATTCCGAAGATCCAGGGAATTGTACAGCTGTTCTTCCTTTCCATTATGTGTATGGGTGGTTGGGAGAGTACTTCGACACACACTTTTTATCTTCGACTTATGAGAAGTCTATTCCCCTCATGACAATGTTCTCGGGAAAACTTTCGGCGAAATATTTTGAAGATGCAGCGGCTCGAGCTTTATTCAAGACTTGTGATAAGGTGGAGTGGAGTCGTCTAGCAAAAGTGCCTTCAGAGCATACAGTACTGACTGATGAAGACCATATTCCCAAAGAAGATTTGGCATATCTAGTGTGTCTTCGTTCAGGATACGTTTCTCTACGACAGGAAAACTACCGAGTCATCCAACCCTACAGCCCGCACAGATTCAGCAGACAGTTTGGCTACGTACAACATGCACCGGGAGAGCTTAAAGATGACATCCGGAGTGGGACTGTGCTATCAGTGTATTCGTACTGGAGGTCATGCTTAAAATTTGGTACTGCATCTACGATAATCCTCCCTACTACGGACAATACTCGGGAATTTGAAGTTACCAATGATTATGTTGTTTGGTGGTCAAAAGTGCATCGCTTTGAGTCAACGAAGCCGAAGACAATCTCAACTGGAGACAAGTCTCAAGATAATGAAGCTTTGATTCATAACAAACCTACACACGGTGAGGCGTGCAAAGCTCATGCAGAAGTTGAAGGCAGTTCCACTACCCCCACACCTCGAGTTTGACCCTCGCTTCCAACTGATGTCCCCGCAACCGAGCCTCTAAAGATTTAGAAAGAACAGAAAGTGTAGCAGATTCGTATGAAGACTTCCTTCCACTCGGTCGACGAGCCCGTAATTTGAAACGTGGACCTATGAGTAGCAATGAAGACGATGAGGTCAACTTCAAGCATAAGAAGGCAAGTGCCGGCTCTCTCTATTGCGATTTGGATGCCGAATACCCGCTCAATGACGCTTTTTTCTGTGATATGCCCACTATTTCGCAACCAGTTCTGATGGACGAGGTAATTTTATTTCGCTTTGACCCCTTGAGATGTCACTAACACTTTTTTTTTTTTTTTTTTGGGATGTCACTAACACTTTTTCTTCTTCTTTCTTTCCTCCCTTTTTAATAGGGAGAAATCGTGCATCGTGTTCCTACTATGTCTGAGCTCGTACCATTTAATCACTTGCCTATAGAAGGAGTAAACGACACTTTGCAGTTGGTAAATGGTCCAAGTGCTAGCCAAAAAGGTATTATTCCAATCTTGGTCATGATCTCTATTTATAAAGCTTGGAGTTCACTTGCTGAACAATTATTCGTTGATTAATGCAGGCCCGCTTGTCCGACAACATTCATCAAAGCCAGTTAATCAAGTGTCTACCTCCGAGATGTCATGTGGAGAACCCAAATTGGGTGTCACGGATAAAACCCTTCGCAAAGTAGTTTCCATGTTGGGAAATCAAGTGAAAAACATAGTCTTGAAGGCTTCGTTAGAGCGGCTTCCCTCATTCAAAGATGAGCTTGGCAAACTATTGACTACCCTTGACAATGTGGGGGCGGACGTCTCATCTTTGAGGGCTATGATTGATGCACTTATGGTGACCGCACTTGACTATCATTCGGCACAATCTGCTTACTCCCAGAAGTTATCTCCAGAAATTCAAAGCGATCGCTTAGCCGTTGCTGACTCTTTGCTTTCCGATAACTTGGCTAAGCAGCAGGCTGAAGAGGCTCATAAATTTTCCATACTCAACTCCATCAAGTCTGCAAATGAGCGTATGGAAGAGTTGAAGAGAGAGCAGGAACAACTGGAGTCGAAACTGTGTCAACTAAACGAATCTCTTTCGAGGAGTGATGCACAACTTTCATATCGTCACAGTGAAGTAACCTGTTTAAGAGGAGAGAAGACTGCAATCGAAGAGACTCCCGTATTATCGACTGCTGATGCTGAGGCTTTAGACGCGTTACGAGTTTCTTTTGAGAAATTGAGTAACGGCTTTAGGGATCTGTCTTGGGAATAGCGAATTTTTCTATTGTCAACTTTCTTCGCTTATTTTCTTTCAAACTTGTCAAAGTATTGATGTTTAGTAGCTCAATTTTTTCCATAATGAAATAGAAGTGTCTTCTTATCGCATTATGTCTTTCGAATGCATGGATCGATGGAGAAAACCCTTATTTTTATTTTGGTGTGACTGAACTTGGAATTAATTGTCCAAGCTGCCTACGTACCCTCGATGAAAAGGGATCAAGTCATCATGTAGTTCAAATGGGTTTTATGGGTTTTTTTATTATTATTTTAATGTGCCCTAACTTTTGCTTGAACCGCCCTTTCGGGTTTTCGACTCAACGAACCTTTATTTTGCTCTAATTTTTGCCTGGATTGCCCTTTCGGGTTTTCAATCCAACGAGCTCTTTTATTTATTTATTTTTTATTTTTTTATTTTTTTATTTTTTTTCGCGCCATACGCAGTTTAGGCTCATGCGGGCCAGAAGCTTGGTCTACTTCATGCTTAGTATCGTTTCAAGAATTTTTCATTGATGGGACCGATTCTTAGACTGTCTTCAGCCAAGATCTTGTAAGCGCCGCTTGTGTATACTTCTTGCACTACATAGGGCCCATCCCATTTCGAAGCAAACTTACTTCTGGTCTTGTGTGTTGTGATGATAGGTCTACGTAATGCAAGGACGAGGTCTCCTACCTGAAAAGATCTGGGGTGAACCTTCTTGTTGAAAGCATTCGAGAGCCGAGCTTGATAGCACTCTAAGCGTTGTTGCGCCTCGAGTCTCTTTTCGTCTAATGCTTCCAGCTCTTGAAGGCGCAGCTTCGCATTTTCTTCATCCGTCAATCCCTCTTGTATGGCCATCCTTAAAGATGGAATTTGGCTTTCTAGAGGTAGGACTGCTTCTACCCCATACACAAGTGAATACGGCGTAGCCTGAGTAGGCGTCCGATATGTTGTCCGGTAAGCCCATAGTGCTTCATTTTTTCTTTCATGCCAGTCTTTCTTGGATCATTCGACAACCTTCTTCAACAGGTTGCATAGAGTCTTGTTGAATGCTTCGCAAGACCGTTGGCCGGGCATTGTACATTGAAGAGTTGCGTTGCTTGAAACCAAAATCTTCACACGCTTTGTCCATCAAGCGCTTTGAGAATGGCTTTCCATTGTCCGTGATTATGTAACGTGGCACACCGTATCGATGGATGATGTTCACTTTGATGAAGCTCACTATGTTCTCCTTCTTCACTTCCTTTAAAGGCATAGCTTCTGCCTATTTTGAGAAGTAGTCTATGGCTGCAAGGATGTAAGAATGACCGTCAGAAGACTTGGGCGCTATTGGTCCCACCACATTAAGACCCCACGCGTCAAATGGCCAAGAAGTGATTGTGGGATGCAGTGGCTCCGGCGGCTGGTGTATAAAGTTGGCATGGAATTGACATGCTTGGCACTTCTTCACATAATCCACGCAATCCTTGACCATAGTTGGCCAATAGTAGCCCATCCTCTTTATTTGGAAATGTAGCTTTGGCCCTGATTGATGAGCTCCACAAACTTCTGAGTGAGCCTCCTCCATTGCTTTGGCTGCATCTTCTTCTCCCAAGCATCTTAGGAACACGCCTTCGAATGAGCGACGGTAGAGAATCTCTTTGTAATAGACGAACCGGGGTGCTCGGTGTCGCACCTCGATCGATGTCTCGGATCATCCGGTAATTTCCCATGCTCCAGGTAATCAATCAAAGGTTGTCTCGATCGTCAACATCAATAGTCAATACTGAGATGACGTTAACTCCTTCTTGTGATGATCCAATTGCTAATGGGACAACCCAACGGTGATAGATTGGAAGATTCACGCTTCATCCTTTGTCAATGCTAGCGTAGCGGCGAGGTTGGCCAAGGCATCCGCCATTTGATTATCTTTCCTTGGCACATGTTCCAACATCACAGAGTCAAACTTTTCAAGTAATCGCGTGGCCATTTGGTGGTATGGAATTAGATCTTCCTTCCTAACCTCATAACGGGTCAATAGCTGGTTGATCACTAACATGGAGTCACCATAGACTTCTAAGCTTGATATCTTCATTTCCACCGCCATTTGCAAGCCCATGATCAAAGCTTGGTACTCCCGCCACATTGTTCGAGCAAAGTTCACTTAAATGTAACGAGTAGTAGGGCAGTATGTGCCTCTCGGCGATACGAAGACAACGCCGCCCTCGCCTGCCTGCATGAGCTGATCCATCAAAGAACATCATCCAAGCCGGAAACACGTCGTCAAGAAGACTTCTTCATCGGATAAGTCATCTGAAATTTCCCGATCATTGGAATCGGGTGATCAGCTAGGAAGTCTGCGTTAGCTTGACCTTTGACCACCTTTGCTGGAGTGTAGATGATTTCATATTGATTGAGAAGTAATGCCCACTTGGCCAGACGACCTGTCAATACTGGTTTTGACATAACGTAACTTACTAGGTCATCTCTTGCAATTAGATGGACTGTGTACGCTTGCATGTAGTGCCGTAACTTTTGAATGGCGAAAACAAGCGCAAGACATGTGTTCTCTATAGGTGTGTAGTTTAGCTCTGGACCGGTAAGGGTTTGGCTTAGATAGTAAAGGGCCTGCTCTTTATGTGACTCATTCTCTTGTGCCAGAAGGGCTCCAATTGACCTCTCTTGAGCTGCAATGTATAGTACGAGTGGCCTGCCGAATGAGAGCTCCTAGAAGTGGTGGACTTGATAAGTACTCTTTTATGCTCTCGAAGGCATTGTGACAAGCTTTATCCCAAATGAACGGGACATCCTTTTTCATAAGGCGACCGAATGGTTGACACCGCCCCACTAAGTTTGAGATGAACCTTCGGATAAACGCAAGACGTCCTTGTAAACTTTTCAACTCACGTAAATTCCTTGGCTCGGGCATATCTCGGATAGCTTTGATCTTAGACTGATCCACTTCAATACCTCGATGCTTAACAATAAACCCAAGAAATTTGCCAGACGTGACGCCGAATGTACACTTCAAAGGGTTCATCTTGAGTTGGTACTTCCTTAGTCTGTTGAACACCACTCTTAGGTCCTCCAAGTGATCTTTTCTTTTTCGTGACTTAACCACCAGGTCATCCACATAGCACTCGACATTCTTGTGAAGCATGTCACCAAAGATCTTTTGCATTGCTCGTTGATAGGTTGCACCTGCATTTTTAAGACCGAATGGCATTACCTTATAACAGTAAATTCCTTTCGGAGTACGGAAAGCCGTGAGCTCCTCATCTTCTGGTGACATTCATATTTGATTGTATCCAGACGAACCATCCATGAAAGATAAAGCTTCATGACCTGTAGTTGCATCTACCATGAGCTCAATTATGGGTAATGGAAAGTCGTCCTTCGGGCACGCTTCATTTAAATCCCGATAATCAACACAGACACGAATTTGTCCAATGGTTTTCTTCTTTACTGGAAAAATGTTTGCGATCCGCTTTGGGTATTTCACCTCTCTGATAAACCCCGCGGCGATCAATTTGTCAACTTCGGCTTCTATTTGACCGAGAAGCTCAGGACGAAAGCGACGTTGAGTTTGTTTGATCGGACGCGTTCCGGGTTTGATTGCAAGGTGATGGACTGCTACTTTTAGATCGAGTCCTGGCATCTCTTTGTACGTCCATGCAAAGACATCTTTATACTCAAGCAACAGCTGGTGGTATGATCTTTCTTCATCAGGGCTTAAGAGTGCACTAATGAAGATGGGTCTTGGATCTTCACTTGTGCCTAAGTTGAGTTCTTTTAATTCATCTACGGTTGCTTTCCCCCCGTCTTCTAGCGTGGGAGGGGCATCCTGGATCTCATCATCGGAAGGCTCTTCCTCATCGACCTCCCTGATTGTAACATGATGAACGGCTACGAGTTCTTCTTCCTCCTCGTCACCCTTGTTTTGCTGACTCGATGCTTGCGGAGTATGTATGATTGTTCGGCGTTTTACTTTGAGCTCGTCACCAGAAGTTACGTCTATTGTAGAGCGACGTTTCATCCGTGACGGGATAAGACTCCGGATTTCATTGTCTTCTGCCCAATCGAAATGAACTCTACCTCTCGAATTTCGTTGGTCTTCTTCTTCAAATGACTTGTTTGAGTCTCCGAGTCTTTCTAGCGCCGATTTGCGTGGAGCTGATTGAATTCCCTCTTGGCTTTTGTATCCAGAAATCCTTTTGAATACCGAGGGTCGTGATGTTGATTCCTTGATGCGGTTGAAGACCGAGGTTCGCCGGGTAGGCATGGCTAATCGGTCAAACACTGAGGCCCGCTTATTGGATTTTGACTCCTCTTCCTCTTCGACCACTTCGACACTAATATGTTGAGCGTCTGCCTTCTTTTCCTTCCTCCTAGCAGAGATTTTAACTGGTGCACTAGGAGTAAAACCAAGGCCTACTCTAGCTGAGTCAACTGCATATCCCCACTCCTTTAACCTCTTTTGGGTTTCATTAAGACCTCACGTCCTATCTCCAGTGATATCCGGATTAAGCTCTCCTAGCAAAGAGGATTGGCCGAAGTCATAACCCGCCTTCGACATGAGCTTGTAGGCATTAGGATCAAAACCTTCTTTATTTCTCTTCACTAGGAGAGATTCGTGCCTCGCTACATCTTGTGATGGTCTGACGAACCCTGGTACCAACGGTTTCAAAATATCCGAATTGTTCAACTTGGGCAGAGGCATGATTGTCGACTCCTTCAGGAACTTTACATCATTTTCCCCTAGCTTTCTTGGCTTTACTTCTTCTCCAAATGGGGATTGGCCTTCCTTCCGTCGAGACAATGAGATGTAATGAAGAATAGGAACAGACACCTCTTGTTTCTCTGTTGGTGATGATCCCATTTGTTCGGGCGAAGTGTTCTTCAACTGCTTATTTCCCTTCTCTTCAATAGGAAGACGCTTTGACCGCTCATCTTTTCTTGGTACAGCCTTGCCTGTTGAGTGGACTTCAATGGGAATGACTTCAGACACTTTGTCTTCATCTATGATTTTCTTCACTCCACCCCTGTAGAATTTGAAACATTGATGCAAAGTTGAAGGTACTATTCCATTTTCATGTACCCATGGCCTTCCTAAGAGAAGATTGTAGGAAGTCCTGGCATCAATCACATGAAATAAGGTGTTCGACTTTAGGTCACCCATCACGAGCTCGATTTTGATCATGCCCACGGCTCTTTGCCCTCCTTGGTTGAAGCCTTGGATCATGAGGCGACTTCGGGACAATTCATCCATGGTGATGCCTAATTTCATCATTGTTGACTTAGGCATGATATTTACCGCCGAACCTCCATCTACGAGCATGCGACTAAGTTTCTGCTCTCTCACATACCCTGACACAAAGAGCGGGCTATTATGTGGTTTAGAACCCAGCAGAAGGTCTTCGTCGGTGAACGTAATGCAGGCACATGTCGCGCAACACGTAGCATGGTCCTGGAATTCAAGCTCCAATCTTCCAGTCGTTCTTACTTGACTCGGGTGGATATTGAGGTCCGTCAGCGCCTTCTCCAATGCTACACGTACGACTTCAGGAAGTTGCATCGCTTCCTCAGTATTGAAGTGTGATGGCGAATCTTCTACTCGTACTGAGACATCCTGTTCTTCATCAGTCTCAACTTTCTCTTCCGAGGTGTCTTCATCTTCTATTTGGTAGCAAGTGGTCATGTGGACTGTCTCTACCGACCCTCTTACGAAGAATACTTTAGGGAAGTACTCTCCTAGCATAACCGGAGTTCGCGGCTTCTGGACCAGTGGTTCACATTCTTGGTCGGGGTCTCTCCTCATCATTGCTTTGGCTTTGCTCTTAGAGTGTTGGCGCGAGCTTCTCTTTCGCCGTGCCTTCTTCGCTTGAGCATTTTGTCGTTGAGGAGTCCGCTTCGTACGAGGCTTCTTCCGAGTAACGAGCGTCCATCCTTCATCGTCGTCGAGAGGTGAGTCACCAACGAGGCCATCACCACTTTGATAGCTCGCTTCGCCTACCACCTCTTTTGCACGTGGATCAGTCACCTGGTGTTTTCCCCCCGCCGGTTGGAACTCCAATTTTGGTGACGATGCGGACAACGGCACCGGATCAAAAGATCCAAACACAATTGTGGCGACGCTGGCGTCTGCAACTTCTTCAACGTCTAACTCAATTCTTCCTTGTCTAGCCAAGTTCATGATCAGCTCCTTCAGCACGAAGCACTTCTCTACTGGATGGCTAACAATTCGGTGGTACTTACAAAACTTAGGGTCATTAACTCGGTTCATTTCTTCAGGTCGCTTACATTCTGGCAATTCGATCACCTTCTTCTCGAGCAAGTCCTCAAGCATGCCTGCGACATCGGAGTCAGGAAAGGGGTAGTTTTCTCCTCCAACTCCTTCAAGGTTCGTCGACGTCTATCCACCTGTTGGGATGGCTCCGCCCTTCTGACATCTTTCTTTTTATCTCGGGTGGAGATTTTGACAGGGACCGTGTTGATTGTCATTGCCTCCTTGGCGGGCTTCTTAGCTGGCTTGTCCATGTTTTGCCCAAAGACTCTATCTTTCTTATGCTCCACGGCAGGCTCCTTCTTCCATCCATGGCTAGCGATACTTAGCTCCATGTCATGGGCACGAGTGGCCAGCTCTTCGAATGTGCGAGGTTTAATTCCTTGCAGGATGTAAAGCAAACCCCAATGCATCCCTTGTATACACATCTCAACGGCCGATACCTCCGAGAGCCTATCTTTGCAATCCAGGCTTAACGAGCGCCATCGGTTGATGTAGTCGACGACAGGTTCATCTTTCCACTGCTTAGTGTTCGTGAGTTCCATCATGCTCACGGTACGACGAGTACTGTAGAATCGGTTCAAGAACTCTCGCTCCATCTGGTCCCAACTGTCGAGGGATTCGGGCTCTAGGTCTACGTACCAATCAAACGCATTCCCTTTCAGGGAACGAACAAACTGTTTCACCAGGTAGTAGCCCTCCGTCCTGGCATTGTTACATGTCTCAACGAAGTGTGCAACGTGCTGTTTTAGGTTGCCCTTTCCGTCGAATTGCTGGAATTTGGGAGGTTGATATCCCGTCGGCATCCGCAGGTTGTCTATCCTCCTGGTGTATGGTTTGGAATACATGAGCGTGTCTTTGGAAGGCGCTCCGTATTGAACCCTAATGGTGTTCGTGATCATGTCCTGAAGCTGCTGGACTGACAAAGAACCCACCGAGGCGGCATCGCCTTTTCCATGCGGCTTCTCACCCAACTCTGTTTCCTGGCCTCCTCCTTTCTCGCTGGATTCAGCTTCGTGACCTCCTTTCTTATGAGCATCTTGGCCAGTTTCCTTGTCTTGATGCGCCTCCCATTTGTTGATGAGAGAAGCAATCTGCGCATCCTTCTCTTCGACCATCTTCGTCGATTCGTGATGACCTCACTCATTTGGGCAAGCTGTTCTTCGATAGACATCGCACGATCACCATGACCTGCATAGCCATAGAATAAGACTCACCTATGGACGCCGAGGGCTTCATGGCAACCTGCTTCGCTGGTCGCCGACGGGGATCCGTGGTATGAGCCTCGTGCTCGAGTCAAGATCGTAAACAAAGTAGAGTGAGCGTTCTCTCGAGTTCTTCAAGCCCGAAAAACTCCTTTCTTCATTCCGAGAGCTTCTCTGCCTGCTCAAGGGGTATTCTTCTTTGCCCCCAAGAAGGCCATATTGATGACCGGTTCACGCCTTCGGCTCACGTCCTTCGCCTTAGCTTGGGCTGGTATGGAAGTGACATGTTGAGCTGCAGGAATCGCCTTGGCTTTGCTCCGGTGACGACCCAAGAGAGTCTCCGCTTGAGAAGGAGGCGCTCACGCTTTGCCTCTCGCTGCGGAACGGTTTGAATCTTCTTGGAGGCCATCGCTTCTTGGTGTGTTGATTGGATTTGGAGATGGCTGAAGAAAGAGATGAGAGGCAGAGATTGTCCCACTGGGCGTGCCAAATTTGTAAACACGAAAATCCTGCAACAAATAAGACAAGAACACGTGTACAAAATAAATCTTTTGTATTAATGAAATTTTAGGGTTACAATCTCTGTGGAATCCTCTGATTCAATCTCCTAGGTGTTTAAGAAAATTTGTGTCTGAACAAGGGTTGTAGAGACTTGATCTTGATCAAACGGGTAGCACAAGGCTTGTTGGGTGATTTGGGCTTTGTAGGGTGGAGGAACCGGCACGTGTTTGTAGTGCTTGATGGCTCTTCCGAAGTGGTGTGAAGAAATGCAAAGAGTTTTCTGATTCTTCTGAGTGTTTGGGTGTATTTTTCCGGACCCTTTCCTTTGTCTCGGAGCCTCCTATTTATAGGCTCCAGCAGGATGCTTGACCTAAAGAACTTTCCATCTTTAGGACCTTGATTCGTGAAATTCTGATTCAACTTAGAATCAATTCCGATAATTAGGCAATTTAACCAAATTATCTTTGATTAATTGATTTGATTTATTTTGATTTAAATCAAAGTCAATTATGGAAGGTTCTTCCCTTTAATTTTGTCTTTGCTTTTAGCCGTTTGATACACTCCGTCGGATGTTGACACGTGTCGTCTTTGCCAACTAATCTGACTTTGATGGGTCACACGCCACGTGAACGGATTATGGGGCCCACGATTTAATTCACCATACCCTAGTCATTTATTTGGTGGAATTTAATTTTCCCAAAATTTCTTCGTCTACACTAACTATGCCTCAAAGCATCAGAAAAGTAACGCTAAAAGAAGTGTCGCTCAAGACCATCAAAACTCATTTCCTCGACCTTATATTAATCACATATCATACTCCACCAGGCATCTTCTTCTCCTTTGAAGACATGTGTAACTAAACTATTTGTAACTCTGGTGGTACAAGAAGAATTCTCATCTTCTATTGACGTATCCAATTTTTAGCTTTCTCAACTTTAGACGCTCCCAAAACTTGAGCGGCTTATTTTTCATGAGACGATCAAGATAAGACATCTCCCAATCAAGGGAGCATTCCTCATTAGTTCACTTATCAACACTCACAATAGGGTGAAAAGCCTTAACCAACTTGACATTTGTTGTGCATCAAACCGTGAGAGGTTCTCTTTTGGACTGATCGAAGGACTAAGTCCACAGTTACCATCATTTTCTCCATAAAACACCACTCAACTTTATCATGCCTTTGCCATATGCAGTTTCAAAATAAGTTTCCGACATCCAGATTTTCCTGTTTTCTTCAAACTGTGGATCGTTTCAAACACAACTAAAACATTGTCCAAGATCAGGCACTCTGATATTCTGAGATCACCTGGGACAACACCTTTTTCAATCTGTTTGCGAAAGTTTTTTTTAAATATAAGTTTGTAAATCACATTGCATAAGCTAATCGAGCAAAACTTCGAGACTCTTGACAAAGAAGGAATCTTCGGGACTAAGGCCACTAAAGTTTGATTATAACGCTCGACACTTGTGTCACGCCCCGGAAATCCGGTCACGTGACAGCGGCATGTGCCTTGAGAATCCCCGAAAATACAACGCCCAATCGCCAGTGCGTCATACTCCCAAGCATTCCCGAGTCACATGCCCTTTTTGTGTAGTTAAAACGGGTTGGATAAAAGTTTTATTGGCAGCGGAAAAGTAAAAATAAAAATGGAAATTTAAACCACTTTATTAAAACCAACTCACAAGGTTACAAATAAGTTTGGTAGTAACCTAAAAATAAATTCGTAAAATACAACTTTAAATCACAACCCCAACGATTTACAATAAAATCTCATAGTTCACAATGAAACGACAACAACAGAATAAGAATGAATGACTTGCCCACAATGGAAAAATGATTTGGATACAAGATCAGAGTTGACAAGAAGCAAGCTACCGTAAGACTGTCGTCCAAGAACCTCATGAGTTGTGTACACAGTACTTGCAACATCTAATGTAGGGATGAGCATCACTTACGCTCATTTGCCCCCAGTAGGGGGACCCCCAGCCAGGTTTAAAAGTAGACAACGAAAAATAACTATTAAATATAGCTCATGCATGGTTTATCTTAAAACCAAAATCATAATGCACCACAACATAAAAGAAATATTTCACTTACTTCCCATTAAATCGGGATGTCAGGATAAAACATAGATGCTCATACAAACTTTGAAACAAGTTTTTCGGATATCCAATAGTAGTCTTTTGATGACCGATCACTTTAGGCCAACTACCCATACCTCAAACTTATCCAACTCGGTGGCACGGTAGCGAGAGTGTCCATTTCATGGCTATACCTCATAGAACTTTCCTGACAGCCGCATGGACTGCAGGACTAGTCGGTCCGTATAACCCCCGGCCGGGTTTAGGGTATCGAATCCCAAGGTGGTCGCTATGCCCCCTTCACTCTTAGGTCATCTCAGAACACCGTCAATACATCCATACAACAGATATGCCAACCAAAAGCAATGCAGAGTTCTCATGCAAGCATATTTATTACTTCATACATTAATTAAAATACAAGTCTGGGTTTAGTGGTCCCCCTACCTGGAGTCCAATGTTGCTGCCTGGTCCCACAAAGTTTGTCACTGAACCACAACGTTGCAAACACCAAACTTGGGTCATTGGAGTTCCTAGCCGAACAATATAAACACATGTTACTATAACATCCTTATATAGTAACAAAGTTTCCACAATTGTCCCATTTACTTTTGAATTACAGATTTTTCCAACAATTGAACCAACTTAAAATTTACCTCAACCCTCTGTATTTGTTATGCAATACACCAAGAATCTTCTAATGAAAATAGCCAATTTAGTCAACACTCAAAAACGAGGAAGAGCTTCTTTCAATTGTGCCACTGCCGAAATGGCTACACTTGGTGGATTGCCACCATTTTCGGACATGCAGTAGAAAACAGAGATCTGAGCAATATTCAAGAAGCAACCTTT
The DNA here is from genome assembly GCA_024362665.1 of Prunus padus. NCBI lineage: Eukaryota > Viridiplantae > Streptophyta > Magnoliopsida > Rosales > Rosaceae > Prunus > Prunus padus. The sequence goes on along the minus strand of JANFAM010000014.1, from coordinate 24,626,184 downwards.
GTAAGAGTGAGTAAGTTGTTGTATAGTTAAAACAGCAGAAATCATGACTTACTGACCTTAACCTATGTTGCACGGACACGGGTACGGTGACACGGAAACGCGACACGGCAATTAAAATAATAATAAACTTATATATATTAAAAAATAATAATAAACTTATATATATTAAAAATAATAATAAACTTATATATATTAAAAAAATAATTCATCTTCTAATTCTGCCTTCTTCTTTATCCCACTGATCCCATAAACCCACAAGCACCTGTATCTCTCTCTCTCTAAAAAGTCAGACTTCCATAGAAATTTATATACAGAAACAAAAATCCAACACAGTTTCTCAACCCCCTCTCTCTCTCTCTCTCTCTCTCTCTCTCTCTCTCTCTCTCTCTCTCTCTCTCTCTCTCTCTCTCTCTCTCTCTCTCTCTCTCTCTCTCTCTCTCTCTCTCCCTTATTCAAGCACTAATGTCTGATTCTAATTCTACTGCTACCTCTTCTTCTACTTCTCTTATATGGTTATATTCTTACATAAAGCTTCGCAGTAAGGTCTGTTGCCAAGCCCATCGATTTGAAGCTAGAAACTCGCCGGCGCAGCACCCGAAAGAATGGAGGTCTCAGCCAAGCTTCGAGCAGCGACCTTCCCGGTGTCATTTCAAGACACAGCCGATACCAACAGAACCGTCGGTCTCTGGTTTGCAAAGCCCAGCCAGTGGACTTGGCTTTGGCTCTGTCGCTTTGCCGAACACCCAACCTCATCGCTAGGCCGGAACACCCAAAAAAGTCCATGCCGTGTCTTGACCACGGGTTGACCGTGTCCCCGGCGTGTCTTGACTGTGTCCGAGCCATGTCTGAGCCGTTGATCGTGTCCGAGCAGTGTCCGTCACGTGTCCGTCGCGTGTCCATGCCGTGTCGGCGTGTCGCAGTGTCCGACACTCCGACACTCCAGGTGTTTGGCGTGTCCGTGCAACGTAGACCTTAACAAGGTTTCAGGTGGTTAGAGAAACCCAATAGTTCGACCCTTAGGATATGTTATAGCTCTGGACCTTAGCAACGACTTTTGTGAAGGAAGACAGGTGAGAAGAGCTCTAGAAATTCACAGGCAAAGCCACATCCATGCATAACACAGAACACTAGGCAGAGATGAACTACCTGCACTTAAACTGGTTCTTAGGTAGCTTTATTTCTTCGATTGGGCTAATATTTGGACATGTTATAGTAGAGATGAAGAGGAACAAGTTTGATGAAGACTACTTCACCATAAGAGCAGTGGAAAACAGACATGCAAGACCAAATTCAACATGCAAAACGGAAATCAGGAATTGGTAAAGAAAGTGACGAGTGAGCTTATGTAATACCAGATTTACCGAGGCTGTGTTGATCCAATAGTGCACAATTTTTTATATATTAGAGTAGATGAGCATAGGAACAACTTTCAAGAACAAAAGTTTTCGATTAGGACTCCAGAGAGTAGAGATTTCAAGCCATGAATTGGTCTGGCCAGTTTTTCAGAGTTTGAAGAACTTTGAATCTAAAAGGTTTGTGTGAAAAGCAAGATTCCAAAATTGATTTCTAAAGAAGTCATGATACAAATGAAAACATAAGCCTAGACTATGAACTGAAACTATGAGAAGTGTTCATAGTATCCAAATAGACCAACACAGAAAAGTAGACACAAGGAAGTGTGAAGGAAGCAAGGAAGAGGTTGCTTCAGTCTTATCAATGTTGAGGAGGCTACACCAGCTGGACAACTATCAAATTTGGATATGTTGTCCCTAACACAGAGCTGAACAACTCTCAAGAAGGGCTTTGTGTCATATGAGCAAGAAAAGTCGATGTGCAAGAGTGATAAAGAATAGTCTTGAGTAACACCAGCAGAAAGCACGATCAGTCTTACCTTGGACAGGTTTTCAGATGGTTACAAACTTCAAATAGCTCTCAAATTTGGATATGTTAGAGCACTCGACCTTAGGAACAAATTTTATGAAGAAATCGACACCAAAAGAAGAACAGCAATGGCCATGAAAGGCCAGACCCGAGCCTTCAGCAAAACCCAAGCAATGACGAACAACTTTCACTAAAACTGAGTTGTAGGTGTCTAGATTGATTAAATTGAGCTCAATTTTTGATAGTTCTAGTAGACAAGCCGATGAACAAGTTTGATGAAGGGAATATTTCGTTTTGAGCTCAGGAGAGATGGGTTTTGAGGCATGCAACAGATATGACGAGTTTGGAACTTGTGAGGAGTTGGGAGAGAATTCTTTGGGAAGAGGAGGGAATAAGATTATTGTGGGAGTAACAAGTGAACTGACCAGCATGGGAGGCATAATAAACAGCTGGGAAAACATGAGGAGCATGCTTGGGAAACAAAAGGATTAAAATAGTGATGATGGAGCTTGAGGTGGCGTTGGACTGACTTTAGGTGTAGGAATTTGGTGCCTAACCCCAAAATCTCTCAACCTATCACAAAATTACACATGAGTATTCCATTAAATTTCAAGCCTAATACTTAATTCAAAATCAATCAGAATATATTCCAAAAATTCCAATCCTCACCATTTTGAGTATAAAAAAAAATATTTATTTTTCACGCAGATGGCTCCAACTAAAAATACAGATATTTCCTGGGGCTCACAAGTTGCCCCTCCGTTAAGCACATCCAGACATAATTGTCAAATGTCAGTACTGCCAATATCCCAATAGCGCTGGAAGAAGAGAGCATGCATGTCGTCAGTGAAGGAAACATGCACATAAAATTTAAATAATTGGATTTTAGGCTACAACATACATGAATCAAACATTCAAGGAGGCGGAAGAGAATTTTAGTTCTTATTGAGCCTAATGCTATCAAATTTCCAAAGTATTTTTCTAGGTCTAATCTCATATATGCCCAAATAGAAAAAGGGAGGAAAGGATGAAGCTTTCTTACCCTTAAAGCTCTCTTGCATGGTCTCCAAGTTTTCACCTTTGGAAAGGCCTTCTTCTAGTTGCTTGCTTCATAGATTCTTCACAAGGTACCAAAGTAGCTACCCTCTAGTTCACCACACCAAATGTTTGGAGGATGAAGAAGGAAACAACCGAGAGAGTGGAGATGATAGACTCTTTCTCTTGGTGACCGACTTTAGCAAAAGTGGATGAGAGGATTTCTCATTCTTGTCAACACCACAACCTAATTTCTTAAGAGGGTCAAACCCTAACTTGAAAGTAGCCTAAGTGTGACTTATATATACCAACACAAAAGATGGAGCAAAACCCCACCCATGATATAGAGGATTCTGCCATGTGGCCTAGTTAAAACGATCCCCGTGTTGGATTGTTTTTCCCCTGGTACATGTTGGTGTGTGTGTGTGTGTATATATATATATATATAATGGGTACAAGGGTGGGAGAATCTCAGAGTGCGTGTGTTGATATTATATAAATGGGCTTGCTTGAGTTTGTGGATGCTCATATAGTTTTGGTATTTGGAAATTGGGTTTTTACGAACTTTATGGTTTTTAATAAAAGAACTATGTGTGGCTTGACCCCTCAATAAGGGTACGTCGGCAACCTAGGGTAACCCAGGTGCAGCTAAAAAAATAATAATAATCTATTTGGGTTTTGCTTTGGATTTCTATATATTACATATAACAGGCATATAGGATTACAATGGTTTTCAAATCAAACTATACTATCATAAAATATTTCCATTGGCATCGTTTTGCCAAAACGGAGGGCTTAGTATGTTGTCTAAAATTTTATTCAAAACTTTTTTTTGTCCACTCACATTTCTGTTTCGTGCCTCCCCAGTCCATAGCTCGAGGCGGCTAGTAAACTTAGGTTAAGTAACTCTCCCCGTACATCGACATCAGTGTAGGACGTTCAATTCCTTTAATAATATTTGGTTTTGTAACTAAGTAATATTTTTTAGTTGCTCTGATATTGCCTAGGTAGGATTGAAGTTAAGGCCGGCCGGAGGCGTATATTGTAATTTGTGCGCGATTGGAAATGTGCGTGTTGCTGTTGGGATGTTATTTTTGAAATTGAATTGTTGCAGGTGGTTTGAAAAATTGGGAAATGTCAGTTCTTCAAGGGAGACTCTGCTGGAATTTTGGTACAAGTCTTGTCCCTTTTTCTTTCATTGTGCGGGGAAGAGGGTGGGAATAGTAAGTGGGCCTGGCATCGGTTGGATGTCGGACGGGTAACAGGGTTGGGCACGGATTTTGAGGGTGAATTAGGGTCGGGTCCTGTCAAATTGGTATCAGAGCATTAGGTTCAATTTCATGTGGACTCCACACCTCGTGTGCATCTTTAGTAGCGTTCAGTGTAGTGTATTCCGTTATGGAATGATGCCTCTTCGACGTGAATGACGTCACAAAATGTCTTAGACTTGTTTCGTAAGTTCGTATCCTTTGAAAACGTGATGAACTTTAAGTTTCAGGTTATTGAAGTTTGACTTAACTGTGAGTTGTGGCAAACTCAAATGAGAAGTAACGATGTTTGGGTGAAAGTTTTGTCTACTGTGCTAAGGTAACTCTTCTGGTCGTGAAATAGTTAGACTGAGGTGTAGTTAGTTTGAGCCCTGGGTTGACTTGCAAGTGATTTTGCAGTTAACTTTCAGGAAAATGCTTGACTGTTCGGGGTAAGCTTTTGCAAGAAGTTAGTATAAGTTAACCAAAGAAGGGTAGTGGAGATCGCTAATTAGATGATGACAAGTACATCACTGTTAGCAAGGGAACCATTTGGTTCAAAAACGATAGTTTGTTGGAACAAGATTCCATATGATTGAGTACGGCTTAGTGTAGTGTACGCGTTTAGTTTGGAAAACGTATGACCGTTGAATCTCTCGACTGAGTGTTGGGAGTTTAATTGGTTTTGGAAGTATCCCTAGTGGAAGTTAACGAATGAAGGTATTCCAGATATAGTCTTTTTACTCAAGTTAGGGACAACGTTGTGGTTTTAGAGGTTTGTTGGTGTCGTGATCCACTCGACAGCTCGGGAGGATTATGATGGAGAAACAGATTGTGCGGAGGTTGTTCTTGGACGGTTGTCATGGTGGTTGTGTTCCTTGCACCGTTCAGTGCGAAACAAGTAGTTGTTTTCAGGGACTGAGGAAGTTATGGTATCCTGGGGACTAGTATGGCTACTACCTTGGTGCCGACTGTTTCCTTAGGTGGAATTGGTTGTGCGGCAAGGTAGAAAGGGGAAGTTTGTGACTTAGGTTTCAAGAAAATTGTTGACCATGGTTCGGGGGAAATTCGACGTATAAATGGATGTGATGGCAGTGTTTTCTGCCGAAAGATTGAAACTTTTAACAATTGATCGAAGGTGGAAAAATCATTGAAAAATTCCAAGGTGTGAATGATAAGGAATCGGAAGAAAGGAATGTTAGTGCACTCAAATAAGTTTGGGATGTTGCACTTGTGTAGCCTCTAGGAAATAATAAATTAATAAAACTAAATAAAAAGATAAATATTAATATTAATATTAATACTACTAATATTAAATAAATAAAATAAAAGAAAAAGAAAAATAAAAAGAAATTAAAGAAGAGAAAGAAAAATGAAGTATACATATAAATATTATAAGGTAGACGTAAGTATCACAAGTCTGAGAGCCCAACGAGTTTTGCAATGATGATAGTTTAAGAAAGGAAGATACTGGAGATTGTATCTGGGATATGTATGGTAGCATTATACAGGGAGATTGACATATCATTTTCAGTGGGAGATATTTTTTTTAGGTTGTATGACCGTTCAACCTACTGGGATTAGCAAGTGGTTTCAGGGTAAGGACTAGGTATTATTTCAAGGGAACTGTTTGAGTTGGCTAAGGCCGACAAAGAAAGTTGGTGAATCATGGTAGTTAAGGCGGTAAGTGTTACTTTACGTGTCCCTTAGAGTGGACGATTGAGAATTCATGTTGGGTTGGCATACCCAGAAACAGTGCGTATTTGGAAGGGTTTTCGTTTGGCGTGTGCTATGACGAATGGAGTTTCTGTGGATTTTAAGGAAGTGGAAGTGGTGGGAAATTAGGTGCAACCTACTAGAGTGACTGAAGTAAGAAGTTTTCTTGGTTCGGGCAGGTGACTATCGTCGTTTTGTGGAAGACATCTCTTCGATAGTTGCACACCTTGCTCGGTCGTCGAGCAAGGAAATCAAGTTTGTGTGGACCGAGGAGTGTGAAACGAGATTTCAGGAATTCAAGAAGTGGTTGACCACTGCACCAATCTTAACTCTTTTTTATTACCAAGGGAGCGTTGTGGTATGCAACAATGCATCATTTCAAGGTTCAAGTTACATGTTGATGCAACATGGTAGGGTGATTGCTTATGCCCCTAGGCGAACTCGGGAAGCATGAGTAGAGTTACCCTACCCGTGACTTGGAGTTACTACTGTAGTGTTTGCCTTTAAATTTGGCGACATTACCTGTATGGAGAAACGTGCTAAATCATAGCGGATTACAAAATGTTATAAGTGGTAAAGGAGTAGACTAGAGTTAATCAAGGTTTATGGGTATACTTTTGAGTATCACCTGTGCCGAGCTAATGTCGTTGCGGATGGTTGTAGTAGGAAGTGGGTTGGAACCCTAACAAACCTTTTTGTAGCTTATCGACACCTGTGGGTTTCCATGTGAGACCTAGGTTTGTGAAACGAGTGTTTGTGACCCAATTGTAGGATGTTGTGGTGGATATGATAAGTTTAGATTGAAGAACGATTCACGGACGAATGGTTGCGATGAATAACGATAGAGCGTTAGAAATTGGAACTCATTGATGTGTACCTATGCATGAAACCGTAAAATGGAATGGTGGTAGGAAGCTCTAGGTATTAAATTAAAGTTTTTGGTATTGTTTTTCATTCGCAAATCGGTGTACAATTAAAGGGAATAATTCGGATTGTTGTAGTTGTTCAAAGGATAACGGAGAGAAGCCTAAAATGACATGTTACTGACAGAAGGGTTATGTGGACGATCGGTCCAAGGATTCTGGTTTTACTGACTATGATTGGGTGAGTTAAAATTATTTTTCTTGGGAAGGCGTGATGAGGTTCGGGAAAAGTGGGAAGTTAAGCCCTCGTTGCATCGAACCTTATGGGATCACTGAATGAATCGGACTCATCTTTTGTAGACTTGCTTTGCCTCCAGAGCTATTTCGGATTCATGGTATATTCCATGTGTCTATGTTACGGAAGTACGTAACCAAACTTTCCCGTATTCTGATATATCAACTAGTGGAGTTAGAGGATATTTGACTCATGAGGAGAAGCAATGGTAGATTTCGGATTCAAAGAAGAAAGTGTTGTGATTTAGATCTATTCATATAGTAAGGGTGTTATGGAGAAGTCAAACTGTTGAGGAAACTACTTGGGAACCTGAGGAGCAGGTGCGGGCCCCAGATGTAACATCCCTGACCTAATTTTAAAATAAAAATAAATAAAATAAAATGAAGGAATTAAATTGAATGTTTAAAAGGAATTAATTTAATGAAAATTGGAATTAAATAAGAATTTAATAATTAAAGGGCTTTAAGGTCATTTTTATTTTCGGGACGAAATTTGGCGAAACGAGTTGCGCCACTGCGTCCGTCTCGTCGAAACGATTTCATTGACGGGCGGCACGTCTCGATACGAGCTCACGATCGTATGGAGGGTATATTGGTCATTTCAAATTTTGTTAAAATCCATTGGCCAATCAGGTTTCAGAGAAACCTTCTCTCTCCTCCCTCTGCGATTCTCTCTCCTCGCCCGCTCTCTCTCCCTATCCAGTTCCTCTCTCACACTCTCTCTCTTCGACTCCGACAAACTAGGGCACGATTGGGCATGGGGTTGGCCTCGATCGAACCTCCTCCCTCTCCCGATCACGTTCCACCTGTTTTCTCAGTCTGAAAGCTCGAATCGTGGCGGCGGCGTCGACTGGAACGTTCGAATCTTCACGGCTTCGATTAGGCTGCTCCGGCAACGAATGGCGGAGGATCAGGTATGAAACCTTGCCTCTTCAACCTCCTCTAGCTTCATGTATGGTTGGTTTCGATCGTTGTGGCCTCTAGGTTGATGGATCTGAAAATCACTTTTGGTCGGATCTTTGGATCGAGAATCTGGCCAGTGGCCTGCTGTTCTTGGCCGGGTTCCACCGGTTTTGGACTCCTCTACCCGTCTAGATTCGATCGGTGTAGGGTTAGTAGGCTGGTTCGATAGTTTTTCAATGACCGGATTTGCTCAACACACCCACCACCCACGGTGGAGCGTGTGGCGGCACGTGGTGGTGGTGTGGTTGTGGTTCTCGGTTCCTACGCGATCCTCGTGTCGCTATGAACTCGTACGTGTGCTCGGATTGCAATTCGGACGTCGTTTGACTATCGAACCAATGTACGCCTATTATGCATTGTTTGGGTTCGATGGGTTCGGACCGTTGGATCGAATCTGAATTCACATATGTGGTTCCTCATATTTGTAGGATCGTATAGGAATTGACGGATCGTGATTTGGAGTCCCGGATGCTCCGGATCAATGACTTCAAGTCTGAATTAAACCGTAATCGTGCGATCGTGCGATCATGAGTGATTCGACCGTCCGATCGAGACCAAACTTTCAGGACACGTTGTTTAGGCTATGTTGAACCTGTAGGAACTTTCAGATCTAAGTTTGGAGGTCATGGGACCCACGGGCCCGGTTTGACCTTGTCGGGTTAGTTTGACCAAGTTTGACCAGGGTTGACTGAGGGTCTCCCAAGGTCGCCTTGCCATGTAGTTGACTTTGTTGGACTTCTAGGAATGTCCGAATCCTTTTGGAGGTCGTGGGCTCCGCGGGCCCGGGTTGACCGAAACGGGGTTGTTTGACCGTCAGTTGACCGTGAGTCTTTCGGGGCAGTCCCACTGGTTAAAAGTTGTAGTTTGACCCTTGAAACTCTCCGTACGACGTACGTGGTTACTTTGAGTCCCGGGAAAGGAGTTAGGGTTTGTTTTTTTAAAGTTCTCGTTCGGTTGACTATACTAATCCAATCCTCGTGTCTATCGCTTTAGGTAGTCTGGCACCGTATACGTAGCGGGCGGAACCCTTTCAGGGTTAAGCAGCGTGGGACCAACGGTGAGTGGACTTTGTTTTCAAAAGAACATGATTTGATTGATTGAATGCAAATGCATAGAAAATGAGATTTAATAATTGTTTTAAATCTTGGATTTGATGACTTGAGTTCATCGGAATTTATTTGATAATAGTTTAAGTCTTGGTTTGACTTTGGTTGAAATAAATTAAAATGATTGGTATTGAGGTATATGCATGGTTTGGGTTTCCGGTTTTCATGTGGGGCCCTGATGGTTATATTTTATGATTTCGAATACTTTTGAGTATTGAATGGGACGTAATGACGTCTGGTGGTTTTTGGTTACGATTTGAATACGGTAAAATTATTATGGATTATATTACATATATGAGTGTTACGTAAGCCTCAGGTTTTGGTTATTATATTTAAAGAATTGTTATATTATATTATATTTATATAATTGAGCTATAATTTATGAATCGTTGTGGGTACTATACATATACTTTGGGTTTAAACGTCCGGATATTTATGTTAATGGGTTATTATATATATTTTTATATATATTTGTATAAATATATATATATATATATGTATACCTTGGCTATATATTTTGAACATGGAGTTTTGGGGACATTTAAACGTCAAAATGTATATGTATATGGGATTGGACTTTCGGTTGGGTTTTAAGGATCGTATTTATAAATTGAATATTATTATGTTTTGGTTTTGATATCGTAATTTGGTATTTTACGAAGTATTTGGGGCTTATCTTGAAATTAAGTCTTGACTTTATGCTTCGGAACTTGGGATCCTAATTTGATTGGGCATGCTTGACTTGAGCATTGATTGAGATTTGAACATGGTTTTTTATATGGCTTTTCAATGATTATGACGTTTTAATTGATTATGGATTGATATGCTGTCATTTGACGCTTATGACTATTTTGATTATAGAAATATATGTTTGGGACGGTGATGTCCTGACTTTGAGTATATATTTATATTGGTTATTTGCTTGATGGACTTGTATATGTCCTAGTGTCAGATGTCTTGGGGTTGGGTACATTGTGATTGAATATGTGTATATTGATTATCGCGTGGCGATTGATTTGAGTGCGGTTAGCACCTTGTTATGTACCTTCCCCTGTTCTTGATACGGTTACCTGGATTTCATATGGTTACTTGATTATGGTTCGATCTGGTGCATAACTTAACGGGGTGTAGCTGTAGACCCTTAACGGGGTAGTCTGCGCGCGTAGGACATGTTTCGGAGGTATGGTTTGGAAGTTTCTACCATATAGACCTGTGAGTTTAGTCCCATTTGGACGGCTCAACCCTAGGCACGGGGTCTCGAGGAGACTGTACCTGTGTCCAGTCAAATGATCCCCTATTGGATTGTTTTCCCCTGGTACTTGTGTTTGGTGTTGAGGTGATATTATACCTATACACGTGTGTTAGTACCTTCATATTCATATTTCTTTTAGTGAGGATCGTTCCTCGCTTGTCGTGCTTGTGAGCATGTGGTTGTGAGAGTGGGGAAGATTGGGAAGCAGTGTGCTTGATTTGACTACAGTAATTGATGTGTTGAGTTTATTGGATTTTGAATCCTGAAACTGATTTCTTATAAATATGTATATAAATGATTTGAACTTCAATTGAGTTCTGTATTGTTGTCAAGTTTGGTTTTCTTGGCATAAACGAGATCTTTGGTAATTCAAATGTTGTTTTGGTTTATGGAGTTGTATGATACTTTCGTACTCACGTTTATCTACTTCTCCTATTTATGTTTTTTTTATATATACCTACATGGGTTGGTAATTTGGGAGGTTATGCCTCAGGAAAAGTAAAAGATTGGGTTGTTCGGAAAAAGGGGTTTTGAGCTGGAATGTTTTCACCTATTTTGAGGTAGGGTGGTTTTTAAATCAATCAAGTACGTATATAGTGAATTTCAATTGCATGGTTTGCATTGTTTTGAAACGGTGGGGTTAGTACTTTGACTTAAGTATTGTAAAACTTGGTTTTTGTTCACTCACACTCTTTCTGTTTTGCGCCCCCCAGGCCGTAGTTGTTGCGTCGTTTCTGTTCGGCCGTGCGCTTCTCTTCCCGAGCTTCGACTGAATTGTAGGACTTCGTGTCCCTTATCTTTAACTTTGTATTCCGCTGTTTAATTTGAAACTCTTAGATTGCTCTGTTATCGCCCGTTAGGGTTGAATTTGATGGTCGGAGGCTTGTTATGTATTTGTGTATGCATGCTGACGCTTGGGTTGTATTTCTGTTTGTTTGTAGCAGATTGTTAATTTTGGGATAGTCCTTGTTTTAGGGGAGACTCTGCCCGATTTTTCGGCAGAAGTCTTGGCCCCTTTCACTTTGTTTTGGGAAGAGGGAACTTGTTTAGTAAGTGGTCCCGACATGGGTTGATGTCGGGCAAACCAGCAGGGTCCGGCTCGAGTTCCGGGGTGGAATTCGGATTGGGTCCTATCACAGCATCCTTACCTTATCGGAATGGCAGGTACGTAATTTCGAGGATGAAATTTTTGTAAGGGGGTAGGTTGTAATATCCCAACCTAATATAAGAATTTATTAATTATTAATTAAAGAATTACAATTTCTTTCCCTTGTAGATAAGGGTATTTTGGTCACTTTTAGTTTGGGAAGGAATTTGGGGAATTGAGTTGGACGGTTGCGTTGGGCTCGTCGATACGAGTTCGTGGACATGCAACAAGTTCAATTCCGAGTTATAACGATAGAGAAAAAGTCTGAAAACTAAAAGGGCATATTAGTCATTTCAAAATTGAAATAACACATGAAAACCTAGTTTTACCCCTCTCCCCTTCACACACGCGCCATACCCTCTCTTTCTCTCTCTCTTCTCGACTGAAACAACCGGTTCTTTGACCGACGAGATCTCCCAGCTCTGGCCACAGTCGACGACGATCCACCACTCAAAATGACCACCTCGACCTCCTCTACCCAACCCACCCCATCTCCCAGCTAGAAAACCAAGCGAGCGCCAACTAGATTGACTGGAAAATCGCCCAGAACTGGCCACCGTCGCTGGTGACGTTTCCGCCCACTCCAGGCCGCGCCACCACATGGAAAAGGTAGCTCTCCTCCCCCTCATGCTTTTCCTTAGGTCGCTTGACGCCGTTAGTGGCCGTAGCCACCGATTGGAGCTTGAGAAATTCCGGCCAAAACCCTCACGGGTTTGGCTTCGATTGACCCTGTTTCGGCCATGTTTTGGCCAGGGTCCAAGACCAAAAGTGACTCCTCTAGTTGTTTTGAATATGTGGGTATAGGTATTGACCCACGATTTGGAGTTTTTTCGATAGCAATCAATTACTCAAGCCACCCACCACTGCCGGTGGCGGGTGGTGGCGCATAGGCCACTTTGTGGTGGCCCATTGAGTTCCAAAATATCCCTTAGGTTGTCCTGAGCTTGACGATATGCTCGGATTAAGGATTGGATATCGTTTGAGTATCGAACAGATATTGCGCCTATTAGGCGATATCCAGGTTCGATAGGTTCCGACCGTCCGATTGGTCCCATTGTTCTTTGTATCTCTAGGACCGTGTATGACAGGATCTGACCCGAATTCTACCCCAGAACCCACGCCGGACCCTGCTGATGTTCCGACATCAACCCATGTCGGGCCCACATACTAAACAGAAACCCTCTTTTCGAAACAAATGAAAAAGGGGCCGAGACTTTTGCTAAAAATCAGGCAGAGTCTCCCCTGAATAATGGACTTTACCCAAAAATTCAACCTGTCAGAAAGCAACAGAATAAGATTATCCCAACAACCAGCATGCTTACAAACACAACCTAGGCCTCCGGTCTTCAAATCAACCCTAATGGGCGATTACAGAGCAATCTAAGAGTATTTCAAATCAAACAACGGAAATTCAGAGTTTACAACAAAAGACGTAAATGTACTACTATTGGGTCGAAGCTCGAGGAGAGGAAGCTCAGCTTGATCGATCAGTTCACTGCACTACTGCCTGGGGGCGCAAAACAGGAAGAGTGTGAGTGGACAAAAACAAAGTTTTCATACTTAAATCAACGTACTAACCCCACCGTTTCAAAACAATGCAAACCATGCAATTCAAATCCTTTATATATTTCATTGATTTAAAAACCACAATATCTCAAAGATAGTCAGAGAGAAACCCAATTCAAACCTTTTCCAAACAACATAACCTTTCTCTTTCCCCGAGGCATAACCTCCCAAAACATGAACCCACATAAGTACATATAAACATAAACATAAATGAACCCCCATAACCGTAAAGTATTCATAACGTAAGTATATATACAAGTTATAAACCAAGACAAACTTCTAAAAATTGGAAGAAAGTAAGATAGGACACGTTCCCGAATATATAATATAATAATCCCAAGATATTCTCACACCATCATAAGTACCGGGGGAAACGATCCATCACGGGGATCATTTGAGTAGCCCGTAGGGCCCACTTTCCACCCTGCATCTAGGGGTGAGCTATCCAACCGGGGGACTACCGCTCTACCGTACACACGCCATAATATCCAACGTCACGTGCGTACAACACAAACCGCTGTCCTACGCGCGCAGACTAATTTCCATGTCGGCATCCTTCATCGACAAAACAAACTTTCCATGTTGGCATCCTTCATCGACAACCAAGACTCACTTGTCGGCATCCTTCATCGACAAACGAGCCCACACGCTGGAATCCTTCATCAGCCCATGTGGCTTAGAAACCATTCAAACCAGGGGTGGTACGACTTTTGGTGCAACTCGCCACCTAATATTCCAGTCTACAACAAGACTTACTCTCCAGGTTCACTATCCCAAACTTATAGGTATCTAGACGTCCAAAACGTCCGTAACTCAAACCCAAGATATATATATATATATATATATATATATATATATATATATATATATGTATATGCAAAGTATAAATAACAAATCCATCAACGCATGGTTTCAACCCCTGGACACGTAGTCCAAAATATAATCAAAGTATAAATACGGCTCTTGAAAGTATAGCTCACATGTTCAATTCCCAATATAGATATACGTTTCTCAATGATATAAATATAATTTCCAAAAGTATAGAATATGACTTCCTGAAGATATAGAATATAACCCACGATGTTCGTACATTTTAAATATTAAAGATTACCCGATAAATCCATTAATAATATAATATAAAAACGCCAAATTCAAATAACCAAATTATATAACCATCCAAAACCCGACAAAGCCATAAACCTCCACTTATCAAATATAATTTCAAGAAAATAATAGAATTCCCACCGTACCCAAATCCGTATGCAAGTGCTTCTGGACATCTACCACGTCCCATAATTCCATATACAATAGTATAATTAATATTAAAATATAACCATCATGTCCCGCATATAGCCCGGGACCCCAAAACATGCATAAGCTCAAAATATAAATTATATTCAAATAATTCCATCAAAACCAAATTCACGATTCAAAACAATATTTAAATCCCAATAATCGAGAAAATCCATTTATATGCATGATGATCCATTTTTCAAGATAATGCACATTTAAAACAAAAGTCCACTCACAGATAGTCTCATGCTACTTGACCCCGAGAGGGTCATGCCTACTGCGTATGAAGATTCTGAGTACCTATTTCAGAATACGAGAACCGGATTAACGGAAGTAACACGAATGGAAACTTTAAAACTAAACCTTAACTTTTCCCGACTCAAAGTGCGCGTGTACGTTGTACGAAGAGCTTCTAGGGTCAAACTACGTCTTGAAAACAAGTGGGACCGCCCCGGGAGACTCACGGTCAACCAGCGGTCAAACATCCCGATTCGGTCAACCCGAGCCCACGACCTCCAATTGGGTCTCGATCGAATGGTCGGATTTCTCACAATCGTACAATCGGACGGTTTTCGTTTAATTAAACTTTAAGTTATTGATCCGGATCATCCGGGGCTCCGATCCACGATCCGTCAATTCCTAAACAATTCTAGAAATACATGGAACAACATACGTGAATTCGGATTCGATCCAACGGTCCAAACACATCAAACCCGAATAACGCGTAATATGCGTAAATTGGTTCGATAGTCAAACGACGTCCGAATCGAAATCCGAGCACACGTACGCGTTCACGACAACATAGGGGTCGTATTGGAACGAAGAAACACCACCATACCCTGGCCCATGCGCCGGCCGTGGGTTGGGTGTCTTGATCAATTTTCGGCCAAACCCAAAACTATCAAATCGAGCTACAACCCATACACCTTTAGAATCAAGACGGTGAGAGGGTTCCAAAACCGTTGAGAGCCGACCAAGAACCGACCGGTAACTGGCCGGAATTTCACCTCGAAATTCGGCCAAAATATAAGTTCCAGATCGGATGTTCTAGGCTACAAATTGACGGCAACCAACCCCACAAATAGCTAGATCACGTTGAGAGGGTAAGATAACATACCTGGTGTGACAATTTTGGTGGCCGGAATTGCCTCCATGATCGTCTGAAAATTCGAGGGTAAATCGGTCAGTTATCGCTAAAATCCTGCGGCTGACAGAGGCGGTGACGGCTGGGCTGCGGCGGGGTTGGAAGGCGAGGAGGTGGCGGTCCTTTTGGGACCGGTGCCACTCGAGTGGTGCTCGGAGGAAGCAGTGGCCGCCAAACACAATGGCCGGCTGGATTTTCTGTCTCACGAGGGGGGGCTTCGCAGAGAGAGAGAGAGAGAGAGAGAGAGAGAGAGAGAGAGAGAGAGAGAGAGAGAGAGAGATGAGCTTGCCCAATCAGATTTTTAGGGTTTTAAACAATTTTCTTAATGACCAATATATCATTTTTAATCATTACAACTCCAATTCGATCGTGCCGCACATCACCGCACTCGTTTCGACGAGCCGGACGCAATGGCCAACTCGTTTCGCCAAATTCTGGTCCGAAAATTAAATGACCTTAATTACCCCTTTAATTATTAATTTCCAATTAATTCCAATTTTATTAATTAAAAATCCTTTTATTTTAATTTCAATAGCATAATTTTATTTAATTTTGTTTCTTTTAATTAATTTATTTATTTTAGGTCAGGGACGTCACAGTGTAGGAACTAGTTGATCAAGAATCGGAGTCCCGGATACTCCGAATCAACAGTTTTAGGTTTAGGTTATTAGTCGTCGTCCGATCGAGAGAGATTTGACCGGTCGATCGCGACTAAACCCTCGGTATTTGTTAAATAGACCTCATTGGACTTATAGAAACTTTCAGATTGGAAATTAGAGGTCGTGGGCTTGTAGGTCCGGTTGACGAAAATGGGAAATTTGACCAAACCGTTGACCAATGGATCTTTCATAACCGTCTCATCTGTTAAGGGTACTAGGATGGCCGTAGAACCTTCCTAAACCAAATACACACTTTATATTCCGAGAATTAGGGTTTTCAATTTAAAGTTCGTGGCTGGATTCAATTATTAATTTAATCTCGGTATTCTTTCGAACAGGTGCTCAAGCTCCGTGTAGCCAACAGGAGGGACCCTTTCAGGGTCAAGCTAGCTTGGACCTTCAATGAGTGGACTTTGTTTTTAAATAAATCATCGTTTTTAAGTGTGGAAATGCATGCATAAATGGTTCTTGATTCTAGGTCTGAATATTTGGGTTTATGGAAATATATAAATATTTTAATTACGAATTTACTACAATTATGAGAGTTTTGGTGCATGACATTGCATAATAGCATATGGGGTTATGGGATTGTGATTTAACACTTGATATATTTGGGTTAAGGGAGTTTTGAGGTTTGAGGCGTGTTTGATGTGGATATTACTAGTACGTTATGCAAATGACAAAGTCTATGGATTTGATTTTGGGTTTTATAATATTTTTGGAATTGCATGTGAATAATAAGGGATATGGATCAAGTATGTGAATTTGGATTAGGGTTGGTATGTATTAATGGTGGGTTAAATGGATTATATGTTTTACCATAGTATGTACCTCCTCCTTTATTGGTTACTCTAGTTACTATTGACACACGATAACTCTTCGGAAGTGTGTCGGGAACCAGGCACCCCTGACAAGGTGTACCGAAGGCCTTGACGGGCAGTCTGCGGACGTAAGACTATTTCAGCTGCATGAGTATTGAGGATTCTGCCGTGCGTGTTTGGGGAGCAATAGTCCTCCGATTGGACTGCTCATCTTTGGCCACATGGTATAGAGGATTCTGCCATGTGGTCTAGTTAAAACGATCCCTGTGTTGGATTGTTTTTCCCTGGTACATGTTGGTGTGTGTGTGTATATATATAATGGGTACAAGGGTGGGAGAAACTTAGAGTGTGTGTGTATGTTGATATTATATAAATGGGCTTGCTTGAGTTTGTGGATGATCATATAGTTTTGGTATTTGGAAATTGGGTTTTTATGAACTCTATGATTTTTAACAAAAAAACTACATGTGGCTTGATTCCTCAATCAGGGTGCGTAGGCAACCTAAGGTGCGAATAGTAAGTGGGCCCGGCATCGGTTGGATGTTGGACGGGTAACAGGGTTCGGCACGGATTCTGAGGGTGAATTCGGGTCGCTTCTTGTCATTTACGAAATTGCACAGGTTATAGAATTTCTGAAATGACACTGTTCACTATTCAATGTTTAGCCCTCCAATTAAATGTTATAGCTCAGATTCACGAACCATTTGCACCAACGCGTTCGTAAGATCAAGCTCTATTTTTCCATCCAAAGATTATAATTTTCTCATTTCAATTTCTTGAACGTCCTTTGAAAAATCATTAAATTAAACGTAAGGGCATTTTAGTCCAAATTGAGATTAAACACTCGTAAATCCAATATTTTCACACCAAATCACTTCATAAATTGCCTACACATTTAATTAATCTTGTATGATTTTTCGGAATAATAATAACAAAAAAAATTCATTTTTGAGGTTATTACAAAAAATAAGATATTTAAGCTATTGATAACACTAGTAATAGGAAGATACTGCATTCATCAAATTTTTTTAGAGACAATTGAAAGCTGTTCACGCATGCTCCATTCTCATGGTAGTTAGTTTGTTGCATGCTGGTGGAATGGATTGATTATAATACGGATTGATTCTTCAATGTCAATTCATATGTGGTATAACAGTACATTCTTTACGGATATTTATATCATAAAATATGAAATTATAACAGACATAAGCAAGGGACGCACTAGTGTAGTGGTTTGGAGTAATTGCTCTCCAATGCAAGGTCTTGGGTTCGAGTCCTAACATCCGTGTTGTGTATTTGAATTTAGTATATTATTGTCTCTCTCAATAGAAAAAGTCCTTTAAAAAAAAAACTATGGTTTTTAGGTCTAATGGTCCCTAACTTTGACCTGATTCGCATTTTGGTCCCTCAATTTCCAAAATCGTTCTCGTGATCCTTCAAATGGTCCTGCCATCAATTTTGTTAACTTTTCTGTTAAATGCAGGGGTAAAATGGTATTTTTGTATTAAAAATAAGAAAAAGATTAATAAACATAAAATAATCATGGTTGTTTGAATTTGAGAGGTTGGGTAAAGAGATTGAGCTGGATTCGTGGGGCGGAGAGAGAGAGGTTTTAAAAAAAAAAGGAATAAGTAATTTTCTTAAGGAAATTCATTTTTTATTAATTTTTTATGTCCAATAATACAAAAATACCATTTTACCCCTACATTTAACAGAAAAGTTAACAAAATTTGACGGCAGGACCATTTGTCCTAACGAAACTGAAGTTGAAGGACAATGGAAACAATTTTGAAAATTGAGGGACTCAAATGCGAATTGGGTCTAAGTTCAGGGACTAATAGGCCGCAAACCCAATACTAAAGCCTAACAAAAGCCTGGTATGGCAAAATTGTTTATGGGTTAGATGTATGCAATTGAATTTCAATTTCCGTACCAATGAAAGGTTCTGATACAAATATTAAACTGAATTTATAATCACTTCAGTTGGCAAATCATGTATGAAAGTAACATCAGCTTTCAAAGTTCCGTCGTGTATTGCATATATACATTAAGGGAGGGGCAGAAGAGGTCACCAACACACAGCAACTCTCCCCAGCTTCCCAATTGTCTTGCGAGCTACAAAAGGGATCAAACTTTCCGATCGAAAATACAGATTCTCTTGCTCAACCACAAAATAGGCAACTATTTTGCTTACTGTAAAGAGAGCCTTTTCTATTATGTAATGAAGGGCCCAGTACTGCCTTCTTAGCATTTTCCGGTAAGAACTCAGGCATATCTACAAAGCAACTGATGCTCAACTTCAGGGTTGCATCCAAAGTGTGTCCATCTTGTTAGCGAACGAAATCTCTCAACTAAAAGCAGATAGTGCATCTTCAGAATTGATACCCTGCAGGCAGAGAGTCGTATTTTTAATCGTTACTTATCCAATTGAACTTATCAGTCATTACAAATCCTACTGAGCTTAAAACAACTAAGAAAATAGTCATGACAAAGAAACTGTTAAGTGAGTTCATATGTAATTAACTCAGATTTGTCTGCTCTTGGCTTCAAATGAAGCACACATTAACAATCAGTTCACATGCTTAATGTTGCTGTGATATATCTTAGATTATAATACTGAAATCCAACTACAATCCAGTGCTTCTCGATCTTTTCCAATCCAATTGATGGAGATTCAAAGAAACGAACAAGCAATTTCAAGTTGCGAGAATACAACTCCTTACCTAAACAGCCAAACACCATGCAAATTAAACTTAAACCAAGAGATACAAAGAAAACGGAGAAAAACCAAAAAAGCAATATTGGTAAAAAAACTTACACCGAGCACTATGTTTCTCCATACACGCTTTGTTTCCAAGCTTCAATCAAATGGATTTCTCTAATTTCCATTAACATAATACAAAATGCAGATTACTTGAGTTCTAAATTCACAAATCACAAACACCAAGACATCTGATTCAGAATCTCATAAACAATGGAGGAACAAACACATATTCACACATATATAAATCCCTAAAACAGAAAACAAAAAAAACAAAAACAAAATCAGAAAAGTTGCCTTAATTTCTATATAAATTGAAAATATTTTTTAAAAAATAGAACAATTTGCCCAGATAATTTACAATTAAACACCCAAATATTTTAACCCTAAATCATATTAGGGATATAGAAATTGATTCTTCAAAAATTATAGAAAATAATCCTAACAGAAGGACAGTTGTTACCTGTGGAATGGAGGCTCTCATGGAGTCAGCCAATGAGAGAGATCGAGCGAGCCAGCGAAGAGATAGAGTGAGCTAGAGAGAGACAACAAGAAAGAGAGCACGGACAAGAGAGAGCCATCGAGAGAGAGAGACGTCGAGAGGAAGATGGCTTCGATGGTGGCTGGTGATGACTGATGTGAAGAAGACGATGGCGTCGATGAAACTCATCACCCTCTCCCTCTCTCTCACTCTGGTTCTCGAACAAATGAAGAAGGAACGAAGTATCGCTCGATGTATTGGTGGAGGACAAAGGACTGTCATTTTGAAAAATAAGTGAGGTTATTATGGGAAAGTCAAAAAAATCATTAAAGCAACGGTTAAATTTTTTTTGAAGCAGCTTTTAAAAGCTGGGTTGTGAGGGATTTTCAAAAACAAGGGTCATTGACAGCAACTTTTTAAAAAAACCCAATTTCTAATGTTTACCACCCAAACTACCACAACTTTTTATTAAAGCTGCTTTTTTTTAAAATTTAAGCAACCCCAAACGCCACCTAAGATAGAAAAGAAAAAGCTGCACTTTACCATTGATGCAAACGATCCTATGTACTCGAGCAAAAGATTTGTAGCTTCTCTATATCGACCATAATCAACATATAGTTGGAACAATAACGCTGGATTTGATTCTTGGCCAGCCATGCCCCAAGTCCTTTCCCGCCTACCAACCTCCTGTCAACGGTCAAGTGGGTCACAAGGCTATCATGTCACAAGAATGGATTGGTTGAAGTTACCCATCACATTAAATGGGGTATAAGAAACCATAGTTAATAATGAAGGATAAAATAAATAATATAGGATTTAAGAAAATATAGTTACTGAAAAGGATAAACTTGATAACATAGAATATAAGAAAGCATAGTTAACGAAGAAGTAACAAAGAAGGATAAACTAAATAAGATAGAAGATGCAGAAAGAGAGGGAGGGAATGACAGGGGAGAGGGGGAGAGAGAGGGAGAGAGATGATTGTTCAATGAAAGAAGAAAATAAAGTTTGTAAAACGTGCTTCCTCTTTCATTTGCAGAACCACCTAGAGAGTTACCTTGAACATCTTTACCAGCCAAAGAGGCAATTCGATTTGAGGATCCGTACGAAGAAGAGTTTCAGCAACAACTTGTGGTAAACCGGCATGGAACACTTTATATTTTTCCTGCATATTTTGAATATATCAAAAGAGAAAGGTAAGATGAAATACTTACAAGAAGCAAAGAGAGAAAGGACGGGGAAAGGTGAAGAATGAACAACACTCATGGTGGCTTGAGGGATGGTATGAGTATATATTGTCCTGACTTCCTTTAACAAATGTGGATGGACATATTTAACAACAAAAAAAGGTAGAAGCACCAGAAAAGGCAGCCTCAGTTACATTTGTGTTGATAAAATAGGAAAAGAATAAGATGCATTAATCATAACTGGTAACTTAAAAGGGTTTAAATTGAGTAAAACACTAATCATAATTGATAACCTAAAGGATTTAAATAGAATCCTACTAAAACACTTAACTTAGGAAGCAAGATCATTAACTAAACTAGGAACCATATGTTCTTAGATATTAGAATCCTAATTACAATATACTTTTTTTCATTACAATAAGGGAATCAAACCGTTGATCTAGCCTGGCCCTAACCCATTTTTTTCGTTCCAATAAATTTTTCTCTGTGTCAGGTTGGGCAAGCTGATCCAGACTAAAAAATGCAATTATCAGCGTGATTTAGAATGCATCAGGTAACTGACCTTACCAGAGTCAACCCACCTAAAAACTCCAACTTTTGAATTCAATACAAGGGAATAAACCAACCCAGGCATATTTGATTTGTAAATTATCGATCAAATTACATGAAAAGTAATTTAAGGACCTTTCTCTGATATTTATTTAGATTGTGATGTAGGATATGGGTGAATTGAGTGTTTAGGTGATTTAGCGGAAGCGAAAACAATGGAAAACAGAAATAGAACAAATAAGGATAGGTCTGGAATCACTCCAGGGGTTTTGACTTCACACCAAGAAGTCTCCAATCTCTTTTTTTTTTTTTTTGAATAGAAACTGTTGTATTAATAATCAAGAGGATAAGAAGAAGTCTCCAATCTCTGGAAAATAAACTTTACTCAATATCTCAACCCTCAACTCCCTAACGAATTACATGAGGGGTATTTATAGCAAACTAAAACTTAGAGACAATAGGATAAAAATCCCTTGCTAAAACAGAAACTCTAACCTAAAATAGGAAACTTAGAAATCCAACTGAAAAAAAACCGAAAAATCCTACTAAAATCTGGAAACTTAGAGAACAAGTTAGAAACTAATCGCAGGAATACAAAATTGGCCGATTTAAAGACCAAATTAAATTATTCCTCTTCCATCTCTTTCTTTTGTAAACCCTAATGGGTTTGACAAAGATGTCCTCATCAGATTGGAGGGAAGCTGTGTTTTAATTTCAGTTAAGATATTCCGCATCGTTAATTTGTACTGTTTTGGTTTTGG
This sequence comes from Prunus padus, assembly GCA_024362665.1. Lineage (NCBI taxonomy): Eukaryota > Viridiplantae > Streptophyta > Magnoliopsida > Rosales > Rosaceae > Prunus > Prunus padus. The sequence goes on along the minus strand of JANFAM010000014.1, from coordinate 24,603,458 downwards.
TTTAGCAGATATTTTCAGGTGGACTCTGTTCCATTCCCAATCTTTGTACAGTTATTTATTTTTAACAGAATGTGTTTCTTTTTAAAAAATTACGTGAAAAGTGATTCAAATCAAAGTCCTTCTGAGCTCAACAATGTAAAATCAAAAATATCAAATAGAAGTTAGTGACACCTTCTGAGGAAGATAATAAATAAATTGCGGGTGCATGCTACCAAAGGTGTACTTATAATCAAAGGTTTCTACCACAGCTGTACTTATTTGAAATACATCACTAAATCTTTATATATAGCACCATCATGGATTCTTAAGAGAGTGTATATGGTATCTTAAATCACAAATGGATTGTACTTGTGTCATAAACCCCTTACAATCCCAAATCTTGAGACTATTGTTTTCTTTTTCATTAATGTCAACGTGAAAACTATTCCTTTTTCTATAAATCATATTGAATACTTGTAATATTTGCAAAAAGAGAGTTGAGGGTTAAGGGTTAAGAAGTAGCTCAAATAGATTGAAGATGCAGAAGATGCTTACCAGATAAAGCTCAAGAGTTCCCCATTGACCAATTCCCTTAGATTGTTGATTTGTAGAACCCATATCAGGTGAACCATGAACAACTACTTCATCCTTTAACGAAGTCAACAGAAGACCATGTGCTCTGGGATCATCCCTGAAAGTTATAAATTACGTCATTTAGATTCAGTAAGAAATTACTACATCTGGATTGTACACTTTTTAAAGTATTTAAGCCAACTGCATAACAAGAGTAAGATTCATCTTACCCGACCCATGAAGAATCAACTCTATTTGGACAGCAGCATTTCAATGAAATGGCGGAGAAAACTCTTTCCAATCCCCTGAACAAAACACAACTCTTGGTTTTATGCATTACAAAGGAAATATATTATGGCGATAAAATTATGATATGGACCTATACCTCTTTAACTCTGAACCTTTTAAGAATCTTAAAAGAATTGTAAATGCCATATCATATAAATTTGTCTGGATCAGGAGATCAACAACGTCCAGTGGTGTTTTCTGGGTTCCTGAAGGAAAGCACGGGTATTTCAACAATTATCTAAATAAAAGAGAGAGATTAAAAAAAGGGAAGAGAAGAAAAGAAAAGAAAAGCAAACACTTGGGATGGAAGTGTTTGCCTTCCTTTTTTATACTCTTCCAACCCAACCATGAGATGCAGAGATCAATATGCTCATAAAAAGTAACATGGGACATCCTCGATATACTGGGAAATTAAGCTAAAATAGAATTTTACCACTAGATGTCGACTTGACATGTGCCAATGGAAGCAAATAATCTGCTGAAGTAAGCACAAACTCATTCTCAATTTTCTCAATATCAATATATGATTTCCCTGTTTGAGGGTGAACATCATTGCTGGCAGCTGCAATAAAATTACACTTGTCACCGCATCAAAACAGAACAGTATACAATGCAAATGTGGACAGAGAAAATATTAGATTAGAAATTTCTATATGAGACATAATGCATGTAATTGAATGTAGGTACATTCATGGTCTCTTACTGGTGGGCACAAAAACCCATCCAGAAACGAATTAAATAATAGGATTTCAAAATCAGCCATTGAATTTTGACTAACTTCTTAAACTGCAAAAAGAGATGCGGTTGCTGACTATATCACTGTCGAATAGATGATTAGAATGCAGTTCAACTGTAAATAGGCTGGTGCAGGACTGCATGTTGGAATTGGTTGTCACAATTTTGGCCTCATCATATTCTGTGAAGGTAAGAAGATGGGAGAGTGATTGGACCAGGTGGTTTCCCAGAAAATATACAAAATTTTATGTTAAAATCTATTCATCAAACTTGAAAAGGTGGGCAGTAATTAAAATTTCCTTCCAATGGCATTTGGAAGTCTAAAGTCCCACATACTCTTTAATTGGGAAACGTCATCCGCAAAATCCTCACAGTGGATAATTTGAGAAAAGGCATATATGTGACACAGATTAGTTTTGTAAGTGAAAACCCAGTACAGGAAACCCATTCTGGGACAACTGAACCCAGAGGGTACACTCAAATATAAGACCTGAAATCAATGTCATTACATCCAGAAGGAACCTTTAAATAAATTCTATGGCCAGCTAAGTTCAAGGGAACCTCCGTTTTTTCTTCTTTTTTCAGTTTTGACCCAGTATATAATCACCTAGATGCCTAAAAAATTAACCAAAAGCGTCAAACTCCTTAATCGTAACTGCTTACCATCTATTCACAAGCTGGTTTAATAGCATGTATCTCGTAAAATAGAAGGCAAACATCACTCACTATTATGTCAATTACGTTCGATTTCTACACATATTGAAGCGACAAGCAAGGAGATGGTCAGGTTCCAGATTTGGTAAATGAAACCGAACACTTAAGTTGGAAATGAGGAGGTTGAATGATCCAATCGATGTGTGGCTAAAGTTTGTTGAGGGATTGGAAAGTTTATTTGAGGTGTCTTGAGGAACTAAAGTAGTCAATGTTGTTGAGCGAAACACTCCAAGACCTTGTCGTTGATGGACTATGCGACAGCACACACACAAACCCTATGAGAATAAAACACACACCAAACCACAAAGCAAACACACCCACAAGAACACAAAGATTTACAGAGGTTCGGCCTCCTACCTACGTCCTCTTGGTGATCCACCCGAGAAATTCACTAGTATGTAAGAACAACTTTGGTTACAATCAAGAACCCCCTTAGCTCTCACAAGAACCCTTGATCTCTTTTCTCTCACCCTTGGAAATACTCAAGAATTCCCCCTTGAATTTTGTCTTGTGTTTCTCCCTTAAAAATTCACTCTTGAATTTTCCTCTCTATTTGTGCTTGTCTTATGCTTATTAAAAACCTAGTCCTAAAGTGCCTATTTATAAGTATAGGGCTTTAGTACAATCATACAAGGAATAGGAAACCTAAAAGAATCCCAAAACAAGGAGAAAGTCTGGTCCAAATCTGACAAGGATTCCAAAACAAAGAAAAAACCTAGTCCAAATTTGACAAGGATTCCATCCTTCTATGGTGAGCCAATCTTCAACAAACTCCACCTTGGCGAACCATCCATCACCCATGAACAATTGTTGACCCCTAGAACTTCTTCGACCTCTTGAAAACATTCTAGTAATTCCCAAGAGCTCCACCATGGCAAGAAACCTCTTGCCTCAACGCACCTTAGGTGAGAAAGTGCTCCACTCAATCTTAGACTTGGGCCATCCGGACCTCTTGTGTAGAAGAGAGATCCCCCATGCCAAACTCCTCGCTCCTCGCCTTCTTGGAATCTTGAATTCTTGACATGCCTTGATACGCAAACCGCATACCAACTATTGTTCTACAAATCCCCACGTAGCAACCAACCTTGCTCTTGGATTTATGAACAGACTCCTTTTTCATCCAAGCACCCATCCAACCTTCCCGCTTCATGCTCCCCAAAGCACTCTGAAACGTAGTTGAATCTTCTTTGTCCATCCATCCAAAACCTGGGGACAGTTTGATGGATTTCTTAAACTCGGACCTTGCTTGTGATGAAGGCTCCACCTCAAGTAGAACCCCTTTGTGAGTTTGTTGTTGATACCCAGCTTCTTCAACCCCTGTGTCAAGCTCCAACCGCCTTAGAGTCCCTTCCATGACCACCTTGGTAAGAAGCATCTTTTCGGTTGCCACCGACCCAACAACATTCTCTCCATCATCCCTTGTCTTGACTTCACCCTTGTTGTCCTTATCCGCCACTTCTACACCTTTGAAATCAAGTACCCTTGATGATGAACTGTTAGTCATACAACCTTGACTAACCTTCCTTGCCCAACTAGCCTTGAGCGAACTTGTAGCTTTATTCCGTTGCACCGACTCCTTGACAGTAAGATCCCATGCCCGCTTCTCTTTAGTACAAAACACCTCCTTAGTAGAATTATCTGCTCCACCTGCACTTGTACCTCCCAAAAGCTGATAAATATTGTTAGGTTAAATCTCCCCCTTCATAATCACCATCGAACCTTGTGTGACTAAGAGTTTCCCTTCTTTGGCATTGTATGAATACCCTTCTCTATCTAGAGCGCCAAGGGAAATAAGATTCCTTCTTAGTTTCGGTACATGCCTCACCTCACTAAGGCACCTAACAACACCATCTTGCAACTTGATCTTCACTGTTCCTACGCCCAAAACATCACAACTTGTTTTGTCTCCCAACAGAATCTTGCCACCCTTCCTTTCCTTATATGTATCAAACATACTCCTATTTGAACACACATGATAAGAACAACCGGAATCTAGAATCCAAACCGAAGTAGAACACTCACCCGAAGAACTTGCCACGACGTCCATGTTACGCTCTTCTTCCGTAACAGTCAAAAGTTCGTCATCGGTGTCACACCCAGTTGACACATTTGCTGCACCTGAACTTTCGGCATTCTTCATCTTGTTTCGCTTCTCCTTCCATACTGGACAATTCCGCTTCCAATGGTCCTTAGACCCACACTCAAAGCACCCTTCATTGTCCTCGGATCTAGAATTCCCACCATTGTTCGACTTGCCCTCGCACTTGTTCGAATGGGCCCGCCCTCTAGTCCTCGCCACGAGACCTTCACTTTGAGAGCCTAATTTGGAACGTTGAAGCATCCTGTCATGCGTTAAGATGTCTTGCACGATCTCTTCATACTTCAAAGTTCCCTTCCCGAAGATAAGCGTCGTGCGGAAGTGCTTATAAGACGGAGGTAGGGATGTCAACAACATCACAGCCTTGTCTTCCGACTTATAAACCTCATCCATCCTCTGCAAGTCTGCAATACACCTATTAAATGCGCTAACATGCTCCATCATATTTGCGCCCTCCTCCATCTTTAGAGAGTGGAGCTCCTCCTTCAAGAAAAGCTTGTTGGACAACGATTTTGCCGCAAACATCTCTTCTAGCTTTTCCCATGTCTGCTTCTCGGTGTCTTCCATCGCATTACACAACACCTCATCAGTCAGATGTTGTTCGATGGATCCTCTAGCAAGCTCATCTAGGTCCTCCCAATCTGCATCTGTCATGGTTGCCGGCTTCTTCTCCTTGCCTGCCAAGACTTTGCTGAGACCCTGCTGCTTAAGGACATGCTTCATTCTCCTTTGCCAAAGCGTGAAGTTCTCCTTGCCGGTGAAAGGCTTTAACTCGACCTTTGTGCTATACACTTGTGGTGTCTTCTTATCGCTCGCCATCGTCAACACTTGCAAACGCTCTTAAGGCTATAAGAGCTCCTGGGCATAAACCAATACCCACCGCAACCGCGGCTCTGATACCACTTGTTGAGCAAAACACTCCAAGACCTTGTCGTTGATGGACTATGCGACAGCACACACACAAACCCTTTGAGAATAAAACACACACCAAACCACAAAGCAAACACACCCACAAGAACACAAAGATTTACAGAGGTTCGGCCTCCTGCCTACCTCCTCTTGGTGATCCACCCGAGAAATTCACTAGTATGTAAGAACAACTTTGGTTACAATCAAGAACCCCCTTAGCTCTCACAAGAACCCTTGTTCTCTTTTCTCTCACCCTTGGAAATACTCAAGAATTCCCCCTTGAATTCTGTCTTGTGTTTCTCCCTTAAAAATTCACTCTCGAATTTTCCTCTCTATTTGTGCTTGTCTTGTGCTTATTAAAAACCTAGTCCTAAAGTGCCTATTTATAAGTATAGGGCTTTAGTACAATCATACAAGGAATAGGAAACCTAAAAGAATCCCAAAACAAGGAGAAAGTCTAGTCCAAATCTGACAAGGATTCCAAAACAAAGAAAAAACCTAGTCCAAATTTGACAAGGATTCCATCCTTCCTTCTATGGTGAGCCCATATTCAACAAATGTCCCCTAATCTTTCCTTCTTCCTTTTTTGGACAAACTCCACTTATAAGCATGGAAAGCACGTGAAAGGAAAACCCTCAACTTTTAACAGTCAAGTTCAAATTATTTAACAGCATACCCTGTTCTTTGTATCTCTATCCGGCTTTCATAATTTATTACTTAAGTTAAGAGTACCCTTAACCGGGAGTGATATAGAAAACTATTAAGTAACTACAATAAATAGAAATACTTTCACATACATATAAAAAAAAAAAGACAATGAACGGTACGGAGGACATGTTACAATGAAACTTTCCCTCCAATAAAAAATTTAAATTCTAAGCACTTATTTCACAAATACGTACCGAAGTATGCCTGTACAAGATTGCCAAAGGAATCATGTTTGAATCATTGTCAACATGACCAATCCATAACCTTACCAATGTAGCTCCTGAAAGTAAACAATAAATAATAAAAGAAAATATTTGAATACGATATAAGTAGATTCTTTGTTATTTAAAAAGGATACACAGACAAGAACGTAATAACATAACTCAAACTGTCTGCTAATAATTTTGCAATTTTAATAAACAATAAATAATAAATAATTCTAAACCCTATAGGTAATACGTTAGTAGACTGCTAAGAATGTGAGTCGACCTCCCTTGAAAGAAAAGCCTATTTCCATCCCTGCAGTATTTTTTTCAACTCTCTGTAACGGGATTCCAGTTCAACAGCCATAACCCAACTCCCTGCCAATCTCTCTAACTTGCCTTCCTCAGTGTTTATCGCAACCAGAGAACATTTACCTTTATGAATTTTAAAACCAGACATCGTGTAAAAACAATCCAGAACTGATAACAAGTTGGCCCATTTCTGTTGATCTCCTTCCACACAAAATTATGGTATCGTGTGCAAACTTTAAATGTGAAACTTCTACCTCCTCCCTGCCGACAACCAACCCTGAAACCAACTGATGTTCTTTGGCTTTTTTTATGAACCTTCCTAATACGTCCAACACCAGAGTGAACAAAAAAGGTGATAATGAATCCCCTTGCCTTAGCCCCTAGAAGCCCCAAATCTAGGACCCATTTGGTGTGCTGGTTAATATGGTTGGAAAGGATTCATAATCCTAGTCAAATGTTTGGTAGCCTGAAAAGAACCTGGATTGGATGATGTCTAATCTTACTAGGCCTACATTCGTAGTAAGATTATGAATCCCACCAAAAGGTTGAGATTAAGTTGGATTGGATTATGTTTAAACTGTTAGGCCATGTAATAACATATTTCAATTAATCCAGTCCCTTAATCATGTGTAGTACCAAAAACATCATTGGATTATTGTTAACCTCTACAACCCAATGTGAACCAATTTTACCTCATAATCTTCCAATCCCAGTTCCCAAACATCGCACCTAAAGATTAGCCATTAATAAGAAGTATTTATTTATTTGTGGAATAAAAAATAGACAACTAAATTTTCTTTCTCTTTTTAAATGAAAGAACCTTTTGTAAACAAAACTCAAGAAATGCAGAAATGTGAACGAGTTGTCCACATGTTGCACTACAACATCCTAAATATCCAAACTCCTATCAAAGCTAGAACGGACAGCCTACTGCCTTTCAATCTAATAAAACAGCAGAAAATACACACACCTAAATTCGCCTGAAACAGAAACTCAAAGAGAAGACTGAATCTTCAAAAATCCTCTTTTTCTTTCCATCCAAAAAACTTAATAACAACCCAAATAACTCTAGCTTTCTTCCCACAATCCTACCCCCAGAAACCTATGCTTCTCACTTTATAAAAGAGAGACAATCCTTTGGAATTACCCAGACATTTGCTTCCATAAAGCATTTCTGCCACAAGCTTATGAACACTTACTCAAGATTTCCAAGAATTATGATTCTTGGGGATGCCAGAATTTGCATAAAACATTAGGAAGTCACTTTCCCAGCACATCTTGCTCACATTGTATTTTATTAAATCAATAGAAGTGACTAATTCAAGCTAATGCAGGACTTTACAACGCTTCTACAAGTCAAAGCCTTAAGATGAGAAACTGATCAGCAATTGTATCATACACAGATCGTAGGGTCAAGGTGGGACAACCTCAGAAACCCTCATCACATTTTAATATGTAATTGGTCCAGTGAGGTATTGCATACCCTGATTGGGTGATGCAAGCCAACGCCCTTGTTAAATTGTATTCCATCAATTTTAAAGGAACATGGTATGAGCACAGCTAATTCTATATGCAAATGGAAAAATATGTCACAATAATTTTTAAGAAGTTCATCCATGTACAAGAAAGTAAATCTATGAAATATGTCTTCTAAATGGAGATTTTTGGTTGACATTTTTCTACTATAGCACGGTAATGAAAAGGGACGACTCAATGATGGACAACATAAAGAAGTAGGCATTAACAATCACAAAAAGAATGGGGAAAAGTGATATTACTTGCCTGCCAGTGTCGGTTCGTTCATGTTATCACTAAAGAGCCTGGTATGACATGATAGATCCCACACTCGTAACATCCCATCAGAATGAAGCACAAATACAAGTGGCTTTCCATGAATGACAGATATCACCAAGTCCTGCACAGCCCCTACCATCCTACCCCTGCATTATTATATGTTCAGCAACCATTTATTGAATCACATTTCCCGGGGATAGAAGAGTAATAAATATATATGTATTGCAACATAGAAATAGAAATGATATAGTTCAAGAAAGAAAACTAAACTGCTCCTTGTGTTTTTTAGTAAACTCCTTTAGTTACTTGTCACAAAATGCTAGAATACACAACACATCTAGCATTTTACACATTGTAACAAAAGATCCTACGTTCAATCTAAAGAGGAGAGGCCTAATGAACTCATAGTATTACCTCCTCATATTTCATTTAACCTCCAACATTCCAAACATGAAAACAATACTAAACAGATAAAAAAAAAGATTATAACATTTTTAGCATTCAAAAATGTTTAATTCACAGGATAACCAAACAATGAATAATCAAATGGATTTCTACATGGGATGGGGAAGTTCGAGGCCCAACCCCATGTAGCCCCAAATGGGGGTCTACAGATGGAAGAATTAGAAATGAAAAAGATACATAAATTGCTTGCATAATCTGCAGCCCATGGCATCCAATTGCCAAGTCAAGGAAGAGCTTAGGGTTCATGACACAATTGGAATTTGGAAGCATACTTAGATTCAATGTTAGTCAAGAAAATCTTAAGTTACAAAAGAACTTGAGAAAGTCAGGCTAATATATTGTAATATTATAAATATGTATATAAATAAGCGGAAGGCTTGATTCTGGCCATATGTAGATGTCGATTTGACAAGGTTCCTATTTCATCCTATTCCAAAATGGTATATGTAAGCGATTTCACTTCATTTCACATTTATTGTACTATCTGATAACATTTAAAATTCAATTTAATCTACTTCGTCAAACACCTGAGATTCAACTCTCATAGACCAGAAGCATCATCAGCACACAAGACTAGGTTAATTATTAAAAACAACTTATTAAGAAATAACAACAACAACAAACACTTTAGCAAACTAAATGTTTTTTCGTGTACATTATTCTGATAATGTAGTTAACAAGCATACCTTGACATGAAACCCCACAACCGACCAATTCCTGAATCATCACGCAGCTCCCTCACAAAACCTATGGGCATGGGAGAAAAATATAGGGAATTAATGTGGTGCAAAAGAGTAGCATGCTTGATAACAAGTCCAGAATATGAACAATTTTAATACATCACGAAAGTGTCAATTTGTCAAAGGAAAAACCACTAGACTGATGGAGCTGAAGGAAACCATGCTTAAAGTAAATTAATGGTAACAAGGGCACACAAGTCAAGAACAAAGGGCAAGAGAATTTGATAATACCAGGAGCAGAGGGATCAAGTGAGCCCAGTTGGAGACAAGCAAGGGATCCGTCACCCTGCCCAAGTACAAGGCACCCAGATGGTGTTGCTGCAGCACTTGTTACTGGTCCGTGGGTGTTGATATTAAACTCTACACGATCCTCCTGCCGGAAACCAGAGCAGGATACATAAGTAGAGATGGGTCCAAGTCTCAAAAGGTAAGCGACCCCTGTGACAGTCAATGCATAAAGCAAGTAGGGGTGGCTCCTAGAACCTACATCAATCTGCAATGTATATAACAATGTATTACTCACTTTGCTCATTTTTACAAAGAAACGCTAGCTTAGAGTAGACAGTAAGAATACCTCATTTTTACAAAGAAGAAGGAAGGGAGAGAGCGCATCTGGAAAAGTGATTCGAAGCCCGACTTTGGAGAAGTGATTCGAAGCCCGACTTTGGAGAAGTCTTTAGAAGCACTGAGCTCAAGTAGTTCGAGAGCATGAGGAAGATTCTTGTGAATTTTCCTGTTACACGAGCCAAAACAAATTAACAGTATAGATTGAAAAATGCACGAATTTGAAATACATAGCGAGGGACAAGCAAGGAGAGAATGAAAACCATATGAGATCTGTAGGAGGGTCTCCAATGGCGATGGAAGAGGCGCAACCGTCGGTGACAGGAGGGACGCAAGGACCATCAGCGGAGGCGAAGGCATCAGAAGGACCAGAAGAAGAAGAAGGAACAGGGACCTCAATCCATTTCAGTGAATCGCTGCCGATGATTGGGACCTCCATGCCTGCCAGTTTCGGTCTACTTCCCATCTTCTGGTATGAATAACGCTAAACCCTAGGCCAGTCCAAAATTCATTCACCCTAAACCCCTAAACCCCTAAGAGCATTTCCAGCAAAGGGGACCAAGGGGAGGGCTGGGGGTGGGGGCGGGGGTTTGGCCACTATTCGCGTTTCCAGCAACAAAACAAGGCCCGGGCTGCTGGTGGGGTCCACGGAAACGAGCTGGCCCAAGGCAGGCCAGCCCCAAGTCCAAAACGCTGGGGCTGACGTCAGCAACAAAAAAAAAAATTTTAATCTAAAAAATTCAGAATTTTTTTAAATAAATACTTAGTCATATTTTTCACTTCCCACACCAAAAATCTTATCCAAAAATATTGTCAAATTAATTGTTTAGATAAATAAATTTGTGAAAAACAAAAAAATGAATAGTATTTCTTCGCTTCACAAGCAACTACCTGAAGACACATTACTTTTTGCGAAGGCGCAGCTACTATTCACGTGAATAGTAGCTGCCTAGCCTTGCCATGGCAAGGGTTTCCTTCTTGGAAGCAAGAACACGATTATATACGAGAGAAAAGGGCTAAAACGCAAAAGGCACTTAGGGCCCGTTTGGTAATGTTTTAGGAGAATGTTTTACGAGAAAACATTTTTCCACGAGAATGAAAACAATTTTTTTCTGTTTTCTACGAGAATGAAAACATGCTACCGAACGTGTTTTTGACTCATTTTGTAATGTTTTATGAGAAAACGTTTTCACGAGAATGAAAACAACTTTTTCTCGTTTTCTACAAGTATACATGAAGTTGTTTTCATTTTACGAAAACGCTTTTCCACGAGAATGAAAACATGCTACCGAACGTGTTTTTGACTCATTTTTGTTTTCTGAAAATGAAAACAACCTCCGAAAACGTTACCGAACGCACCCTTAATAATCCGAAGGGCTGGCTAAACTTCGGGCCAAACAATTCATAAAGTTTTTGTTACAAGCCATTTTATTTAGAAGAGCGCGAAACCTTTTGTTAAAAATGAAACTTCTTAATAAAGCCTCTTTTATTATTCATAATCACTTTTTTTTTAGAAGCCATAGTCTAAATTTACACGCAACCAAAATGTAATGAGTGTTGGAACTTGAAAATGCCATTGTGTTTAGATGAGGAATTGGAAATGATTGGATTTCAAAATGATGGGATTTTGAAGTGAAGGGATTTCAAAATGATGAGATTTTGAAATGAGGGGGATTTAAAATGTTGGGATTTTGAAATTAGGGGATTCCAAGTGATGAGATTTATAAAATCACTTGTTTGGCTAAATATTTTGTTGGTGGGATTTGATTAGGTAATTTTTTGTAAACATAATAATTTTTTTCCTTTTTTTAGATGTTCCGTTTTTTTTTTGCTGTTCCTTTTTTTGTTATTATGTTTTTTCTCATCCAAACATTACATATCATCAAATTTAACCACATCCCATGCCCCAGGCCCAGCCCCACCCACTCAAGACCCAACCCAAGGCTCTGTACCAAAATACCCAGAATTCTTTATTTATTTTTTCTTTAAAAAATTTATTTTTCAATTTGTTATGATTTTCAATTAGCTGAGTTTGTTTGATGGTTACTTACTTGTGACAATCCACTTTTCATCATGAATTTATTTATTTTGGTCATCTTGAAAGGGAGAAAGCGAGAGAGGGATAGAGCAGTGCGAGAACAAGAGAGGTGAGGAGAGAGAAAACGGCACCGTTTGTTTGCATAGCTCCTAAGCCATTTGGAAATATTAAATATTATATTTAAGTTAAATGTTTTTTAACTAAATATTAATTATTTTTTAATTAAACAAACTGGCAGAATGAGACATTTTGACCTAATTTGCTAACAACCGACCAAAATTAGAAAATTGAAAATGCAGTCATCAAAATTAAATTCGATCCAAAAAGCCTAAATTATAAAACCTACTGACCAAAAAGAAGTTTTTTTTCTATTAGGGTTTACTCAAAGACAGTAAAATTATTTAGAAAAAAACCAAAGCCCAAAATAAAAAGCAGATTGTATTTTGGCTTTAATTTTGGCATTTTCCTAATTATAAAAATTTCGGATGGACTAAAAACGAAAGATTCCAAAAAATAAACAGTTTCCTGTGTATTTTGTTTTGGTTTACAACAAAAAGTAGGGGCCTTTTCTTTTTCAGCTCGATCGCAGCTAAAGAAAGAAGAAGGATTGACAACACAGAAACCTCTTCCTTCTCTCTCGCGAGCCATGAGTCTCTTCGGTCTGGGCAGGCAAGTACAAACTTTTGATGTGTATATTTCTTTATTATCTTTAATAATTGAACTTTCTTCTATGCTTGGAAGTTTCCATTTCCTTTCCTTTCCTTTCTGATCAGTTGATGCCTGATATGTTGTACTGGGAGCCCTTTCACTTGATCTATGAAATTGGTGACTTTTGATAGTTTTTTTTTTGCTCTATTTGTGTTGATTAATGGGTTGTTCTCCCCTCCCACAGTTTTATCTTTTGTTATTCAACCACAATGATACTGTAAGTGTTATGTAAATGCAATATTTGGTAGGCGAGGATTAGTGTAAAGAAAGGAACTAAATCGAATGACAATTGATAATTGTCTCCCTCTTTGTTAGTTATTAAATTTTAGTAATAGTGATAAATGATGCCTATTGATAATCAAAAGCTCTTTTCCAGGTTTGGCAGTTCATGAAAATAATAAGGACAAGATTGTTGGTGGTGGATAATATTATAGATGGATAGCAATATGGTAGTTAATGCATGACATGGGTCATTGAGTTGCTTGGAAGTGATTATTTTTTCTTTGCATCGTTTTTCATAATGATGATTTGGTGTCTGGAACCATAACGAATAATAACTATTTACTAAATATGTTGCCGTTCTCTGGTATTAAAATGGGATGGATATGTGGAATGCAAAGAATGCTGTGGCAGATGGAAGGAAACTGTTTTTGCTGAGGGGAGGAAGGCTTACTCTACTTTAATACGTTTGGGTAGTTTTCCAAATTATTATCTTTCCCCTTTATAATTCCAAGTATAGTGTAAAAAGGGTTCAAAAAGGTAATGAGGAAATCCTTGTATGAAGGTATTGAGAAAGGGAGCAATGAGCACTTGATTAGTTGGGATGCAATATGTAGAATGCAGAAAAGGATGGTTTTGGGGTGCCTAATTTGGTGAAGAAAAATTGAGGCGCTACTTGGGAAATCTCTGTGGAGGTTTCCTTTGGAAGGGCAGGGAGTATGACTTACTCTTACGTCATTCTCTTTTGTGTAGTTTGCCAATTGATATCTTTCCGTATTTAGAGTTCTAGCGAAGTGCCAAAGAAGTTAGAAAAGTTAATGAGGAATTTCTTGTGGGAAGGTACTGAGAAAAGGAGAAAGGAGCATTGGTTTGGTTGAGATGTAATATCTAGAAGGAAAGCAAAGTCTTGTTTAGGGGTGGCTAATTTGGTGATGAAAAATAAGGGGCTACTCGGGAAATGGTTGTGTAGGTTTGTTCTAGAGAGGGATCTCCTGTACTGCAATATTATTTGAAAGGTTAAGGTTTTTTGGGGGATGTAAAAAGGGTGAAGTTTTCTGGACATGTGATGTTTTGTCTGTGCTTTGGGATGTGTTGCTTGTAAATAAACAGAAGGATTTTTGACAATTATGGAGCGAAGGGGGTGGAGGTTTTGCAGGACAATGTTCGATTTGGGTCTTCCTTTTGGGCTTCGATCTAAGGATGCTCCTTTTTCTACAAAATATTTTCAGATTGGGGGCGGTGCAGTTTTTGTAGGTGGTAGTTTCTGTAACCATAATGCAATTTTTTGTATTTTTATTGCGTTTAGGTTTGATTTCAGTGGACTCCTTGTCTACTGTAATATGGGATTATACTGGTTTTAGATTAATATATCTCAAAACAAAAAATCACAATGCTGGTTAGTTTATTGGGACTAAGTAGAGTTAACAAAAGAGTATAAAGCTGTAAGAAGAGGCTAGATTTAAGGGAAATGGTCATGTTATCGTTTATTTAATCTCCTGATAGTTGTTACTTTGTAGATAAATGAATGATTAAATTTGGACCTATTTATATACTTAAAAGCTTAAAGGGTGAGGATGTTAAAATTTTAATGAGCTCTCAGAACCAACCCCCCATAATTTCAATATGTCACCAACTTTCTAACCCCTCTCTCTGCGCCTCATTTTCCTGTGTGTATGTTGATGTATGCAAGTTCATATTTATGTGTTTCTTTAGAAATTAGTATTTATTGTTTAGTCATTATCAATTTTGTAGAACTTAAGTTTACTATTGATGCAGAAACCAGAGGACATTCCGCCCAAAAAAGAGCGCACCCTCAGGGAGCAAGGTTGTTTCCCTTTAATTAACTTGTAATTTTGTGATGCAGGACGCATAGGATAAAAATTTCTTGCTTAAAAAGAAATCCTAACCCAAATAAAATAGGAAACTTAAAACTAGAAATCTGGAAAAGTAGAAATCCAACTAGAATTTGGAAAACTAGAGAATCTAGGAAACTAACAAATACATTAGGAAACTAATAAATTTAGGTCCTATGCATCCTGCATCATTTTGGTAATCTTGTTTTGTCATTGTTTGAGCATGCTAAGAGTAGTAAGTTGATATTGGGCTTGAACTTTTCAGTGGTGGTGCGCTTGTGTGCCTTTTCATGCCATGTTTTGTGTTTATATTACAAATGTAATATCCGGTTCTTAGTATTGAAATTTAAAATTTAGTGTTCCTTTTTATTTTAATGTTATATTGACTGCAATAGTTAGAGCATCCACAATCATGCTCCTTATTTTTTAGTTAAAATTGAGCTAAAAACACTAGAAAGCTATTTTAGGAGCTCCTTATAAAATTTCAACTCCAATCATGCTCCCTAGTTTAGGGAATCATAAATTATTTATTTCTTTTTTTAGTTTAGCATAAATGCTCCCTCTTCATATAAAATAATAATAATAAATAATTAGCATTAAATAAATACTTAAAATAGCATTAAAGTAAAGCAACATTTACTTTTAGGAAGCCACTAGGAGTCCTTTCTCTCTCCTCAGATTTAGGAGCTCCTAGAGGTCTCCCTATTTTAGGAGTTGGATAGGGTGCATGGTTGGAGGTGGGTTTCTTCACTTCCTCCCTAAATTTTATCTAAGGAGGTGGTTTAGGGAGTCCATTGTGGATGTTCTTAAAGCATCCTAGTTTAGAGGATAATCCTGCTTCCGTGGCTCAGCTTTGAGAACGCTTATGCGGCTGATGTAATTTTACATTAGATTTGCTAGATTTGTTATTTGCTGTCTCGATGCACTTTTTCTAGTTCTCTTGTTTCAGCTTCCAGCTAATGACTTATTGAGTTATTTATTTTGTTCTATATATCTTCTGCACATGTATGTGGGACCTCTAACTAAGCTTTTTGGAAGACAAACAAAGCATTATTAGGTTCCTAATCTTGGTGAGCCTAATCTTTGAATTAGAATTTGGTTTCTTTTCAGTTATGATTCTTGTCCTTTGGCTTTTCTCCACATCAGTAATTTAGCACTAACCAAATGACATGCTAACACCTTTTTATCTTCAGTTACAAAAACTTGTTTGTCCAATTTCTAGATTAACCTTAGTGCTTTGACTTGAGATTTGATAGGCTGAGTCCGTTTGGGCGAACTTTTGGGGATTCGATCAGGCGCAAAAAAACCCAAGGGGCCTTTTTTTTTTTTTTTTTCTTTTGTTATCTTTAGCCACCAAACAACATCTCCACCTTGATGTAGGACAAGGGTGAATGGAGTATTTAGGTAGTTTAGCGGAAGCGAAAACAATGGAAAATAGAAAATAGAACAAAAGGGATAGGTCTGGAATCACTCCAGGGGTTTGGCTTCACACCAAGTAGTCTCCAATCTCTAGTAAATAAACTTTTCTTTATATCTCAACTCAACTCCCATAATGAATTACATAGAAGGGGTATTTATAATAATCTAACCCTGGAGTGAAAAGGAACAGGAAGAACAACAGGATCATTTCTCAATGTGAGATGCAAGAAATAAACACAAGGAACAGGAAGAACAATAGGATCGACAAGGACCACAAACCCAAAACCTTTGTTTTTGCATAACTTGGCTGTAGTTCCTGAAGTAGGCTTAAAGCTCTTCCTCTGAGGGTTTGCAGCATTAAAAGGCTTGCCTTGATGTGAATCCTTGTGGGTTTTCACTTCCTTTTCACTCTTTATATGAGTGAAAGTTTGGATTTTATTTGTTCTGGAGTGGTTTTGTTGGATGTTTGAGATCTATGATTTGAAGAGGATTCAGGGATTCGAGCTTATGTCTCATTTTATTAGATTGGAATGCTGTAACTGTGTAGCAATTGGTTCCTTTAGATCAGTTCCTTGTAGTTCTTTGTGTTTTGTAGTTTTTCTCTGTTACGCCTGCTTGGTTCTCTGGCTTTCTTAGCCACTGCTCTTGTTTGTGATCTCTTTTCTTCAGCAATAAATTTCATTTCTTCTCCAAAAAAAAAAAAAAAAAAAAAGAAGAGGAAAGGAGGGTTTGCGGCAGACTAGAGATAGAGAGAAGAGATTGGGTGAAGTATGTATGTGTAGGCTTTGAGAATGAGGGTTGGGACTTGGGAGATGGAAGTGCGTTTGGACAGATGGGATATGCTGGATTGGTTGTCAGAAATGATTTTGATGTAGGGGCTTGCATTAAGTCGTCACTCGTCAGTGTGCTTATGTATGTACCATGTGTTTTATATGTACTCATACATATATGTGTACATTTCTCAACATATATGTTTCTTTGAATTTTCTTGTTCTTGTTTTATCCATATTTATGGATACATTTGTCAATCTAATTCTTTTTTTTTTATCCCTCTAATTCCTTGCCATGGGTAAATTTTTTACCTCTCTTTATGTACCCATGATTATTTTCTCCCTTAATTTTGTGTATGTATCTATGGGTCTTTTAAGTGTACCCTTCCTTATGTGGGTGCATTTTCTTCCAACATGCATAAGTTTTGTTGAGTTTCGTTGTTGTCATTTGTACCCATATTATATGGGCATATTTCATAAATCTAATTTTCTTCTTTCGTCAATCTGACTTCCTTATCAAGATGCAGCGGTGGATAATTTTTTCCTTGTGTTTAGATACCTATTGGTATTTTCTTTCTCCTAGTGTTTTTAACTATCATAATTTGTGGATTTAAAATTGTGAGATTTGTACGGTTTGAATCCTGTAGATGTGGGATTTAAATCTGTTAAATGATATTGGGGACATTTTTGGGATGAGAAAAATAAAACTTGGTAAGATGTGTAAAAAACACTGGATTTGAATCAGAAAAGGAGAATTCATAAAGTTATAATTTAAGGATGAGAAGTGCAATTTACCGGGATGAAAATCCAAAAATGAAAAGAATGGAAAGAGCTTTTTGGATTTTATACTACAAATATATAGGTAGAACGGAGTTTTGTCATTAATTTTTGTTCTTGTGCGATGCAGGGGGCTCAGCTTAGAAAGCACATTGATGCTACACTAGGTAGCGGGAACCTAAGAGAAGCAGTAAAACTTCCAACAGGAGAAGATTTGAATGAATGGCTTGCTGTCAACAGTTCTCTCTCTCTCTCTCTCTCTCTCACACATCACAAAATCGTCGCCTTTCAACTTTTTAGTCTGTTTGGTTCTTTACATGGTTGATACATGATTACAAGTTTTGTTTCTTACTAGTTCAAAAAAAAAAAGTTTTGTTTCTTATGAAAATAGTCGCCTTCACATCTTGTGTCTCTTGCTCCATCTGCCCCCAATTAATAGAATAAAAAACCAAAAAATTAACACCAAATGGGTTCATTTTCTCCCATCTGTTTTAAGACGAAATAAACGGAGCCAAAACGTTTAAGTACCTCTTTCCCCCAATTTCTTATTTAATGTAATCTCTTCTGTGGTGATCTATATCTGAAATTTGGTTGTTGCTCGTTTAATTTCAGCTGTGGATTTCTTCAATCAGGTCAACTTGTTATATGGTACTCTCACAGAGTTCTGTACTCCAGAGAATTGTCCTACGATGACTGCAGGCCCCAAGTATGGGAGTATATCTTTCTTTTTCAAATTATGTATGTCAGTATATTTGTTAATTGTTCTTTTTTTCTTAAATTATTAGTTTATGGTAATGTTATTGTTTGACATTTCATTGTTTGAGCTTTTGAACCATTGTGTACTTCAGTGCCTTTCTTAAAGCATATCAATATTAATGAATTCAGATATTTATTGTACAAGATGTTAAATAGTTAATAGCAATGGATACAGTTTGCGGCAAGCTGTTCGCATAAGGACAGACAATTAATTAAACTATTACTTTGAGTCTCTGGTACTGACATGTTTTTTCTTACAATTAATTAGTACTACTATGAAAAGAGTAAATATTCAATATATTTGTAGATGAGATAGAATGAAATGAAGGTCCTCATATCTCTACACCTTTCACCACCCTGCCCCACCATGCCCGACTTCCTTGCTCCCATGGACAACCAACCTACTCCTTCACACAGTATGTGGAACTTCTTATGCTTCAACTTCCCCTTTTTCTGGATTTTCCACCTTTCTCAACCCCACAAACCCTTGTACTTGCTTCCTACACCATTACAGATAAGAATTCCATTGTGGCTCTTCGAGATGTGGATTCTTCAGTAACCAACCTTGCCTACAGTTTGAGTTAATTTTCAGTCTCTGTTATATAAAATCATTTTGAGAATTTTTCAACAAAACACCACACAATTTCTCTTTTTGCCTGATGGACTGGAAAGCTTTATTGATTAACCGAATCCTTATATGCCTAGCACAACCTTTTGTCTAACCCAGCTTCTTTTGTTTATAATTAGTTTTTTGGTTTTTTTTTGTAAACAATCTACAGGTATGAGTATAGATGGGCAGATGGTGTACAAATTAAGAAACCTATAGAGGTCTCGGCTCCAAAATATGTTGAATATCTGATGGACTGGATTGAATCTCAACTTGATGATGAATCCATATTTCCCCAAAAGCTAGGTAATGTTTATTATTATATTTTCTTTTTCATCATATTGTGCCTTTCATCTGATTATTATAATTCATTGCCCCAATATCTGTTCCCTTCGCTTGTTTTTCAGGCGCACCATTTCCCCCCAATTTCAGGGAGGTTGTGAAGACAATATTCAAAAGACTTTTCCGTGTATATGCCCACATATATCACTCTCATTTCCAGAAAATTGTGAGCCTTAAGGAGGAGGCCCATTTAAACACTTGCTTCAAGCATTTCATACTGTTTACCTGTGTAAGTACCCGCAATAACTTTGCTTTTTCCTTTGAATTTTTAGAAATATCCTGAAATAGATTTTCTTGTGTTTTCTGATTTTGAATTGTATGGGCCTCCCCTTATGGGGTAATTTGCGTGCCTTAAATTTTTGGGATCATGCCTTTTATTGGATTGCCTATTAGGGTGTTAGGACAATTGACAAATTAATAAGGGATTGTTTGTGGGAAGGTTGTGATGAAGCTAAGGAAGGATCACCTAATAAAGGAGAAATAAAGCTCTGTTATTGTATTCTTCTTTTAGGCGAAACAAAATATTATTAGTAATAATCATAAAACATGGCACAAAGATTCGATGACAAGAGGTCCACCAACATTTTAATACCACTCATAAAAAGCAAAACAAATATACTCTGACTGCATAATCAAAACTCTATAAACTCCCCTACAGAAGCTCCCCAATCTTATAAAATTACAGAAAATGAAAGATCCCTAAAATCTGGAGACTGTGAAGCCTACAAGGATGCCCTGAATTTTACACAAGAGCTCTCCTCTTCATTGCCACTATGATTCTAAAAATTTATTCTATTTCTCTCCCACCAAATTACCCTAAAATCAGCTACAATTCCACAAAATTCTTGTCTTCCACCCCCAAAAGACATAACTTTCACAAAGAATGTTTGAGGGTCACAAAATTCTTTTCTTCCTTCCACTCTCAATCAAACT
This sequence comes from Prunus padus, assembly GCA_024362665.1. Lineage (NCBI taxonomy): Eukaryota > Viridiplantae > Streptophyta > Magnoliopsida > Rosales > Rosaceae > Prunus > Prunus padus. The sequence continues at coordinate 24,582,954 of JANFAM010000014.1, read as the reverse complement.
TCACCATTTCCATAATGCTTGCACCTTCGCAGTGAATGAGTAGTTTAAATGATCTTGGGTCTCTCCACCAATTGCAAACTGGTTTTGTGTTGGATACTCACATTCTAACATTCTGAACCCAAGATTTCATTTCCACTTCTATCCTGTCAATGATGTTAGAGCAATCTTGAAAACTTATCTTGGAAGGAATAACAGGACTCCCATGGTACTGGATAGGAGTGTGTCACGGAGAATAGCAAAAGAATTGAAGAATAGAAGCCTTAGGCGTTTCCTTTTACTAATATTATCTGTTAGGGCCGAGAGAGATTGGAAATCATGAAGAGAACTTATTGAAACAGAAGCAGGGTAAAGGTCCCCATGACAGATGATGAGATCATCAGAAAAACAAGTATGTGCGAGTCTAAGCTTACTACACTTCCTCTGGAATTTGAAAGAGGGGTTTAATGTGGAGATTCTTTTGAAGAATAAGTGAGACAGCCACCTCTTGCTAGGAAAAAAAATCCCGCTAACTCACCGATGACTATAAGAGAGGACTCATAGGTAATGCAGGCTTGGATCCATTGCACCATGACTGTTAGGAATTATAGCCAGCAACAGACGTAGATTGGGATGAGTCATGAATCTAATGATATCCAGAAGAACATCCTCGATTCTATTAGTGATGAGCTTGGAAATATTTTTATGTAGGGTGTTGCTGTAGGAGATAGGCCTAGATTCACTCACCTTGGAAAGGTTGGGGACTTTAGGAACAAGGGCACGTTGGAGAAGTTTATTTCCTTGATAAGCTGACTCATACAAAAAGAACTCCTTAACAGTTGAGTAACATCTGCACCAATGATACGTCTTGCTTTCCTAAGGAAATGACCATTTAAACCATATGGATCCAGAGCCTTGTTGGGATTCAATGAAATACAAACTTGAATCTCGTCAATAGCCACCTCAATACACATAGCATTAGCTTGACTATCTGAAATCGAATTTTTAATAAAGTTTCTGATATGGGAAAGCCTATCTGAAATGAGGTGTTCTTCGTTGCACTTGTAGCTTTTATAGAGAGATACAGCTTCACTCTTGATATCCTCATACTCTTCCATAATGTTGGCAACAGATATTCAAATGGACATGATCCTAGAACAATTCCTCTAATTAATGCATCTAAAGAAAACATGAGCTTTGATATTTGTATTTAAGGGGTCCAAGTGCAGCTCATGTTGACGAACAGCCAGGGTTCCCTTAGCTTCCCTAGACGTAACTGAGACATTCCCAACATGGACCTCACTCCTCTTCTGAGTTCAGTTTTATTAGCCTAAGCCTGTGGCACACTTGAAATTGCAACATACCAGCAGCCTGAGAGGTCCAGCATTGAGAAACAGTAGGTAAAAAATTACCCCTATCTTCCACAAAACTAAAGAACTTAAAGGGACTCATCCTAGCTCTAGGCATCTGCCCTACCTTCACCAAAGTTGAATTCCAGGGAATGAGGAAATCACCAGACGGATTTGGAAACTTAAAATGCAGCCCTGTGTACCTCAAGTCTCCAACTCAGCAGGTTGAATACACATAAGGAAATCATCTGTAGCTCGAGTCCTCTTAATTCCACCAGCCACAACCTGCCATCTCCGACAACATTAAGGTTCCTAAAACAGCCGACGAAATACCATAACTGCCACTAGCTGCAAAAGAAATTATGCTCTCTTCAAATTCAGTGTATCAGTATAACTAATCTTCTTTTTGTGCTTCATTAATATCTGATTTAGTAGCCATATGGAACACTCTTTGTACGTTTTTATGCTTCCGCTGTTTCCAAAAAGCATGTGGAAAGTGTCATACAGTTTGAAATGCCTACTTTTATGAAACCTTGGTACTATGTAATTCCCTGAAAACATAGTAGGAAGCAAGGATGGCCTTGCTGATAATATCTGGCCTCCAATTTACAGATATATCGATATCATTTTAAGTATTGCGAAAAATCAACAAAAAAGATAGATATTGGCTTTAAAACACAGAAGTTTGGAGTAAAGCTTTCATAGATTGTAAGTATAAGTACAACCCATTAACACACCAAAGGCCAATTATTTTAAAAATTATACGTAAAATATAGAAACATATGAAATATACAAAAATAGAAAATTTTAAATTAATTAATTGATGTCTAGGCTTATTTTTGCTGATTTTCCAAGTAGTTTATGCACAAGGATATTAAGAGTTTGTTTGGGCTTTCCTTAAAGAAAAAGAGTTTGTTTGGGCTCAGCCCAAGGTTAAAGTTAGTATCTTAAAATTTTAAAGAGTTTCAAAGGCATCATCTTCTTCCTCACTCCTCTGTTTGCTTGTCTTCTTTTTCATTCCAAAACCACCGGACTTGAGTTCAAAATCACCAGACTTGAGTTCAAAACCATTCAAAAAATGGCTCCAGAGGCGTAAGCCTCTTTTGATTTAGCGTGAAATCAGGCATTCGCGTACACCTCGTGTATGCCTCGCCGACGATGCGCACACCTCTTTATGGGTTCTTTGGCTGGTATCAGGGAAGTATAGGAAAATATCGAAGATATCGCAAGTATCGGAGATATATCACTGATAGGGTGGAAGAAATAGGCTTACCGCCCTGTATCAATGTCGACACCTGAAAAGAGCGATATGTCGGTGTAACGGCTGATAAGAAGTCATTTCTATTGGACTATGAGTAGTGCTTTGTATTGCCATATTTGATGCTAGTGCGAGAAAGCACAGAGTTACTTCTATTCATCTTTGTCCGGTTGATGAAAATATGAGGTACTCAAACATTGAAGTCAATTCCCGGTAAAGCAGTACAGATTGTTAGTTGTCCAAACACATGGCATGGCCCTATTATTATCAGATGATAAACAATCATGAGAGAAGATATTGCTAAAGATTAGAATCATGATATTTCTGCAAATAATAAGGGTAGTTCATGACCCCCCTAACCAAAGCAATGTGCAGTCAAGTGCATCAAAGAAAAGCTCAGTTATGTTTGAAAATATACAACAACAAAAAAATGCATGAAGTGTTTTAAACATTAATTTATCAGCATGAAATCTTACTCGATGTACAAAGTTCTTGCTTGAATGGTAAAGTCGGTTGCTGATCCCACTATACTGTTTGTTTTTGCAGGAATTTGGGCTAATTGACAAGAAGGAGCTAGCTCCACTTCAAGAGCTTATAGAATCCATCATTGTTCCTTACTAAACAGGGTTTGCATATCCCATGGGTTGCATATTTAAATTAAATAAATTCAACTCATCTTCACAGTAATCAATGCTGCGTGCTATAAATACTCTTTGTGCATATGATGTGTGCCTTAGATTTGAAATATTTGCGCCCTGCTAATTTATATGGGATTTGAAATACTATGTAAAGCAATTAGGCAGCCCTTGTTCTTTGTATGAGCGGCTGTAAACTAATTATCATATGGAAATGCAATGTGGGTGCTGCATTTAATTTTGTTGTTTTTATGTCAAATAGTAGTAGCTCATTTTCTCAAGTTTGAAACTGGTTTGGAAATAAATTCTAAATTCTAGATTGTTTGAAGCGATATGCAGTTTTATCAGTTTTGTTTGACTATCGTAAGCAGGCTGTAGGCTTCGCCTAGAGTGGCCTTCGGAATTATAGTATATTATATGCAGTTTTAGGGTAATTGAAATTCACAAGTTAGGCCTTCTCTAACCCATTTGGGGCTAAACCCAAATTTTCCCCTTCCAAAAAGTAACTATTTGGGTTTTGTCCGGACTCAAATCGTTTTTTCTCCCAACTCTCCGGACTCAAATTTTAAGTCTGCAACTTTATTAAATTGTTTAAGGATGGTTTAAGTCTAATTTTTTTGTGTGGATAACTTCTTTTCATTTAATCTTTTTAAATAACTTCATAATTTAATTTTTTGAACAATTTGACCTAAAAAAAATTAAAATTCCACAAATATAATTTTATTCCAAAAGAAAACACACAACATAATTCTAAAAGAATACACACAATACTTCAAATTCACCATACATGAAACCTAATAGGAATAAACTAATAACCACCATCGTGGGGGCTTGGATAATAGTCCCTTGAGTTGTCTTCAAGATTAACGGTAGACTGTTGACCCTATACATGTTCTTGCATAATTTCATCTTGTTTATCCCCCCAATAACTTTTCTTTCTTGGAGTAAATTTGGACACATCCATGGACATTATTTTTTGTTCTTGGGCTTCCTTATCTTGTTACTTCTAATACGCATAAGCATAAACTTGATCTTGGACAAACTTGTCCAATATGTTGAGCTTTCGTCTCCTATCCTCCTCAAAATCAATACCTTGCTCAATCAATGATTCCAAGTACTTATCCCTTGTTTGTTGAGAAGGGTCAGCCATATTCCTCTTTTTTTTGCAGCCTTTTGTTTATTTCACCCCTCAAGCCTTGGACTAGGTATGGTGATATCGTCTGCGTCGTTATCCAAATTCACCATACTTGCACTAGCTCCAGAAGAACGTTGTGTGTGAGGCTCATTTATATCGTTCCACTTTGGGCAATATTTTAAGATTTCCCAAGCATGGTACAACTTGAAAGGCCTATTTGGAGGCTTATTATCATTAAAAAATATCGTTTTCACATACTCGTCCTACGCATGAAAAAATAAATTTAAGTTTGGAGTTGAATAAAATTACAAATATAAATTTAAAGCTTTAATAAGAATGGTTACTTACCACATCATGTAGATTTGAGCCATTTTGTGGGTTCGTATTGGCCTTAGTCAAGCATGCCTTCCAAAGAGAACACTGTTGGTTGATAGTCTTGAACCGAGAAGCAATGGCTTGGTATGTTCGTCGCTCGAGTCCACTAATGCCGGAATCATTTTCTAGAAACTTTTGATATACACGCTTCCAAAATGTATCGCTTGCTTGATTGGTGTCAATAGCCCCATCTTCACTGACGGAAACCCACCCTTTGCACAATGCCTCATCTTCTTTGGGCCTCCAATTCACACATCTTTGAGATTTTGTGGACATCTTCAACAAGAATGAAAAGAGATTGATGAGATTGACAAAGGAAAAATAAATTGAGAAACAGATAAAATGTTTTTGGTAGATTATTTGAGAAATGAGTGGGTATTTATAGAGTTTGGAGTGAGTTTTGGGGTTGGATCTGATCTAGATTAATTTAAAATATTACTTTGACCATTGGATTTATATTTCAATCGTTGGATCATTTTTTTTTACCTTTAAAATAACTTAGATTTAATCTATGTCGTTGATTTAAGTTAATATTAGAATATTAAAAAAAACAAAAACAAAATTTGAATTGTTGTCGTTGGATTCCAACGGCAACATCACCACAATCCAACACTTGGCAAGGTAGCATCTTCAATAACCAGCACATGGGCTGTTGGCAGGCCCCAGCAATGATTGCTTGCACATGGGCTGCTGATGCAGCAGGTAAGCTCCACTGAAATTTTTTTGGGTCCAGGCAATAGCTGGACTGCTATTTGGCCCCAAGTTTGGGTTTTCCCAAATTTTGGCCCCTTCATTTTCTTAGGTTGGGAGAGGTTTTGGGCAATAATGATCCAAGAGGATCTTATAATAAATAAAATATAACATAATTGATATAAATCAATTATATTATTTAATCCACGAATAATTTGTGGCTTAAAAGAGAATTGATTTTAAGCCACCACCTTTTCATGGCTTAAGTACGTAGGAGCCTTCAAACCACATAGCTTTTAATGGTTTAAATTCATTTGCTATTTTAGTTCAGTTATTTTTAGAAAGCAAAACTTGTATAAATACGTAAGTTTATTGAATGTAATACACAAGCAATTTTGTTAAGCAATTCAATAGCTTCTACTGTTTCTCATTCTCTAGTTCTCTCTCATAGTAAGGAAAATCTGCTTCCAAAGAGAAGTAGCGAGTCCTCAATTCCAAAAGATTAGGAATTCATAATTCTATCGACTAGAAGTTTTGGATCAAGTGGTATCAGAGCACCAGATCCAAGAGGGTGACGGTGGTTTATGGTCTCAACTCGCAACCAAAGCAAAGCTTCTGGAGAAGAACTTTTAGGTCCTTTGCTCGTACACCGAAAGCCAAGGTCCAAGAGAGACATTATGACTGGAGAAAACAAACATGATACATCTAGTGATGGTGATCGCATCACTAAGCTTGAGCAACAAGTTGAAAACTTGTCCTCGTCAATCCTTAAACTCGTGGAGAGTTTGAAGACTGGAAAACCTTCACGTCCATCAACTTCATATGAGCCTGATCAAAAGCTCAAGAAAAAGGTTGTTGAGGATAGCGAAGATGAAGACGACACACAAGCTAATCCAGAGAAAAAGGAAGCTGAATCAGGTGACAACAAAAATTCTATTGATACTTTAAAAATTGATTTTAAGGTTGATATCCCTATATATAAAGGAGATGTTGATCCTGAAAAGCTTGATAACTGGATAGATACATTAGAAACTTATTTCACAGTTTATAAGTATTCTAATGTGCAAAAGATTAAATTTGGGAGTTTGAAACTTTCAAGCCATGCCCTTACATGGTGGAAGTCCTATCAGAGACGGTATGATGTCTCAGAATTGACTTGGAAGAACTTCAAGATACTTTTGAGAAAACAATTCTATCCAATTGGCTATGAAGATGAAAGATGGTATAAGTGGCAACATTTTAGACAAAGATTTGGGCAACCTGTACAAGAGTATACAACAGAGTTCCACAACCAAGCTATGGTTCTGGACATCGACGTCGACGATTACGATGTTTTCATGAAGTATACCGGAGGTCTTGCCGACTACATACGGAAAGAACTAAAATTGTTCACCGTAAATACTATTGAAGAAGTTACTGTGAAGGCCATCGCCATTGAGGCCAAAAATAAAAGAAGCTGACAAGAAGGATGACAGATCAAAACCTCACAACAAAACTGATCGCAGAAAAAGGGGAAGCAGAGCAAGGAAGGTCAGTCACAGAAGGTCTATTGTGATCACTGTCAAACCAGCAGACATGCCAAAGACAAGTGCTGGATACTCCATCCTGAGTTGCGGCCAAAGCGCGAGAAAAACAACCAGGGGAGAAATGACAGAAAAGCCACCTTAATCGCACGGCGGTAGAAGAGCTTCGAGTTGAAGCAACCTGATGTTACACTTACCCTTATGACAAGACCAGCAGATACTGAAGACACGTACAACCGTGAAGAGTTATTTCATGTGAATATTCAGGTGAAGCAAAGTGTTGTATAAGCTATCATTGACCCAGGAAGTCAGAAAAACCTGATTTCAGAGGCTTTAGTAAGAAAAGTGGGATTAGACACCACACCACATCCTAAGCCGTACCCGCTAGGATGGATTCAGAAGGACGTTGACTTACAGATCACGAAGCAATGTACCTTCAAATTTGCTATCACCAATCGATATATCGATGAGGTGACATGTGAGGTGGTTCCTTTGGACGTTTGCCAAGTCATATTAGGCAGTCCATATTTATGGGACCGAGATGCTATTCACTATCGGAGGCTTCGCAAGTATCGACTTGTGAAAGATGGGAAGGAGTTCCACATCAACGCTTGCAAGCCTCAATCTACAGATAATTTGCTTACAGATAATTTGCTGACAGCTAACCAAGCCAAGAGGTTAGTCAATTCATGTGGGAGATTCGTTTTGTTAATGATTCGACCTCAAGATCGTAGTTCGAGTCGTGACATTGTCTACTTTGTCTTTATCTCCTACGCAATGCTCAGACATAGGGAAATTGCAGGAGAAGTTCATGGACTTATTTCAAGATGTGCATGGTTTGCCTCCAAGGAGAGCTGTGGAGCATGAGATCCAGTTGGTAGGAGATTCACCTCTACCAAACTTGGGTTTGTATCGCACTTCTTTGACGGAATCTGACGAGATCAAAAAGCAAATTTAGGGACTTCTTGAACAAGGAGTCATCAAACCTAGCTGCTCACCATGTGGTTCGCCAGTGTTACTTGTGCCTAAGAAAGACGGAGACTGGCGTATGTGTGTTGATTATAGGGCACTCAACAAAATAACCATCAAGAATCGGTATCCATTGCCGAGGATTGATGACCTGCTAGATCAACTACATGGTGCACGCTACTTCACTAAGCTTGATCTCAAATCTGGCTATCACCAAGTCCGCATCCATGAAGAAGATACTTGGAAGACTGCATTCAAAACAAAGCAAGGACTGTACGAGTGGTTAGTCATGCCATTCGGATTATGCAATGCTCCAGCTACCTTCATGCGATTGATGAATGAGGTACTCCGCCCTTTTATTGACGACTTCGTCATTGTATATTTAGATGACATTCTCATATTTAGTGTCACATGGGAGGACCATCTTCATCATATTGCTCAAGTTTTGGAGGTTCTACGAACAAATCGATTCTGATTAAACGGTAAGAAGTGTGAATTTGGGAAACAACACCTTGTATACCTGGGATTCATTGTTGGTGCAAGAGAACTGAAAATGGACCTAGAGAAAGTACATGTGATTTCTCAATGGCCTACGCCTGCTCGATGGCGAAGTTCGGAGCTTTATAGGTGCATGTCAATATTTGCGAAAGTTTATTCGGCACTTTTCACAAATTGCAGCACCCTTACATTCTCTTACAAAGGCCAATCAAAAGTTTGAATGGTCGAAAACATGAAGAATCTTTCCAGTTGTTGAAACGAAAGATTACAGAGGCCCCAATACTAGCATTACCGAATTTACAAAAACCATTTGAAGTTGAAGCAGATGCATCAAACTATGCCATGGGAGCCATATTGTTTCAGGATGGGAAACCGATTGCATACCATTACGAGATGTTTAGTGGACCGGTATTGAACTATCCGACTTATGACAAGGAGCTATATGCAATGCATCAAGCAGTGAAGCATTGGAGAGCTTACTTGTTGGGAAAAGAAGTTGTAGTTCACTCAGATCATAAACCTCTTCAGTTTTTAACTACACAGTCTAAGTTGCAGCAAGCTCGCCATATGAAATGGATGTCTTACCTACAACAATTCAATATTGTGATAAAGTACAAGAAAGGAGCAACTAATAAGTTGGCAGATATGTTATCTAGACCACCTACACCAGTTAGTTCCGCATTGCTGGTGGCTATGCAAATCCAACCTATTGTTCCTTCTGAATATGCCAAGGGATATGACACAGATGCTGATTTCAACTCAGCCTATGCCAAGCTACAACAAGGAAAGACTAGTGAGTTCCAATTGAAGGATGGACTAATGTACAAGGGAACACAATTGTGCATTCTAGAAGATGGCGATAGATTACAGTGGATTCGTGAGGCTCATACTTCTAAAGTAGCAGGACATTTTGGAATTGAGAAGACTTTATTGAATCTTCGTCGCTATGTTTATTGGCCAAAGATGCATCTCGATGTTTCACGATACATTCGAGGTTGTGTTCTATGCAACACATCAAAGCCTTCCAACAGAAAGTTAGGACTGTATCTTCCATTGCCAGTACCTAGCCAACCTTGGGAGAGTATCTCAATGGATTTCTTAGGTGGATTGCCTAAAACCAAGTCTGGATATGACTACTTGTTTGTGGTGGTAGATCGTTTCAGTAAGATGGTGATTCTCATTCCATGCAAGAAGACCGTTACTGGAGAAGGAGCTGCTAAGTTATTTTTCCAACATGTTTGGAAGCATTTTGGCTTGCCTACATCGATTATTTCTGATAGAGACAATCGATTCTTAGGCTATTTCTGGAGGTCGTTATGGGAAATGATGGATACCAGATTGAAAAGAAGCACTGCATTTCATCCACAAACAGATGGGCAAACGGAGGTTGTAAACCGGACTATGGTACACTTGTTGAGGGGTTACAATTCCAAACATCCAAACACTTGGGATGAAAGTCTCCCTTACTTACAGTTTGCTTTTAACCGAGCAATTCATGGCTCCACACTCAAATCTCCATTTGAGGTTTGTTTGGGTTATTTACCCCAGAGTCCTTTTGATTTAGCATTCACTATGAGTGACCAGCCATTAAGTGGGAAAGAAGAAGAAGAACATATTCGAGCACAAAAATTTCTCGAACGAGTCAGAAAGATTCATATTGAAGTGGAGGCACAATTGAAACATTCTCAGCAACGATATAAAGCTCGCCATGATAAGCATCGTGTGCCATGTAACTTCAAAGAAGGTGACCTAGTATGGTTACACCTTGGAAAGGAGCGGCTAACCGGAGAAGGCAAGAAACTGAAGCCTATTCGTTATGGACCGTTCAAGATCATCAAACAAATTGGTGATAATGCCTTTCAACTTGAATTACCACCATACATGCATATGTACTCGGTCATCAATGCCGAGAATCTTAAACTTTTTGAGCCATCTCTACTTGATGATGATCCTGACGAAGACACTCGTCTTCCATCAGTTGATGACTTGCGAATTGAACGAGAAGATCCTTTGCAGGAGGATTGTATCTTGGAGCAGAAGGTTCGTGAAACCCGACATGGAAAGTATGAATATTTCCGTATTGGCAGAAAAGGTCAACTTCCTAGCAAGTCGAAGTGGTTTATTCGAGAAAAGGCAATAACAGAGTTTCCTCATCTCACAATTTAGCTTGACCAGGAGCTCAAGCATCTTAAATGGGGGAGCCATGATCCAGGAGGATCTTATAATAAATAAAATATAACATAATTGATATAGGAGGATCTTATCTTATAATAAATATGATCCAGGAGGATCTTAAAAGAGAATTGATTTTAAGCCACCACCTTTTCATGGCTTAAGTACGTAGGAGCCTTCAAACCACATAGCTTTTAATGGTTTAAATTCATTTGCTATTTTAGTTCAGTTATTTTTAGAAAGCAAAACTTGTATAAATACGTAAGTTTATTGAATGTAATACACAAGCAGTTTTGTTAAGCAATTCAATAGCTTCTACTGTTTCTCATTCTCTAGTTCTCTCTCATAGTAAGGAAAATCTGCTTCCAAAGAGAAGTAGCGAGTCCTCAATTCCAAAAGATTAGGAATTCATAATTCTATCGACTAGAAGTTTTGGATCAAATAATTTGGGATTTTTTGGGTTTGGCCTCATGGGTTGGAGTATGAGTCTCCTAGGCAGGGCTCAGAAAATTTATATGTTTTATTGCAATTTTCCATATGAACGGAAACAAAATATTTGAGTAAATTTGCTACTTCAATTAAGATTTTGTTATAATGTGCCATCTATAAAACTGTATATTTGTTTCGTTCAAAAAAATATGTGTGATTGCATGTGCCATTTACAAAATATTTGGGTTGCACCATAATGATGCAAATGCAATGAAGCAAATGTAAAGAAAACAATAAAATGCAGACAGAGAATCCCTTACCTTATTTAGGATTCTCTTCACTCCAGCGAAACTCGAACTCCATCAGTCATGAGCAGCCAAAATGATCGAAATCCCGAAAATCTCTCAAATCCCCAAATATGAACCCTGACCCAAAATCTCTAATGTTGCCTTCGAACCTCTCATGTTGTTGTCAAAGCCCTTTGTGCTATGAAAAAGACGCATATACCTTTCCTATACCCACACGTGACGTTCACATGACTAAAACCTCAGAAAATATAATGGTGGGACCAATTCGCTGAATAATAGAGTATGTGGACCATTTGAATGAATAATTTAGTTGGGGACCATTTGAGTTAAAAAGTCTAGATTATATGAAATTTTTTTAATTAAGGTGGCAAATTATTGGTTTATATTTATTTATAAATATAACTTTGTCTTTTCGAAAAATTTGTAATACGGTTTGTTCACCCAAAAAATGTGCAAATGTATTTTCTAGTACTAGTTTGGAGTCTCATTTGTTTGTTGTCAAGAGGATCATAAAATATGAGAGTGGAACCATTGACTTTGGGTTGTGGTATACCTATGACACTAATGTCAATTTTATTGGTTTTAGTGATGCCGATTGGGCTGGTTGTAGTGATAATAGGAAGAGTACCTCTGGAGGAGATTTTTATGTTGGTAACAATCTTGTTGCTTGGTATAGCAAGAAACAAAATTATGTTTCCTTATCCACTACTGAGGCCGAATATGTGGCAGCTAGGAGTTGCCGCACATAACTTCTCTGGATGAAACAGATGTTGAAAGACTATGGCCTTGAACAATCTTCCTTTCTAATTTATTGTGATAACATGAGTGCAATTGACATTTCCAAAAATCCTGTCCAACATTCAAGAACAAAACATATAGAAATTAGGCATCATTTTATTAGAGATCTTAAAGACAAAATTTGAACTTTGGAATTTGTTCCTTCTGAAAAACAACTAGCAAATATACTCACCAAAGCTCTGGACTTTCAGAAACATTTTGCACTTAGACAATCCATTAGTCTTTGTTCTATTGATTGATCAGCATGTCTGTTCTTAGTCTTCATCACATTTTTAGTCTTTTGAATAGTCATCACACAATGTAATTGACTAGTATTTTTTTAATAACTGATGTGCAAATGTCTAAAACATGTGTCACAATCATTTCTGATGGTGTGAAATTTGGATAACTCTATGTTTTGGTTGACTTGTGCATAATCCCTTTTCTTGTTTAGAGCCATTGGATGTGGTCTAATTGGTGCTACATTTTCTTCTTGGTGAGACAAGTGTTTAATTTACTTTGGACAGTCATTGCTAGTCTTTTTTACCTTGTCTCTCTCTCTCTCTCAAACAATAAATAAAATAAAAAAGGAACTGTGACCAATGTAGTCACGACTCTAGGAAGGTATAAGGTGATATGTATGAAGAATCTAGAGCAAAGAACTGCAAAATTGGGCCACTCAAGACTGGGTTGTGCAAATGAAAAACAATTAAATAAACCAAAATATTGTCAAAGGGAGTGTTGATAATTGAAAAATGACCCTATGCTTTGGTTATGTCATGAAGGTTAGATTTCAATACTTGTCTTTCCAAGTGTGACATAATGTCATTCCTTGCTTATCCTTGGCTCTGAACCTCCATATTCCAAATATGCATTGTGGGAGTGAATTTCCTCCCTAGAATATTCGTTTGCGGATATTCCCCTTCTTTTTCTTCGTTCCTCTCTTTTCCTGCAAGAATAACACGGAGTGAAAATACCACACTTTGGGGGTGTTGGCCAACGGCCCTCTGATGCCTAAGTTAGTTCGATTGTTGAGAAACAATTGTCAAAATAGGGTATGGAGCTCTCACTGGGAGAGAACCGGGTGGCCGGAGCAGTGTGTGGTGGCCGGAGCCTTGTGAAAGGGAGAGAGAGAGAGGTGGCGGCAAGGAGAGGTTAAGTAGGAATTTCTGCAGAGTTTTAGACTTACCTCAAGCCTTAGTGTAACCTCGAATATATAGAGGTCTCAGGAGCTAGGGTTTCAGGAAAAATAATTCCCCACATGAAAGGGAGTTATTTTCCCCCCAATTTGGCAAGATTGAGTCAATTAGGGATTTTATTTGGTAATCCCCAATTGAATGCCATGAATCCCAAATTAATCAAATTAATTCCCAAATTGATGGAAATCTATTTGACCTTAGGGATTTGAAATAATTTGCTTCAAGAAATGCCCTCATAGCTTCTGCATGGCGCAATGCTGCGTGGAGGATGTGTGAATTAGGTATGGCAGAAATACCTGCGGGGGTAGGTCCCTGTCCGGTCCCCGACCCTAACGGGGGGAGATTTCGGGGCAAAACGGGTATTGGGTATGGGGATCCCCGAACTTGAAAAATCCTCGACGAATATGGGGTGGGGATGGTATTGGCTTTCCTGTCCCCCAACCCAACCCAAAAATATATATGTTTTATATTTAAATAAATATATATATAATTATAATATTTATGTTTAACCCTAAGTTAATCTCCCTCTCCTAATTCTTCCTAATCTTCTCTGGGATTTCATATTGATGTGATTTTGAATAGTTGAGTTGAACTTTATAGTTAATTTGGATGTGTTGAATGATAATTTAATATGAAACTTAATGTTAAAATGTATGATAAATATTTTTTATGCAAAACAAAAAATCGGGGATTCAGGGCGGGTATGGGGGATAGTCCCCCGACAAGGACGAGGATGGGGATTTCCCGAAACCTATTAAACATGGATGGGTTCGGGGAAGAGGAAGGGGATGGAGATCGGGGACGGGGATGGTATTGTCATACCCGGCTCCTACCCGACCCATTGCCATGCCTAGTGTAAATTAACTGTTGGGCTGTCCAACTGCATCTGGGCTTTCTTTTGTGACTTGTGCTCCTGATTGGAGGAGGCTTGTGACTTGCTAATTTTCTGAAATTGGGCTCCCAGTTGGAATAGGCTTGAGACTCCTTGTAGGTCAAGGAACACCAATTGCTATAAATATAGGGCTTCTCTTCACTCTTTTTCAAATCGCAAACTTGCTTCTTCTACTTTCTTCTTGAGAGAGATTTTGGAGGAGTGTACTGCTTGTCAAAGAGAGGAGTCGCCGTGTAACCCAAGGTAATTCAACTTGGATTTTTGGATAGTCGGTCAGGAGGTGCCGGTGGCTAGTAGCAAGCAGCAGCCACAGTGGAGGGCTGGTGGTGGATGTTGGTTGCTATGGTGTGATCTGGGCTGAAGTCGTGGCATGGCTAGAGCTGGAGCATGCGGGCTGGAGCCCTGGCGAGGAATGGGCCGCAAGCAGGAGATGGGCTGCAAAGGCTGGGGCGAGCAGGAGGTTTGAGCAGGCCAAGCTGGAGATGTAGGCCGCGTGCGCTGCAAGGGCCTGGGACCATGCGGGGCACGTGTGGGTTGGAGTTGGGCCGCAACATGAGTTAGGCCGAGGCGCGTAGGAGGTGACGTATGCTCGAGATGGGCTGGGCCGCGTGCTGGAGTGGGTGGCAGCTTGGGCTGTGCCAGTCCTGCAGCTTAGGTTATGTTGTGGGCAGCTTGGGCTACTACAATATTTTGTTGCTGTTGTTTTTTTCTTTTTCTTTTGGTATTGCAAGCCTTTTTTTGTGTGCCACAAACTCATCTTTTAATCTGGACATCTGAATTAAATATTCGAATCGATCCGAGCTGTCGGGAAATTCTATAAATACCCCCCAAAACCTCTCATTTTCTTCACACCAAAAATCAGAATTCTCTCTTCCTCCCTCTCTTGCTCTCTTTCTCTCTTTCTCCTCCATTAGAGTTACTATTCCGACATTCTTCGGAGTAACTATTTACCCCAGATACTATCCACCCAAAATACTATTTACCCAGATACTATCCACCAAACACACTATTCACCAGAAATCTACTATTCACTTTCCATACGTAGTATAAGCTATTACTATTCATCCCGGGAAATCACTATTCAGGGGTGCTATTCATCCAAATTTACTATTTAGGTCTAGAATGTAGCAAGCATCGTTATCTATCATTTTCGGGAAGTTACTATTCATCAACATATTTCACTATTCATCGCCGTATTCTACTATTGCTCACCGAGGTAATCTCTACTTCATACCTCGTATTTCATTTGGCAGAACTCAATGGGCAGCTGGAGGACCTGTTAGCAAAAAGGTTCATTCGAGAAAGTTCATCTCCTTGGGGAGCTCTGGTTTTATTTGCCAAGAAGCAAGACGGAACACTTTGACTGTGCGTGGATTACCAGAAGCTGAATCAAGCAACGATTAAGAACAAGTATCCTCTCCCTAGAATCGATGAGTTGTTCAATCAACTACGACGTGCCAGATACTTCCCAAAGATTGACTTGCGGTCGGGATATCACCAACTACGAGTACGAGAAGAGGACATACAAAAGACAGCTTTCCGCACACGGTATGGCCACTATGAGTTCGTGGTAATGCCGTTTGGAATGACAAATGCACCTGTTGCATTCATGGACCTCATGAACAGCGTCTTCAAATCGTATCTCGATAAGTTTCTCATTGTCTTTAT
Source organism: Prunus padus (assembly GCA_024362665.1). Classification (NCBI taxonomy): domain Eukaryota; kingdom Viridiplantae; phylum Streptophyta; class Magnoliopsida; order Rosales; family Rosaceae; genus Prunus; species Prunus padus. The sequence goes on along the minus strand of JANFAM010000014.1, from coordinate 24,567,101 downwards.
CGATGACATTCTTGTTTATTCAAAAACGAAGGAGGAGCACGAATGACACTTGAGGATTGTCTTGGAGACCTTGCTGGAGAAGCAATTTTATGTGAAGAAGTCAAAGTGCGATTTCTAGCTAATGAAGGTACAATTCTTAGGTCATGTGATTTCCGGTGACGGAATTCATGTTGATCCTAGCAAGAACCAAGCAGTTTTGAAGTGGGGACGACCACAGAACGTAACGGAGATAAGAAGCTTCCTCGAATTAGCTGGTTATTCTCAAAGGTTCGTGCAAGACTTCTTAAAGATCGCCAGCTCATTAACTCCTTAACCAAGAAAGGCGTGAAGTTCGAGTGGAGCGACAAATGCAAGAAGGCTTTCAATGAGCTCAAGAAGAGGCTGACGACGACTCTTATACTCGTACTACCCAATGATGAAGAAGTGTACGAGGTTTTCACAAATGCCTCTGGACAAGGACTCGGATGCGTGCTGATGCAAAACAGACGAGTAGTCGCTTATGCATCCAGACAACTGAAGAACCATGAGAAGAACTACCCAACACATGACTTGGAGCTCGCTGCGATAGTTCATGCCTTGAAGAAGGTGCGCTTAGACTGGTTTTCGTCTGAAATTTTTTGGAGAGCTTTTGGGCTTGGTGGAGAGAGTCGGGTTCTAAAGCCAGAACGTCATGTTTTAAATCATCATGGAGATCCCCTATGTAGATGTGTTTAAGCTGGCTGTCGGACCAGTCAAAAGCATGGCACAATAATTTAGTAAACAGAGCAATGTAGTCTTCAACACTACCAAGCTGCTGGATATGAGAAAGCTGGGTTTCAATATGGGCTTTGTCACTGTTGCCAAATTGGTGGAGAAGATGCTCAACAAAGAGATTCCAATCATCCTTGGGATATCGTTGTTCAAACCAGCGTATCTAGATGCAAGTGTCAGACCCAAAATTATAGGCAGCAACCGTGACTCGGTGGAAAGTGGGAACAGAATAATAGTCCAGGTAATGTTCGGCCATGGCATGCCAATCATAAGCGTCCTCGCCAGTAAAGAGGGACAAATTTATTTTGATGGGTTTGACAGAGGAAGGGAGGATAGAGCAGGGATTGAGATGTTGGGGCTGGGAGAGGGGGTAAGTTGAAAATATGGATATTGGGTAGGGAGGGCAGGTGGGGAGGGACGAAGGAGAAGGGGTTGTATAGAGGCGGTTAATGTTGGAAGAAATGAGTAGTGGGACGGAGGGGAGAGGTGGATGGCCCTACGAACCGGGGAGATGGAAGTTGGGTTCGGCGAAGGAGAGTGGGAGAGGCCGAGACCATTGTATGGGCTTGTGGCGGGGGTAAAGAGAGAACAGACTGAAGGGGAAGGTTGAGGTGTATGGGAGGTAGATGCATAGCACGGCCCACTTAACTTTTTTTTAAAAACCCCATTTAACTGAATCTGAATATAAATATTTTTATCTATAGTTAAGGCGTATCTTTTCACAGATAGGCAGGGGTACAATACAACTTTTTTAGTTTACCTGGGAGTTCTTATTATTTGCATGTGAGAGATGATTTGGACGAGTGCACTGAGATCTATCCAAAACTTTGATTCAAGATATTGTCTAATGCATTTCTCTTTATTATATATTTATAAGATATCTATATCTTTCCTTGTTTTGTTTAGTCCGCTATGGATGACAAGTTGAGCATGCAATTTTTACTTGTTTTTTTTTTACAATACATATGGGATAGCTATCTTGATTTCAACTTCATTGTTATGCTGTTTCTGGTCACACGCATTTATAATATATTTGATTACTTGATTTTGTTATTGTTGTTAACTGAGCAATAGCAATTGGTCAAATTATAAGTGTTGAATTTTCTGTATATGCTCTGTAGGATGAAGACACAACAAATTTTCTAGGAAATGAGACTAGTGATAGCCAATTCAGTCGCTCAGAGGAACTGTGGCGCTCTGTGATTAGCATTCTACAGCAGTTTGCCATCGCATATCAAGTGAAAAATAAATTAAATTAAATGGGCTGGTTTTTGGGCCCGAGTATGGCCCGAGCACGAGCACGGGCACAATCCTAGTCTGGCCCGGCCCGTTTCAATGTGGACTTAGGCTTTGGGTTGGTCTGAGATTAATGATTTCACTAAATGGGCCAGCACGGCATGGCCCGATAAATTTAATGGGCGGCCCGATAAATTTAATGGGCCGGCCCGACCAGACACAAATACGTTAAAAACACGAGTTTAAATGGGCCGACCCGACCCGGCCCTACCCGTTTAACACCTCTAATAGAATAGTAATGAAAGGAAATAAATTTCAATTGTCATTCAGCTTACCTTTCCAAATGGCACATTACATATAAGGAAAACCCTAGATGATTGATGACAGATGGCAACAATCCCAAGGTAGATATGTTGCGCAATATTATTCTCTTACTGCTAAGGAAAAACAAGACATTGGTCCCAAAACCAAATGGGCCTTCGCGAATGGGCTTTGAGGATATATGTTGGAATGTTGTATCATTTGCCAACCACCGCTAAGTATTCTTCTCCTCCTGGTTCTGGTTGTGGGCTCTTCAACGAATTTGTATCTTTGATTGCAGGGAGGGAGAAAATTGAGGAACATAGAGGGTTGGAGAAGGATTTTTAATTTTTATATTTTTATTATTAATATTTTAGTTCATATGGACGATTTTGACGCTCAAATTGACGGTTATATTGACCGAAGGTAATTGAAGGACCGAATTGGAATGGATAAGAAAGTTGGATGACGTAATGTGCTTGAAAAAAAAAAATCGAATTCAATTGAACTCAGCATGTTTACTAATCCGTAATTGAATTAGGAGGAATTGAATTGAGGATGAGTTAAGATTGATGAGAATTAGATTCCGGATTCCTATTGAAGTTGTTTACTAAACCATATGGATTGAAGGGAGTTAGATTCTGGATTTCTATTGAAGTTGTTTACTAAATCATATGGAATTGAGGTAGAAGTGGTACTAATTACTAAAGTGTCATCGTTGTTTGGTTAAAGTAGATGAAAAACTTGGAATTTTGAAAATTGTGTGAGGATATAATGGGTAAAAAAGATGAATTCCTAATGAGTAAGTTCTCAAGGAATTCAAATACCACCTTCCATCAAAAAATTGAATTCCTCCAAAATTAGGAATTCAATTCCTAATTTCGTGTGGGCCCCACTTACTTTTCAATTCCTGATCTGAAGTAAACACAGGAATTCTTCATAAGTGAAATTCAACTCCTAATGAGATTTCCAATTCCTGATTAGTAAACACATCATCAAGGAAAAAGTCAGGAACTCTACGGTTAAAACCCCTTTAAATAGCCTACACCTCGCGGCCCCACGGCCGAGACCCATAGCCAGAATCCGATCAAAGCACACAATGAACACTCACCGCCCCGTCCGTAGAACATTCATCGACCTTCCCTCTGAAAAACGTAAGAAGTCCAACTTCGAGCCGGCTCTAGCCGAGCTGCGCCGCCGACTTCGTAGCCATCGATCTCGAGATGACTGGCATCACCAGCGCGCCGTGGCGCGACTCGCTGGAGTTCGACCGAGCCGACGTCTGCTACCTCAAGGTCAAGGACTCGGCCGAGAAGTTCGCTGTGCTTCAGTTCGGCGTTTGTCCCTTTCGATGGGACTCTTCCAAGCAGTCTTTCATTGCTCATCGGTACGTGCCATTTTTTCTTTCTTTCTAGTTCTGAGTTTGTGCTCTGTTTGGCTGCCTAGAAAATGGGGAAGTAAGAAAAGAACAGAAATTTTTAGGATAGTACATGAGTTTCTTGTTAATGGCACATTGGCTTTTGCTTCACTAGTTTGCTGAGGAAGTGATGGGAGAGGAGACAATTTTGATTTTGAGTGTTTTTCTCTGGTGTTTGGAGTGAAAAGCAATTTTTGAAGTTTTTATTATTATTATTTAAATGCAGGTAAATTTAAATTACAAAAAAGAGGAAAAATGCGAGGTTGTTTTGATTGAAATTGCTTACTTTCCTGGTTTATACATGTGTTTGTTGTATCAGAACCTTTAGTTGTGGATGTTAAGCTTTGTTTTGTGTAGTTTGAAGCAGTGCAAAAGCACATTCATCTGAGATAAAATGATTTTGTGGAACAAAGCTGCCCCATTGTAAATCTTTTATTTAGTTTTTATTGTTTAATAATGTGTGTACTCTGGCAGGCACAATTTCTATATTTTCACTGAACGGCTGAAGAACATATTCACCGAATGGCGGGATGGGTTTTTGAGAAATAGTAATGGGGAACTACAATTTCAGGGAAACTCAAATGACTCCCAACAACAGTTACGACCCATTTTCTTCAAGATGCGTCCTGCTCTTAGTCTGAGTGGATTCACTTCTCATAAGCTTAGGTTGATTCAATTGGTAATTTTGTTTTGTATTTTAATCTTGTACCATTAGATTGCTATTCGCGACGAATTAATCTTGGATATGTGGTCCAGAACATCATATCATAGGCAGTCTTAGGTAACTTCCTCAAATGATTCAAACTTACTCAAAGGAAGTTTGATTCATTTGAGGAAACCTGGTTTCCGATTTTTTTGTTCTTATATTTTCTTGTACTTTTTGTGATTTTTTTTATTCATGTGGATGTAAATAACATGGTTTCTTCTCAGTCATGGCTTTATTGAGCTGGATATTAAAATAAAATCATGCAGGTCATCAAAAGGCATTTCCAAGATCTTGCTTATGTTAAGATAAATGGTGAAAAGACCTGTCAGCAGCACCTAGTTGTGCGGACAGATTCCAAGGACGACAGGGAGTTACTTATGGTAAGTAATTTGTTTCCTCCAGGTAGATCTGCTGTAACATTTCCAAAATGCGAAAGATTACTTAGCATGTTTACATTGTCAAATAGTTTTCAGACTTTCAGTTATTAGAATTTCGGTTTTTTTTTCTTCTTTTTTAAAGAGAGGTCTTGGTGGTTCAAAGTTTGGGCCTCTTAGAGATCTTTTGAGAAATGCGAACTGGAACTTCTACAGTAATGTTTGAATTGGGAAATGGAGAGAATAGGGAGAGATGGAAAGAAACTTCAAAACTTCTCTGGTGTGGATAGTTAATGTGGAGAGAAACAGAGATGAGAGGAGATTGTTTTGGAGCTTCACTTTCTATTCAGATGCACTTTTTTCCCTCTGTACAAAAATTTGAGAGATTTGGAGAAAATGAGATTCGTGTGTTGTTCGACTTTTGAGTATTCCAAAAATTCCCTCAATTAAGCTTTAAACTCCCAAGTAAAATTTCTGAACACACTATTAACCTGAAATTTATAAACAAATGACAATGTTCATTAAAATTACTCGCAAGGCATAAATTTGGCATTTATGTATATGTTTTTTTCCTTTCAAAATACTTATATGGGAGCTTGTTTGTGCTGAAAGTGCAATAGGGAGAACAGAAAATATCACAAAAGTAAATGTCTGGGTTTGTTATCATTGAATTTTAAAATTTTCTGTATGCAAACCTTCTGCAGAAAGTGGTGAAGGATAAGCATTGTAGACAAGCAGAGGTGAAGGTTCAAGCTGCAGTTGGGTCTCAATAGTTTTTATTGCCACATTTCGAATGGAAAAATAAAAGATAAAGGGTGAAAACTCGAAGGAATAAGGTGAACATTTTGATTAACTTTCTGATGCGAATCATATGATCATTGATATGACATTTGTTAAATATGGTAACACACCAGGGTACAATTAAGCATGACATTCATTAGATACAACCAACTTTAGACATTCGTTGGAGAATACGTTTGTGTAAATGTGCCGTTTGTTTTTATTTCTACTTGCTTTACAGGGTGTACTTGGGCATGCAGTATGGATCTATCTCATAGTATAACCAGTAAATATTGAGAAAGATAATCAAAATAATGAATAATCCTGCCTGTCTACCACTTGGATGAAACTGCAGTATTCGTTCATTTTAATAAGGAAAAATTTGTCTCTGAATTTCTTATTTTGAAGGAAACATTAGAGAGAAGTGATGGTCCAGTCTCGGTTTGCATCCTCTTGTGGGACTCTTGGAAGGTGGAAACACACGAGCTGCTAATTATGAAACTTCCAAAGAAATTTGCAGCTCACCCAGCTCAAAGATCTTGTTTGCAGATCAGGCAGCGGCAGTTGGTACTAAATGGAAAAATAAATTGATTGAATCTAAGGCGGCAATGGAGAGCTTAGAACTCGAGAGCTTTGGTGAAAAAAATGGAGGAACATGGATAATGTGCAAAATGATACATCGTGTGGGCATCTCTCATGTTATAAGATCATAGATTCTTTAATTACTGCTGAAGGGGATCAGATGAGGACTAATTAATAACTCGGTTTTGGGTTTTTGCTGACGCAGTTCCTCAAACTAATTTATACAGGTTCTGCTTATTGAGATTTATGTTTACTGTTAGGAATGTGACATTAGGAAGAAAACAAATGTAATTATATCTACTAAAATGGTTTTTTCTTTTTCTTTTTTCGAAAGCCAAGCAATTATAAATCAGGAGCAAAAATGTAAAGGTTACAACTGTTGAATCCATTGATAGAAAGTGGGACCCTCTGCCATGAAGCATATGATGGCATATCCAGCTTAACGATCCGGTAGACACCTATCAGGAGAATCTGAATACACAGGTAAAGAACACAACAATTAGCTACTTGGTCGCTAGGAAAGTAAAGTCACAATCTCCAACATTTCTTAAAGTAACTAGATAATGATAATGATTGCATTTCTTATACCTGGAGTTCTCACCATTGATGCAATTTTAAAAATAGGTTCATCTATCATTAAATTGCAGCAAAACATCTATATAACCTAAACAAATTCCATGAAATTCTGAAGTACATGGCTGAAACAGAGTTATTTTCACAATTACAACCTCAACTGAAACATCCAGGGCCTAATGTGCAATCATATGCTACACAGATGCTTCATGGCCTACAAATTCATACAGTTCAACAAAAATACAGAGATTAACTGCTTTTTCAACATATTCGGAAAAACAAAGGTCACGAATAGTTTAATTTTACGACACTTAGCAATGATAGAGAAAAAAATTTAAACTTTTGTCATAAAAAGAGAGTACCTGGAGGTTCGTGATGCAAGTAAATTGTGACCTTCTTCTCTCTTCCTCTGTATCTTCGTCATAAGATTAAATTGTGACCTTCTCTTTTCCAATGGCATTTTGGAGTCCCATGATATGAAATCCTTGAAGTGATCAGACATTCTAGTTACCAATCTCACCTTCTCAAAACTACATTCTGACCTCAAATTGCATTGTTGATCACAGCAAATTCTTTTTTTTTTTCTTCATAAAACTATGAAAGAAACCTGATCTTTCCGCAGCATCTATAGAAAATGATTGTCATTTACAATAAAATAGAAAGGAAAATCAAAGCATTGCAATCATTTCAACGTAGGTGTACTAAGGCATCCTTAAATAAGGTCACGCTGGTGAATGTTATAAAATAACATATATAATAGTATGCTTGGAGATATGAAGGCGTTAATGGTGTCCAGAGCCTTCAAAAATGCATCAGCAATATCGAACACGCATTCGCCTGATAATTATACTGAGAGAGACAATTAAGAGTCAAATGCCTGCCAAAATGCATCAGCAATATGGAACACTTATTCACTTGATAATGATATTGAGAGACACAAGATAGAGTCAAATACATGCATGACATCGAACACTAAATAACTGGTTTTTCCTCAGGACTCAAACTGCAAGAGTTTCTATACAATATAGGTTCAAGTTCAAGGTGACAATTCGCGCACTCAGTCATAAGAATGAAAGGCGATACCAAAATCGATCGAATGAAAGAACAATAGAGTCTCCATAGAAAGCAAATGAAGTTTCACATTTTGTTACATAAGCAAAATTCGTATGAAGTTTCAGAGAATAAATATTACTTCCAGGGAACTATTTGCCTTGGAAAAGACAAAAATACATGTCTGGGAGCACTTCAATTGCTTCATTCCTCACACAGTCATTATCAAAGCTTTCATACACCATTTGAGACTGCACCAAAATTAGGTTGACGACTGCACCATTTGAGAGCGAGTGGTTACGTTTACCTGTTCGATTGTTTAGCAAAACTATATCAAATTCCATATCTACAAAAGAGAAAAACCAAACTCCAAAGGAACAAATATTGAGCTAACGAAACTTACAGCCAAAAGGCACCATGCATGCATACTTTAGTTGCCGTCGGATTGTTGGCACCGAGTAGAAGACATTGAACACTACAAGACCCCGTTTTGATGGTTAACAAGTCTCTACTGTCTGAAAGTTGAAATTCAAAACTCACCACAAAAATCGGCATCTTCCTCAGAACTCCGCCCTTGGACTCAAATCCAGTGTCGACAGACAAAATCAGACATATCTCTTGACCTCCTAGATGGAGGATCCTATAATCTATTTCACGCGGTTTAGCAGCAAACAGATCACGGAACCTAGGCAATAGTTCACCCCCTGGTTGAGTAGGTAACAGATCATCCGGCAGGTACAGAGGTTGAAGCCGTGTGAGTGATGTAAAGTCCTTCGACATGAGATACGCGGGCAAAGATGTACGCTGCCATTCATAATATCGACGAGGAGGAGGACAATCACCCACATAGAAGCAGTCGTCCTCGTCACAGCAGCGGTAGCCGTCGTCTTCGAATGATTCACGCAATTCACGCAATTCACGCAATTCTGGGCAACATGTGAAAATCAGCCACTTCCCGTCATCCATTTCCACCGCTAAACTTCTTTCATCGAAGTCCACTGGCAATGTGTCCAATGGCAATGCAGTGAAGTTGGTGGTAAAAGAGTGCGGTTTCCATGTTTGGCTGGTGTCAGCCATGTCAAAGCGGAAGATACAAGAAGAACATGACACAAAGATATTAGTGCCTACAACAATACAATTGGTGATTTGTCCAAGGTAGCGTCGGTGGAAAATTGGGGGTTCCGGCAAAGTCACACATTTGTTATCTTTTACGTCTAACATCTCGAACGCAGGAGCGAAGTGTACACCACATGTTGACATTAAACTTTTGCTGGAGAGAACATATAATTTGGAGTCGTGCTCCACCATGAGCGGGTAAGGCTTCCCTTGTTGAAGGGGACGGTGCCGTATCATAGGGGGTGAATTCATAGTGCAGTCCGCAACGTCAAACACATAAACGTCTCTACACGGATATGGTTTGAAAGAGAATCCATCGTATACCGGTTTAACGCCCCCTGCCAAAACGATGTTGGAGCCGCAGACACCAAAACTCATAAGTACGGGACAAGCCGGATCTGTATAACCCACTATACTGGATTGTTCAAATGGAAGTATATAGCAATTTTTCTTCAAATCAAAGGCGTGAACAAAGTAAGTAGCCCCAGCGTCGCCAGAAGAATACTCGCCGAAACATAAATAAAGGATTTTCTTCTGCTTCATCTCCTCCATATCGTTCGACAAAAAAAGAGCTTCACTAGTTAGAAACTGACGAGGACTATGTATTCTTGTCCAATATACATGTATTTATAGATATAATAAGAAATAAATTTAAATTATAATAGAAAATAAATCTCAATTACAACAGGACTAAATATATAAATAAGTAACTAAAATCATAACCTAGTAAGAAATCAAATCCTAACTAAATAAGGAGTTGCCAATAATAAATACATTAATCTCTGCTATTATAAAAGGAGGCTGAAACAATTGGGTTACAGCTTTTACCAAAAAAACTGGACACAAACACACTTGAAACAAAAAATACGTAGAAGCAGTCAAAATTATATTTAATAATTCAAATGGGTAGTATTGTAAAACAACAAAAACTTAAAAAACAAAAGAAAAGAAAAAAAGAAAATTAAAAAGTTGATAAACTCAAAGAGACGTAGAGGAGGAGGTCGCATTCAGTTCCACGTTGAATAACTGCAGGCCACGATGCAGTTTGGAGGATGATGAGGGGATGTTATCAGGATGACAGAAATCCACCATACGAGTTTCAAAACCGCCACCCACACTCCAATTCGTTTTCCCGTAAGTTGCTTGTTCTCTTCCTCACTTCTGCACAAAATTCTTGGAATAGTTTGATGAATTTGAGGAATTGTAAGTGTTTTATGAGTTCAATTGCAGTTTTCAATTTGGTAGCAGTTCCTTTCTGTTTTAGTTTGCTGCAAATGTCTGAATGATCAGTTCCATTGCCTTTGATTTTCGATGCTCTTCTCTTCTCTCTGATTGAAGTGCCCTCAATTTCCTCTCATGTCAAAAAGTCGGAAGCTTCACAACGTAATCAAAGAAAAAGAGACGAAACCATCACAGCCCCACAAACAAATTCTGCTATGGCGTCAAGATCGAGGTGGTGGAGTTGTACTGGATTGGGGAGATTGGGGCGTGTGCGGTGGTTGGGTGGTAGGGGGTGGTGGTGTAGCAGACAGTTTCTCTTCCCCTTCTTTTGGCAGTTTGAATTATTCTTAATTTTCGTCAAATTGTACTGAAGGGTTCATAACCCAGGAATTACTCTAACGGATTAGACTGAAGGCTTCAGAACCCAGGAATTACTCTAATGGCCAATCAGTCCTCTTGCGCTTCCTTCAATCAAGACACCAGGTAAACTGAAAGTTCACTTTTTTATTTTGTGGGTTGTTGCCGAATTCACATATAAAAATGAAAGTAATTTGAAAGTAATTTGCTTTATCTATTTTTGTTTAGATTTGTGCCAGTGAACCAAATATGCTTCTTGCTATATCTGTTGGGTTTAGGCCACCAGTTGACTTTGTAATGTATGCTAAAACGAGAACAATTTAAATGATAATTCACAAACCTCACTTGGTTTAGTTTGGAAATATGGGTACCTGCCTTTGTGTTTGTATGTTTTAAGCGTTTGAGTTCCTTTGATTTATTTGTTAAGCATGTACCTATGAATAGTCATTTTGCCTGAAAGCTTGGGATTTTCGTCAGTTACTGACTATTTTCTCTTGGGATAGTGGAGGCGTTCCACATTGTTTTCCATAGTTTGGACTGGCTCAATTCAGCAGGTACGGTCCTCTATTTTTGTTTGCATCCACCATCATTGTTGTCTTTAATTTTATCTTTAATTTTACAAGCTCAATTGATTTTAGTGATCTATCAGATACATCGTTCTGATGAGTGCCAGCAAATTAAAAACCTAAACACTTAAACTCCGAGCAATGGCAGTTGATGGATATGTTTGTATATAGGCTACTAAGATTTGAAGTTTGATGATAGGTTTAATAGATTTCTTGATAAATTTTACAAAATCACACTGCTTAACGTGATATGGTGGTAGTGAGTCTACTGATATTGTTGCTGCCATTAAGGTTTCCGGTCTGGAGATCCAGATCTTTTTTATGGCTGCATGATGTATATATGAATGCATTATTCAGCCGTCTGCTATTGTACTGAGGCTTGGAGATGTTTCTTCAATTAATAGCATGGATTTGCTATTAATTGAAGAAACATCAACAGCTAATGCAGATGGAGTTATGAATTTAATTTTTGGGATGATTTGTGTAGCCTGTAATCTTTGAGAATGTTTTGTTTAAATGGGTTTTATTTTTGGTTTGGTAGAATGCATTTTATTGTGGTTTGGGTGTATTGGATGATAGAGTGGTAGAGATGCAGAAGGAGGTGTGGGTATTTTGGCCCTGTTAAAAGGAAATTGCAGGTTTATGGTTTGGTTTAAACAATTGTGTGGCTATGTGTTCGCTTTAGGTGTAGGCGTTGTGATGCAAAGGTGACTGTGTTTCTAGGTTTGAATTATGTGTTTCTATGTACATAGTTGGGTGATTTCTTAATGCTTCTATTAGGTTGTTTCAGTTTGTTTTCTGTTTGATTTCGACAGCTGTGCTTCGTGTGATTGTTTTCTTTAAGTTTTTAATATTTAGGTTTGGCCAAAAGGTGCTGGCAATGGCTACAACGACATATCCACCACCACCGTATATAAGCTCTACAAAGATTAACTTGCAAAACCCCAAAAGGGACATAATTTTCTATGGTGGCAATTACACTGTGAGCTTCTCATTTTTCCTGTCAAAATTTGTATAAACTATGTAATTTGATTTCTGAAAAATGTTTGCCACTGATGATATTTATATGGATGCTTTTGTTTGCATTTCTAATTATCTCTGTCTCTAATTTGAATGTTTTGCTTGACTTATGAAATTAAAGTCTTTGGAATTTTATCTTAATAGATGGAATCGTCTCTAACCTCTCTGACGTATAAGGGTTCCGTTCCATACCTGAAGCAAAAGAAGCAGAGGAAACTATATTTCATGTTTTTCAGGTTAGTTGGAAACTATTTTGTATTTTAAAGTTTCCAATCAGGATACATTAGTTGGAATATGATTTTGTTTCAGGTTAGACACCCAAATACTATATCCTTACTTCATAGTACTTAAGCTGATGAAACTTTGGGTGCTTCTACCACCAAGCGTACCATCTTTGTTGTTACCGAACCTGTCATGCCGCTCTTTGCACAAGTCAAGGAACTCAGTTTACAATTGCAGTTATATTCTTTTTTCCTTTAATTTTATGGTGATTTTTGTATTTGTTTTCCTAAAATTGGGCCAGTTGCTCTAATTTAGATATTGATGTTTGCCTTTTCTGTATATAGAAAGAAAGTTCTTATGTACTCTAATGTTGGCTTCATTTATGCAGGTCATTCCTTTATTGAGCTAGACTACCAATAGGCTACAATTGCTACAAGGGGAGAGGCCATCCATGGTTGAAGAAGGGCAATGGATATATCATACACCTACCTAAATGAGGTCAGTTTCTTGACTTGCTGCTTACCAATTGGTTTGGTAGATTGGCAGGTGGTGTTTGTGTGTTTGTTTGACTTATTTCTGAAATATTGTTTTTTTTTTCAGCTTTTACTTTGTGGTTTTCAAATGCCTTGAAGCCACTCTTTTCAGCTGTAAAATTTTTGTTTTCAGTTTATTCTTTTGCTTAGTTTTTTGCCTTTGGTTTTTCTAACGGTTTGCTGAAAAACTATGTAAGAGAGTTGATTTTTGCACAGATTTAAATATCTGGGGCAATCTTGCATAAATTCATTTGCTCATGTTTATTCTTTTGTCTTCCTCAGTTAATATTGTTATGCAAGAGAGTGAATTTAACAATATATCATTTCTATTTCCTCCTTTTTGCGTTGCTATATATTATACAGGTATCAATTTATTTTCTCCCCTCAGTTTCTTCTCTGTCCTCTTCCTTGCTATCTATTTGCTTAATCTGTTGCTTTATCACATAACCATTAGGAAAATGTCTTCATTCTCATCTTGACAATAATAACTAATGTTAACACAAGTATTATCTGAACAATAAATATATCCTAAAATTATCAGTTGCAAAATAATGCATACATTGTATGAACTCTTCTATTCTGAACAAAAGCAACTTAGAGATTTTCTTAATTTGATTTTGCTTTTTCCATTTGCCTTCATTTGGAATGGATGAAGAAGTAAATGAAGAAGTACAAGATTGCATTCATTTTTCGTAGTGAATTGTATTCTTTTATTATGCAGAATATTGTTTCAAATGCATGTTCACCCTTAAATCCATATTCTCTTTGTGGTTTTCATTAAATAACTACATTTCTTTGGGCACTTCTCTGTCTCTCTGATTCTTATTCTTCATTGTCAAGCAAACATTTTGTGGATGATTATCTTGGTAGTGACCTATTGTTTCTTCGTTTAGCATTTTGAACTATTTGAGAATTTAAACTATGTTTATATGAAGATGCTGATACTTCCTTACAATCATGTGACATATCAATAATAGGCTTTAATTTTCTGAAATTGATTCAATGCCAGCAAAGGAAGATTGGTGTAACAATTAGCAGGGAGTTGCTATAGGATTCTATGCAATGAAGTGCTTCCACTACTTCAACAACAAAATAAAGTAGGTGGGAACAAAGATTGCTACAGAATTGAAAGAACAGAGGAAATCTGATTATTCATGAGCTGAATATGGTCATTAAGTCTTCATGCTCAACAAAATCACCCCACTCTGTAAACCAGAATTGTATGAAGAGAAGGTTTCAACTATGTTATTGAGATATGAGTACATCTGCTGTTTTATGTAGGATCTTGGTATCTGTAAGTATTTTTAATGGCGAATTCATATGGTTAATTTTACTTAAAAATACAGGAATGGTTCCACTGTGTAGCAAATGGAGATGCTAGCATGTTGAAAATAAAAATACATGCGACAAAAAAATATATGCAAAACCAAATGTTGATATATGCAATGTAGTTGAACATTTGCTTTACAATGGGCTGAAAATGGATTTTTTTTTCTATAATAAAAAAAGCAGCCAATAAAGATGTTTTCCCAACTATAAAAGCACCACCTTAAGAATTATAAACAAAACTAAAGGATTCTTAATGTACTTTATTGCACTTAAGTGAAACATAGAAAATGCCTCTATTTTCTTTGACAAGTATTTGTGACGAGACTTAAATTAAAAGAAAATTACCATTCTGCATTACCACACAATTGCATATAGTCCTCCTATTTTGCATTGTTAAAGCCTCTTTAGACCCAAATTTGTGTTTATCATAGTGTTAAGGTAGCACACAATTGCATATGGTCCTCCTATTTTACATTGTTAAAGCCTCTTTAGACCCAAAATTGTGTTTATTAGTGTTAAGGTAGCAAATCATGAAATTGTTCCCAAATTATGCTAAAATTTGATTAGTATAAATTTAAAAGTATATGTTTAAGTTTGGTCTCATCTCATGTTATTTATGTATAGATTGACAATGAAAAAGTGAAAGATCAATAAGAGAGGAACGGGTGGCGCAAGTGGTCTTGATTGTTGCATGTCTTCCTCGTACGTGCATATTATGTAAATATTTATGTACATAATCTAAAACTATGATGTTTTGTAGAATGAAAATATTATTTTACTTACATTATTTGAGATTTTCCTATTAATCTGGGTAATTAATTGAATAAGAATTCCCCTAGCTCCTAAAGTTCATTAGATTAGCTTCCCTGCACACTCTTCCGCGCGTGCGAGAGGCTTTTTTTTAATCACGCGCGCTACACACGACTTACAAAATTTCGTAAATATATTTTCGCAATTGCATTTATATAAACTAGCCTCCCTGCACGCGCTCTTGCGCGTGCGGGAGGCTTTTTTCCTTTACGCGTGACTTACAATTTTTCTTTTTCTTTTAGTTTGCAATTGTATTTTTGTAGACGGGTATTTTATCACCCATATTTTTCTAGACGTACGTCCAAACAGTTTATGGGTGATAAAAGAAAAAAAGAAAACGATAAGACGGGCAAATCTGATTTTAAATACAATAATTGAATATGGATAACAATTTAAATACAATAATTGGATCAAGATCCAAAATCTGATTTTCCAAATTCAAACCCGACCCAAATTTTAATACGGGCAAATCTTTCGTATACACAACAACCCGGCGGGGCTAGAATGCGGAGGCTATTTGCGGAGGCTACTCACTGGGCCGTTAGACAAAGGGCTATGGAGAGTTGAGGTTGCGCGTAGAAACGGGTAAAATAAAACCCAATCCACCCGACTGAGACCCATCCAACCGCATAGTCATCTTCTCTTCTTCCTCTCCCTCTCTGCCTTTTTCTCTTGGCCTCCTCTCTCTCCACCATTTTATCTTCAAGTCCATATCTCTCATTCTCTCACATAACCCAAACCCAGATCAACACCTTTTTCCTTATCCCTCCCTCTTTCTCTCTCTTCTCTCCTTCTCTCTTCCATATCCACCAAACACAAGTTCCAGATCTGGGTGGAACCAGTCTTAAACCGCTTGCTCGCTTTTGGCTCAGCCATTTATATCGTCTCTTTAGGATTTCTTGGTTCCATCTCTTCTGTGTTTGGGCATGGAGGAAGAGATTGTGGCGGGGTCCGCTGATTTTCCATTGAAGAGGCCCAGAGAGGATGAAGAGGACGGAGTCTCTGGGGCCTCAACCGTATCCACAGAGACTAATACTGACAAAGAGCATGACTGTGTCTCTGCTGTTATTCCTGGGTGGTTCTCAGAGATTAGCCCAAATGTGTTTAGGTTGGTTTTCTCTTACATACTCATCTTTTTCTTTTTCTCGCTAATGTGTTTGGCAGCTCAGAAATTGTGGGAAAGTTGTGAAGTCGTCCAAATAGTGTATCTGCAGCAAGGAATGTTATCAACTCGTTGTTGAGTTTTCCGAATCTTTATGTGTATGGCTGTTATTGGCTAATGCTTGCTAATGGAATCTTGTGATTTGTTTCTTGTACCTTATAACAGTTTAAAATGAAACTAATAGAGTGTGTAATTTATATGGGTGCAAGTTGTTGTACAGAATAATAGTTTAGATTGAAAACTAATAAATTATGCAAATTATATGGGAATACAAGTAGTGTGGTATCTGGTATGGTTCTAATTTAAGGTGAAAATCATGTTATAATTGTTTCTTGGATGGTTTTGGATGTTATCGCTCCTAAATAAGAACTTCCTTGCAACTTAAAAAATTTAATTGGTGGAGTGTGAGGGTTGCTCTGTTCCCATCGATGGGCATGGCTTCAGAAATGCTGTGCTCCCTGGACTAGCTCGGGCTAGCTAATAATGCATAAAAAGTGTTTTTCCTTACAGAGTCTCAGTTATATTATCTGCACAGAAGTCAACTACTTGTTGAGTTTCAACATTGTTGAATTGTTCTTCCTGTGAGCAGATTAAGTATGTTGAGGATGATTCAACAATATTCTGGGCAATAGGACCTGACTCTGTTGTGATAGCGAAACATGCTGAGTTCTGTGGAAAAGAAGTTGAATTGGTTGTTCTGTTTGAGGGGTTCAATTCAGGGGAGGTAACATTTTTAAAGTTTTATGACTGATTTCTATATCCCTTGTTTTTCTTTAATTTTAACGAGTTTTTACTCAATGCATCATATAGTTGACAGTGAAGCTTGTCCTAAAAGAATGGCAATTCTCTGATGGTTCACACGTGGATAACTCTCTTGTTAGCTCACGAAGATCACTTTTTGGGTCATCAAATTTTCTACCAAGAACTGGAAGGAAAGTGAACATAACTGTTTTGGAAGGAAAAGATCTTGTTTCCAAAGACAGATCTGGAAAGTGCGATCCATATGTTAAATTGCAATATGGAAAGGTAGATTTTTCTCTTCTCTTCATTTCCTTGGATGCGCGAATTAAAAATTAACATTATAAACACCATATATGCACGGTAACCTTCTTTTCAGAGTCTCCAAAGAACAAGAACTGCTCATGCTTTGAGTCCCGTCTGGAATCAGAAGTTTGAATTTGATGAGATAGGAGACGGTGAATACCTGATGATAAAATGCTACAATGAAGACACATTTGGTGACGACAGCATCGGCAGTGCACGAGTTAATTTAAATGGACTGGTAGAGGGGTCAATCAGGGACGTTTGGATCCCTCTGGAAAAAGTAAATTATGGAGAATTAAGGCTTCAAATAGAAGCAGTAAGAGTTGAAGGCACTGAAGGATCAAGGGTATGGGAACATCATGTTTCAGCCTGTTTGCTCATTCATTTGTGTGTGGATCAATGTTACTGCTATTATCAGTGTGTTGGTGGCTAGATTGTTCTGCTATACTGTGTCTTGTTTAATTTGGTTATGTTCCTTTGTTCCTCTTCTTGGCATGTTAAGGCTGCGGGTTCAAATAATGGTTGGATTGAACATGTTCTCATTGAAGCAAAAGACCTTATTGCTGCTGATCTCAGAGGGACAAGTGATCCGTATGTGAGGGTTCAATATGGGAACTTGAAGAAAAGAACAAAGGTTTGAGCAATCACATTCATAGTGATGATATTTTTTATGTTCTTTGTGATCTCTTATTACTTTGCTATTGGTCCCAAAAAGAAAAATAAAAGAAAATAAAGAAAGGTGTCTTACTAGATGCTCTTGCCTTGCAGGTTATGTACAAAGAAAACAAAGAAAGGTGTCATGTCATGGATGCTTGATCAATTTTTCTGTACCAAATCAAGGCCTTGGCCACTTATTAGCTCTTTTTTTTATAAAAATAAATAGAAATGAGCATTTCATTTTCTGCATAATTGTATTGTTTTTTTATATATGAAATAAAGAGCTTTTTTACTTTCTTTGTTCTGCCAAGGAATTTTAATGAAAATTATTAACACTCATATATATAGTGAGATGTATTTAACATTGCTTCAGACCTCACACACAGTCATTATCAAAGCTTTCATACACCATTTGAGACTGCACCAAAATTAGGTTGACGACTGCACCAAAATTAGGTGAGAGCGAGTGGTTACGTTTACCTGTTCGATTGTTTAGCAAAACTATATCAAATTCCATAGCTACAAAAGAGAAAAACCAGACTCCAAAGGAACAAATATTAAGTTAACAAAACTTACAGCCAAAAGGCACCATGCATGCGTACTTTAGTTGCCGTCGGATTGTTGGCACCGAGTGGAAGACATTGAACACTACAAGACCCCGTTTTGATGGTTAAGAAGTCTCTACTGTCTGAAAGTTGAAATTCAAAACTCACCACAAAAATCGGCATCTTCCTCAGAACTCCGCCCTTGGACTCAAATCCAGTGTCGACAGACAAAATCAGACATATCTCTTGACCTCCTAGATGGAGGATCCTATAATCTATTTCACGCGGTTTAGCAGTAAACAGATCACGGAATCTAGGCAATAGTTCACCCCCCGGTTGAGTAGGTAACAGATCATCCGGCAGGAGATACACGGGCAAAGATGTACGCTGCCATTCATAGAAGCAGTCCTCCTCGTCACAGCAGCGGCAGTTGTCGTCTTCAAATTCATCAGCCTCAGTACTCAATTCACGCAATTCTGGGCAACACGTGAAAATCAGCCAATTCCCGTCACTCAATTCCACCGCTAAACTTTTTTCATTGAAGTCCAATGGCATTGGCAATGCAGTGCAGTTGGTGGTAAAAGAGTGCGCTTTCCATGTTTGGCTGGTGTCAGCCATGTCAAAGCGGTAGTTACAAGAAAAACATGACACAAAGATATTAGTGCCTACAACAACACAATTGGTGAGGTGTCCAAGGCCAAGGTAGCGTCGGTCGAAAATTGGGGGTTCCGGCAAAGTCACACATTTGTTGTCTTTTAGGTCTAACATCTCGAATGCAGGAGCGAAGTGTACGCCACATGTTGACATTAAACTTGTGCGGGAGAGAACATATAATTTGGAGTCGTGCTCCACCATGAGAGGGTAATTCTTCCCTTGTTGAAGGGGACAATGCCGTATCATAGGGGGTGAATTCATAGTGCAGTCCGCAGTGTCAAACACATAAACATCTCTACACAGATATGGTTTGAAAGAGCTGAATCCATCGTATGCCGGTTTAAGGCCCCCTGCCAAAACGATGTTGGAGCCGCAGACACCAAAACCCATAAGTACGGGATGACACCCATTTGTAAAACCCACTATACTGGATTGTGCCAATGGAAGTATATAGCAATTTTTCTTCAAATCAAAGGCGTGAATAAAGTAAGTAGCCCCAGCGTCGCCAGAAGAATACTCGCCGAAACATAAATAAAGGATTTTCTTCCGCTCATGCTCCACTGTATTAGACGGACCGGGGCGATGCTTCAGCTCCTCCATAAATAAAGGAATTTCTTGTTAAATGTCAAACAAAGGAGGACAAATTTTCAGATATGTATTCTTGTTTAATATAGAGGTATTTATAAAGAAATGTAAAGGTGGGTTAACCTAAGTACAATAAGAAATAAATTTACATTACAATAGGAAATAAATTTCAATTATAATAGGAAATTTACATTACAAAAGGAAATAAATCTCAATTACAATAGGATTAAATAAATAAATAAGTAACCAAAATCCTAACTAAATAAGGAGTGCTACTATTTCCACCTCCTTATCTTATTTTCTCACCCACCTTATTTTCAAAATTTTAAAAACAAATTTACCTATTTGTAAAAAGACTTTTAAGGACTATTCCCCACCCACCATAATTAAATATTTGCTTTTAAATCTTTATACTCAAAATTCAGAAATAAAGTAAAAATAATAATAACATTTTAAAAAAAGAAACATAAATCTCCTTTCCTTTATCATTCCCCCCTTCCCGACCCAGCCCTACCGTGAGGCTATTCTCTACAGCCATCCTCTCCTGGAGCAATACAAAACATATAAATCTAATAAACGCATCCTCAACCGATCTTGTATTTCAGATTTATTTGCCATGACTTATTTACGCCGAATTCCAGCCAAGAAAGATGGAGGTTATTCAACCCACATCCTCGACCTCATCAATTTGCAGCAATATTGCTTGGTTACAAGTTGGTGGAACCCAACATCCAATTGAGATGGACCAAAGTCGTTTGCCATGGAGAAAAGGGAACTTGCAAACCAATACCCAATTCAGTAAACCAAAGTTATAGCCAATCACAAATGGCTCAGACTCCATGAACAACTTCGACTCAAAGTTGGGGTTTTGGGGTTAACTTTTCTGGGTATCATGAAAGTTTGAGGATTTGGTGACAAAAAATCAATATTTTCAATTATTTTATGGCGCGTATTTTCTGTGGGTTTTAGCTTCGTTTCATGGCCTTATGCATGTTTGGTGTTTCGTGGCAAAGAATAGGGCCTCACAGTGGGAGAGAAGTGGTGGGCCTGTGAGAGAGAGAAAAGACATGAAGAGAGAAAGAATTAAAGGAAATAGAGGAAATGAGGTAATAATTAAAGGGTATATTAGGTATAATGGTGGATGGAAAGATAGGATTGTATTTTTTAAAATTTATATGGTGAGTGGGAAGAGAAGGTGAGTGAAAAAATAGGACATTGGAGTGGAAATAGCAGCACTCTAAATAAAGAGTCGACAATAATAAATATACATTAATCTGGTAATTGTGTTTAATAAATTGTAAATAGAAAATGGCAGTCATGATCTCTTGGGTAGAAGTCAAAAGATCGTATTGTAAAAAAATGGATAATAATTTAAATACAATAATTGGATCAAATTCAAACCCGACCTCATAAAATTATTCAGGTAAGGTAAGTTATTTAGAGATCAAGGGTTCCTCCATAACCCCAATCCCACAATTCCTAGTTTTTCCCTCTCATCCCGTATAAAATTCTCTTTTGAGAAAGCTTATTTGAGTGCAATAAATGCGGACATAAAATTCAGCCATTAGATCAACTTGAACGATTGAGGATTAAAACGTCGGTTTAAAAAGGTTCCACGTAGAAATGGGTAAAATAAAACCCAATTAACCTGACTGAGACCCATCCAACCGCACAGCCATGTTCTCTTCTTCCTCTCTCTCTGCGTTGTTCTCTTGTCCTCCTCTCTCTCCACCATTCTCTCTTCAAGTCTCTATCTCTCATTCTCTCCCATAACCCAAACCCAGATCAACACCCCTTCTCCTTCTCTCACCCTCATTCCCATAACCCATAACCAAATCAACAGCCAGTCCAGGAATTGAAGGGTTGGGCTTTCGTGGGAGGAACTGAAATTTAAAGAAACAAAGGAAATCGGAGAAAGTGGCGAAGACGGAGAGAAATAAATGAGGGAAAGATGAGAAAAAGAGTCAGATGGAGAAGAAAGTGCATCTGTGCTCCCATGGCTCATTTGAGTTCTGATTGTATTATGGTTTTTTGAGATTCATCTGAGTTCTGGGAGAAGAAAAAGTGGGTTCGCGTTTGATGATGCGGTGGGAGACGCGTTTGATTATTACCTGTTTAATCAAAATTAATTAACTTAACAAAATATTGAGTCTGGACTCTGGAGTAGTAGGGTTGGGCATATTAAGGATAATGAAAAAGCTTTACCATAGGAGTATGATGCAAATCAAGTAAACTTATAAGTTACAACTGGTAATATATAAAATATAAAAAAATTTAAGTTACAACTTTTACGTAATTTATTATTTTAATTATTTTGAAAAATATATATTATTTAAATCCACATGACATTGCAAAATAATAGTCATTTAGGCTAAAAACAATATAATAATATTTTTTTTGGTACAGAGAAGAGCAATATAATAATAATAGTACACTAGCTTGCATTGTAGTCTGCAAATTAAATTCTTTTAGTAATGAGTGTTATATTATTTTTAATTTAAAAAGAAGTTTTGAAGGTAGTTGTCTTATTTTATGAATAACTTCTCCCGATTTTATGGATAATCGTAGTATATGTTTGTTTGTTTTTGTTTTTGTAATTTAATTTAAATTTAAATAAATCATGAATGTACCATTTTATCCATATTTAATAAAGGGTCTTCTGTTTTAATATTTTATTAACCAAGGGCAATTACGGAGATTTTGAAAATTTCACTTTTAAGGTTTTCTGCCTTAATATATATAGAAGAAAATATAATCATAATTTAGGGTAAAAGTAAATATAATAACACTTTAGGGTAAAAAGGAATATAATACTAATTTAGGGTAATTAATAATAATTTATGGTAAGAACGATATAATACTAATTTAGAGTAAAAGGCATAATAATAATAATTTAAGGTTTAGGGTTAATAAATATAATAATAATTTAGGGTTAACACTAATATAATAATAATTCACTGGCAAAAGTAATATAATAATAACTTAGGGTAAATAACAATATAATAGAAAAACAGGGTAAATACAATATAATAGAAAAACATGTGGCAGCTGTAGAAAGGAGTTCGTAGGACTTTTTGGTGTATTTTTTGGGTTTTTAATTTATTTATTACGAATTTTAGAAATTAAATCATAGAAAAACAATATTAAATTATAGAGAATCACACGTGGCAGCCCTTGATAGGAGAGCAGTCATTGTTTTCAATAGGTGGCGTCCTACGATTGCTCCACATGTCATTTTGTTTACTTTTTCTAATTTTATCTTAAAAAATCATAATTAAAAAAATTAAAAAACAGAAAAATACACTGAAAATTGCTACAAACTCCTTACGACGTTATCTTTGACTATGGAGGTCTAAAATCATGATTCCACATATTTATGTTCACGGTAATCGTTGAATCAAAGAACATGAGTGTTATGTTATAGAACATACACTAGTGCTTTAGATTGTTTATAAATAAATGTGAGTTTTTGTCATCAATTTATATTTTTATAAGTGAAAATTATATTTTTAGAACTTGATTGCATAGAGATTGTCACAAGGAGTTCGTAGGACGTTCTGGTGTATTTTTTGGATTTTAATTTATTTATTATGAATTTTAGAAGTTAAATCATAGAAAAACAATATTAAATTATAGAGAATCACATGTGGCAGCCACTGATAGGAGGGCAGTCATTGTTTTGGACGGGTGGCGTCCTACGATTGCGCCACATGTCATTTTGTTTACTTTTTCCAAGTTTATCTTAAAAAATCATTAAAAAATAATTAAAAATTAGAAAAATACACCGAAAATTGCTACAAACTCCTGACGGCATTATCTTTGACTATGGACATCTAAAATCATGATTCCACATATTTTTGTTCACGATAATCGTCGAATCAAAGAACATGAGTGTTAGGTTATAGAACATAAACTAGTGTTTTAGATTGTTTAGAAATAAATGTGAGTTTTTGTCATCAATTTATATTTTTATAAGTGAAAATTATATTTTTAGAGCTTGATTACATAGAGAATGTCACAAGGAGTTTGTAGGACTTTCCGTTGTGTTTTTGGATTTTTAATTTATTTATTATGAATTTTAGAAGTTAAATCATCGAAAAACACTATTAAATTATAGAAAATCACATGTGGCAACCACTGATAGGAGGGCAGTCATTGTTTTGGACAGGTGGCATCCTACGATTGCGTCACATGTCATTTTGTTTACTTTTTCCAAGTTTATCTTAAAAAAAAATTAAAAATCATAAAAATACACTGAAAATTGCTACAAACTCCTTATGGCATTATCTTTGACTATGGACGTTTAAAATCGTGATTCCACATATTTATGTTCACGGTAATCATCGAATCAAAGAACATGAGTGTTTGGTTATAGAACATACACTAGTGCTTTAGATTGTTTATAAATAAATGTGAGTTTTTGTCATCAATTTATATTTTTATAAGTGAAAATTATATTTTTAGAGCTTGATTGCATAGAGAATGTTACAAGGAGTTCGTTGGACTTTCCGATGTATTTTTTGTATTTTTAATTTATTTATTATGAATTTTAAAAGTTAAATCATAGAAAAACAATATTAAATTATAGAGAATCACAAGTGGCAGCCACTGATAGGAGAGCAGTCATTGTTTCGACAAGTAGCGTTCTATGATTGCGCCACATGTCATTTTTTTACTTTTTCCAAGTTTATCTTAAAAAATCATAAATAAAATAATTAAAAATTAGAAAAATACACCGAAAATTGCTACAAACTCCTTACGACATTATCTTTGACTATGGAGGTCTAAAATCATGATTCCACATATTTTTGTTCATGATAATTGTCGAATCAAAGAACATGAGTGTTAGGTTATAAAATATAAACTAGTGTTTTAGATTGTTTTGAAATAAATGTGAGTTTTTGTCATCAATTTATATTTTTAAAAGTGAAAATTATATTTTAGAGCTTGATTGCATAGAGAATGTCACAAGGAGTTCGTAGGACTTTCCGGTGTATTTTTGGATTTTTAATTTATTTATTATGAATTTTAGAAGTTAAATCATAGAAAAACAATATTAAATTATAGAGAATCACATGTGGCAGCCACTGATAGGAGAGCAGACATTGTTTTGGACAAGTGGCATCCTACGATTGAGCCACATGTCATTTTTTTACTTTTTCCAAGTTTATCTTAAAAAATCATAAAAAGTAATTAAAAATCAGAAAATAAACCGAAAATTGCTATAAACTCTTTACGACATTATCTTTGACTATGGAGGTCTAAAATCATGATTCCACATATTTAAGTTCATGGTAATCGTTGAATCAAAGAACATGAGTGTTAGGTTATAGAACATAAACTAGTGCTTTAGATTGTTCGAGAAGTGAATGTGAGTTTTTGTCATCAATTTATATTTTTAGAGCTTGATTGCATAGAGAATGTCACAAGGAGTTCGTACGACTTTCCCTCTATATTTTTTGAATTTATTTATTATGAATTTTAAAAGTTAAATCATAAAAAATAATATTAAATTATAGAGAATTACACGTGGTAGTCACTGAAAGGAGAGCAGTCATTGTTTTCAACATATGGCGTCCTACATTATTACTATATTGGAACTTCTTCTTCCCTGGTTCATATTGCTTTGTACCCTAAATTATTATTATTATATTTTTCTTTACCCTAAATTATTATTATATTATTCTTTATCTTAAATTATTATTAAATTGTTATTTCTCTTAAATTATTATTATATTATTGTTTACCTAAAAATTTACATGTTTGACTACACATTGCAATAATATTTTTCATGTTTTAACTTATTTAATTCGTAATAATACTTTTTTTGGTTGGATAATTCGTAATAATACTTGAAAAACACTAAAATTCGTAAGAATCCCGATAACATTTCCTTCGTCCCTAAAGCTAAAATATTCTCATTTTGACTAATAAAAATGGAAGTTAATTACCAAAATGCATTCATTTTACTATTTTGTCCTTTTAAAAGGCAAATTGTTTTGCTTGCCACTTTTTCTCTGTCAAAGATATTTTCGGTGTTTTGAAATGTTTTCACTTATATATATATATATTCTAAGATTTCCGGCAAAAAAGAGAGAAGATTAACTGAAAATATAGGCATATGAAATAAAAATACAAAAGAAAATAAATGAAATACCAGAGAGACGAATCCAGAAAAATAAAAATGCAAATATGATTTAATGATATTCGAAAAAGAAAAAAAGCAGATCTGATTTAATGATATATACAATAAAAGAAAGCTACAATATGCAAATACCATTAGCCAACAATATTAACTACCTTTGCCAATACACTTATGGCTTGAAAGTTGAAACGGCTCTTCTCGACAAGTTTCATTCCCCCAATGAACTCTCCGGCTCCTCAAGCTCGAGAGCAGGCTGAGCCAAGCACCAACCTCTTCGTCTTTGGTATATCCCCTCTTTTCCATTTTTACCTCTCATTTTCTTTCATATTTCCTCTAGTGGGTCATCGGCGTTTTGGTTTTTTGTTGTTGTTCATTTTCTTTTCAGTAGTAAGGGTTGGATGTGAGACCTCTGCTTCTATTGTAATGGCTGTTTTTGTGCTTTTATATGGTGTAATTCTAATATTACTTGACCTCGGATAGTTTCATAAGCCCAATCCTACAATTCCTAGTTTTTCCCTATTATTCGTATCATAAGGCTAGCAAAAAGTACACAACCTATGTCTCAATTGGGAGGCCTATCTGCCTCTTCTTCTCTGTAAAACCCTGAACCCCAATTTCCGATAACGAAGACGGCTGCTCATGTTTTTTTTTTGTTTTGTCAAAATTTAAAGATATCCATGATTAAATTATGGCTGCTTTTGTGTTCTAGTAGGTGCTTTTGGGTTCTCTTAGGTTTTTTTAACCGTTGAGTCAAAATTTAGTCTTGTTGATTGGTTGCTAAGGAAAGGTAGGAAAGTCGAGTTTTTTTTTTTGTCCTTTGGAGTTTTAATCCAATTGAGTCACCAGAAAACATAAGCTCGATTCATGTTTATGCATAGATGTGTATGCATGTATTTGTTGCTCGGTACTATTATTCATGCTTCAAAGTGTAAATTTTAAAATGAATACAATATAGGTTTTTCTTTGGAAAAATTACGTGGGAATGGAGAACCAAAGACAGAAATCTGCCTAAGTGGCATAGCCCTGCACACCTCAATATTAGTTATCACTCTCTTTCATTTTTCTCAATATGGCAGTTAGGAAATGCATTCATGCAGTTTCATTTCTTCGTATATTTCTTACGTCTTAAATTTTGGTGTTTGCAGACTGATACGTACCTTTCAGTCTTCTAGTTATATGGAGTTCTTATGTACTTGCTTTCTCACGCTCTGTGACATAGTGATCATTGTTTAAGTATCATCATGCATTGGATATCAAGTAAAAGGAATTTGTCTCCATACTTCAGCTTTTTGTAGTCAACCTTTTAGTTCTGTGAAGGTTGAGTGACTGCATGGTTAATTTCTCAGGTTTAACAAGTTGATGTCACTGTTTCCAGGGAAAAAAATTATGTCAATGAGGTCCTTGTATTGTCATGAGTTTGTTTTACTTTTGACTTAATCTTCTGAAATATATATCTATAGATAAACACACACACACGCACACCATTTGGACCATAGATGGAAGTTTTGTATCTGCTTCCCTTAGTTTGTAGTATCTCTTGAATGAAGGCTACGTGTGTTTATAGGAATCGCTATTCAGTTGGCAGTTTAGATTATCAGTGATGATCCTAAACTCTTTTTACTACAATGGCTATTGAAAAAGTTCTTATTGCAAACAACACATCAGTGATCCAAGATGAAGTACTTGCCCACAGGTTGGGTCTCATTCCGATCAAAGCCGACCCTAGATTTTTGAATATGCAGGTACTATGGTTTGGTATTTGCATTCTTATTTTATAATTTAGGTTTTTCTTTGTTTATTTCTTATACAGCTTTGAGTTTTTGAGTTTTTTCCTGTTTCATATTTTACTTTTTAGAAAATAATACGGCAAGTGAAAAGAGCACCATTGTTTTTAAGCTCCATGTTCTCTGTGAGACTGTGAACGAAGTGGGCAACGTCTTTCAGGTATATTTCTTGTGATTTTGTGTTGTTGTTAAGAATATCAACAAGTTTAAAACCTCTCTTTCTACAAAACTATTGGAAGGAATTATTTTTCTTGTGATGATGATTTTAGAACATTTTATGCAGTAAAGCCAAAAGAATTGATATGGTTGCCAAATGGGAGTAGGTTTCCTTTGGAATCACAGGATTCAAAGACAGGTTCATCCTCAAAACCAAAAACATATACATCATTTACTTGCAGCCGGGATTCCTTGCCAGAATTTTCCGGCAATCCAATTGGCCCCACGCATGGAGATATTGTAATTGGTAGACTGGCCCCTGGTCAGGTAAACCTTTTATTTGTTCTGTATAATTCTCTGGTCATTGCTCAAAAATCATGGTGTTACACTTTTGTCTTTGCAACATAAGCACAGTCTCAGATATTGATAGCTGGATCAACTGACTCCAAATATTATTTCAGAAAACTGTAACTGTAAGTTATTCAGAAATAATATCTCTTGGTTTACACTTCTCATATCACTTGCTCTTTTCAAGTAAATGGTGTTTGTGTAATAACTTATTGCTGGAGATTCACCAGGAAAATAATAAGATGGAGTTGTTTCTCAATCCTAAGCATAAGGGCATTCACTACTACAAAAATCGAAATAGACGACGGGAATCCACCGCCATCTAGGGTCATACAAAACCGTCGTGAAATCGACCGACATCTATTCATGTATAAAACCACGACGGTTAATAACCGACGTTGTTAAAGAATACTACGTCATTTCTTTTAATAAAACCGACGTCTAATACAAATAAAACTTCATAAAAAGGAAAAATCGACAACCTTAGACATCGCTTTCATAAAATTAGTGCCGTCTCAAAGGCTTTACAAGTCAAAAATTTCATTGTTACCGCCGTAACATAAATGAACCACGGCAGAATGTCAAACATACTGACGTCTATTATATTTAAAGATGTCTGTTTTATTATAAAAAACGTCGTATGTTATCCAAAGACGTCGTTTATTATATCCAAAGACGTCGTATTTTATAAAACCGAAGTCTATTACTTGTAAAGACGACGGCTTTATTAAATACTGTCGTCTATTAGCTTTAAAACGAGGGTTATTAACTGTAAAACTAACGTAGTAATTTTACATTTTTGCTTCTTTTGTTTTCTTGTTTCCAATGTTATCATAAATATATACTCAAATATGCTACTACCCACGCCATACATATATATACTCAAAAATTATTTCTTTCATAAATAGAATATCAATAGTACAGGTAGAACAAAATAAAATCTAAAATGACAGTACTCTAGAGTACACCAAAATTCTTATACCTAATTATCCTTTAAATCAAGTTCTCCATATGTATATAGAGCTATACATTCATCATCACCAATTTTCCTCTGCATTCTATCTGAACTTCATCACTTTGTTCCTGCTTCTCCCTTGGATGCAATTACTCTCTTCCCTTTGTACACTTATAACTGCCTCATATGGTGTGTCACCGAAATCTGAACAAAAGAAGGAAGTAACCAAGATTTTAAATATTAAAAAAAGCAAGTTTTAGTAAGAGATTAAAGAACAGTAGACCAATTCTCTACCCCTATACATTAAAGAACACTAGACAAAATTAAGACCTAATCATTTTAACACAACAAAGATGCATTCCACTAAAATGAACTTGGACCAACACTATAGCAGATTATAGCAAGCAATATAAGTTCAGACGACGGTTTTTACATAAAACAACGTATTTTACAATTACAGACGACGGTTTTTCCAATAACCGTTGTCTTATGCAACAAAATACAGCGAAGGGTTATGACACCAACCATCAAATTTCATACGACGGTATTAAAGAACAATCGCCTTATAACTAAAATACGCACGACGCTTTAATAAAAAACCGTCGTCGTATGAAAAGAGAATAAATCTCACATTACCATTCCATTTCGAAGAACAAATGCTAACCAAATATTAATAAAGACCCACATAAAAAGCATGCAAATATTAAGACCCATCACGACAGAGTGATTAAGAACACATATCTTAAGATTTAAAGGACGCAAAACATATATCTAAAACCCATAAGGATCGGATCCAACGAAATTTTTCAATGATTTGAAGCAGCAAAGTCAGATTAAGTTTGTACTTAAGAACCCGAAAGGAATATCATTCAATGAACAACAAGCTTGTGAGATTAGGGTTCGAACTTACAGGTACGCGCAGAGCTGTTAGATTCTGAAAATGGTTTTCGAGGCAAACTTGGATTCGACGGAGCTGGAGAGCACAACTTAGAATTAGAGTTGAAGAGAGAGAGCCAAATATTTAAGACATAGAGCGAAAGGAATATCATTCAATGAACAACAAGCTTGTGATATTAGGGTTCGAACTTACAGGTACACGCAGATCGATGGATTCGAAAATGGTTTTCGAGATAAACTTGGATTCGACAATTGGAGAGCACAAGTTAGAATTAGAATTGAAGAGAGCGAGCCAATATTTAAGACAGCGCGAAAATTGAAAATTTTGGGTCAACGTCAAAATTTCAAATAACGCGCTTTTAAACATCGACGAACAAATAATAACCGACGTTAAAGTGTTACAATTATACGACCGTTATTATATTTATACTGTCGTAGTTTCATTTTTCTACGTCACTAATTAATAAAGAAGGACGTCTAATTCAAATAAAATGTCTGCATTTAACACGGCGGTTAGTATATTAAAAACGACGTAGTTAAATATTTTCACGACGCTAAAACCATCACGAACAAATTAAAAATTAATAAGAATATTCAGGTTTTGGTGTTGCTGGGATTCGAACGCGTTAGCCCAAGGATGGAATCGAAATGAAACAAAATAGAAAACCGGCGTCGTTTCAATATACCCTAAACCCTAAACCCTAAATCCTAAACACGAAACACTAAACCCTAAATACTAAATTATAAATTTCATTAAATGAAAAAAATATTAAAATAATACAAAAAGGGTTTAGGCTGGTTTCTTCTAAATTAGATTGCTAAAAATAGTAATTAATATATTTGAATTTATCACACCAATGGATGACAAAAGCCACATATATATGAACATTTTATGTAACTATAAGAGATTTTGTGATTTATCAATAATTTTTTGTTCTTTGAATTTCATTTTTAATTTTTATGACTCAAATATATTTTTATAAGCCTTAGTGGGAAGAAAATATCTCAATGATTCCATAATGGTTTCCGGTGTATTTTTTGGAATTTTTAAAAAGTTATTATGAATATTATTATTTAAATTGAATTAAATTTTGTTTTAACCACGTCGGTATGAAGTAATAACCGACGTGGTATGCAGTAATAACCGACGTGGTATGCTTAATTTTCACGTCCGTAAGAAGAAAAATATCGCCGTCATATTTACCGACGTGTTTATTTAACCTTAAGACGTCAGTAAGGAGGACAATAAAGACATCAATAATTACTTACAACGTCCTTTATAGAGACGTTGTTTGTCGTCACAACGTCAGTTTTCTTAAAATTATCGTCGTTTTATGTCTTTAAATTTTTAAGAACCGCCGTTGTTTAAAGTTACAACGTTCGTATTTTATTAACCGACGTTTATTGTATTTATGACGTCTGTTTATAATAAATTACCGTCGTTGATTGTATTTAGGACGTCGTTTTGTTAAAATCTCAATTGGTTTCATATTTGGTCATTTTGCCAACTTAAGTTGATACATGCAAAGCAACACACAAAATACATTTCTTATAAAATACTCTATATAATTAGTCGATGATATAAATTATATTGTGATCATATAATAAAGTGATTAAAACAGAGTTCATATAATATATAAATTATTAAAATGTGATTAAAGTGATACATGCAAAGCAACACACAAAATACATTTCTTATAAAATATTACTCTATATAATTAGTTGATGATATAAATTATATTGTGATCATATAATAAAGTGATTAAAACAGAATTCATATCATATATAAAGTGATTAAAGCAGAGTTATATATAATTAGGTTACAAAACATACGTAAAACATCTATAAAATTAATTTGGTGCCGAAAGCAGAGTTTCATCGTATTCAATCACCTCAAACCTATCCCCATCGATAACGTTATAAGGTCTACCGCAAACCAACTTCCGATCTCTGTGGCATTCAATCCTCACCAACATGTGCCTCAACTTGAATAAAATTGTGCCGCATTCCGTAATGAAAACGACATCATTACCACTCAAATTGCCAGCCAACCATTTAGATAAAACATTTGTGCAAAATATAAAGAGCACATTCCATGACTCACGCACCCTATATTCCTTCATAACCCAAAATTCTATCAACTCATGACCACCACGTCTCTGGTAAATGAAAAACATAAGCATTCTCCACTGCCTCCACGAAACTACATTAACCGCCATACTTTTAACATCATTGTCATCGTCATCACCATTGCCATTTAAAGGAGGGCATGGAACTTCCTGAACTCCTCCTTTGCGGATCAAAAGCAAATATGGGTAGCTCTTCATCGGGATCAAAGCTGTAGGCCGGGAGCCAATGCGGTGCTTCATTTGTAAGGACCCCAAGCCAATGGTGATGCTTACGAAAAAGGACAATGAGTGGTGGCCGGGAATTCAATGATTTTCCAAGTGTTCAATTAGGCAGAGAACATCTCCACAAACCACTTGTTAGTAACAACTCCAGCTATGAAAATTTTGTAGTCGTCGAGTGGATGACACATAACTTGAGACCATGGCCAAATCCAAATTCATCATATTCAGTAGTTTCCGCCGCAAACACAAATTTTGGGTTAGGCAATTCGCGGATGAATCTGGTTGATGGGTTCCAGAGAAACAACTTATGAGTTTGACAATCACCAGCAACATCTACAAATAACATACCATTACAGGAGCCCGATAGCTTGGAATAAGGGAAGAAGGTGTGGTTTTTGAGTGAACAATCTGGGAACGATGCCGTTTCGGAATCCAAGGATCGGATTTGATTGTCGGTGGAGATGAGGAGCCTCTTGGTAAGGGTTTTGCATTCGGAGGCTAGCTTGAATTGAGCTTGAGCAAACTGTGTGTCGGAGAGTATGATAGAATACCACCGTTTGAAACGGAATCGAATCGAATCGAGAGGTTTCACGCAACAGTACAGAATTTGCACTAAAATATCTTGATGAGTTCGCTGCCTTGGTTGAGCTTCTTGACGACATTGGAAAATTGGAACTGGAAAGAAAAGCCCAATAAAAATCCGACGTAATATTTAATTTAAGACGACGTTATATAAAAATGACGATCGTGGTATATCAAATAAAACAGAGTAGTAAACGACGTGGTGATTTAAATAAAACAACTTAAACAATAAAAAAATCGACGTCTAATAAATTTTGACGTCGGTTTTTATAATTCACGCCGTTTTTATTACAACCGTCGTGGTATTTAAAATAAAACGGCAGTTATATTTTAAAAAAAGACGTCTAACTTTATTACGTCGGTTTTGTATTATTCTTGACGTAAAATTATAATACCACGGCGGTTATGACTACGTTTTATTTGCAAAAGCACGAGTTAATTACCGACGTGGTCAGTTTATTAAAACATCGTGAAAAAGACCAAACCGTCGTGGACACTTTCAAAAGTAATTGGAAAATAAAACTTGAAAGGATTTTGAATAAAAAAATCTTAAAATGATTTCGACAGAAATGATAGAGTTAGAAATATACCTTTGCCTTGCAAAGAAAGTTTGTTTTGTTTGATGAGGAGGAGCAGAGGAACTTGAAAGCTTCGGAAGTAATTGCTACGGAAGGAAAATTGAGAAACGCTGGTATGGAACGAAAACTGATCCTGCATGGTATGGAAGGAAAACTGAGAGGTCTGGAAGGCGAAATATTTTATCGGTTTGAACTAAAAATTTATTGTTCGTTGACGTTTGATTTTCCATAGGGATTCGAACTCGTTTAGACAAACTGCCATAGGGAATTGAACTCGTTTGACAAGGGCATATTTGACAAAAAACAAAATAGAAAACCGCGTCGTTTCAATATCTTCTCCGTGGATTAGAAATATTTTCACGACGTTATATTTAAATAAACGCCGTGGTAATAAATATTAACGACGCTTTATATACATAAACCGACGTGGATTAATGTTTTAACGGCGTTATATTTAAATAAATGACGTGGTAATAATTATTAACGTGTCTGTGGATAAATAAACCGACGTTGATTAGAAATATTACACGTTGTAAATTATCAATCTACCGCCGTGGTAATCAATAATTATTAATATTCTTTCTTACAATTTCAGTTTATATGGGAAGTAAGATGGCGTTTATTTTGTTAAACCGTCGTCCCAACTTTTGACGTCAGTTTTTCGTACATGCTGTCGTTGTTTTTTGTGTAAGAGTTTAACCGGGAACAAACGCTGTTTAATAAGACGGCGCTTTTTTATTTGGTTGCGTCGTATTTTTGAAATGCCCAATCTGAATTACATATTTTAGGTGTTTTTTTTTACTTAAACACGTCGGTTTTCATTTTACCGTCGTCTTTATAAACTCAACGTCGGTATTTTGACTACCGTCGTGGTTTTCTGGTCGTCTTTTTCCATTTTTGTAGTAGTGATTTTTAAAACATATGCAAAATGGCCCGCAGTTTCCCCTGTTTGGTATAGGATGCTTCCTGAGTAATGGGATGTGGTTGAGTGATTGTCTCTAACACCCTGAAGATTATTTAGAAGTAATCCTAATTTTTTATTTATTTCTTGTTAGGTTGTACGATTGGAAGATATTGAAGATCAGCTGGCTGAGAAACTTGTGGCAATATGCCCAGTTAAAGTATTTGATATTGAAGATATTGGCAAAGGTAAATGATTTTTCTTTAATGGTATTTATTCTCCAGCTGCTTTAGATACTAGATTGACAACAAAGAATTAGTCTAAAAATGATGCAATGCTGTAGGTTTATCCCAATGTATGGGTTTCAAAAACTATTGTTATATTTGCACTTGCACAATTTGTTTGCCTTGTTTGTCATTTTCTGGAGTAGCTTGATTGATGATTTGACTAGTTAGCAGGTAAAAAGAGGGCTATTGTAGCCAGACCACGAGCTTGCACACTCTGCAGGGAATGCATCAAAGAAGGGAAGGGATGGGAGAATGCAATATCATTACGGCGTAAGAAGGATAATTTCATTTGCAAGTAATTTCCTCTGTAATCAAAGTTGGAATTATAAATTTCTCATAGTTTTTCGTTATTGTAAGTGTCCCAAAAATGTAGCTTTAGTCCTCATCACAAATGTATGAAATTTGTGTTTCAATTCTTTTATTTTTAAAAATCACTTGCTCCAGAGTCAATGACAGGACCCGACCCGAATTCCGCCGGAACTCGAGCCGGACCCTGCTGAAGTTCCGACATCAACCCATGTCGGGCCCACATACTAAACAGAATCCCTCTTCCCGAAACAAATGAAAAGGGGTCAAGACTTTGCAGAAAAACGGGCAGAGTCTCCCCTGAAAAATGGACAATCCCCAAAAGTTCCAACCTATTCAACAACAGTAGAAAAACAACCAAACTCCAGCATACACAGTGTAATAGGCATACAGTTACAGAATAGGCCTCCGACCTTAAATCCAACCTTAATGGGTGATAACAGAGCAATCTAAGAGTAATCAAATCCAAGTAGCAGAATTAAAGTTAAAGATAAGGGACATGAAGTCCGACAATCAAGTCGAAGCTCGAAGAGGAGCGCTTGGCTGGACCGTACGGAAGCAACGACTACGGCCTGGGGGGGCAAAAGAGAAAGAGTGCGAGTGAACAAAAACAAAGTTTTAGTAGTTCAAATCAACGTACTAACCTCACCGTTTCAAAAACGATGCTAAAGTCATGCAGTTCAAATCATTTATATACGTAATCATTCAAAACCCAATAATCACAATGTAATAACATAATCCCTTCTTTTTCACAAAATGATAACACACCCCCAATGAAAGCTTCCTAACCACTTTCTCTCAACTTTGAAAGAATAGACTTTGTACTTAAAACCAAGTTCATACCATTTACGATGTCTTGAGATTGAAGTTGGAATTGTTTACAAAGAACATTAGTGATTCCCATAACCTTATCCATCAAATGCAAGTTAAACACAAATTCAAAAGACATCAAAGCTTTATAAGCACCCTTTGCTTCCCCGCGTATTTTGTTGTTGAGTCCATTCTTTGACATGTTTTGTAGAACTATACCAACTAGCTTAAACAAGACAATTAACCGCCTAATAGAACCAAAATGAGAACAACAACGAGTAGTTCCAGCTCGTTGCAATGTATGCATTTGATTAACTCCACAACCAATTTCAAGTTCTCCATATGCAAATTGGTTTGCAAGTTCAGCTTCTTGAGCACACTTTAACTCAGAAACATGCTTGGAAGAAGAGAGAACAAGTTCACAATGCTAGTCAACATTGAAAAGAACAAATAAATATCTTGCACATCCTTAGCGGCCGCATTTAAACAAAGTTGTAGGCGATGAGCAAAGCAATAAACATAATATGCATAAGGACAATCTTTCAAAAACAATGCATGTAGTCCATTCACCACGCATATTACTCGCACCATCGGATCTTTGACCACGAATATTGCTTACTTGAAGGTTGTATAAAGAAAGTATACTATCTATTTTTTTCTTCAAAGTTAACGAACAAGTGTCCTCAACACTCACAACATCAAATTACCATTCTCTAACAACCCCATGACAATCGACAAATCTTAAAATAAGAGCCATTTGTTCCCTACTAGATTCATCAAGTGCTTCATCAACAAGAATACAAAATTTAACATGCCAAACTTCCTCACGATTCTTTGCCCGAACTCTATTAGCAAGAATATTCAAGATCTCCTTTTGAATCTTTGGAGCAATATGTTTGGCATTTCTTGGATCTTCTTCTAAAGTAACTTTTGCAACTTCTTCATTTATTTCTCCATAGGACTTTACTAATTCAATAAAATTTCCCAAATATGATGAGCTAACGGATTCATCATCACCTCTAAAAGCTAATGCTTGTCTTGCTAGGTACCTCACACCCACAATTGTGGCCTTGAGCAGCAACCTATTTTTCTTCACATATTGGGGTGATTGTGGATTCATTGCCCTCTCAATATGCCCAAGTGTGTTCTTCAAGCTATACCATTTTTGCATACAATTGTTATGTGGAGAAATAGAAATCCCTACATGCATTACAAATTGACATCCACTTTTGACACCAACTCTTTTCCACGTATCAAACCCTTCGGTCTTAAATAAAGGATGATTGCTTTAAAAAATAAAACATGGAAAACAATGTGCTTTGTGTTTTTCAACCGAATACTCAAGCCAATTGAATCTTGCAAACCACGCAAATTGGAATTTACGCCACCGCTTTCCATCAAAGGTCTTTATATACTCATCCAATTTGGGTTGATATGGTCCAAGTTGTACATATTTTCTTTGCACATTGTCCTGTTCATTTATAGGGTAAGTCAATATTGCACGATGTTTTCCTGGATCACGTTCAAGACAATTGATATCAACTTCTACAAACTCATTATTTATGACTGCATCAACTTCATCATGAGTCACGAGCTAGAAGTACATACAATAAATATTAGAATAATAAAAACTAATTTAAAATTGAAAGACAAAATAAATAATAATTAGTTTAGTATACCGGGTGTGCGCACGTATTGCGGTTGACTGCAAGGAATGATAATGCTTTTTTGTTTTTGTAGTTTTTAGGGTGAGTAGAGTTAACCGGAGGACCGTATTTAGAATTTCTATCATAGTGTAGAATGTTATAGTAGGGTAGTAAGGCTGGCGAATTGCATAATAATTTACAACACTGTCAATCCAATATGCCATGTTCGGAACCATGCTACTCAACTCGTTCTCCAGAATCTGTTTCATCAAAGGACGCTCATCTATACCTTATTTAGCATTAAATCTATAACGGCATCTCTCGTCTGCGTTTAGAATCATTGGGTGCTTTAATATTTTTCCACTACAAAAAAGAAAAGGAATTTTTAAAAAGTAACAACTATAATAATGAGTTAAAAATCTATTTTTAAAAAATGCAATAGTTGTTGCTTACATGTCATTGTAGTTGCTTGGTAGGTATGTCAGAAACATTGCTAACTCCGTGGGGACTTGGAAAGCATGGAAGAAGGAGTTGATCATTTGGATAAATTGATTAATATCATCTCCTCCTATTACTGAGTACATTTCCCAAAATTTTGGACGGTTGTTGACACTATAAATCTTTGTTGGAGAAATATTGCTCCCACAAATATAGAACCATAGGTGCAACGAGGAATTATATGGTTCAAAATAGCCCTACGAAAACAATATTAAATATAGGATTAATGTTTTATTCGAAAGAAACAATATTTAAATGGAGAAATATATAAATAGACAACATGTAATATAGCATTAATGTTTTCTTGGCAAGAAATAATTTTTAAGTGGAGAAATATGTAAATGAAGCTTACAACAAAATACATTGAAAGGATAACTTACAACAAAATTTGTCGGAACCCTTCAGTTATGGAATGACAATTCGGATCGGTAAGGTGATTGCCACCAACCCAGTCCTGAAGGGTATAATCAGCAGTGTCTGTTAAAATGATAATCCCGCCATTTTCCAATTCAGCAAAATGAAATACCTTGAGGTAATTTTCATTGTGTTGTTCCCTACGTATTGTAGCTAACCATGAATTAGCTATATACTTTGTAGATGAATCAAATAGGTGATAGTCTGCAGAATAACTATCACCCCTGCCATCCTTTATAACTCCCTGGTATCTATTATAACTTCTATGGGTACCTTATGAATACTCATAACCCTCAATAAGCCTCCCATGCCACTCTTCCTCCCTACTAAATATGTCTTACTTGGAATAAACTGAGAAAGTAGAGATCGAACTACAATAGAAGAGGAAAAGCAAACTCGTGGCATAAATTTGTCTCACAGTCATGTATATCTTGAATTGAACTTTCTGTTTCGACAGTATAATTTACAGTTTACACACAATAATCATCCGTTTTACAATGCAATCACTCATCCACTCTAGAAACCAAAAATGGAAAAGAAAAGAAGTTGAAGATAAAACAAATGAATAAACACCCACTCAAATTTAATAAGGAAAACAAGAAAAGGCTCACCAACTCTACATACTTCTTCCAAGGTAAAAAGTGAAATATGTCAGAACCCAAAAAAAGCGGGGAAGGGAGAAAAATGATCAACTGTATATGGAAGATTAGTGTGCATACCTAAATTAAAGTTGCGTTTTCATATGCTAGAAGATGCAGTGGAAGATTAGTGTGACAGCAGAAAGAACTGACTGTGCTGTGTGTGCAGATGCAGTGGAAGATGGTTTATTGTGCTAGTGTGTGTATAGCAGAAAAATTAGGGTTCTAAGCCTGGGCCTAATTTGACCAAACAAAAATATATAAACCCAATTAATTTCTAAGCCCACAACTAGTTTACAAACAAATATCACAATTCATTCACAACACCAACCAAATAAAAAACACATTCAAATCATAATTAGTTTACAAACGCAATGTTTTTTTTGGTGCACAAACACACGAACCTTACAAAGAAATTTAAATACAAAACATTAAAGATATTATTAGAAGTATTTATTTCATACGACCTACAAGGAACTAGGAGTGATTAGTAGGTAGTGCTTTGATAAAGGTTGGGCCCGCCCAAGATCCGCATATGAAATGAGAAAATATGGACAAAATTATTGAGAAATATAACTGAATAAAAAAGTTTTATAAACAAAGTCGTATGCAAAGCCAAATCTAATACATTGCTTGCCTTGCCTATTCTGTATGACCCATATTTCAAGAATTGGGAAACATTGTCGAGTCGTTTTATATTTCAATAAACACTGTAAAACAATCTTTTCATCTTTGCAGGTGTAAGTGATGTATATACATTGGAAAGAGAATAAGTATTGGGCATACCTCTAATTATTCAAGCAGTGGAAGTTGATTTTTAGAGAGTGCAAGCAGAAACAGACAGATTGTGCAAGTGTGTGTAGGAGCAAGAAAATGACAGGGGGGACGCAATGAACCCTACCCCTCAAAATGCATACTTATACATAAATAAAAACTTCAAATACAAAAACAACAAATGCAGTAAAGAAATATGCAATACAACTACTTAAGTTGTACCCTACGAATCTTCAAAGCGTTAAACTCATCGATTATTGAATCTATATCAATATTATCAACAAGTTGTTTTTATATGTGGAAAATCATACAATCTCCAAGAAATCCATCCTCCATCGTGTTTCGAAGGCGGGTTTTAATGAGTTTCATAGATGAAAAAGCCCGCTCCGTTGTTGCTATAGAAACTTGAAGAGTTAATACTAGACGAATTAGTCTCTCGATCAAATGAAATGTCTTTCTTGTTTTAACAAGTTCTTGGCATAATTGAGAAAGAGAAGTCATATTTTGAAATTGTAAAAGATGAGAGAACTCAAACTCATAATGTAGAAGCTCTTCTCTTAAAAGACGCATCTCATCATCTTTGAAATCTTCAAGATAGAATCTCTCTGCCAAGCTACATATTTTGTCAATGTCAAATGATTTGAATGCATCACGAGGATCCAATGCTAAGCTAAGAGTAAGCAACTCAATTGCTCTATCTCCAAATATGCTTTCTAACTCCATCAACTGAAAATTTACTACAACATTAAATATGTCAATATGAAATTAATGCTCAACTATAATGAAATTTTGTTGTTGGGATAACCGATCTATACCCTCCATATGAGAACCACTCAAGTCTTGAGTATCAATCCCTTCTTTTTCACAAAATGATAACACACCCCCAATGAAAGCTTCCTAACCACTTTCTCTCAACTTTGAAAGAATAGACTTTGTACATAAAACCAAGTTTATACCATTTACGATGTCTTGAGATTGAAGTTGGAATTGTTTACAAAGAACATTAGTGATTCCCATAACCTTATCCATCAAATGCAAGTTAAACACAAATTCAAAAGACATCAAAGCTTTATAAGCACCTTTTACTTCCCCGCGTATTTTGTTGTTGAGTCCATTCTTTGACATGTTTTGTAGAACTATACCAACTAGCTTAAACAAGACAATTAACCGCCTAATAGATCCAAAATGAGAACTCCAACGAGTAGCCCCATCTCATTGCAATGTATGCATTTGATTAACTCCACAACCAGTTTCAAGTTCTCCATATTCAAATTGGTTTGCAAGTTCAGCTTCTTGAGCACACTTTAACTCAGAAACAAGCTTGGAAGAAGAGAAGAAAATATTCACATTGCTAGTCAACATTGAAAAGAACAAATAAATATAGTGCACATCTTTAGCCGCCGCATTTAAACAAAGTTGTAGGCCATGAGCAAAGCAATGAACATAATATGCATACGGACAATCTTTCAAAAACAATGCTTATAGTCCATTCACCACGCATATTACTCGCACCGTTGGATCCTTGACCACGAATATTGCTTACTTGAAGGTTGTATAAAGAAAGTGTACTATCTATTTTTTTCTTCAAAGTTAACTTACAAGTGTCCTCAACACTCACAACATCAAAGTACCATTCTCTAACAACCCCATGACAATCGACAAATCTTAAAATAAGAGCCATTTGTTCCCTACTAGAGTCATCAAGTGCTTCATCAACAAGAATACAA
This sequence comes from Prunus padus, assembly GCA_024362665.1. Taxonomy (NCBI): domain Eukaryota; kingdom Viridiplantae; phylum Streptophyta; class Magnoliopsida; order Rosales; family Rosaceae; genus Prunus; species Prunus padus. The sequence goes on along the minus strand of JANFAM010000014.1, from coordinate 24,525,715 downwards.
AATTTAACATGCCCAACTTCCTCATGAATCTTTGTCCGAACTCTATTAGCAAGAATATTTAAGATCTCATTTTGAATCTTTGGAGCAACATGCTTGGCATTTCTTGGAGCTTCTTCTAAAATAACTTTTGCAACTTCTTCATTTATTTCTCCATAGGACTTTACTAATTCAATAAAATTTCCCCGATATGATGAGCTAACTGATTCATCATCACCTCTGAAAGCTAATGCTTGTCTTGCTAGGTACCTCACACCCACAATTGTGTCCTTGAGCAGCAACCTATTTTTCTTCACATATTGGAGTGATTGTGGATTCATTGCCCTCTCAATATGCCCAAGTGTGTTCTTCAAGCTATACCATTTTTGTGTACAATTGTTATGTGGAGAAGTAGAAAGCCCTATATGAATTACAAATTGACATCCACTTTTGCCGCCAACTCTTTTCCACATATCAATCCCTTCGGTCTTAAATAAAGGATGATTGCTTTAAAAAATAAAGCATGGAAAACAATATGCTTTGTGTTTTTCAACCGAATACTCAAGCCAATTGAATATTGCAAACTACGCAAATTGAAATTTATGCCATTGCTTTCCATCAAAGGTCTTTACATACTCATCCAATTTGGGTTGATATGGTCCAAGTTGTACATATTTTCTTCGCACATTGTCTTGTTCATTTATAGGGTAAGTGAATATTGCACGATGTTTTCCTAGATCACGTTCAAGACAATTGATATCAACTTCTACAAATTCATTATTTAGGATTGCATCTACTTCATCATGAGTCGCGGGCTAGAAGTACATACAATAAATATTAGAATAATAAAAACTAATTTAAAATTGAAAGACAAAATAAATAATAATTAGTTTAGTATACCGGGTGTGCGCACGTATTGCGGTTGAATGCAAAAAACAATAATGCTTTTCTGTTGTTGTTGGTTTTCGAGTGAGTAGAGTTAATCGGAGGACCGTATTTCGAATTTCTGTCATAGTGCAAAATGTTATAGTAGGGTAATAAGGCTGGCGAATTGCATAATAATTTACAACATTGTCAATCCAATATGCCATGTTCATAACCATGCTACTCAACTCGTTCTCCAGACTCTATTTCATCAAAAGACGCTCATCTATACCTTCTTTAGCATTAAATCCATAACGGCATCGCTCGTCTGCGTTTAGAAGCGCTGGGTGCTTTAATATTTTTCCACTACATAAAAGAAAAGGAAAATTTAAAAAAGTAACTACTATAATAATGAGTTAAAAATCTATTTTAAAAAAAATGTAATAGTTGTTGGTTACATGTCATTGTAGTTGCTTGGTAGGTATGTCATTGTAGTTGCTTGGTAGGTATGTCAGAAACATTGCTAACTCCGCGGGGACTTGGCAAGCATGGAAGAAGGAGTTGATCATTTGGATAAATTGATTAATATCATCTCCTCCTATTATTGAGTACATTTCCCAAAATTTTGGGCAGTTGTTGACAATATAAATATTTGTTGGAGAAATATTGCTCCCACAAATATAGCTCCCATAGGTGCGATGAGGAATTATATGGTTAAAAATAGCCCTACGAAAACAACATTAAATATAGAATTAGTGTTTTCTTAGAAAGAAACAATATTTAAATGGAGAAATATGTAAATAGACAACATGTAATATAACATTAACGTTTTCTTGGCAAGAAACAATTTGTAGGTGGAGAAATATGTAAATGAAGCTTACAACAAAATACATTGAAAGGATAACTTACAACAAAATTTGTCGGAACCCTTCAGTTATGGAATGACAATTCGGATCGGTAAGGTGATTGCCACCAACCCAATCCTGAAGGGTATAATCAGCAGTGTCTGTGAAAATGATAATCCCGCCATTGTCCAATTCAGCAAAATGACGTATTGTAGCTAACCATGAATTAGCTATATACTTTGTAGATGAATCAAATAGGTGATAGTCTACAGCATAACTATCACCCCTGCAGTCCTTTATAACTCCGGGTATCTATTATAACTTCTATGGGTACCTTATGAATACTCATAACCCTCAATAAGCCTCACATGCCGCTCTTCCTCCCTACTAAATATGTCTTACTTGGAATAAATTGAGAAAGTAGAGATCGAACTACAATAGAAGAGGAAAAAAAAAACTCGTGGCATAAATTTGTCTCACAGTCATGTATATCTTGAATTGAACTTTCTGTTTCGACAATATAATTTACAGTTTACACACAATAATCATCCGTTTTACAATGCAATCACTCATCCACTCCAGAAACCCAAAATGGAAAAGAAAAGAAGTTGAAGATAAAACAAATGAATAAACACCCACTCAAATTAAATAAGGAAAACAAGAAAAGGCTCACCAACTTTACATACTTCTTTCAAGGTAAAAAGTGAAATATGTCAGACCCCAAAAAAGGTGAGGAAGGGAGAAAAATGACCAACTGTATATGGAATATTAGCGTGCATACCTCAAATTAAAGTTGCGTTTTCATATGCTAGAAGATGCAGTGGAAGATTAGTGTGAGAGTAGAAAGAACTGATTGTGTTGTGTGTGCAGATGAAGTGGAAGATGGTTTATTGTGCTAGTGTGTGTATAGCAGAAAAATTAGGGTTCTTAGCCTGGGCCTAATTTGACAAAATAAAAATATATAAACCCAATTAGTTTCTAAGCACATAACTAGTTTACAAACAAATATCACAATTCATTCACAATACGAACCAAATAAAAGACATATTCAAATCATAATTAGTTTACAAACGCAATGTTTTCTTTTGGTGTACAAACACACGAACCTTACAAAGAAATTTAAATACAAAACATTAAAGATATTATTAGAAGTATTTATTTTATACGACCTAAAAGGAACTAGGAGTGATTAGTAGGTAGTGCTTTGATAAAGGTTGGGACAGCCCAAGATCCGCACCTGAAATGAGAAAATATGGACAGAATTATTGAGAAATAGAAATGAATAAAAAAGTTTTATAAACAAAGTTGTATGCAAAGACAAATCTAATACATTGCTTGCCTTGCCTGTTCTGTATGACCCATATTTCTAGAATTGAGAAATATTGTCGAGTCGTTTTATATTTCAACAAACACTGTAAAACAATCTTTTCATCTTTGTAGGTGTAAGTGATGTATATACAATGGAAAGAGACTAAGTATTGGGCATACCTCTAATTATTCAAGCAGTGAAAGTTGAGTTTTCAGAGAGTGCGAGCAGAAACAGACAGTGTGCAAGTGTGTGTAGGAGCAGGAAAATGATAGGGGGGACGCAATGAACCTTACCCCTCAAAATGCATACTTATACATAAATAAAAACTTCAAATACAAAAACAACAAATACAGTAAATAACTATGCCATACAACTACTTATGTTGTATCCTACGAGTCTTCAAAGCATTCAACTCATCGATTATTGAATCTATATCAATATTATCAAGTTGTTTTTCTATATGGAGAATCATACAATCTACAAGAAATCCATCCTTCATCTTGTTTCGAAGGCGGGTTTTATTGAGTTTCATAGATGAAAAAACTTGCTCTGTTGTTGTTGTGGAAACTTTAAGAGTTAATACTAGACAAATTAGTCTCTCGATCAAATGAAATGTCTTTCTTGTTTTAACAAGTTCTTGGCATAATTGAGAAAGAGAAGACATATTTTGAAATTGTAAAAGATGAGAGAACTCAAACTCATAATGTAGAAGCTCTTCTCTTAAAAGACGCATCTCATCATCTTTGAAATTTTCAAGATAGGATCTCTCTGCCAAGCTACATGTTTTGTCAATGTCAAATGATTTAAATGCATCACGTGGGTCCAATTCTGAGCTAAGAGTAAGCAACTCAATTGCGCTATCTCCAAATATGCTTTCTAACTCCATCAACTGAAAATCTACTACAACATTAAATATGTCAATATGAAAGTAATGCTCAACTATAATAAAATTTTGTTGTTAGGATAACCGATCTATACCCTCCATATGAGGACCACTCAAGTCTGGAATATCAATCCCTTCTTTTTCACAAAATGATAAAACACCCCCAATGAAAGCTTCCTAACCACTTTCTCTCAACTTTGAAAGAATAGACTTTGTACTTAAAACCAAGTTCATACCATTTACGATGTCTTGAGATTGAAGTTGGAATTGTTTACAAAGAACATTAGTGATTCCCATAACCTTATCCATCAAATGCAAGTTAAACACAAATTCAAAAGACATCAAAGCTTTATAAGCACCCTTTGCTTCCCCGCGTATTTTGTTGTTGAGTCCATTCTTTGACATGTTTTGTAGAACTATACCAACTAGCTTAAACAAGACAATTAACCGCCTAATAGAACCAAAATGAGAACTTCAACAAGTAGCTCCAGCTCATTGCAATGTATGCATTTGATTAACTCCACAACCAGTTTCAAGTTCTCCATATGCAAATTGGTTTGCAAGTTCAACTTCTTGAGCACACTTTTACTTAGAAACACGCTTGGAAGAAGAGAGAACAAGATTCACAATGCTAGTCAACATTGAAAAGAACAAATAAATATCTTGCACATCTTTAGCCGCAATTTAAACAAAGTTGTAGGCAATGAGCAAAGCAATAAACATAATATGCATACGGACAATCTTTCAAAAACAATGCATGTAGTCCATTCACCACACATATTACTCGCACCATCGGATCCTTGACCACTAATATTGCTTACTTGAAGGTTGTATAAAGAAAGTATACTATCTATTTTTTTCTTCAAAGTTAACGCACAAGTGTCCTCAACACTCACAACATCAAAGTACCATTCTCTAACAACCCCATGGCAATCGACAAATCTTAAAATAAGAGCCATTTGTTCCCTACTAGATTCATCAAGTGCTTCATCAACAAGAATACAAAATTTAACATGCCAAACTTCCTCACGATTCTTTGCCCGAACTCTATTAGCAAGAATATTCAAGATCTCCTTTTGAATCTTTGGAGCAATATGTTTGGCATTTCTTGGATCTTCTTCTAAAGTAACTTTTGCAACTTCTTCATTTATTTCTCCATAGGACTTTACTAATTCAATAAAATTTCCCGGATATGATTAGCTAATGGATTCATCATCACCTCTAAAAGCTAATGCTTGTCTTGCTAGGTACCTCACACCCACAATTGTGGCCTTGAGCAGCAACCTATTTTTCTTCACATATTGGGGTTATTGTGGATTCATTGCCCTCTCAATATGCCCAAGTGTATTCTTCAAGCTATACCATTTTTGCATACAATTGTTATGTGCAGAAGTAGAAATCCCTACATGCATTACAAATTGACATCCACTTTTGACACCAACTCTTTTCCACGTATCAAAACCTTCGGTCTTAAATAAAGGATGATTTCTTTTAAAAATAAAGCATGGAAAACAATATGCTTTGTGTTTTTCAATCGAATACTCAAGCCAATTGAATCTTGCAAACCACGTAAATTAGAAGTATTTATTTTATACGAGCTACTAGGAACTAGGAGTGATGTCACGACCCGACTCTCCTAACACGATATTGTCCGCTTTGGGCCTCCACCCTCACGGTTTTGTCACTGGGAACTCACGAGCAATATCTTCCCAGAGGGTCACCCATCCTGGGATTGCTCCAGCACCCACTCGCTTAACCCGGAGTTCCTAAGAATCAAGCCGGTGAGCTCCCAAAGGCCTCGTGCGGGGAAGACATGGTGGGCCCCACTCTGCCACAACACGATATTGTCCCGGCCCAGTGCCTCGGCCCGCTGGGTTTTGTTCTGGGCTCAACCGAACACTATCTTGCCCTCGGGCTCAAGCGACGATATCTTGCCTCGGGAGGCCTCGTGTTAGTTAGAGACGTGCCCACACATATAAGGCACATCACCCTTCCCTCCCCGAGCGATGTGGGATTGCTCACCGTTCTCTGCTTTCCAAGCTCAAGACACGGGTCTTACAAGTGATTAGTACGTAGTGCTTTGACAAAGGTTGTGCGGGCCCAAGATGCACACCTGAAATGAGAAAATCTGGACAGAATTATTGAGAAATAGAATTGAATAAAAAAGGCTAATAAACAAAGTAGTATGCAAAGCCAAATCTAATACATTGCTTGCCTTGCCTGTTCTAAATGACTCATATTTCTAGAATTGGGAAACACTGTCGAGTCGTTTTAAAAGAATTGATTGTATCACAATTGATAAGAAAACGAAACAACAAACAAAAGAAAAATAAAAGAGATGCTATTGAAATTGAATAGAACAAAATAACATATAAAATGCAAATGGTAGTCAAACCTGAATTCACATCTGAAATTACGTAGGATGACTAAAAACGCCTAGAGGGGGTTGATTAGACCAATTAAAGATTATAACCAATAAACAAAAATAAAACTTTGGTAGCGAGGATTGATATGGTTTATCAATCCTGAAACATGCTGGACATAAAATAAAAGAACACGCAGAGAATTATTTTACGTGGTAAAACCCCACCTCAGGGAAAATCCACGGGACTCCTCGATCCAACTCAAATCCACTATAGAACGATGATTACAAGAAGTACTCACACACTTATCCTAGACACCTTCTAGATAATGTTTACCGACTTCTTCGTAACTCAACTTCTGTCACGGGATGATCTTCGACACTCCTTGTGTTGAACGCAATCCTGGCCACGATTGCTTCAAGCTCGTGGAGTAAAACCGCCACTACGGTCTGATGCCCTCAACCGTATGAGTCACCGAACATGCATATGAATGCAATATGAATGATGAAAGTGTTTGATAAATCACCAAGTAAACATGGAACACTTGATGACTTATCCCAAAAATATGCACAGCAGCTTTTGTTAGGAAATTTAGATGCTCAACCAAAATGTCTAAAAGCTCTCCATGAAAAGAGAAGCACACAATCTTTTATACAAAACGTGTGCTCTCTAGTAAGAGAGATGCCCCAGGACCCACGTGACAAATATCCTATATAGAATATTAGATTTTGATTATGTTTGGGTTCTGAGGAAAGACGCCAACAATGCAAGATGTCATAGATCACTTCCACTGCAACCTAGTTGTTATCTCATAAAGCCAAGGAATATCAATTCGTGCCTCATCAAATTTTCTTTAATAAAAGTCCTGTTCTATTTAGTCATCTTATTCCCTTTTAAGATAACTTCCAATTCAATCAATTAATGACAATATATAACCCAACCAGCACGTGCTATCCAAGTTAGAGATAAAAAAGAATATTTTAACTAAATCAAAATAGAGTCCAACTAGGAAAGTAATCTCAAGAGATAAAATCTAATCCTATTAAAAATAGGATTAACATAGTGAAAATAACTCCAACTAGGAATCCTATAATGAATGCATGATTATGTCATGATTTACCTGAAATCAGTTTCCTCATATCAATCAAGTCTTTCTTCGAAAATCCGGAATTGATGTGTTGCGCCAAATCTTCCAACAAATCATATTCACACACTAATTCCCAACCTATGCTAGAGTCTAGGAAATGACAATACAATTTTCATACTAACAACATCTTTCTAGAATCTATTAGAATTGGAGAAAACATTGTGGACAGGTCCAAACGCAACCCTGGAAAATAAGAAATGGGCCACAATTTAAAAAGAATTCGAATCAAACAAGAGATAATAAAATTAAAGAAAGAATTTCAATCAAATAAATTAACATGCTTGCCTGAATAATTCACATCTATAAGCACTGCACAAAATTTAATTTACCCCACTGCAAAATCTCCAACTTAATTATAAAGAAATGGAAGAAGACACAAATCCCACTGTTGAGTGTTGACCAAAATGGCTACCTACAAAAAGTGCTAGGGTCTTTCTTTTTTATTTTATTTTATTTTATTTTTATAACGAATAATAAACATAAAAAAGTAAAGTTCTTACTGAAAACGAATAAACGCAACAGTTGGAGGTTAGGATTGTATAGCACTCTTATTTAACTTAAGTTTCGGAGTGCCTACGGCTGGTGTTGGAATTTTAAAAGGTTTTTAAAATTTAACCGTTTTTATTTATTTAATTATTTTGGCTGTTTTATTTTATTTATTATGGGGGTTATACATATTTAATTTTTAGGTATTATTTCTATTTTATTATAATTTTGTGGTTTAATGTGTTGAAGGTTACAATTCTTGGATGCCTATAAAAGGCCACTCCCCTTTCTCATTTGATACACCATCAGAATATCACATACCACAATCTGATTCTCTCCTTTTCTACTTTTATATATATATATATATATTATCTACTTTATATTATTATTTTTGGGCAATGGTTTTATGACTTGGATACCTATATCCGTCTATAAACGTGCTCATAGCGGATCTTGAATTTGTGTATAATGGGTCGTATCTTGGAGTCTTGTAGACCGTCCGTACCTGCACGTAGGGAGGCTACAAAGGCTTTAGGACAGCATCTTTGACCTGCTTCACCGTACCAAGCTCACCTTCTTACTTATAATTTATTTTGCTTTTACCTACCTATCAATTTGTTTTTCTTCAGTTTCATTATTCATTAATAGCTTTCCAATTTGTTTATATGTTATTTATAATATAAAGGTTTTTGTTTTTGGCTTTACGGAAAAGGAAAACTATATTTTTTATAACAATTTAAAGCCTTTGAAAGTTAAAGTTGTTTTCTTCGCGTACTGCTATTGCTTTAATACCTTTTAACTCTTTGACTGAAGCTTTTGCATTTGTATTGGATTTTCAAAATGAAAATTACGATTTGTTTTGGGTAGATGCAGTTTAAAGCTTTCATGTTGTCTATACAATTTCAATTGCTTTAAATATTGTTGGTACATTTGTATTTTTATAATTTGTTGCTAACGTTTGGGCAATTATTTGAAAATAAAAAACCTACAGACTAATTTATGTGGTATTATTATTATAGCTCAACGTTTTAGAAGAGATTTAAATCTTTAATTACTAAAAAACCAACCAGCAAATTAATTACAAAATCAATTTAAAGCTAGATATTTGGTGTGTTCGTTTTCTACAACACAATTGTTTTTTAAAATAAATTTCAAAATCTTAATAATATTAATAGCATTCAAAAGCTAATTAATGACCATTGAAATAATAATAAAAAATTATATTGAAGTGAGCTACGTTTTTTTTCTAAGTTATTGTTTGTTTTAAATAGCATGTATTGTTTCATTACCAATTACTTAATTATTACTCATTAATCAATTTACTTTGAAACATACAATGTTGAACTATTGAAGTGTTTTAAAACCGAAACGTTGAAGTGTTTTAAAACCGTTGGTCTAATTTGATTTAATTGAAATTTCAAAACAAGTATATATATTTGATTTTATTGTGTTGGGCGTACATTTGCTTTCATTCATTTTGGTTACCATCAATCTTCTTTTATATAATGGTCCTTTATAATCGTTTTTTTTATACTTAATATCGTTTTATTGTTCTTAATTGCCAAAAAGGTTTGCTTTACTTTGGGAAATCCTTCATATCATCGTGAGAAGCAATTATAATATATTCTTAGAACTAAAGTTTATTGTTTGCAATTATAGTTTTTAATATTGGGTTCTTATGCATTATATTATGTGGTTTAATGCATTATAAAGAAATAAAGCATTATCTGTCAATAGACAATTAAGTCTACCTTTTATGAAGATAAATTTGATTTGAATATTCAATTGTTGTATCCTCAAATATGTGTAGTATACTATTTACTTTGATTTTAAATTCTTGAAAAGAAAAGAAAAACTCGCAAACAGTTCTTTTGTAGTTTAATTTTTTAAAAAAATATAAAATCTAATATTGCGTCTGTTTTAGTTTTGGTATTAATTTTTTGAATATATAATCTAATATTGCATTAGTTTTAGTATTCAGTTGTTATATTGATTCTTTATTTCATTTATAGCTATTAATTTTTGTGAGAACGAGTAGAGAGTTTATGTGATATTATTGCAAGTTTTATTGACAATTTCTGTCATTGCTTTAAATTTGGGAGAAAAACGAATAGTTTTTTTGGGTAGTATAAATGCATTAGTTTAATATACCTTGGTCTAATTTGGGAGGCAATCCACTACTATTTAATGCCCTAGCTAGTTGGCTGAAACATCAATGTTGACAAATTATAACTTTTATATTTATGGAGAAATTAAATTTGACTCTTCTATTTTGTGCATATGCGTATATGTTTCAAAATTTAATTACTTGTTTTATGTTGAGATTAATTTCCCAGATATAAAGGATTCCAATATGCTATAATTGGTTTTGGACGTTAGTTTTTTTTTTTTTTTTTTTTTTTTTTTTTTCTGGTTCCAAAAGTGGTTAATTGCTACTAACTTATTTAGAAGCCTTTTGCATTACATTCAATTACGAGATTTTTTTATGCAGCTTTAGTTTCAAAACTTCAATGTCAATTTCATGACGTTTAGAGCTTTTATTTTTGGCAGTAAAATTGTCGATATTGTTAGGTGATTATTGCCTTTAATGTACTGAACATTTATGCAATTTAATTACCTCTTTGTTTTAACGTCTTGGATTCATGCCAACGCCCATATATCCCAATTGTTAAATCCTTCATATTATTTACTTGAGTTAATCTCGATAAGTAATATTGAGTGAACTAATGTTTTTTGATTGTGAAGTCTTGACAGTTGCAACATTGAGTTAATTGCCATGAAGTGTACATTGTGAAACCTTTCGGAGAAAACTGAAATAAAATGATAAATTATATCACTGTAAGTGACATTTAATTTTCAGGTTTGGTGTAAGGATTTTGACCCTTAAATCATTTGAGGTATTATCGACACATCAGGTACGCGAATAATATAACTTTTAATTTTGAGAGGCATTTGGTGGTTTCACAATTATTTACGATGATTATCAAGATGACTATGAGTTAGCATATCTTATGAATTTAAAAATAAATAAAATCTTAGTACAGTCTTCATATATTTTGAGAATTCCCTAATTTGTGGGGGTTGAGTTTTTCCTTAACTATGTGAGTAATTGTTGGAATTTTGTGGGTATTTCAAAATACAAAATTAATCTCAATACTTATTTCATGTTGAATTTAATTTTCCAGATTTTGAGTGGTTTGATTTAGAGCTGGGCTCGGTCTGGGTTGGTTCAATTTTGAGCCCAACTCGGACACCGAACCATAAGGCTCGGTTTGACTAGTATTGAAACCCAAACCAAACCATAACGGGTTTAAACCGATCAGTCCGGTTAACCGAACTTGGTGGGTCGGTTTGGTTTGGTTTGGGTATTTGGGCTTTCTTAGAATTTTGCCCAAATTTCACAAAAAATACATTTATGAACCCAATTCAAAGCATATAAACCTGTACATGAATTTCAAAGCATATTTTAGCCCAAAATCATATGTTCAAAGCTGTAAAACATCATCATACATGCTATTCAATATCCATCATCACACATTAATCCTCAAATATCATCACACTTCACTTTAACAAATTACAATCCATCATCTCACACAAATGACAAACATCAAACATCAAACATCAAACATCAAACATCAATTTAACAAATTAAAATATGCTGCAACAAATTATAATTTAACAATTTAACAAAGCAACAAACAACATAAGAAATTAGAAGTAGAAAGCATCTTGTTTGCCATCTTGTTTCTTCAATCAATCCGTGGAAATGAGAGTTTCACTATCACTAGGAGGAGGTTGTCCATTTGATTGAAATGATTCAACATCTGCAAGAACATAAAACATAAGAAAAGTTAACGTTTACAAAGTTAAAACACATAAATTAAAATTAAAAACAATACCAAACAAAAACCATTACCTTTTTCTAGTTTCTCCAAAGTTAGGTACAACTCCAAATCATCTTCAGTGGGCTCTTTATTGAAGTCAAAACCCTCACCTCTCAACCAATCATTTGTGCAAATAAGGGCTTCAATAGTTTTGGGAGTCAAACATGCCCGAAAAGGATCCACAACCCTTTTTCCAGCATTAAAGGCAGATTTTGAAGGCACACTCGAAACAGGAACAACAAATATATCCTTTGCAACCTTTGACATGATTGGAAACCTTGAAGAGTGTTCTTTCCACCAACCCAACAAATTGAACCCTACATTTTTTGGATTCTTAGCAACCTCCAATAAGTATTTATCAACTTCATTCTCAATTTGTACTACATCTTTATCTTTTCTTGATTTCATAAATTGCTCAAGCATTGGATCACTCTCAACACTTTGATCCGGCCCACTTTCCTGGACTTCTTCCACATAAGATTGCAAAAGAGATGGGTTCTCTTTCTTGTATTCCTCATACAAGCGCATTAAAAGCTTCTTCACCTCAACTAACGTCTCATCAACCTTGGATTCATCTACTTCCAAAAAGGAAGGCTAAAATGCACATAGTCCATTTTGTACCTCGGATCAAGAACTACAGCTAGTATTATAAGCTGGTTCATATCCCCAATTTGTCCCCAATACTTGTCGTACTTCTTTTTCATTGAAGTTGCTACCCTTTTCATAAAAGGGTCTCGGCTTTGCATCATTTTATTCAACTCATGCACAATTTTAGCCATCTCATGGAAGGGTGCATTGGCAGTGACCATCTTAGAAGCACTAAACTTTAATGTTGCCTCATAAAATCTTTTTAAGAAAGTAACAAAGGCCCTTGCATAATGCAAATCCCCTACTGTTGGAGGTCTCACCCTTGTCCTCAAGCTTGCTTCCCCTCCAAACTTTCTTTTCTTTTCTTTTCTTTTGGCATTTCATCCTTGTCAACTTCATTAAAGTAAGCTTCAAAGTTAGAGTCCTCCAATGCCAACCTATCAAAACCTTTTTGCAACTTCAAGGCAGCATCTAACATCAAGTAGGTGGAATTCCACCTTGTTTTGCATTCTAAACGTAGTAAACCTTTGCTATCAATCTTGGCCAAAAACAAACATTGCATGAACTTTTCTAACCGGGCTGGTGAGGATCTTGTATACCTACAAGCTTTGCGAATACTCTTAATTGAGTCATGCAATTCAGACACCCCATCAAAGACAATCAAGTTGGTTATGTGAGCACAACACCTCATATGTAACATTTCCCCATGACACAAAAGTGTGTTCCAATCACTTAATTGGCTCTTAATATACTTAACAGCACCATCATTAGCACTTGCATTGTCAATTGTGATACTGAACACCTTTTCTATTCCCCAATCCATCAAGCACTTCTCTATTAGTCTTCCAATGGCTTCACCCTTGTGGTTTGTAATTTGACAAAAGTTTAGGATTCTTTTATGCAAATTCCAACCATCATCAATGAAATGGACAGTGAGAGCCATATAATTCACATTTTGAATGGAAGTCCAAGTGTCAGTAGTAAGAGACACTCTTTGTGAATTTACATTGAACATACTCTTTAGTTTGGCCTTTTCCTCTTCAAAGATTGACCACACATCATCACACTTAATCCTCAAATATCATCACACTTCACTTTAACATATTACAATCCCTCATCACACAAATTACAAACATACATCAATTTAATAAATTCAAATCAGTTCAGCAAATTAGAATTTAACAATTTAACAAAGCAACAAACAACATAAGAAATTAGTATTAGGGAGTTTATCCAAGACGTTAGTCTCAAAAAGCAATGGTGTAGGGAGTTTATGAGACTTCGGAAAACACTAAAAACAACTATATGCAAGCACAGAATTGACTATATATCACAACATATTCAATTCAAGCTCAGAAGTCAAATATTTTTACCAACCAAAATTGTACTCTAAACTAACGTGAACACTATGCAGCACTTGGTTGGTTCACTGTCAAGATCACTGTCCCAAATAAAGTTACAGTATAATTTAAGGGAAACAAAAGAGCAAGCTAATCAAGCTAATCAAGCTAAGAACACAAACCTAGTTACCCACCTTCTCTTATTGTAAACTCATCACTACCAAGTAAATTCTAGTAAATTCTCGTACCCAAAATAAGGTAAAACCATATGCATTTCCTTCCATAAGTTAGAATCGATCTATACCTTTCAAAAAGAGGCAAACCACACTAGCCGGTGATTATCAAACCTTGTCGGCTATAAGTAATTGTCTGTTACATAAGAAACAAAAATGTAAGGTTGTTAGGATCTCATATTCCTTACAATTTTGTGCAACTATAAGAACTTAAGAATTGTTTCAAAATTCAGAACACGAGTAACAAAGACACTACCAGTAAAAAGTGCATTGCCAGAAAAGTGGATCAAATTGACTGTTAGATTTATGTTTTCCTTGGTTTTAAACATTTTTGGATCACAATTCATGCAATTTCCAATTTATAATTGCAGGAACAAATCAATTCAATTGCAGGAACAAATCAAAACCAAACAGATCGGAGTTAGAAATAATTACCTCAGTGCAAAAATGAGAGATGAGAGTTGACTTGAGAGCTGAGATGAGAGTTGAGTGGGGGTTTCAATTCGATGAGCGACTATGAGAGATGAGAACTAAGAGGGGGTTTCGATTTTCTCAGATACTGTGAGAGATTAGAGACGAGAGGGGGTTTCGATTTTCTCAGAGACTGAGATGGTTTCGATCGATCAGAGCTGAAAGTTGTATTAGAGAGTTGAGATGAGAGGTGAGATGTGGTTTCGAATCTCGATTCGATGAGGGACTGTGTGTGTGAGAGATGAGGGATGAGAGTGAGATGGTTTCCTCGATTTCGATTTCTATGAGAGTTCAGAGTTGAGAGATGAGAGCTGGGAGGGGTGAGGGGTGAGGAAGAAGAGGACGAAGCGACTGAAAGAGAGGAAAGGGATGATGCGGCGGAAATTTAGGGTTGGATGAGAAAGTCGCTCGAGAGAAGAGAGTATTAGTGATTGGGGAAGGATTGTCTGTGATGCGGTCTACACGTTCTACACCAACAACAAATAAAAACGTGACACGTGTATCCTTGCTACAATATCGGTCCGATTCGGTTAAATCGGTAGTATTCAATATTCCACACCATAACCGAACCGTATGTCATTGGCCGGTTTTATCCGGTTTTTGGTTTGGATGCCCACCCCTAGTTTGATTACCTCTTTAAAACTGAAGTTATGTTGTACATTTATTATATAAGTTTTGATATCTCTTTTATTGGGATTTATCTTATTTTGTTTTAATTGGCCCTCAAATGTTTATGTTATTTACTTTTGATAATAATAATGATTACTATTTATTTTAAAACCGTGTAGACCTTTTGTGGGAGTTGATTTTTTTCTCTCAAAGGGAACTTTAATGCTATAATTTTATGTGTGGCTAATGTTGAACAGTTTTTGTTTTATGTTGAAAAACGTTAGACTCATTTAATGTAGTCAAAGTGCATTGCTTTAGTGTCGTAGTCTTTTTGGAGGTAACCAATAATCATTTAATTAAACTCATTTCTTTCAAAATAATAATAATAATAATAATTATTATTAAATTAATTAAATTATATAAACTCTTCTTGTAAATTGGTGACATGAAAAAATCACGCAATTTCCTTCTCACTTCTCTTTCCCACAATTTTGAGTGTGTTTTCAATTTCTTTATGCCATGTCTGTGTGAAATTTGTTTTCATTATGAAAGTTTATTATGGGACTAATTTATCTTCAATTTTGATATGAAAGTGTGTGCAACTAATGATGATTTTGGTATAAAATTTTGGTAGAGACTTTTATTGTCTTACAGGGTCATATTGAGAATCGAGAAGATACAATGACAACTTGGATATGCGTTCATGATTTCAGCCAATTGAAGTGCACATAAAGGGAGTAAAAGTATCCTGAAATACTCAGTATTCATAGTTAAATGTATTTATGGAATTAAGCGTTATATTGTTGTTCATAGGCATCAACAAGTGTACTCAAAGTTTCATGGACCATTAGAAATTCATATTTGGGTACCAAAGAATTGAGAGGTACTCTTGATCGTAAGATTTGATGTATGATGAATTAACGTTATACTTTAATGTATACCGATGCGTATGTAATTTCCAATTATAGTGAGGTGAAATTTACTAATCATTTGTGTGCAAGATTGTGTAGGAAATATTTCTAATAACATGCAGGTTTAGAGTGCGCTAAAATGGAGAACAAATACATGACCTACATTATATATGCCTTGTGAAGGCTAGTCCTGATATGCATGCCTCGTGGAGGAGGCTATTAATGCAAAATGTCAAGGGGGATGTGCTTAAGCCCATAAGGGAGTCACCGAGGGAGGTAACCCAACTTCTGTGATTGGCGATCCCATGAAGGAACTTCAATGTGGTAGAAACAATTCATACTATGTGACTCATTTAGCACTCATAAAACTATGGAGATATCCTTGAGATATTCTTTTGCTCATCCCTAAGGCAAAAGTGCTATTTTATCTGACGTCAGGAAGAAATTTATCCCTGAATGAGTTTCGAGGAGGGCAAACTCCCGCAGGGTGCAGATCACATGTACTCTTGGAGAACTCACCTAAATAAGAGGCATCGTGAGGCCGCGACAGTGAGAATTGGGCTATTCTCTAGTAACTCTCATGAGAATCAAGATTAGCGCATAGCCATAAATAGCGCTACCCCGCATCCAAGTCTCAACCAATACTACGTGTGGGATATGTTGAAGTTTGGTCAAAGGTGCCGAGTTCAATACTTTGTACACTCATGTTCCTCAAATGGAGACTATCATCACTAAGTGAAGGTTCAAGCCCGAAAGGCACCTACACCTATTACATAGTATTATATTGCCCATATATAAATATATATTTTCACTGTTTTTTTTTTGTCATGGTAAAATTTTGAAAACCTTGTGGGGGATTATTGGAATTTTAAAAGGTTCTAAAAATTTAACCGTTTTTATTTATTTAATTATTTTGGCTGTTTTATTTGATTTATTATAAGGGTTATACATATTTAATTTTCAGGTATTATTTCTATTTTGAATGCCTTAATTTTATGGTTTAATGTGGTGAAGGTTACATGTTCTTGGATGCCTATAAAAGGCCACTCCCCCTTCACATTTGATACACCATCAGAATATCACATACCACAATCTGATTCTCTCATTTTTCTACATATATATATATATATTATCTACTTTATATTATTATTTTTGGGCAATGGTTCTGTGACTTGGATACCTATATCCTTCTATGAACGTGCTTATAGCGGATCTTGAGTTTGTGTATAAGGGGTCGTATCTTGGAGTCTTGTATACCGTCAGTACCTGCACGTAGGGAGGCTACAAAGGCTTTGATGTGCTTCACCGTATCAAGCTCACCTTCTTACTTATAATTTATTTTGCTTTTACCTACCTATCAATTTGTTTTCTTTAGTTTCATTATACCTTAATAGCTTTCCAATTTGTTTATATGTTATTTATAATATAAAGGTTTTTGTATTTGGCTTTACGGAAAAGGAAAACTATATTTTTATAACAGCTGGTACCACACCGGTGCCGAAGCTTTCACACTTGTCTTCTCCTCTTTTCTTACAGGCCACCCCCTGTCTACCGAAGGTCCTTAGGAACCAAAGGCATCATCATCTAAGTTGGTCTCAATCGTGGCCGTCCATTTTTTAGCGTCAAATAGATTGGCGCCGTCTGTGGGAATTGTGACTAAACATCTCACATTTACCAAGTTAAGATGGAGCCATCTCTCATCTCCAAATTCCGCTTGCCGAGTAGTCTAGTCTTTGGCATGCCTACCAAAGGGAGCCAGAGTTTTCCCCCCAATACCCCGCCTCCGAAATCTTCCACAACATTGGTGACCGCTAAAGCTGAACTATAGTTGCAGTTGAACTCACTACGCCAAGACATGGTGAAAATACAAGAACACAACAGCATCTTGTCAACCAAACTACAGGACGCCCAAGGCGAACTGAAGAGGCAGCAAAAGCATTCGACTTAGCTTCAGGTAGGTTTGAACAGAACCATTCAGTTCCAGCAAGAACAATCGTCCCAAAGCTCGCAAACGCCCGTTCGGCACTCACAAAGGAACACTAAGGGGCAAGCTGAAATCGAAGTGTCACGACAACTGGTCCGTCCTCCGCTGGTGAATCACCCCCATCGCGGTCACACAGTCTATCCATATTGTCGTGATTTGCTACTCAGCAGGCGGGAGGAACGTTGGGCATCCCCGGTCAGGATCAACACTAGGCTCAATGATTCACGGATGAACGTCCTTGGGGACAAGGAGCCAATCAGCCACAAGCAATCCAGGTACCTCCCCGAAAGGACTGAGGACTCGGAATACATTACTTCTAGGGAAGATCGGTCATACTTATTGACAGGCAATTGGATCGACATCGACGCGGATCTCCTAGAAATGCAATATTTGACTTGTTCAGTTCATGCTAATATAGTTTATGCATGTTTTTGTGAAATTATACATGTTGTAAAAGAGTACCATCTCTAAAGATGTGGTTTGTGAACATATAAATCTCTTCTTTTTTTCTTTTTTTAGTTTGTAACATGTTGGAGAGCAAGGGAAGAACAACCTAAGCTGAGGTATATTTTCCTAGAGGAACTAGAAGTTTATTTGGTGAAGAATCATTAAGGAAAGGAATTAAGAGTAGTAATTTTCTCGAGAATACTGTTACATATGTTTTTTCTTTGCAGATAATGGTTACATCTTTTATTTCCAATGTCACATAATCTTCAGGTTTATGTAATTTCTTTTGCCTTCTTTAGTCAATGAATGTTTAAGTGTTAGTAATTATAGTGATGATGTTCATGTTGCAGATGGCATAATTTCAGAGTTGTTGGAAATGACAGTGAATCAGCAACATCTTTGAATGAGGTTAAATTCTGATTGATAAATATAACTATCGAAATTACGCTTATTATAATAACTAATCATTATTATCACTAGTATTTTTCCATTATGTTCAGGTTAATGAATGCATACACAACCTATGTCTCAATTGGGCCTAGTTGAACCCAAATTTCCGATTAATAATAAGAGGCCCATCTGCCTCTTCTTCTCTGTAAAACTCTGAACCCCAATTTTGCTACTATTCCCTCAGAAAAACGTAAGAAGTCCAACTTCGAGCCGGCTCTAGCCGAGCTGCTCCGCCGACTTCAAAGCCAAGTAATTATATGTATGAGTGATTTGATTTTCATTGGGAAATTAGCGGCTTTGGCATCGGCTCCCTAAAATATTGGTTCAATAGCAACTTTTTTAAACCATATAAAACTAACGCATATAAATACCTTCCTATCCCCACCCTCTTGCTCTTTTCGCACTTTCGCCCAACTCCCGAACTCATCACTCTCTCTCGCTCTCTCTCCTTCGTGCTCTTTGTCTCTCTCGTTCGCTCTGTCTCTCTCTCCTTTGCTATCTCTCTCTCGTTCGCTCTCTCTCTCTCTCTCTGTCGATCTCGGGTCTCTACCTCTATCTCTCCCGTTCGCTCTCTCTCTCTCTCTCGTTCGCTCTCTCTCTCTGTCGATCTCGAGTCTCTATCTCTGTCTCTCTCGTTCATTTTCTCCATAGAAATCGAACTGAGCTCTCTCTGCTGGGTTTCTGTCTCTCTCTCTCTCTCATATATAAGTTAAAGGTAAGCATCCTCTTCCTTTGAATTTAGGGTTTATTCTTCTAAATTAAATTTAGGGTTTTTTCTGTTAAATTAGGCTTATTGAATCATGGCTTGAGGTTGATGATTTTTTCATTAAATTAGGCTCTGTTTTGATTTGGGAATTGAATTGAATTAGGCTATGTCCAGAGAATCCTATGAGTAATCCATGAATAAGAACTATCAAATTCTAATTATGAGCTATAGAATGATCAAGTACCAGATTAGTATAAGTATTGTTGCTTACAGGTATAAGATGTGACTTCTTTGCATTGATCATTGATGGGTCACTGAGAATTGTTTATGAAATTAAGGTAATGTAGTGGTGCAAACCTACAATATGATTTCGTTAGGTTGCCCAAGGTGTCAATGATAGTATAAGACTACTCCGGAATAGTTGGAATTTTAGCATACAACTGAAATGTTAATGGTTCATGATGATATCAACAAATGGTATTTTATGCTGTATATTTGTTTAGTTGGACGAAAAACTGTAAGATGATAATCGGGGAATGATATGTTATCCATAAATGAAATAGAAGCACTTTGTCATTATCTTTTTCAACCCAGTTTGGATAAGTTATAGTTTATATTTGCTTCTTATGTTTATTGGCAGATATGGGCAATATGTATTGTGGTAAAAACCTGGCAGCTTTTGTGTTTTTTTATTCGAGATACAATTTGCTTCGACTAATTCTAAGCTCTGGTATAACATTTTGGTTATATTGGTTGTATCAGAACCCAATTGGTTTCATCTGTTCTCTCTCTCTCTCTCTCTCTCCACTTTCTTCCTCCCTCTTTTTCATGATGTAGCTCCAAGGCCAGTTCATTTCCAGATTATCTCCTTATCTATGTATTATTTTGGCAAAGTTATATGTCTTTGTTACTTCCAGATACATGCCAAACATAATCAAGAACTTGAAAATCTTGTGATTTTTGATTCATTATTCAGTTGAGAAGATTTTCATTAAGCTTAAGTAGGAAGGCTGTTCTAGCAATGAATCATGATCAGTTTTCCTTGATTTGCCAACTTAAAGATAGGAATTTCCGCATACTTTTATCTGTATTAAACTTTTGCTCTATTTTCAGCTTTTTTCCTTCAACCTTTTAATATGATTCCTTTTGTTCCTTGAAGATAGAAGAACGGGAGAAAGATATGTTGGATGTTTGAAGAGAAATTGAATTTTTCAGTGTCAAAATGCAAGAACTTGTGAGTATCTCGTGTTATACTCTTCCCTTTCTTTCTTATATGCCACTTTGGTTGGGCATATTGTATATAATAAAGTTGTTTTACTTTTGCTTCGAATCTAATTGTTCAATGACGAGTGATAGATTTTTGGATGTCCAAATCATTTGTTGCTATTAACTAGTCCACAGACTTTTACTATTTGATCTTCACGGTGGTGTGAGAAAAACTTGTTTAAAATGTGGATGGTTGTGTTGTGAAGTAGCACTGATTCTTGTACCGACAAGGACCTGTTTGGAAGTTAGGGCAGAAAGTGTAGATCATGTGTTTTTTCATTATCGCTTTAAATTTGTGGATGAGACTGTTTAGGGAAGGAAATATGAGTTGGGTAATTCCAGCTGGGTGCTCTTCTCTGCTTTTGTAGAGGGCATGATTAGTTTGGTGGGGATATGAAGGCAAATGTTTTGTGGGATGCAGTGATCTACCGCTTATTTGGGTTTCACGGCTTGAGAAAAGCTAGAGGAGTTATAAAAATTATATCGGTGTACGAAGGAGTAGTTTTGCGATAAAGTTTGATTTTGGCCATCACCTTGGGCTTCAGTAAATTTTTTGTTACAAAAATTATACAGTAAATCACCAATCTCATAAATAGAAAAACAAAACAAAAAAACCGCAAATCACACGTATCAAATATGATAATTTGCCTTTGTGACTGTTGATTCTTTTCGGATTCCTCTCTCTTATTTGTCCTACTTTTGCCAATTGGATTTTCAATTCACGTACTTGTCTTGATATATGAGCTTTTCTTCAACCATCTTTATATATCGACTACCCTTTATAGTAAATTTATATCTTTTAAATGATTGTCAGCAATATGTAACTTTAGATTTTCTGTTTAGGGCACTAATTTCATTTTAAGGAGTAATCTTCATTTAATAATATGAGTTTCTTTGTCTTGTGGCCTTTACAAAAGCATGAAAATTTTAGGTGAATTGAATACCCTTTTGTCAGTTTACTCTTTATTACTTGATAAAATATCTCACTATTGCATTATTTTGGTTTGTTAAGCGGTTTCCTAGGCCATGGAAGTGGTTCTAACGAAGCTACACCTAGCGTTGTAAAGTAGTGTTGGTTCAACTCTAAAGAAGCAGGCATGGCAGAGGAAGGATTTTACATTCGATGCGGAATCACAATCGTCTTGAAGAATGCAATTATTAAAGATGGAACTGTCATTTAAATCCATCAATTTTACTATAGGGTACTTCTTCAAATTGAGCCGTGGTGGCAGTACCTTGATGAATTTCCTCATGTGTGCTTTTACTAAATTTGACTTCTAGATGTTATATTTACGTTTCATATGTTGGTACTAAGCAATGAATCCCATAATTTGTTGTGGTAACGGATTGATTGATATGGAATATATATACTTTATAATTGTTAGGTTTGTTTGGCAATTACGTCTTGCTTTCCTATTGTCCTTATATTGCTTTTGTATTGCCATTATATTGTTTCCTATTGCCATTATATTGCCTTCCTATTGCCCTTATATTGCTGCCATATCAGTTTTTTCGTCTATGTCTTGGCAATTATAAAGTTAAAATTGGACATCAGGTTTATGTATTGCCATCTGATTACCGTTATATTGTCTTCCTATTGCGCCCTTATTGCTGTCATATCAATTTTTGACTTATGAAATATTGTTGTCATTAAGAACCATCATCAATTTGGCGTAGGACAACATTCCATTCAGTTACAAGAAATGTAGTGTAATTAAAAGGAAAAAAGCATGTAATTGAGGAACTTTATATTTTAGTCATGTAATTTAATTGAGTTCAATTTACTTCAGACGTAATTTAGTTCAATTACGCAATTTACACCCACATATACCGTCAAAATGAAGAGTTTATAGTAATATTTCCAACAAAAACAAGCACTATATACAGAGAATGTATATAATGTGCTCTCTTCAATGTATAATATAAATAAAAGTTTTTACACTTGTGAATATATTTTATAAAAAAATAACAAATTCAAGACTCCTGCAACTAAATGGAATGTTGTCCCACGCCAAATTGATGAAGGTTCTCAACGATAACAATCTTCCATAATCCAAAAATCTAGGTCCAACTGTCATAAAAAAAATAAAAACTGTCAACTATATCAACAGAGAGATTATTGAAAGAGAGAATATTACCCAAAAAAGGGACAAGATAATCGGAGCAAAGAACTAAAGAACCCTAATAAAACAGCTACCAACACCCGTAACAACCTTAAATATACAAAAATATGTAAGTTTATAACATAGGGCAGCAATCTTTTTATGGGTTTATAACATCAAACATATATAAGTAACAGGAAGCAATAGATCCACACCAAAACCAAACACTTTACAAGCGATATAGTGCACTATTCAAACTAAAAGTTGAGAAAGCCCTCAATTGTTGTGTAGAAAAGCAACATGATAAGGAGTAACAGATCATGAAATAGAAAAATGGATTTTGCTTCAGATATAAGCACAAAGACATATGATGATGCAGTCACAAGGTCAATGGACAGAAATACGCAAATCATGTAGCACCAAATCAATGGCAATAACAACACTAGCAGAAACTAAAAATTCACTGTCCTAAGTCACAAGGTCTAAGACTCTATATCATGCATTTAGTTATAAGTAAGCATACCATCTGAGTTTTCAGAGTTCAAAAGCTACCGGAAAATGAGTGTTCCAATTGTTACTTGACCATGAAGAGCATTACTACTATTCCGTTTCGCAAGAAATTTTACCACATGGTAAAAGGAAATGAGAAAGGAATGTGCACTCAAATTTCAGAAAGAAACAACCAAGGAGGAAAAGTGACATCATATTATTAAGGCTTCAAAAACATACCACTGCTGTTGTTGATGACATTGACAAGAAGGAACCAACAAAAACACTGTCAAACAACTTTGCTCCGCACAACGCAAAATAAGCAAAACGGCAAGCTTATTGTTTATTTTGACAAGAATTAACTAGTTACTTGTAAGAAAAATCTGGTTATCAAGATTGAATACAGTAACAGCAGTTATGGCACATAAAAACATAAATGTTAAGATTTAAAGAAGGCCTCCAAGAACACCTACAGGGGCCCACAACTTTTAACTGCAAAAACTACAAGTTAAATGGCTTCCTTAAACAAAGGTGATTTTCATCCTCACCCTCATAAGTCACAAGGTCTAACATATCTAAGCCAAAGAAAACTCCAAGTCAATACGAATACATTTGAAATTTCAAAGCACCAAAACCTACATGTCTAAGATACATTACGAAGTGGAACATGGTTTTTACAAGTGGCTTTATTGTGGCCCATGACACCACACCTTGAGCACCTTCTTGTAATGGTATTCCAACTTGCTTCATTACTTTCGACCATGCCAACTAGATTGGAGCCCGTCCGACTACTACCCGTCGTGATATGGATTGTGTCACCCACATCATTTCTCAGTCCTCTATCTTCCTTACTCACTAGTAGAGGAACTAGTTTTGAAGCTACTACATTGCAATTGTACTTCATAAAAAGAGGACATCATCATTGTCCTTAATGTTGATGTGCTTCCACTCATTCGAGGATACCATAGCTGAAAACTTTAGGCAAAGCTTGTCTTCCCTGCTGCTTGTATTACAAATCTTATGCACCCGGTCCAAAAGCTCAGAAAATGTGATGGTCCTGTGATACTATTATGCCTTTTGAGTCACCCCCTTCGTATTTGCACATGTTCTTTGAGGTTACCCATTTCCCATTGTAGCAAACTAGAATGCCAATTGTGTCCATTTCGACCATGACAAAATTTCATTTCATTACCACATATTCATAAAACAACAACAAAATAATAATAGAACGAGAATAACTTGGCAATCAAATGACAATACAAAACTGCATTATAATTTCATTCCCAGACATAGTTGAAAATAAAGGCAATACCATAGCAATATAGTAGCAATACCGTAGCAATATAATAGCAATACCATAGCAATATAGTAGCAATACCATAGCAATATAGTAGCAATACCATAGCAATACGACAATCATACACAAGCAATACAAAAACTGCATTATAATTTCATTCACTAACAGACTTGAAAAAAGGCAATATCTTCACAAATGCTAAAACCCTAAATCATGAGGTCTCCATTTGTACAAAGAAGCCTTATACTAAAGCCCTAAATCATGAAAATGTATAGAGCAAAGAATCATCCTAAACCCAATTCAATATTAAATTTTTAAAAAAAGAAGTAAATGGAAAAGCAAGGTTTTTGAGTGGAGAAAGAATGGTACCTGTAAGTAGGAGAGAGAGAGAGAGAGAGTAGAAATCAGCTTTTGTTTGATAGAAAGAAGAACAAGCTGCAGTGGACAGGAGGAGAGAACCCAAAACGCAAGGTTTCAGTTTGAAGAACGCGAAAGGAGAAGCTTCGTTGCCGAGGTCGACTACGGACGTCGCGGCTTGGCGAGTTGGAAGAGATGAGGTCGATGAAGAAGACCAGAGAGCGAAGATGATGTGAGAGATAACTCAGAACAAAAACAAAAGTGAGAAGAAAGAGAGTGAACGAGAGGGAGAGGGAGAGAGAGAGAGAGCACAACTGATTTGGGAATTTAGGAGAGAGAAAGAAAGTGGCCAAAATGGAATAGAAGCCAATAACAAAGTATTTATAGAAGCTAGATTTATATGAGTTAAAAAAAGTTGCTATTTGACCAATATTTTTGCAAGCCAATGTTAAAGCCGCTAATTTCCCATTTTCATTGCCGTTATTTTTGCATCTCAGCTTGGCTTGAAGCCTTTGTATAAAAGCTTTGGCAAATTATCGGTCTGTAGGCAAATTATCAGAAGCTGTACACAAGGTGGTGGAGTAGGCCACCTTGTATGAAAAGGAAAACCACCAGTTGATGCAAAGAGGTAGCAGTGGTCACCAGTTGAAGCAAGGATGTGTCAATTTTGTACAAATTATTACTTTTCAAGACGCATGAGCAGAAGTTGGTGATCTCTTATTTAATTTCTGTCCTTGAGTAGAAAATAGCAGCTTACTAGGACATGTCATTTTGTCTCTGCAGGCCCTTTGGTGTTGAACCATTTCATAAAACATTTACATACTACTTTAAAAAGTATATATCCCTTCTCTCTGTGCGTGTGTAGAAAAAGGAATCAAAGAAAGCAAGCCCTTTCTTTTAAATTTTTTGGATTATATTTCTTTCTGGTTTTCATGACCTGTGTGTAGAATGATACAAGAATTATCTGCTTGATTGTGAGGGATATGATAAGTGCCATACTCCTGGCCCATCCTTACTCATCCTCTATGTGAAAGGCCTGTAAAATTTCACTAAGAAAGATCGGAAAACCAGCGGAAACCAGGATCGGAGAGGGAGATCACAGAAAAGGCTTATGAGAATTCACTGAAATCTGGAGCTTCCATGGGGAGAAGTATAATATTGCGTAGTTTTGATTCAACATGTCACATCCCGGCCCGGGCCCGACCACTTCCCGGGCTCAACTCCGCCATAGCACGATATTGTCCGCTTTGGGCCCCCTCTCTGCCCTCACGGTTTTGTTTCGAACTCACGAGCAACTTCCCAAAGAGGTCACCCATCCTGGGATTGCTCTAAGCCAAGACTCGCTTAACTTCGGAGTTCCCACAACTCCGAAGCCATTGAGCTCCCAAAAGGCCTCGTGCTATTTGGAGGTGGGTATGTACATATAAGGCACATCACCCCCTCTCCGTTGGCCGATGTGGGATCTCACACAACATATATTGCTACAAGCCCTGCTACCTAGAGCCTGGCAATGGAGGAACCAATAGCTCTTTAGTGTGTATGTAGTTTTTGCAGACTACTTAAGCAGGAGGAAATCTTACTTGCAGAACGTTCTGCTTTGGCTTTGACTTGTACACAGTCCTTATCTGTAGATAAATCTTGGAGAAGGCGTTTATACCCTTCCGTATTCAATTTTGGAAATGAATTGGAATATCTTGAGTAATTAAATATAAAGATTCTGTCAATTTCAAATTCTTGTGCTGATTTACACTCTAGAATGCTCATAAGAACTCATCCAAAATTTTCATTTCTATGCTTGTGTTGTGTACCAGTTTGAGTGTACTTTATAACAAGGATTGTAAGGATTTAGAGGGGCAGAATTTGTTTCCCTTTTTCTTAAAAGCCGCTTTACACATGGATTCTTATGCCATTATCAGAAAGTTCTACCTAAATTGAGGGGAAGAGAGAGATGTAATCCGAAGATTTTCAGGGTTTCTCAGGTAGTCTTATCCAGATAATTCTTGTAACTAATGCCAGTGTCAAACCAAAGTGAAGAGATGTACCCCCAGAGCTGTAACTAAGCAAGTTACGGAACACACTACTTAAAAAACAGAAAATTATAAGACTAATAAGATCGAATAGTATAGAAATCATTTTCGTGTACATTCAACTCTAAGCCAGTCACAAATCTTTCATTGCCTCTACACAGAAAAAGTTGATTACAAGAGATGTTACTTGAACGAAACGACTCATTACAATTGAAATATTCAAGCAAGCTTCTTTTGTCCTGGATAAAGCAAAAACCACACAGTTCAACAGAAGCTTTGAACTCAGGCCAGTGAACTCTACAGTCTCTAGTCTTCAAGTTACAGGATTAAAAAAACAGTGGTAAGAAGCCCATATGAGCAAGAAAGGTTACCACCATGAGGAACAACAACACTTCGATGATTGGCTTCCGTTAGGCTTTTACCACCAATTCAAAAGAAAAAACAATTGATTGGGCCTCAATTGGGATAATGCCTTGCAAACAATCAGAATTACTACAAAAACGATCAGTGGGTATAAGATAACCTTGTCAAGCCTACATAGCCAGTGTACACTGATTCTGCATAACCTTGTCTGAGCAATCAGCAATCAGTGTAAAAAGAGTGACAAATGAAGTTAGCCTACCATTATCACAATTGGTTATCACTGGGCAGGCCTTTTAGCCAATTGGTTAGAGACCAGTGAGTGTACAAGCCCAGGTTATCATTGCCAATTGTCCAATTTATGATAATGGCTACCAAATGGCCCTGCAATGTCTTGATAACCTATTAAGTAATTAATAGGTTATTACTTATAAATAGATAACCTATTAATAGGCTACCTATCAATAAGTAATTACCTATTAACAACCTATTAATTAATAGGTTATTAATAGGTAAAGGGTTAATTACTCAAATGGTTAAATTTATACCCGATTTATATTTTGGTCCCTCAATTAAATTATTCGTTCAAATTATCCATCAACTCTATATTATTCGGTCCATTGGTCCCTACTGCTACATTCTGTCAATATTGCCGTCAAATGTAAAGGTAAAACTGTCCATAACCGTCCACATGGTGATGAATAGGTGATAAAGAAGTGAAACAGTGGTGATAAAGGGGTGATTGTGTTTTACTTTGGTTTCTTGTTTTGTTTCATTTCTTCTACTTTTCTTTACTCATTTCTAGTATCCTAATTGTATTTTGCCTTTGTGTTGTGTTAAATAAGTGTTCTTTACGTATTGCCACTGTATCACTACTTTATAACCTATTTATCACCACTTTATCACCTCGTGGACGGTTATGGATAGTTTTACCCTTACATTTGACGGCAATATTGATAGATGGACCAATGAACCGAATAATATAGAATTTATGGACCATTTGAACGAATAATTTAATTGAGGGACCAAAATGTAAATCGGGTATAAGTTTGAGGACTATTTGAGTAATTAACCCCATAAGTAATTAATAGGTAACCTATCAATAGGTTATCAATAGGTAATAACCTATTACGTATTACCTATAGGTTATCAATAGGTTATCAATATGTAATAGGTATTAACCAATTGTTAACTTATTGATAACCTATTGATATTACCTATCTATTATTGATACCTATTAATACCTGTACTTATACCTATTACCTATTACTATTAATACCTATTACCTATTAATAGTAACCTATACTTATAGACAGGTATAGGTATCAATAACGTATCTAGGTAATAGGTAATACCAATACCTATATCTATTAATACCTTGATAATAGGTTATCAATAACCAATTACCTAGTAATAATTGATACCTATTACTATTAATACCTATTACCTATTATATTAAGGGTGTTAAACGAATCCTAAAATCAATCGAGTACACCCTACTACCAAATTATTTATTGAATTACTAATTTACCCTAATATAAAATGAAAAAAAGATATATTGAATATTGAAACAAAAGTAATTTTAATAAGTATACCCTACTCAATATATTGAACCCTACTCAAATTAGAATTTCAGAATTTGATTCCAAACCCAACTCAGACGAGTCCTGGAAAATTCAACAATCGGGTTCTTGCCTGCGATCCGACTCAAACCGAGAGACGCCATGGATCAAGAATTACAACCAACTCTTGTGCAAGTGGCTTCGAGGTGTGAATAGCAAGAATGAGAAGAAGAAGCAGATGATGATCAAGATTGCGTTTTGATTTAGAGACAAATTTGTCCGCATTTTATGGCTCCATTGTCCGTTTTCTCTTCTCCCTTCTACAATCAGATGCTTATGTTTTAATGGAAATTTTGTGGCTAAATATGAGTTTCTTTTCCTTCATTGTTGAACTGTATGTGTTGACTAGTGCAAGTGGCTTCGAGGTGTGAATAGCAAGAACGAGAAGAAGAAGAAGCAGATGATGATCAAGATTGAATCCGAGTTAAAAAATATTCAGTGGGCTTTATGGGAACGTGGAGTTATAGGAATCGATTGCGTCTTCTAGCATTTGGTTGAATTTGATGGTGCAAAGTTTGAATATTTTAATCCATATAGATTAGATTAGAGGGAGTGTATGTGGAATGTGGATGGTGGCTGACATATGAGATGGGATTGGCAGAAGATAGATTAACTTCATTTTTTTACCATTTTTTGTATATGAATAATTCAAATTAATTCAAATTTGAGATGGGATTGAACAAAACAACCACATTCAAATTAATTACTTTTTGTATATGAATAATTTTATATAAACTTAGAAGAGCTCATGAATTTGGTTCAATGAGTGGGTGAACCCTAAGGGTTTTGATTTGATGAAAGGAAAAAGAATTGACAAGAACATATTTGATGAAGATGACCAATTCATGTAAAATAGGGTGTACTTAGTATTAGGGTGTTGTGTGATAGAGTGTATTAGTGTGTATCAGGGGTATTTTTGGTACTTCAATAGGGTGTACTTAGTTAATTTTACATTTTGATTTAATTATTAGGGTGTACTTATATCATAGGGTCTATTCAGTTAATTTTAGGGTTCGTTTAACAGCACCCTATATTAATATTAGCAGCTAGGGATAAGAGCACACGCACAGTGTTGAGTTTTGCTACTGGAGTAAAGGTCTCTACATAATCCAGTCCATAGATTTGGGTATAACCCTTTGCTACCAATCTTGCCTTGTAACGATCAATAGAACCATCAGCCTTATGCTTCAAAGTAAACACCCATCTACACCCAATAGCTTTCTTTCCCCGTGGCAAGGGAACTAAATCCCAAGTTCCATTCTTGTTCAAAACCTCCATTTCAACATTCATGGCATCCATCCACTTAGGGTCAGAAAGAGCATCTTGCAACTTAGTTGGCACACAAACACTAGATAATTGACACAAATATGATGCATATAACTTAGATGGAAGATGAGTTGTCACATAATGGTTAATGGGATATTTAGACTTGGCATGAATATCAGGTGAGTATTGTATTTTAGGTTTCCCACGAGTGGTACGTGGGGGCAACTCATAGCTTGGCATAGATAGATCATTAGATATTACCTCACTTGTTTCACTATCACAATTTGATTGGAGCAATGGTAGGGCAGAAGGAGGTCTTGCATCGAACTCAGCAACACACGGATCACAAGAGTCATTATCACAATTTTCAAGCACAAGCAACTGGTCACATTCTAGCTATCGACCGGTCGTCTCTTCATAGAGGGCATTTTCTTCATCTTCAGTGATAGGCGACCGGTTGCATCCAGATGTTTGACTGGTCGTTTCATCACTAAGAGCAATATCATCATCTCCAGACCTGGGCGACCGGTCGCTTTCTGCAGTGCGACTGGTCGTTTCCTTCTTGAGAGCAATATCTTCATACACTCTATTTTGGCCATCAAGTCCAAGATCTTCCAATACAAGACTCTCTAATTCACTCCCCCTCCCCTTGAATTAGAGAGGAGGAAGAAATATAATATGGAACTTCTTCATGGAAGGTCACATCTAAAGTAACATGCACCTTCTGAGTAGGAGGATGATAACACTTATAACCCTTCTGAGTTGAAGAGTAACCAATAAAGACAGAGCACAAAGCACAAGGATCAAGTTTACTCTGTTGATGTGAGTAGACATGAACATTGGCAACACACCCAAACAATTTTAGAGGGCAACTTGGAGACGGAGACAGGGGAAACATGGTCACCAAACACATCATGCTGAGTCTTGAAATCAAGAACCCGGGTAGGAGTACGATTAATCAAATAAATAACGGACAGAACAGCATGCCCCCAAAGATGATGGGGAACAGACATATCCAATTTGAGTGAGCGGGCAACTTCAAGCAATGGTCGGTTCTTCCTTTCAGACACACCATTTTGTTGAGGGGTAAAAGGGGTTGTCGTTTGGTGAATAATACCTTGAGCACGAAAGAAACATGTCAAAGTATTATTCACATATTCTCCTCCGTTATCAGTCTAGAATACTTTGACCCGAGTCTGAAACTGAGTAGACATCATAGTACAAAACTCTAGAAAGATGGACGCAACATCATTTTTATTTTTCAACAGAAAAACCCAAGTGAGTCGGGTACAATCATCAATAAATGTGACGAACCAACGGAATCCGTTCAAAGTAACGCGAGCTGGACCACACACATCAGAATGCAATAAATAAAAAGGTTTTGTAGTTTTACTGTCACTTAAAGGAAAAATAGTGCAATGACTCTTGGCCAAAATACGGGTCTCACACTTAAAACTAGACTCATCACAAGAGCATAATAAAGAAATAGACGCTTAAGGTAGCCAAACGACGGATGTCCCAAGCAACGATGCCATAACCAAATTTGTTGTTTGTCTTTGACACTGCAACTTTGAACAGTATTAACAACACGATCACGAACTGGTGTAGCAGGCAACATCAAATAATCTAACCCCCCTATCCGTTTACCATGCTCAATCGTCTCGTGAGTCTTGAGATCCTGGAAAGAGCAATGTGTAGGATAGAAAGTAGCAGAAGCATTAAGTGTATCAAGTAATTGACCAACAGATAGCAAGTTACAACAGATATTGGGAACTAGTAACGAACGAGACAATGACATAGTAGGAGTGAGAGCGATTGTGCCCTCGCTAGTAATTGGAGAAGGCAAACCATTAGCACTAGTTATGTATGGGTCACGGGTTTTACTAGACAACTCATCAAATAATTTAGCATTATAAGTCATATGATTAGTAGCACCAGTGTCAATTATCCAAGTATTGGAGCCCGTACCTGGAATAGAGTCAGAAACACACAAATTTACAAAAGTATCAGCACCAACAGCAACAATTGAGTTATCATCCATGATTGCAGCGAAAACACAACAGAACACGACAGAGTACACAGCGGAACACATCAAAGGCAAGAACACGGCAGAGGCACAAACACAACAGATGCACGAACACGACAAAGGCACGAACACAATAGAGGCACGAACACGGCAAAGCACATGAACCCTAAAAAATTAGGGCACACAATAGAACACGGGTGGGCACAACACACAAAGTCACCAGAAAAGTCGACTCTGATACCAAGTCAAACAATATGGGGTAAAATATTTTCTCATATATTTTCATTCTCTAAAGAGATGTATTTATAATACAAGTAGGTAAACCCTAATAGGGTTATACAAGGAAAATAAAATAAAATCCTAATTATAAGAGATTTGTACAAAAAGAAATAAATAAAATCTTAATAAAATAGAAAATAAATATCCTAATCAAACTAGGATCTCGCGAACAAAATCAGCAGCTCCACAAACAACCATTGGATTAAACATAAATTCTGACCCAAGAAGAATTGGCAATGTCGTCCTTTTTCTTTCTTCCAAGTTCCAACCCATTATTACATGAGTGTAATAATAAATAATATTAATTCTAATTCCTCCTCCCGTGGAAGTCTCTGCTCAGTAATTTGCTTAGGTTACTTTGGGTGTAGGCTTTATTCTAGGCTCTCTTTTTAATCCTAGTTTGCTTGCATCTTGTTTGTTTTTCTGTCTTGTTATTTTTGCTGACGGTCTTTGCGCCTTTTATTGAAGTATTTTCAGACCAAAAAAAAAAAAACCTCGTCTCCTTCCGAAGCCCCCCATGTTCTCCACTCGTATAGTACCTAAAATTTGAAACTTTTAAATTGAAATCCGGACGTTAATAATAATAAATTGAATACACTCAGGTTTGTTGAGGATATTATTGATCTTTTTATATTTTTCTTTTGCCAACATTACATATTTAATCTTATTCTTACCCAATATCAGTTTAAGTGTATGATGATTTGAATTTTGAAGTAGTGTTGTGTATGATTTGAAGTAATCTTAGTCTTAGCCTTTTTCTTAAGATGATGGAACTGCTTCATGGCCTACAAATTCAAACGGTGCTTCAATTACGAAAATTAAATTCCGTTTTCGAAGTGAGATAATTTTCCCAATTTAATCATAGGTGCCTGAAAACATCTTATCGAGCTCGAGATAGGACAAGCATCAAAATTGACAGACACCCAAGCAAAAAACAACAACAAATTTATGTGAAGTTCAACAAAAATACAGCGATAAACTGCTTTTTCAACATACTCGCAAAAACGTCGGTCACGAATAGTCTAATTTTACAACGCTTAAGTAATGATGGAGAAAAAAAAATTAAACTTCTGTGATAAAAAGAGAGTACCTGGAGATCCGTGATGTAAGTAAATTGTGACATTCTTCTCTCTTCCGCTGCATCTTCGTCTATGTGTGAGAGAGAAGGCAAGAGAGGGATAATAAGATTGTTATTCACAAAGAATGAAATCAGGTGTCATCGTGCAATTTTCAACAGCCAGGACTAAGGTTGAGTCCATGTGATGACAGCATCTGAATCAAACAATATATTTTAAACAATGCCATTTTGGTGTCTCGTGGTATGAAGTCCTTGAAGTGATCATAGACATTCTAGTTACCAAGCTTACCTTCTCAAAGCTACATTCTGAATGATGTCATTTTGACCTCAAACTGCATTGTTGATCACTGCAAATTCTTTTTTTCCTTTATAAAACTATGAAAAGAAACTTGATCTTTCCTCAGCATCTATAGAAAATGATTCTCATTTACAATAAAATAGAAAGGAAAATCAAAAGCATTGCAAACATTTAAAAATAGGTGTACTAAAGCATCCTTAAACAAGGTCACGCTAGTGAATGTTATAAAATAACATATATAATAGTATGTTGGAGATATGACGGCGTTAATGGTGTCCAGAGCCTTCAAAAATGCATCATCAATATCGAACACGCATTCACCTGATATTGATACTGAGAGAAACAATTAAGAGTCAAATACATGCATCACCTAGAACACCAGGGACGGCCTTGAGTGGCGAGAGTAAAGAATTAGGCCCCCTTATTTTTATTTTTACTTATGTGCTAGACTCAATAACTAAAAATTAACATGTTCAAGTTAAATAAAAACTTATCATTCAAGATAAATAAATTTTTTCAGTTCAAACTTTAATGTGAACAATTTTAAATCTAAGGCAATTTGGCATTGTTGTGCTGTGAAAATAATCTCTGTCAGATTTGCTGTGAGAGAAAGCAGTTTGGCGTTTGGTAAACTTTTTGTTAAAAGTGTTATTGGTACTAATTCCCGCATAATTAGAAAATGATTCCCGCATAATAATTAAATTCAGCGCCTCTTCAAAACTGATTCCTGCATAATCAGAAAATGAAAGCACCTCATTAGCTGCTTTCCCTCATAGCTTTCTTTCATGACAATTTTTAACAATAAGTGATTTTCTCATAGTTTACCAAGCGGGCTGGGCTTCCCAAAACTTTAAAAAAAATAACTTATCACCCCAAATAAGTAATACCAAACGAGTACTAAGGCTATTACATATGATTCTAATGAAAAACTCAAAATCCTAAGAATTAGAGTTTCACATGTTCCAATTATATCTTAAGAAACACAAAGTTATCTAAATAAAATTTTTTTAAAAATATTAAATGAATATACAATAAACAAATAATATAGTAAATGGAATATGTCTGCTTTTCGTCCACATTTTGTCTTTGTGCTGAGTGATATCAGAAACTTCCATGTTTGCATGAAAGACAGTGACCCACATGGAGGTGGACTCCTCTTCTTTGCTTTTCCTATGTAATATCACTAACATATAATACATATATTTTCATAAATAAAAAAATACATACATTGAAACGAAAAAAATAATAATTTGGGTCCCCTGGAGGCAGTCGCACTGCTCGCCCTTGTCCAGGGCCGACACTGTCGAACACTAAATAAATGGTTTTTCCTCAAGACTCAAACCCATTGGGTTTAGTCCACGCATTTTTAGTTTTAGATGTAGGTCTTTTTGCATTCATTACTTTTGTTGATGTGTCGATTTTACCCTTTAAGGTAAATAAGGAAAACACATTGAAAATCTAAATTTAATGCATTATTTCTTTGTAATTGAATTTCAGAATTTAAATTTTGAATTCTTTCCTTGATAATAGTCATAATATATAAATAAAATACAATTTAATCAATGAAAAGTAAAGACCCACATAATATACCAATCGATCAGACAAGTGACATTCAGGTAAATGGTGTTATTATTAGCAATGAAAAAAACTTGGTGACAAATCATGTTACCTATAAGTTAGGAACATAAATTAGAAGACTGCCTATAAGTTAGACATAAAAATAGAAATGAATATGTACCATTAGCATTACAAAGTCTACAAAACCGTGGTATATGTGGACTTAAAACTACAAGTCAACAAGAGCTAATAATATTGTAGGCGAAGCTAGTTCCTATAAAATAAGTACAGAATTTATGCCTTGACACAGTGTAGTGATCGATAGTTCTACTTCCATAGATTTATTCACACAGATTTCATAGAGTTTTCCATCCCACAAAAACTTAAAAGCTTCCATTTCATACCCTTCTCTCCAACATGAAGGTAAGCCTCTAAAACTTAATGCTTCCATTTCATACTTAAATTATCTGCATTTTATTGTACATAGGCACATACTTTCCTTTTTTATGCAAGTGAAATTGAATTTATATAAGATGATCATTGCTCACACATACTTTTGTACAAATTTTTTTGTGCAGCAAAAGATAGTAGTGAGGGTGCCAATGCACTGTGACACATGCCGAACCAAGGCCTTGAAGATTGCTGCAGCTGCACACGGTATGCATCGATCAATCGATACATACAGATCAATTTATCAAAAAAAGAAGAAAAGAAATTCAACTCTATCATAATAATTGGGTCAGTTGATAAGTATTAATGGATGATTATATATAAAGCAGGTGTGAGCAAACTGTCGATTGAAGGAGCGGACAAAGATCATATTGAGGTGATTGGCGATGGGGTTGACTCTGTTTGCTTGACCAGTTTGTTAAGGAAGAAGCTTGGCTTCGCCGCCCTTGTCAAAGTTGAAGAAGTGAAAGAAGCTAAAGCTGATAAGAAAGAGGAAAAGCCAACCCCTCCTCCAGGCTGTGTCCAATATTGTCCTCCAATGTACTATGAACAGGTTCATGAATATCCAGAACCTGTCCAATGCTCTATTATGTAAACCCTTTTCACAGCAATTACTCTATGTAGCTTGAAGATCGATATATCGATATCTTAGATCGAGCACAACCAAACTGGGGTTTATAATTTTGATTTCTTTTTCTTGTTTAAGATTTTGTTTGTGCCTTGTGCCTGTGTTTTTTTTGTTCTTCGTATA
Organism: Prunus padus; assembly: GCA_024362665.1. NCBI lineage: Eukaryota > Viridiplantae > Streptophyta > Magnoliopsida > Rosales > Rosaceae > Prunus > Prunus padus. Next base: position 24,488,994 of record JANFAM010000014.1, on the reverse strand, counting down.
TGTGGACTGCCATTAGTTATAAATTTAGATTAATTAATAGTAATTCTTGGACCAGTTCTAATTTAAAGTTATTATGATCCATGTCAGCTAGTAGGTATGAAAGTATTAAATTAGCTTGACTTTGGGAGGTTGCTAACCAAAACCAGCTATTTTTTGTAGCATTAATGGCATCAGCTGCCTATCTTCTTGTAATTAATGATGAGCTTGCTAACCAAGTCATATCTCCTTGTATAAATAGGTTGTAAGTAATTCCAGAAACTAGAAAACTTTCTTCTTCAGATACTCTCTTCCGCATTTCTGATACTCTCTTTAGCAATCCAAACTTTAACAAAAGAGGCTTATAATTTAGCTACAAGATACAACTTTTGGTGATATAACACAAATTCATATTATCCAAAGTTGTATTACTATTGAGCAGGAAATTTCCACTTGGGCTTATGAGTAACGCAAGGGGTTTTAGCAAAGACTTTCCACATATGATAGCAACATTTGAGAAAAACTTATGACTGATCAGACAGAATTTAACTTTGCGTTAGCTACATGATGTCTTGTCGCAATATAACTATTATATTGCGAACTTTGAAGGGAATTATCTTCAACGAAAAGTCGATCAATTAATCTACACCATAAATGTTCCCCTCAGATTGAAGGGCATTCGTACGACGTCGTCGACAAGTTTACTATTCAGACACAAATAAAATAAAAACAACACAAGTCAAGCTGACGGTATTGAGCAAAAAATCTAAACAAGAGTAAGGTTTGTTTGGCTGTGATGAAAGTGTGGGAGCAAATATTTTCGTCTCCAATCACAGGACACCATGTGAAAAAGAAGAATATCCTTTATATTAATTAATTGAGTCCATTTATTTGGCCAATTAATTAATACTAGAAAATTGAGATAATATCATCATCAAATTAGGAGATTTGGATCCCAATAAAATCCATAATGGACTCAATCTCTACAATTTGGGGAAAGAATAAACTCCTTTCCTAATAAGAGTTTTATTTTCTACGAAACCCTAGCCTCCGAGGCTACTATAAATAGATGGCTTTATTCATCATTCAAGGTACTTCAAAACCGACTTACAAAACCTTAGAAAAATAGCCGAAGCTCTCTCCCTCTCTCCTAGCCGACGGCAACACCATTGCCGCAAGCCTCTCTCCTCTCCTCACTCCATATTTTCTCCATAAGGCTCCAGCTACCCGATTCTCACCCTAAAGAAATCTTCGTACCCTTTTTTAGCTATTGTTTCACCTAGATTCAGTCAAACTAACTTAGGCATCGAGGGCCTTTGGCCAACACCCCCCATGTGTGGTCTATTTACTCCGGTTTTTTATAGGAACCGAGGAAGAGAGAGAAGGAAGATCAAAGGTTGAAGAATCTCAAAGCGAATATTCTCCCGCGAGAATTTTTGTACAAACATTTGGTGCTTTCATTGAGAGCGCGAGTTATACTCAACACGTGCTCTTAAATCAAATGAATTGATTTCCTCCATCTTTTCATTCAATCCACGCTCGAGTGACCGTGGCTGAAGGCAAACACACGAGGAGCAAGACCGCCACGATGGCTCAATCCGCAACGGCCCAAAGCCACTACTCCCACAATCTTGCGATCGACATGGTGGCACCACCGCGTACCGCCGTCGTTTTTTCCAGCAGCACCATGGCCCCCGTCACCGTTCAAGCCGACGTCGCACCACGTCACGACCGAATCTACCTTGCAAGGCCCCACGGTTGGCACAACTGTGCACCCTCACAGATCCACCGTCGTGCCCTTGCCGCCACACCACCTACTGGCCGAATCTAGCCACCACCATGGCATCGCCGAACATGGTGGAACTTCCCATCATGGTAATCTTGCTGCTATTTCGAGTTATGACCCGATCTTGGAACAACTTCAATCATTCCCTCCTTTACCGCCTCGCTCGACGTATGCTCCCGTGTACACCTCTAACGAAACCCTAGTGCAATTAGGCTCCACACAATTCCCTCCTCTCAGTCCGCGAAGTCAAGTAGACCTCAGTCTTAGAGTCGACCAACTGACCCAAAGAATGGACGACCAGAACAAGTTGGTGAGACATCTCCTCAACCAAATAGGCTTGGTCCAAAATCTTGACCTTGGACAATAAGGCGAAGAGAGAAGGATGGACGGACGCACCGACAAGTAGTTCGAAAGGTCTCAAGCAGGTCGAGCATGAGCAAGCAGACAAGGAGGAGGACAACAAAGTGACCTGCAAGCTGGCATGTCACAAGCATCCAAGAGCCACGCTCCGAGCAGACGAAGTATCCAATCTAGATTGAGTTCAAGGACGAACGCGACTTGACGCTACGCCTGGGCCCACAAGGAAATGTTCACGAGAGGCTGGGCCCTCAAGAAGGTCAACTCGATGACTCTCGCAATGAGGATCGAGAAGAAAGGCTCTCCGCTGCCCGTTCGTGAAGAACCAATTCCCGTCGACAACTCACAGGGAATACCTCGCAAGCACAATCCACCAATACACCACCTAGGTAGGACAACCAAGTGAGGTCAGACCTTGCGAGCCAACGAGGAAATCAGCCAGGGCAGCCCAAATCATAAAGGTCACCGACGTGACCAACATGCCATGCGTGCGGAAGACGTTGAGAAGCTCGTGAATAATCGACTTCGATACTTAAACATTGGAGGAAATTTCGAAGATGATCTATGCAAGGAGGTAGACCAAGCGAACTCCACGCCTTTCACCAACGAGGTGGAGCAGGCCACTCATCCCAAGGGGTTCACAACACCATCTATTGCACCCTTCAAAGGAGACTCTAATCCTGAGAGCCACCTGAGGCACTTCAAGAGTGTAATGATCCTGCACAAGACAGACGATGCGCTGATGTGCAAGTTGTTTTCAGCGACTTTGTGAGGAGCTGCTCAAGATTGGTTCCACACCCTACCGTCTGGGTCGATCGGCAACTTTAAGGAGTTCGCCCTCATATTCACAAAGGAGTACGCCTCCTACCGGACCATCAGGAAACAGGCTGATCACATGTTCAACTTGCACAAGAAATTTGACAATCCTCTCTTAGACTATATCAAGATATTCAAGGCGGAGATGGCAAACATCATTGGATGCGACGATCGAATCGCGTCCTCGACCTTCAAGAAGGGCTTGCCAACTAAGTGTGAGCTATATCGCGAGTTGACCATCTCTCCCAGACAAACACTGGCAGAAGTCTTCGCAACAGCGGAGTGTTACGCACTTTGGGAAGACGATCGTATCGCCGCAAAGAAAGCAAGCAAACAAGCTGATTAGCCGTCTGAGCAGGCAAGCCAAAAGAACAATGAGTTCAACAAGAACGGTGGAAAGTGCAGATCGCAGCCCTGAGAAGGAACTCTAGTAGCTGAGAACTACACCGAGTTCACTATCCATGTTCACCAGATCTTAGCTCAAGTGAAAGACAAACCCTGGGTGAAGAGACCACAACCTCAGAGTGGAGAACCTGCATCATTTGTCATGCGCAATGCCCACGACCATCCCTTCCAGTGATTCGAGCATAATGCTTTAACCGTGACTCAGAGGAACTGCAAATCGGTGTGGTGTTTGCAAAAAATGAGTATCCACCGAGAAGCTTCAAATCCCTAAACAACCCATGTCAGGCCCACATACTAAACAAATACCCTCTTCCCAAAACAATAGAAAAAGGGGCCGAGACTTCGCGAAATGCCGGCAGAGTCTCCCCTGAAAAATGGACTTTACCCAAAATTTCAACATGTTCAAAAACAACAGAATATAATACACCAACTGCTAGCATGCATTACAAATACACAATAGGCCTCCGGCCTTCAATTCAACCCTAATGGGTGATAATAGAGCAATCTAAGAGTATTCGAATTAAACAACAAAATTTCAAAGCTTATGACAAGGGGCATAAATGTCCTACAGTTTAGTCGAAGCTCGAGAAGAGGAGTGCTCGGGTGGATTGAACAGTTCATTGCACTACTGCCTGGGGGGCGCAAAACAGAAAGAGTGTGAGTGGACAAAAAACAAAGTTTTCATACTTAAACAAACGTACTAACCCCACCGTTTCAAAACGATGCAAACCATGCATATGAAATCATTTATATACATACTTGATTCAAAAACCAAGATATCTCAAAATATGTGAAAACATTATAGCTCAAAACTTATTTCCGAACAAACCAACCTTTTACTTTTCCAGAGGCATAACCTCCCAAACCAAAACCACGTAGATATATAAAAATGTAAACAGAAGAACTAGATAAACGTAAGCACGAAAATATCATAAAACTCCCCTATACCAAAACAACATTAAAATTCCAAAGATCCCGTTAATTCCAAGAAAAACCAACAACAACAATAAGTAACAATATTCATACTATAATAAACCCTTTCCCTTTCTTTCCCACTCACAAGAAATCGCATGCCCGTGGGCACTACAAGCGAGTAAGGATCCCCACTAAACGAAAATACGAATAAGGTTGTACTAATACATATATATAGGTATAATAGAACCTCAACACCAAATACAAGTACCGGGGAAACAATCCAATGGGGGATTGTTTGACTAGACATCGTTACAGCATCGTAATGGCCCGTGCCCTAGGTTGAGCCGTCCAAATGGAACTAAGCTCGCCGGCACGTATGGCAGAATCCTCAATACCCATACATCCGTGACAAGTCCTACGCGCAGACTACCCCATTAAGGGTCTACATTCACACCCAATTAAGGATGCACCGGGTATCCGATGTAACCGAACCATATCCATAAGAACCGTATCCAGAAGAACCGGGGGAAGGTACATACAGTGGTGCCAACAGCACTCCACTCAAACACAACTCAATAATCCATAATCACATATTCAATCTCTTTCCAACCTCATATCAATCATATGTACCCAAACCCCAAAATATCGAGACACCCGGACATATATACATCCATAACTCAATAACCAACATAGATACTGAAAATAAGGACCTCACCATCCCAAACATATATTTTCATACTCAAAATAGCCGCAAGAATCACATAGCCACATATCATTCCATAATCAAATAAAATCTCATGATCACCCAAAAATCCATATTAAAACCATATCGAAAACTCAAGTCTAGAAAACATCAAATCAAAACCCAAATTCAACATAAGTCCCAAATATCAATATAATCCCACAACTTTGTAATATACCAAACCCAAGATTAGAACAATAAAACAACTTCGTAAACAATAATAAAACTCCGTAATCAAAGTATAGATATCCATTCCTTAAAAACATAAAATCCAATTCCAAAACATTTATTCAAAGTGTATATATATATAAAATCAAAGTATAGATAATCATTTCTTAAAAATACGAAATCCAAATCCCGAAACATTTAGTCAAGTATAAGTATTATTCGTAAAAGTATATACGCCAACCGAGTGTGAAATCAACCGGACTATACTAACGTCCAAGCATTTAGTTCAAGGTATAAAGATAAAATATAAATTATAAATTATAAATTCCCGAAAGCATGAAATTCCAACTCACTATATTTATAAATCCCACATATGTAAAATAATCCAATAAATCCATAATTAAAATAGTATAAAGATTCCAAGATCAAAATAATCCAAATCCGACATTGATCGTAATAAAGCCGCTCAAATATTCACTTCACGATATGACCGTAAAAATAGAATAAAAATGAAATGACATAAAACAGAATAAAGTATACGTTCCCGACTCACGACAAATCATAAATTTCAATCGATAAAGTCAATCGAAAGTTTCATAATTTAAAACCATAAAAAAATCCCACTATCGAAATAACAAAACTATATAAAACTCGAAATCCGTCATATTCATAACTCAATTATTAAATATAAAATCCCAAGAAAATCATCAAATTCCCACCGTGTCCAAACTGTACACGAAAACCACCGGACATTCACCACATCCCATTCAATACTCAACGATATAAATAATCATAAAATATAGCCATAATGGCTCCAACACGTAAACCGAAACTCGAAAGTTTATAAACGTAATTATCAAACAAATTCCGATAAAATCATAAATCATCAAATTCAAGATTTAAAACCATTATTAAATCCCATTTTTATGCATTGCATTCAATCTTTCAAATCATGCTCGTTAAAAACAAAGTCCACTCACTGTAGGTCCCATGCTGCTTAACCCTATGAAGGTCCCGCCTACGAAGTAAGAAGAGTCGAAGTACCTATTCCGAATAAACGAGGATTCGATTAATAACGGTGAACCGAACGAGAATTTTAAATTCAAATCCTAACCTTCTTAGGACTCAAGTTTACGTGTACATCGTATGGAGAGTTTCTAACAAGTGGGACCGCCCCGGAAGACTCACGGTCAACCGACGGTCAAACATCCCGTTTCGGTCAACATGGGCCAGCGGGGCCCACGACCTCCAATTGGATCCGAACGTTCCTAAAATTCCAACAAAGTCAACTAATCACGTACCGAAGGTTTGGTCTCGATCGAACGGTCGGATTTCTCGCGATCGCACGATCGGACAGTTTTCGTTTAATTAAACTTTAAGTCATTGATCCAGAGCATCCGGGGCTCCGATCCACGATTCGCGAATTCCTACACGATCCTAGAAATATGAGGAACAACATACATGAAATTGGAACAGATCCAACGGTCCGAACATATCGAACCTGGATAACACCGAATAGGCGTAAATCCGTTCGACTATCATATGATAACCAAATTGGAATCCGAGCACACCTACATGCTCGGGACAACGTAAGGATAATTTAGGAATTGAATTGGACAGCTACAAGTGGGCCCACGCGAGGGAACAAGTGCTGACAGATTGGGTGGGTGCCGAAAGCGATTTTTTCAGCGTCGGACAAACTCCAAACCAAGGGCCATCCTTCCACCTACAGCTACTACTCGACGAGTGGAATACTTTCATCAACTACGGGAACATCCAATTTGGACAGCAAGTAGCCGGAATCTCACGTTGAAAATCGGCCAAAACTTTGGGTTATAGATCCGGTTACCTAGGCTAAAAATTGATCAAATCCTACCTAACCATCAACTAGAGCTCGAAGAGATTACATACCTTACTTGCCGCGAAAGGTGGTCAAAAACAGCCGGAACTACGCCGTGAAATTTTAGTCAAAATCGATCGAATTTCTCGTCTTTCCGGAGACGGTTGCAGGCGTTTGAGGCGGCTGAGGGGTGGGCGGGAAGAGGGAGCAGAGCCGGTCGTTTTGGGACCTATCCCAGCCTAAGTGGTGGCCGGCCAAAACGTGACCGGCTGTTATTTGGGAGGGTTCTGCGCACGGGTGAGGGGGAGAGAGAGAGAGATAAGAGAGCAGATTGGCCAACGGTTTTATCAAATTTTTATTCAATTTTCAAAATGACCATTATATCCTTTTTTATCGTTATAACTCCGATCCGAGCATGCCGTAAGTCCACGAACTCGTTTCGACGAGCTGAACGCAATGACACAACTCGTTTCCCCAAATTCCTTTTCGAAATTAAAATGACCTTTTTGCCCTTAACTTATTATTTTCAGAAGCAATCCCAAAAAATCAACCACCCAAACTAGGCCAAAAAAAAGGGAGATAAGAGATGGGAACAGACAGAGAGACGAAGAAGAAGGGAAAAAAAAGCTTAGCAAACACTCCCAAACCTCCAAACCTCCGAACCAAACCCAGCTCAATAGCAACCCCTGCCAAAAATCAAATATAGTCATTAGAAAAGCTTAGAAAACCTTCAATTAACCATAAATCGAAACCCTATAATTTCCAATTCCATTCCAAATTCCAAAACCCTAATTTTGAAACCCTCGATTTCAGAAATTAGGTTTACCTGAGGCTATACTGATTGATAGCTCCAAATCGATGATAACTGAGGATGAGGTTGACTGATCGTGGTGGCCAGGTTGAGTAAGAAAGGCGGCTCTGGTGTGGTTGATTGGAGATAGACTTGAGAAAGGCTAAGATCGGCTGAATTTTAGGGTAACTGACAAACTTGAGAGAGGCGAGGTTGAGTGAGAGTGGTGGCAAGGTTGAGACAGAGATCGAGTTAAGAGATAACTGAGATTGAGAGGCTTGGTTTTCATTTTGGAGTCTGAGAGAGAGAGAGAGAGAGAGAGAGAGAGAGAGATGAAATCAAATGAGACAAATCGTAGCCGTTTGCCCCAAAAAAATATATTTTAATTATTAATTATATAATATTTGAGGTTTGCGGTTTACCGCAATTTCTGAGTTTTGCAAACCTCAAATTGTAGTCGGTTCATCAAACCGCAATTTGCTTCAGTTTAATCACATATTCGGTTCAAATGCGGTAATATCTCGATCGATTTTTGCGGTTTTGAGATTTTTCGTCTAAAATGCCACCCCTAGACCCAATTGTCTTTAGTAGGATTCACTCACATATGGTTCCTAGGACTCACTATGTACATGTATAGCAATGCCACAAGACTTTTCAATATTTTATGGCGCGTTTACTAATCCGTAATCAAATTGAGAGGAATTGAATTGAGGGGGAATTGGATTGAAGAGGAATTGAAATGAGGCAGAATCAGAATCAGATTCATGTTGAAGTTGTTTACTAAAACTGTCTGAAATCAAAATAAGATTTCATAAAGTTGTTTACTAATTCATCAGAATCGGAATATAAACTAGTATCACTAAAATGCCCTTGTCCCAAATCAAATATTTTATATACTTTTTTATAATAAAATTTGATATAGTATATACACTATATAAACAATGAAAAATGTATAATTTGAGAATAATAATGTATAATTAAAAAAATTATAATGTTAGAAAAACCTAGATAATAAATTCTATTATCTTTAATTTAAAATAAATATTTAAAGATAAATATGAAATTGAATAATATATGATGGTTTTATCATAAAATTAATATACACTGATGTAACAAAATAAAATAATGAAGTGCAACGAAAAAAATTAAAATTGAAAAATGAAAAAATGAAAAACCACACCCAAAAAAAAGAAAATGAAAAAAATAAGGAAAAAATAATAATCAGCCCAATGCACTAGGTAGAAAATGAAAACAATAATTTGGTGTTTTCAGTTTTCAGTTTTTGTACATGAGTTCGAATTTGTTTTCAGGAAACGATTTTGGTGAAAATGAAACCGACATACCGAACGTGTTTTTGGTAGAAAATGAAAACATAAAATGAAAACGGGGCCTTGAAAATGTTATCGAACGGCCCCTTAGTTTTCTATAAATAAAACCCAGTTTTTTTAGTTAAAACCTTATGACTAGGATACAACTCAGCAACTTACCTAATTAAGCTCAAATTTTGATTTATTGCACCTTTTGAATTCTAAAAGTACCCCTAATTACAATTTACGTTGAATTTAGAAACATTTCTCTCCATGAAATCTAGTTGTAATTGATGTAGGTATTAATTTATAATGTTTTTTAATTTTAATATTAAATTTCATATTTAAAGTGTCTATAGATGGATTTAATGAAAAAAATATGTTTGTTATTTTCCTTATAAGAATTTTACGTGATTTAATAAAATAATATGCTTACATGTTATGAATAATAGTAGTGAACATACTAATAGTTTTCATTTTTATTTTTTGAACATACTAATACTGTGGTGTTCTTTGATTGTTTGAGCATATCTTGTTATCTTCAAAATATAATATACCTATTATTTAACTTTTTATGAACAAAACATTACAAGAATATACCTATTATTCAATGTACCTAGGATGTTTTTTTGTGAAAAACGTACCTATTATCTTTTATGGATAATATACCTATTGATTTTATCTATAAAATAATAAAATTTTATCAGTAATAGGTATACTATTTTTTTATTACACCTTTTTAAAAATAATAATGTACCTATTATGTGATTGATTTAAATAGAAAATTTATTATTTTCCTTTTCTTTTATGAATGATAATATACCTATTAATTTTTTCAATGTACCTATTATTTTTTATGAATAATAATATACCTATTATCTTTTATGCACAATAATTTAACTATTATCTTTTTCTAGTAATAATTTATCTATTATCTTCTCCTATGAGTCATGAAATGTTAAAGTACTTATTTTTTATCTATTTTTTCATACATAATATCATCTAATTAACGTACGTACTTTTTTTTATATGAACATTGTACCTATTACAATATAAACTATACATATATATATATATATATATATATATATATAATTGAAGGATATTAGGTAAATATATATAGTTGGTTGGTATAATAAAAATTCATACATCCAAGCTATAGGAGGTTAAGAGGGAGTATTTGAACTCATTTGATTGTAGCCCATTATTACATGAGTGCAAACATAAATGTGCGAGTGAGATGTATTATTTATGGGATCTGATTTTTCCACTCCCTTTTGTTTTTTAATACTTTTTAATCAAATTTGTTCTTTCTCTTTCCTATTCTATCCTTACCCTACATTAATTTCTTTTTACTTCACTTTTATATTATTTCTTGCACTCCATTATATTTTTTTCTTTAATCAAGTAATAAATAATTAACAATGTATATTTTTCTAGGCAAAATTATATGGTCCACCGACTGCAAAAACTCATGCTCCAGGAATAAACCTTGTAGCCATTGTGTAATAACCCAAACCTTAATTAATATTCAATTATTAATTTATTAGAGAAAAAGACAATATTACCCTTAGAATATTTTAATGGGTTTTTAAATTAACTTTCGTTCGGGAAAGAAGTTGGAGAAATGAACCACACCGTTACGTCGGGCTCGTTGATACGAGTTCGTGGGTATATTGTGGGCTCAATTCCGAGTCGTATTGAAGGAAATACGATCAAAATACGTACAGGGCAAAATAGTAATTTGCCAAAAATCAGATTTTTAAAAACCCTCTCTTTTCTCTCTCTCTCTCTCTCTCTCTCTCTCCCCAAGAATCTCCTCCTCCTGGTTTTCTTTTTTCTCCGATCGGGTCCCTCCTCCCAGCCACCTCCACACTCCACCACCGGCCACCAGACCGGTACCAAAACGTCCGGCACGAGCTCCCGATCACACCCCAGCCTTCCCCCACCGTCAGCCGCCACGGTTTCATCAGAAAACCACGAAATCCGGCCGATTTTAGTCGAAACTTTGCCGGCTTTGTTCGCCATCCTCCGGCCACCAATCCGGTCGTGTGAGGTATGGATCTCCACCTATTTTCCATGCTCTAGCTGATGGTTAGGTAGGTTTTGATTGATTTGCAGCGTTGATAGGTTAATTTTCGAGTTAAAGTTTAGGCCGATTTTGAGGTTAGATTTTGGGCCACTTGCGGTCCGAATTGGACATTCCCGTAGTTGAAGAAAGTGTTCGGGAGGTCGAGAACTAGTTGTAAGTAGAAGGATGGCTCCTAGTTTGGAGTTTGTCCGAACGCCAAATTTATCGCTTTTTAACCCACCGAATCTACCAGTGCGTGTTCCCACGCGTGGGGTTACTTTTAGCTGTCACTCTTAATTCCTAAATTATACTTACATCATAACGAGCGCATAGGCATGCTTGGATTTCAATTTGGAGTTTGTATGACAGTCAAACGGATTTACACCTATTGCGCGTTATCCGGGTTCGATGTGTTTGGACCGTCGGATCAGTTCCAATTCTTAATATGTCGTTCCCCGTATTTCCAAGATCGTGTAAGATTCGACGGATCATGAATAGGAGTCCCGGATACTTTGAAAAGGTCAACCCTAGGTTTAGGTTTACCATAACCGTCCGATCGTGCGATCGTGCGATTGTGAGCAATCCGACCGTCCGATCGAGACTAAACTTTCGGGACATGTGTCCTAGGCATATTGGAACCTTTAGGGACTCTCATATCGGAATTTTCAGATCATGGACCCCACGGGGTCCCGGTTGACTTTTTGGGACTTTATCGCTTTTTGAGTCCCGAGTTTCTATATACCATTCTAAGCATTAGAAAAGCTTATGTGGGCATAGGAATGACCTTAATGTTAATGCACGCACTTGTAGGAGCCGGGGGTCAGGGTTTTTAATTAAATATTATATTGAGCAATTTTATTAAGAAAATATTATGATGGTTAATCAGGCACTCAGGCACAGGCAGACCCGCATGAGGGACCTTCGAAAGGTCCAGCTAGCACGGACCAGTAGTGAGTGGACTTTTGATTTTTATAAATGATTTATGCAATTAAGTTCCATTATTTGATCTTGAATGAGTATTTAATAGCTCGTGTTTTCCTAGCATATTTTGCTGAGTTTAAATATTTTATTTATATGCTACTGAGCTGAGATTGCTTTAAGAATATGAAAATTTAGAATTTCAGAGAAGTACCAGATGAGATGGCAGCAGAGGTTTAAGATAAAAAGAATTCATTTATTATTTCAAACCTTTCAGGAATTTTATATTTTCTTAAAACCAACCTAGGTACCCAAGCATAATAAAGGTTGCCTTCGGTATTCATGTTGCCTTCGGATAAATTGGTTGCCTTCGGTTAGGTCAGCATGCTTGACTCTACCCCACGAGTCCTAGGGATATCCGGACCGTGTGGAGCGAGGAAAGTGGTTCAAGCTGACTAAATGTCACCTGAATCCTGCAAGGAACGCTGCTCGGGTCGACTTTGTTTTACCAAGACCTGCGAGGACGTGTCACCATGGTGACACGAGGAATTGACGGATTATGTGGGATAAACGGAAACAAGGAATTGACGGAAATAAAATGGGTACACCTAGGTGGTAGGCTAAAGTTGTTTTCAATGTTTCCAATGAACTAATGTTTGATTAAGGGTGTGATTGGCCTTATAGATATAAATATGTATGCGATGATTTCAGTACGAGTATAAATGAAGAAATTGATTTAGTTTTCATAACTGTTTTTACAGTGGGGTTAGTACGTTCCTATGTACTTTCAAAACTTTGTTTTTGGTCCACTCACCTTTTTAAATATTTTGCGTGCACCAGGAGGCCACCACAGGGCAGATTTCCCGCTCCGCTCCTTTCTCACTCGATGTATGACATCTTTTGTAAACAAATTAGTAGTTTCTTTGTAACTCTGAGTTAGTTGCTCTGATGAATTGCCCTAGGATGTAAATTAAATGTTGGGATATAAATATTCGTATGCTGGCATTTGGTATACATAATTATGCTTGTTTGACAGATGAAAATTTTGGGAAACGTTCAAATTACAGGGGAGACTCTGCCGAATTTTCGTCAGAAGTCGAACCTTGAATTTCTTAGAATTTTGAGTAGATGGGCAATTTAGGTCAATTGTGTCCGGCACCTGCCAGGTGTCGGACATGCACAGGAAACAAATTTTAATGCAAAAGACAATAAAATATAGAGATGACCAAGGTGGCAACAAAGAAACATAAAACAAATTTTAATTCAAAAGACAATAAAATACAGAGATGCCACACTTGTACGACCTCTAGAGCCATTTCCATGGCTTCCAAGACCACATGGTGGTTTCGTCACTAGCCATTACCCAACACTGACGCTATGACTCTTTTATATTTTATGTTAACTTTTCTTAATTTCAATGATCAAAACTTTAATGTACAGTAAGGGTAGAATAGGAAGAGAAAGAACAAAAAAGAACAAAATTGATTAAAAAGTATTAAAAAGCAAAGGGAGTATAAGAGCATCTCCAACAATAGTAGCAAATAAAACTCTTCAAATTGAAGTTTGTTGACCTACGTGGCAATTTGAATGTCACGCCCGAATTTTCAACCTCAAATAACCTATTTAAAGTTATTACAAACAACCAACAATCTGGGACGCAAAGCTCGAACCCTTCAACAATTGTACCTAGAAATTTTGTTCTTAATACAATACTACCCGTTCCGAACCCACAATGTAAACACTGACTCAACTCTTCTGAGTCAAATATTACATCACACCAATTACATAATAAATTGAAACTTCAACCTATTACATAATCTGCTCCCCATAGTTTAATACAAACATCGGAAGTCTTCACACTAAAATGAACAACATCCTGTACAAACATGTACAGCAATAGAGCCTTCTGCTCCCAACTTCGATTACCCTATTCACAGTCTCTGCCACCTGCAGGATAATCCCTACACCGTTGAATAGTGTACTGGGCAACAACAAACCCGGTAAGCTTTGTAAAGCTAGTATGGGTAAACCACATTCATAGTATAAATATGTCAATTTCACATAATATACAACCACATGCACTTTCATTAGCATCACACAATCCATGTACAACCATGGTACTCATATTCATCAATATCATCACAACCACAATTCTTTTATTTTTTTTAAGAACTGTTTAAGTCACCGTTTGTGACTACACCAAAACTCTTTTATTTTAAAAGTAGTTTTCACAAATCACTTATTTGACAGATAGAAGAGAGAATACTCTGAACCTCTAATCTATAACACCATAATCACATAAGTAGTGTTCACTCATGTATCCACACAAAGTCATGAGAATTAGATGGCACCATACTAAAGCTCTAATTGTTCTTGGGTCTCTCACCCTAGGGTCTTGGTTACCCTTATTGCTTGCCACGAGAATGGCCACCTGACAAACTCATAAGAGATTCAAGGTATTCTCTCCCTAAATTCATCAACACCAAAATACCAACACCAAAACAATATAAAATGCAGTTTCACATTAAACATTGTTTTATAACCAAATACACCAATCACAACAATATGTATTTATTATATATATTTATGTGGTCATTCACACATGAATTTCCACCATACATGCACAACATATGTTATATGGTTCAACACCAAAATATCCAGTAAATATCCATTTAAAACAAAATAGGTTTCACTCACCTCATGAACCATTGATGAACAAGTTCATGTGCTTTAAATCAATTAAACATTTTATAAAATCACAAACATCATGTTAATTATAGCCATTAACATTATCGGAACCACATTATAATAAATATAATAACCCGTGATTTTACTCACGATTAGGATGGTTTCACTCACCTCTCGTCCAAACTGCGTCTTCAACGAATCCTCAATATCAAATCTCAACGAGCAACTCTGGTGACAGCAAAATCTAAGCAAAGTACGTAACTCAACTTAGCACAAAACTCCAAAATCCAATAATAATTGAGCTCCCTGCTTATCTCAACTAATCGTGCACTTGCACGTAAATCGAGGCACACGTCACTCGAGAAACACCTCTCATGTGACTCGCTAAAGTCACCGACAACTCCAAAAATGTCATGACCAACCACGTTGTCAACTTTATCTTCAATCTAGCCCAAATCAAGGTTTCCGCGACAACATGACGAAAATGCCCTTCAGACCAACTTGGGGTCCAAAGCAATCAATTATCGAGTGGCATGATTTGTAAATAACTCAACTTACATGGACACATTGTCATCGAGTTTTAAAAATGGATTTTACTTAAACATTGTATTGTTGGTGGGTTATCGTCTATGATTTTTGAATTATAAGGGTCTATCTTAGTATGACCCGTTTGTTTTCTATGGTCAATTAAGCTTCCATGCAGACACGAAGACAAAGAGCTGCCTAATTATAAAGTTTTACATGAAATGCAAGATGCTTAATCCCTTAGCAGCTTAAGCATTGTATTTCAGTTAATCTATTTTTTAGTTTGTGTTTCCTTCCTTAATTATTTGTCTTTTTTCTTTGTGAAAATCAAAGTATTCCGGAATCAAATTTGAATGACAGGACCCGACCCGAATTCCACCCCTGAACCCGTGTTGAATCCTGTGGTTGTTCAGACATCAACCCGATGCCGGGCCCACATACTAAACAAGTTCCCTCTTCTCGAAACAAAAGAGAAAGGGGCCAAGACTTCTGCCGAAAATCGGCCAGAGTCTCCCCTGAAATATGGAAAATCCCAAAAGTTCAACCTGTCAGAAGACAATAGAATAATACAACCCAATTGTCAGTATGCGATACAAATACATAACAGGCCTTCGGCCTTCAATTCAACCCTAGTGGGCGATAACAGAGCAAATCTAAGAGTATTCATATTCAAACGACAGAATTCAAAGTTAAAGATAAGGGACATAAAGTCCTACAGTCTAGTCGATGCTCGGGAAGAGAAGCGCTCGGCCGAACAGTGTCGAAGCAACTACTACGGCCTAGGGGCAGCAAAACAGAAAGAGTGTGAGTGGACAAAAATAAAGTTTTATATACTTAAATCAACGTACTAACCCCACCGTTTCCAAAACAATGCAAAACCATGCATATGAATTCATTTATATACTTCATTGATTTAAAAACCACACTATCTCAAAATATGTGAAAACATTCCAGCTCAAAACCTTTTTCCGAACAAACCACGAGGCATAACCTCCCAAATCACGAACCCATATAGGTATGTATAAAAACATAAGTAGCAAAACTTGTTAAACGTATAAGCATAAAGACGGAATAAAGATCCCATAAGGTAAAACAACATTAAAAACCACCAAAGATCTCTCTCATGCCAAGAAAACCAAACTCGACAACAATATAGAAATCAATTTCATGATTCAAAATCCAATAAACATAACATATCAAGTACTATAGTCAAATCAAGTATTGTTTCCCAATCTTCCCCACTCTCACAACCGCATGCTCATAAGCACGACCAGAGAGGAAAGATCCTCACTAAAAGAAATATGAATATGAAGGTACTAACACACGCGTATAGGTATAATATAACCTCAACACCAAACACAAGTACTAACACACAAGTAACAGGGAAAGATCCTCATTTGATTGGACACAGTACAGCCTCCTCGAGAACCTGTGCCTAGTGTTGAGCCGTCCAAATGGGACTAAGCTAGCCGGCACGCAGGGTAGGGACCCTTAATACCCATACGCCCGTAACAAGTCTTGCACGCAGACTACCCCGTTAAGGGTCTACAGCTACACCCCTTTAAGGTATGCACCGGATCGAACCATATTCAAGTAACCGTATCATAAGAATAGGGGAAGGTACATAACAAGGTGCCAACCGCACTCAAATCAATCGCCACGCGATAATCAATATATACATATTCAATCACAATGTACCCAACCTCAAAACATTAGACACCTGGATATATACAAGTCCATCAATCATATAACCAATATATATACTCAAAATAAGGACATCACCGTCCCAAACATATATTTCATACTTAAAATAATCACAAGCGTCAAATGACCACATATCAATCCATAATCAAATCAAACGTCCTATTCATTGAAAAACCATATTTAAATCTCAATCAATGCTCAAGTCAAGCATGTCAACTCATATTAAAATCTCAAGTCGAGAAACGTCAAATCAAAACCCAAATTCAACATAAGTCCCAAAATCATAGTATAGATAACTATTCCTTCACAACATAATATCCGAAATCCGAAGCATTTATTCAAAGTATATATATATATATAACAACCCGTTAAACATAAATATCCGAACGACCCAAAACGTCCGTACCTCATACCCAAAATATATATATAAATAGTATAATTAACGATTCTTAAAATATAGCTCAACTCAAATTATTAAACTCATTGGACAATTATAGTGTCCATTCTTCCGCCCAAACATTTAGTTTAAAAGTGTAAAGATAATATATAATTTATAAAATATAGATTCCCGAAAGTATGAAATCCCAACTCACGGCGTTTATAAATCCCACATATGTAAAATTAACCAATAAATCCACAATTACAATAGTATAAGGATCCCAAAATCCATCAAAAATCCACCGTGTCCAAACCGTACACGAAAACCACCGGACGTCACTACGTCCCATTCAATACTCAAAGTATACACATCATAAAATATAGCCATAAAGGCTCCACACGTAAATCAACACCCGAATGTGCATAAACTTTAATTATCAAATAAATTCCGATGATATCATAAATCATCAAATTCAAATCCAAGATTCAAAGCAATTTCTCAAATTCCTTTTATATGCAATGCACTCAATCATTCAAATCATACTCGTTAAAAACAATGTCCACTCACCGTTGGTCCCATGCTGCATAACCCTAAGAGGGTCCCGCCTGCTGCGTACACAGAGTCCAAGTACCTAAAGCGATAGACACAAGAATTGAATTAATACAGTGAACCGAATGAGAACTTGAAGACAAACCCTAACTTTCCCAGGACTCAAAGTAAACACGTACATCGTATGGAGGGTTTCAAGGTCAAGCTACATCTTTAAACAAGTGGGACCGCCCCGGAAGACTCACGGTCAACCGACGGTCAAATATCCCATTTCGGTCAACCCAGGCCCGTGGTGCCCACGATCACCAAATTGATCCGAACATTCCTAGAAGTCCAACAAACTCAACTACGTTCGAAGAGTTGCAAAGCGACCTCGGGAGACCCTCGGTCAACCCTTGGTCAAACAGGGCCCGTGAGTCCCATGACCTCCAAACTTATATCCGAAAGTTCCTACAGGTTCAACACGGCCTAAACAACGTGTCCTAAAGGTTTGGTCTCGATCGAACTGTCGGATCACTCACGATCGCACGATCGTACGATTACGACTTAACCTAACCCTAGGGTTCGCAATTTCGGAGTATCCGGGACTCCGATTAACAATCCGTCAATTCCTATACGATCCTGGAAATACAAGGAACAACATACATGAATTCGGATGCGATCCAACGGTTCAAACACATCGAACCCAAACAACGCATAATAGGCGTAAATTGGTTCAATAGTCAAATGACGTCCGAATTGTAATCCGAGCACACATACGCGTTCACGACGACACGAGGATCGCGTAAGAACGAAAAACCGCCACCACACCGTGGCCACCACACCGCCAAACTTCGAATCAAGCTACAAACCTTATACCAATAGAACCAGCGTGACCTGAGGAGTTCAAAACCGCAGAAACCCGGCCGATTCTGGTCAAAACACGACCAAACTTGTTAGGGTTCCGGCTGAAATTTCAGTCACTTGGAACGGCGGCTACGCCGCCATGTTTTGTCACGCTCATAGGGGAAAGAGAGTGAGAGATGGGCTACCTGATCCAAGTGAAGCCGTCGACTGAAACGATCGGAGCTATCGCCGGCGATTATGGAAGTTTCTCCGGATCTTGACGCTTCGATCGGCAAGCGAAGCGAAATGGCGGTGATCTAGGGTGGGTTCTGACCGCACGGTGATGGCAATTCGTTTGCGACCGGTGCCGTCCCAAATGGTGGTTGGACGGTTGAGATTCGACGGTGAACAGTGACGGCATCGAGGGTGAGGAGAGAGAGAGAAATCGTGGGTTTTGATTGGTCCAAGGGTATTTAACAAATTTTGAAATGACCATTATGTCCTCCGAACAATCTAACGCTCGGATTGAGGTGTGCCACCCGTCAACGGACTCGTTTCGACCAGATGGACGCAATGGGGCAACTAGTTTCGCCAAATTCTGTCTCGAAAATATAGTTGACCAAAATGCCCTTAATTTAATTTATTTTAATAAATTCCTATTTTTATTATTTTAATTCCTTTTAAATCCTTTTCTTTTATTTTTTAATTACCCAAATTATCCAATTTAATTTCTTTTAAATTAAATTACCTAAATTAGGTCCGGGACGTCACATTGAATATCTACATAGGTTTCTTGACTCAGGCTGTGGAAATCTTGGTTTCCAAGCAGCTGACCACATAAATATCCTTCGAAGACTAAACTCCTATAAATAGAAGCAACCTCCAAGGCCTAGTTTGGTTCATGGGAAAAGAGGCTTGAGGATGGGAAATCAATTACTTTCCCATGTTTGGTAAGTTCAGGCATGGGAAATCGTTGTCTTGCACATGAAAAAGTAGGGGGGGGGAGTGAAGTCATCCTCCCCCCTTAGGTTTTGTTTTCCTCATCATGGGAAAGTTTGGGAAAATGAGCCAACATTAAATACACATTTTTCATTACCATATTGTCCCATTAACAATTTAGAATTACAATATAGCATTAAATGCATTCTTTTTTTATTTGATTTCACATGTGTGACGTCCCTGACCTAATTTACGTCCATTAAATATAAAATAAATAAGTTAATTTAATTGAGAATTAAAAAGGAAATAAAAAGAATAAAATGATTAAAATGGGAATTTAATAATTAAATTGAAATAAAAGGGGCATTTTGGTCCAATTAATTTTTGGGACGGAATTTGGCGAAACAAGTTGCGCCATTGCGTCCGGCTCGTCGAAACGAGTTCGTTGACGGGTGGCACGTCGCGATACGAGCGTCGGATCAATTTAAGGACATAAGCGTAATTATAAATATTGCAATAATCTGATATAGTCCACGTGGACCAATCAGAAATGCAGAATTCCTTCTCTCTCCTCCCTTCGGTTTCTCTCTCCTCTCTCACGATCTCTCTCTCTCTCCGATCAGTCTCCCTCTGCTATCTCACTCCACCGGCCACAGCAGAGCACACGACCACCCAAGATCGAACCATCATCATCTTGCGGTCCTATCCCACCCAAGATCGTGGATCAAACGCCGGCATTGAGCGGCGGTGGCGTGAAACTTCTGGCGTAAAACTCCATAATCGGGCGGCAGCTCCGGTCACTTCAGATCGAAATACCACCACCAAAAGGTAGCCCTCCTTCCTCTCTCTCGCTTCTCGGGTGTGCGCGACGACGTT
The DNA here is from genome assembly GCA_024362665.1 of Prunus padus. Classification (NCBI taxonomy): domain Eukaryota; kingdom Viridiplantae; phylum Streptophyta; class Magnoliopsida; order Rosales; family Rosaceae; genus Prunus; species Prunus padus. The sequence goes on along the minus strand of JANFAM010000014.1, from coordinate 24,468,418 downwards.
GGCGGTGTAGCCGCCGTGGCCAACGTCTAAAACTACGGCCTAAACCCTAACCGGTTTGGCTTCGATCCGGTGGCTTCTTTGGGCGGTTCGGGGCGGTTCAGCTTGGTTTTGAACTCTCCTCCACCACCTGATTCGATTTCTATAAGTGGTGTACCTCAACTCCACAATTTTTCCGGTGGCCTGATTTGCTCAAGACACCCAACCCACGGCGGCGCGTGGGCTGGGGTGTGGCGGCGGTTCGATGTTCCTATACCACCCTCGTGTCGTTGTGAACGCGTGCACGTGTGCGCCGGATTTCGGTCGGACGTCGTTTGAACCTCGAACCAATGTACGCCTATTATGCGTTGTTTGGGTTCGATGTGTTCGGACCATTGGATCGAATCCGAATTCACGTATGTTGCTCCTCATATTTCAAGGATCGTATAGGAATTGACGGATCGTGATTCGGAGTCCCGGATACTCCGAAATCACCAACCCTAGCGTTAAGTTTATTAGAAACCGTCCGATCGCACAATCGCGAGAAATCCAACCATCGGATTGAGACCAAACTTTTGGGACATGTTCTATAAACCGTAGTGAACCTATAGGAATTTCTGGATCTAAGTTTGGAGGTCGTGGGCCCAAGTCGGTTTGACCTATTCGGAGTAGTTTGACCGAGGTTTGACCATGGTTGACCAAGAGTCTCCGAGGCCGTCTCATCGTCTAATGAATGTAATTGACCTTAGAATAAGTCGCACGAGCTCACGCTACGTTGAGTCGGGTTTAGTTAAGGGTTTGTTTTGAAGGTTATCGTTCAAGGGTCCGATTGTTAACCTTGTATTTATATTATTGAAATAGGTACCCAGACACCTCGTACTACACAGGCGGGACCCTCACAGGGCCAAACTGCTTGGGATTATCTGTGAGTGGACTTTGTTTTTGAATATGCATATCTTCCAACCAATAAACAACCATGCATTTGTTTGAGTGTTATTGATGCTTGTGACTACTTTTAGTAATTATATTAAATTGTTTAAGTCTTGGACGTGTGTCCTGATATCTGATACTTGGGGGTTGGGTACTTATATATATTGGGAATTGGAAAGTATTGATCATGTGATTGATTGGAGTGTGTTGTCACCTCTGTTTGTACCTCCACTGTTCGTGATCTTGATCCGGTTATTTGGGATACTGGTAACACCCTTGACGGGTGTGGTGTAGACCCGTGATTGGGTAGTCTGCGGCGCATAGGACATATTTTCGGAGATATGGTTTGGAAGTTTTATCATATAGACACGAGAGTTTAGTCCCATTTGGACGGCTCAACCACAGGCACGGGGTCTCGAGGAGATCAGACTACTGTGTCGATCAAATGATCCCCTGTTGGATTGTTTTCCGGTACTTATTTTTTGTGTCGAGGTCTTATATGACTATATGTATGAGTTATTATTATTGTATTCGTATTTTCTTTGAGTAAGGATCTTTCCTTGCTTGTCATGCCTACGGGCTGTGGTTATTTGAGTTGGGATCAAAGGGGAAACAAGATGATGATATGTATATCTTGTTAATATGTTACAACTATTGGATTTTAAATCCTGATTTGATTATTTATTTAAATGACTTGAACCGCATGATTGCATCATCGTTTTTGAAACGGTGGGGTTAGTATGTTGTTTTGAACTACTAAAACCTTATTTTTGTCCACTCACATACTTTCTGTTTTGCGCCCCACCAGGCCGTAATCGTAGCATCTGAGCGGTTCGGCCGAGCACACCTCCTCTCGGGCACGACTTGCTTATAGGGCACTTGCCCCTATTATGTAAATTCTCTTTTTGCTACTGTATTCTGAATACTCTTAGAATTGCTCTGTATGCCCTTTTGGGTTGAATTTGATGGCGAGAGGCCTTTGATGTATCTCGTATGCATGCGGGCACTTGAGGATTGTATATATGTTGTGTTTTAGCGAGTTGAATTAATTTTGGTATATCCATATTTCGGGAGACTACGCGATTTTCGGTAAGTCTTGACCCCTTTCTCAATTTCGGGAGAAGGGAACTTGATTGTATGGGCCCGACATTTGGGTAAATGTCGGTTTTACCACAGGACCTAGCACGGATTCCGATGTGAATTCGGTCGGGTCTTGTCAACATGGGTATAATTGAAAAATTAAACAATCTTTGTTTTACATTCCCACACAAACCAAACATATGAAAGGAAATAAAGTGGTATTTCTTGGTTACTTTCCCATGATTACCAAACATGAGAAATGAATCCCCATTTTTATTCCTTGGGAAATGACATGGGAAGTGATTTCCCCTCAAATCCGTTCCGTGAACCAAACAGGGCCCAAGAGTGTTCAAGCAGAATTCCACAAAAACAAATATATTAAAAAAATAATAAATAAATAAAAGAAGGTGTTCGTTCAAGTAGAGAAAAGATGCATTCATACATAGAAAGATTCATAGAGTGAATTTCTTTGTGGGAAAAGGACATTTCATATACACTCTCCAACAACAAGGTAAGAACTTAGCCTTTCAATTAGTTTTAGTCTTTTCGTAAAACATATATTTTTTAAAGTATTTCCATTCATTTTACCAAAGTTACATTTCTTTTAGGCAAATGAAACAATATATGATGTTTATTTAGAGCATCTCCACCCATAAGGGCTAAGTCTAGGGCAAGGGCAAGCAAGGGCTGTCACTATTCACGTGAATAGTGTCAGCCTTGCAATTTGTGGTTCCACCCATGAGGGCTAAGTCTAGGGCAAGTCTAAGGCAAATACTATTCATTGTACTTTATTTCCTAATTTTTTATACTTTAAAGATTATGCAACAAAATATAAACAATTTAGAAAGTGAATAAAATTGTTATGTATTTATAGGGAAAGCATCTATAATTTTTGGTATTTTAAATAAAAAAATTGAAATTTTTTGGATTTTTAAAATATTTTTGCTCACGACATCACAAAACTCGGTGAAGCCCAGCGAAACTCCGCCCTTGGGCTTGCCCGGCTGGTGGAACCCATGTGGCCAGGGCTGCAGTGCCCGGCTGGAGGGCCAAACCTTGCCTTGGGGGCCTTTTGCCCGGTTTTGTGGGCTGCGCTTGAGATGCTCTTATGCAGCAAAAGATAGTCATCAAGGTGCAAATGAAATCTGAGAAATACAAAACCAAGGCCTTGAAGACTTCTGCAAAAGTCAAAGGTATATACATGCATGCATCAATTTCAAATAGCCAATTATATATAATTAATTTGTGAGATTACCCAAATGATCATTCAAAGTAATTATTGATAATTAATTATTTAGTTAATGATGTACCACTAATTAATTTAGGGTAAAGTGCGGTTTGCCCCCTGACTATAAAGCGATTGAACTTACACTGAACTATTTCGTTTGCCAATTTAGTCCTCAACTCGTAATAAATAGTGATTTCTGTTAAGTTTATCTAATTTCATCCACTTTTCATTAATAACAAGGGCAAATTTGTAATTCTAACTTAAAATTCATAAAAATATTGTAAATAATTAACTTTTAGAAGCAAAAAAAAAAAATCTTTGGGGAGAAGAAATCGGTGGGGGTGGGGTGGGGGGTTTTTGTGGGGAGAATAATTTTTTTCTTCTAAAAGTTAATTGTTTACAATATTTTTATGAATTTTAAGTTAAAATTACAAATTTGCCCTTGTTATTAATGAGAAAGTTGATGGAATTAGATAAACTTAACTAGAAGTGAAATCGACTATTTATTACGAAATGAGTGATTAAATCACAGATGAAATAATTCAGGGGTAAGTTAATGCTTCAATAGTTCGAAAAGAAAATGGTAAAAATCCATTAATTTAAGTAGACAACTGACTGGATATGGATCTTGAATATTAGTCCATAAAAACAGGGGCTTCGTAACCCATCGTTAGACATGGGTTTCGAATCCGCGTCTTTTGTCTTGCCGAATGTGTGAGCTCTTGTAGCCCTCAGCTCTTCTACCTTTCCTCTTTCTTTTCTCTCCTCTTCTCTCATCTCATCTCTCTTCTTATCTCTCTTCTCTTCTCTTTTCTCTTCTCCTCTCTGGTTAATTTGGTTGAAACAAAATTCAGATTTCTTTATGAAATTTTGATTTTGATTTTATTGGTAAATATTGAGATATTCTGATGATTGATATCTTGATTGTGGTAGTGAGATGTCGAAAGCTATGGAACCCATTCATATCTTCTTCTTTTTTTGGACAAAAACCCATTCATATCTTTTGAAAATGTGTATCTTGATTTGGGACCCATTCATATCTTGGGTTTTGTTTGTGCGTTAATTTCGTTTGTTATTCTTTTGAAAATGTTCAGATTTTCTTGTGGTGATTCTTTTCTTTTTATTTATTTATTGGTTCTAAGTTATTTGGGCCCTAGATGGGCTGAAATTTGTTATGTTGTTTAATTATAGACGTGTCATTATTGGTACTAAAAAGCCCAATAGAAAAAGTGTTTAGCAGACAGAAGATAGAGTGGATGTCTTAAGCCTTAAGAAATTTTTACTTATTTTCAAGTCATTGTGTGATGGAAAGCTCAACGACACAAAGTGCTAGAACTATAATCAGACTGAATGAACTTTTAATGGTAGTAAAATTGGGTGCAAATGTACGTTACAAACTAAAAGAAGTGAAACAAATCCGATCAGATTGAAATACAAGTAAAAGAAAAGCAAAAGGACTGAGCCAAGCTCGAGAAACGTCAAATCAATGAGTCCCAAAATTCAGAGTTTAAATTGAACGTCAACTGGAAATCGTACCAACCCAAAGAAGAAGCAGAGCAAACAAACAAAAGATTTCTTAGGAGTTGTCGACTGGAAATGAACAAGTGCAAGCAAGAAGGCTGTTGAGAAACTTGAGATCAAGTTTATCAAATCTGAAATATGTTTGAGAGAGATTCAATGTCTTGCTTCCTCGTTGATTTTCTGATAATAGAGTGTGATTTGATGACACAGTGACAACAAGAGAGGTAGCTTAGATGCTAGGGAACATCCCCCATCAATCCTTGTTGAAATTAAGCAAGTCAAATTGCCCTTGAAATTATGAAAGTTAGTAGCAAATCCAGCAGTTGGAGCAGGATTTGGTTTGGGTTTAGACATAAATTCTGAATAGCATTTAATGCTCAGCAAGTCATTATATAGAAAGAATGTCATCTAATGACCTTAGATAAGACCTTCACTATAGAATTCTTGGGCTAACTTGTCTTTTGACCACACGCCCACGTCGCCATCTCTTTGGCTCCTTATTGGGTATTTGTTTGCTTTCTGCGGCCCAATTCTTCCCTTTAATAAATGAAAGCTGGGGGGGCCAATCTCAATTATCTCTTTTTAAAGCTTGCCCAAGTCAATTTTGGCCCAAACAATGGTAAGGTTGTTTGATTTTAGGGTGCTCTTAAACGAATCTTAAAATTAAGTGAGTACACCCTATGATCTAAGTACACTCTAATAATTAAATCAAAATGTAAAATTAACTAAGTACACCATATTTAACTACCAAAATTACCCCTAATACACCCTAATCTCACACAACACCTTAATACTAAATACATCCTATTTTACACTGCTTTTGAAAAAAAATAAAATGTTGCTTGAGCTCCCTGCTTGGAATAAGCAGGTAAAGGGAAAGATTCACATATCTAGTAAAAGGTAGGGGCTCAGGCACTAGAGTCAATGCAACAACATAGACCATGACATATTAGTATGTCTCCAAGCATTATTTATATACCTTTTTCCCAATCATTCGACCACCAGCTGAATGAGCAAAGTATATATTATAGAAGTAGCACAGAAATGCTTGAGGGTCCTTCTCTGACAGTTCCTTAAGATATTCTGCATAGGTAACACCAGGAGCAGAAGGTTCTGGTATCACATGGCCTTGCTCCTTGAACCACTTCAAATCCTTTGTAAATTTTGCAGACCTTTCCAATCCAGTATTTCTGAACTCAGAATCTATAGCCAAAACCCACACAGCAACGGTACATTTTAGTTAGTCACATTTACGGTACATAAATACATGTAGCATTACTAGCACTTAGACAAACACACAAGACATCGGCAATACTTCCATTGACATGAAACCTTAGTTACCTCATTTCAATTTTCATATTTGAAAACTCCCTAGATAAGTCCCACAATGTCATGATAATCAAGACTAAAAAAGAATAAAACATGGAAAATCTGATGTAGTATCCTAACATAAAGGGAAAGCTTTATTTAAGATGGTAAGACTACGATCTAGTATCCTAACATAAAAGTATTGTGAGAGATATATGTATGGGAAGAATTGGATTTGTTAGTGCAGCATCATTATGATAGCAGAAGTGGAGTGGAGATCGTACAACTCTACGATCAATGAACCCATCCTCATCGCCCCCATATACTAATCTTGGTTTAGAAACGGTCTCATCCTGGTTTTTAGAAGTTAGAATTTTTATCTCAAATCTATTTGGAATCGAACTCTAAAATTCTAATTTGAGTAGGGTTCAATATGTTCAATAGGGTGTACTTATTAAAATTACTTATGTTTCACAATTCAATATATCCTTTTTTGTCATTTTATATTTGGGCAAATTAGTAATTCAATAAATAGTTTGGTAGTATGGTGTGCTTAGTTAATTTTAGGGTTCGTTTAACAGCACTTGATTTTTATTCTTAATACTTGGAGAACTCTTTAGACCCTAGATTAATATTTGAATAATCCTTGTTGAACATAAATTTTGAAGGTGTGGTAAGATTTTATTTATTTATTTGGTAAAGGGTGTAGTAAGTTTTTATTATTATGGGAAAACAACAAATTTGGTCATCATTTTCCAATTCCGTCACTATAATTTCTATTGTTTCAATCCAGTCCTCGTAGTTAATTTTCAGTTGCAATCAAATTAAAAATTAGTGTTAAATCAAATTTTTTTTTCATTAGTGCAGGGGTATTCGAGCCCAAAATTTTTAAGATATAAAAATAAAATAAGAACTGAAAAAACAAAATTCTTTTTATGAACTAAGAATCCTTTTAACTAATATCATCTTAATTTTTACTTTGACTTTGATTATTAAAGATCAAATAAAGGACAAAGTACATGAAATTAAAGAATATGTTGTAGCAAAAGACCCACTAGTGTAGTGGTTTGGAGTATTTACTCCTCAGGTAAGGTTACGGGTTCGAGTCTTAAGATCAGTGTGTGAGTTTAGTATGCTTTATCGCCCCTCTCAATAGAAAAGTTCCTAAAATAAAAATTAAAAGAAAAAGAAAAAGAAAAAAAAAGGATATGTTGTAAATGCATGAGTTGGTTGATGACGATCATACCTCTTAGTATTCCATCCTTGGATTTTATATAACCTATGCACTGAGTATTTGTAATTAGTGCTTGTAACCTATACATATGTTGTTGTAAATGATGGTATTCAATTTCCTATCTTGTAAGCCTATAAATAGATAGTTCTACCAACGATGAACGAAGAAAAAACATTATGAAACTTTATCTTTACCACATCACTTCTCTCTATATTTTCTCCCTCTAGTTTTATATTTCCATGTTCTATTGATTATTACAGTAACACAAAAGTCGTTCGTTTTCTTTTCTGGACTGGACACAAAAGTCATTCAAAACGGCTATTTCCAGCATTAGAATTTAAAAAGTAATTTTTTCTTTTGGGCAAAAGCATTTAGAATGTATAATGTAATAAGAAACATAAACTAAGAGAAACATGACTTTGAACAAAGGCCTCTACATTATTTGACAAACATTTATATTTGTATCTTTCATGTTATTATGACTGCCAATATTCCAGGCGTCGTACAATCTGATGATCCTCAAACTCTAAGTCCATATTTGAGGTTTTTCGTCCCGTAAGCATTAGTGATTTTTGGAAGATATGCATTAGAAACCTGTAAAATCACATAAGTAATTTTCTCAGCACTGGTTGCATGCAGATTTGAAGACGAACAGAGAAATCGTTTTACCTAAAAATTAATTCAAACGTTTCTTGATGGTTTTCCCTTGAGTTCCAATCTTTCTTAAACTTTCTATAAAAAAGGCATTTGACAAGAATGCCATTTATTCAGCATTAAAAACGCATGATGATTGCAATTGACCCACTAACGTCGTGGTTTAGAGTATTCTTTCATGGCGAGTTCCGGGTTAGTCCCAGTATTCGTGTAGTGTGTGAGTTTAGTTTACTATTGCTCCCTCAATAGGAAAGGTCCTAAAAGAAACACATCATGATTACGTACCCCCAAAAAAACACGTTTCATCAAAAGAGAAATCGTGCTACCCCAGGAATGCTTTTCATCCGTTTTTGTTTTTGGGCTATTTAAACTTATTCCACTGCCAACATTGCAACAAAAATATATAGAACAAGGATAAGCTAGCATACCCCTATTTCGATCTTCAACCAATGCATCCTATACTGCACGCAAGCTCCTTAGATCAGAATGCCCAAATCTTGAAGCAACAAAACCATATCCTCCCACAACTGCAATAAGTACACCAAGAACCATGACGAAGAACTGGAAGTTTGCAAGCAACTCACCCCGGACCTCATTGTCCACAGAATGACATGATATCATATCATCCTTAAGCCGACAACCATCTGGCATCATGGGGCCATAGAGAGTGAACGCAGTCTGATAAAACCAGAGGCCTTGTAGAGTCATGGCAATACCGCTACATAAATCAATTGGAAAGCTGGTTGGTAAGAGGGCTGCAGCAACAGTCGATAATATGCAGAGCCCAATTAGAAGGACAAGGAGGATGTGGTAATAACCCTCGAGGCCTTTATGAGTTGTTGAGTGAAAGTAGAACAGAAGATACTCTGCACAGAATGCTGTGGCAGCAATCAGACAAAGAGCTCCTTCAGGCAACGGAAGAAATCTAAACTCAAGAAATTAAAAGAAAAAAAGAATTAGACATACTTACAAGGTTATCACATACACAACAGGCCAAAAGAAACAGAGGCTATTACATAGATGAAGTGATGGATGAATAAATTAGCACTTAAGTAACAATTAGGGGCTATGATCGGATGAGTACTGTAATATTGTTGAAGCACCCATAACAATGCGAAAATAGCTTTCACCACCTATCCATGTTTGACTGTAGTCTCTAATGTTAAAATTCCGACTACAAATCAAATAAGAAAAGGGAATCCAACAACAAATCAGCAGCCCTGGCTCAAAATTGGATGTGTAGCATCTAGAAGCTAGTAGCTACTGTGTTTCAGCAAAAGGGAAGGCATCAGGGGGGTCTGTTTCACAAGTCAGCAGCCCTGGCTCAAAATTGGATGTGGAAGAAGCCCCTCCAACGTCAGCATGCACATGTACAAAATGGGTAGCACCAGGTTGTATGGGCTGCAAAGGAGTCAATCTGTCATCTTGAGAGCTGATAAAAGTTCGAACAATTATCTTCCCTTCCTCCATGGTCAAACAATGGAGCTGGTTGGAAGTTTGCTCCTCCATGACTAGAGCTGACTTGAGTGGGACAGAAATGTATACCTCTCAGCTAACTTGTTTATTGCCTAGGTTCCGTAAATGTAGGGGCCCTACCAGATATCTCTTGGGCTAAGGAATTATTAGAGTCCACAGAATAAGGAGGCTGCAGACTTGAGATCTCTTGGACCTCATTGGATAAAGGGACATCACCAAGGTTGAGGATAACCCTCAAATTTGAACCCCATTAACAAGCTTAATAAAAGTTTTTGTTACCTCTAAGACTAGTATTTCTCAAGTCAAGAAGCTGTGCGACTTTTCCTGGGGAGGGGGCAGGATAAAGAAGGGAAATCTACTGCAGGGTTCAAAGGTTTTAGGGGAGGAAGGAAGGAAGGGAAGAGGTGATGGGGAGAGGGTATGCTGTTTGAAACGAGGGTCCTGCTGAGGCCATGGCTGGGGATGAAATCAACCATGATTCACTGCAGTAGGGCAGTGGGAGGGGACAGGGCACTGGATTCTAGAGTGTAAGAGGAGAATCTCTCTCTTGTCAACCAAAATTACAGGAAACATAAGTGATATATTCAGATATCTGCCTCTTTATTTGTAAAAATTGTCAAAGCTCGTAACTCTTAATTTTCACGGTAAATGAGTCCAAAATTTTTGCCTGTCTCATGACATGTATCTCAGTTTCATGAGTTAAAAGTGATACATATTATCAATCCCTTAGAATTCATAATCAACTCTATGATAAATATACAGAGAAGGGCACAGAAAGTACTCCAGTCTGCTTTCCAATGGGGCTTACGTTCTCTATCTCTTTCTCTTCAACTCATTTAACTTCTAGAAGTATGTTTTCGAATTGAGCAAATATAATTAGAGAGGATTCTTTTGAATTGAGCAATCATAATTAGCTTTCAGTTTGTTTCAAGATATCACAAAACTATCGCAAGTCTGATAGATAGATAATTTTAAAGAAAAAAAATACAGGAAAACAAAAATCTAATCAGACATTTTACTTCTAAGGAATGTATTAAAAGCAAGTGCCTTTTTTTTTCCTTTCGTCTTTTCTGAGGTTTACAAACTTAAATTGAAGAATTGATCTGACATTCTAAGACAGTTTGTTACACAGCATGACATAAAAGATAATGAAAAAGGAAATGAATATGATGAATCAATTGACTACAAGCATACCTTGTCTTCTCTGAGAGCAGACTGACAACGCCAAAGATAAAGAACATAAGAAGCATTCCAGAGTGCTCAAAATCATTCATGTGAGAAGGGTTCAAGACTCCATTGACAAAGAACTTGAGATGGGTCGAATACAAAAGCTCGATACACATATCAATGAAAGTACCAATAGCTATAATATAAAGCTCCAAATACTTGAGCCTCCCATCAAAACCCGGCACAGGACTCCATACCTGAACTCGGAAGGACTTGGGGTTGGATACATATCTCACCAACGAGCTCCACACGTGCCATACCCCAACTATAAAAAACAATGTCCCTGGAAGAGCATGACCTGGGAAAGAACCCATCTTGCCTGATATATTATATATACGTGCACCAGTCACAGTCCCTGTGTTTTTGAGATCTCAATCTGCAACTCCTTTGCCTTCTTCAACAAAACCAGCTCATTCCCTTTCAAGGGGAGACACTTCGAGGGTCGTTCTTTGAATTTCTTTTCTTTTCTTTTCTTTTTCAGTTGAAAGTTGTGGCTGCCTTTTGGGTTTCTTGCCTTGAATTATTTTGGTTCTTCTAGCAGTCTTTTGATGGAAAGAGACTTTGATTAGAAAATTTAAGCGAGTATCTGTCAATTACTCAATTACCTTTCATGAAATTTCCAAATTGAGTTTTCTAAAGTCTCATTTTGATGAAAAGAATAAGAGGAACCATTCTTGAAAGTCAAGCTCTTTGTTGGTATTTGAAAATTAGACAAAAAAAAAAGTCTCACCAGAAAGTGAAAGTTGAACAGCTGATAAAAACAAAAACAAACAAAAAACCTCAATTAAACAAGAATGTTTGAAGAAAAAGATTGTGAAAAAAGAGTAGAAATTTACACAACAGCTCAAGACAGCCTACAAACAAAAACCCAGCTTTTACACATATAAAACTGCATCACAATTCACAAAACCAGCTTCTTTCTTTTCCCAAAGAAAGTGGTAGAGAGAGAAATATATAAATATATTTTATTATGATTATTATTGAGTGGAATTGTTTGAAGAAATTAGTGTAAATTGATTAGCGTGTAAAGAGCAATCATCATGATATTAAATAGAAAAAGAAAAAAATAATTCAAATCGAACGTACTTGCAATACTAATAAGCGTATGATTGATCAGAGCCTTGTCTTCTTTTTTTTTTCAGACCCAAAAATCCACAAAGACTGAGAGGAGAGAGAGAAGGAAGTGTAAAGGAGGCCTGGCTGGCAGTGCCTGTTGTAAATGTGATGATGATGGTGGTGATCCGTGAGACCGATGGCTGGAAACGCTAAAAGGCAAAAGAGACGGAAATTGTCAAGGGGAATTGCTTTCACGTGTGTACATCGTGCGCTTCATAGACTTTGACTTCCCCCATAACGTGGTGGGCCCATCTTAGATCTACACCGTTGGTCGGGTCATTTTCTTCTTGCAGTTATTTGCCCTTTTCATCACATGTGTCGTCAAGCTTAGATAGTAAATTTGTAGAAGGCTAATTTTTTTCATTTTTTATATCACAAATGGTTCATGAGACATTTTGTACTTAATCTTTTGTTGTGACACTAATGGCCGTTGCCATCACCTACCTTCCAAAATATCGTTATAAATGGTCACATACAATCACATCCCATTTCTAAGGCTTATTTTCGTACAATCAAATCCCTTTTGATCTAACCCACGCTTCAAACCCATTTCCACACAATTCTCTCCAATTTTTAGGCATTTGGCACCCTGATTTGGTGTATATAAGCAAAAACCATTAACAAAAAACAGAAAATTTGTCACCAAGCTGAAGCTTCTTCTCAGTAACTCCAGCATCAAGAGAGAACGACCACATTTGAAGAACCTAGAGAAAGACCAACAATGGCGTACTCAAGAGAAAGGCCAATTGTTGAAGAAACCAGGGAAGCATAGGACAAGCAATTGTTATCCTTGCTTATTCGAATCTTGAATTCGACGGAGAATGAGCTTCGTGAGGTTCGACACAGGGAAGAAACGTCGTGGATTGTGATAGTTCTAACATGGGTTTTTTTGTTCTTGGCAGTTTGCAACTAATGATTGTGGGAACCAAATTTAGTCATAATCTTAGGTCAAATAATTCATTCCATTTGGGGATTATTTGACCTAATTGGGAATTATTTGACCTAATTGGGAATTATTCAATTTAATTGGGGATTATCCAATTAAATGGAAATGTTACCTAATTGGGTTGAGAATTGATTTGGCACCTACCACAAATTCCCAATTAAAGGAGGAGTTACCTAATTAAGTTAGGGATTGATTGAATACCTACCACAACTAGGGATTTGATTTAAATCCCTAATAAATCAAATCCCTAAAGACACCAATCTCACCTACCACACCAACCTCACCAACCTCACCAACCTCGTCGAGGCCCCCTATAAATACATGGCCACACAAAGGGTTGAGGTACGTCTAAACTTCTCTCTCAAAAGACGTCTAAACTTCTCTCTCAAAAGACGTCAAAATTTCTCTATGAAACTCTAGCCACCTCCTTTCTCTCCCTCTTTTACATAAGGCTCCGGCCGCCCGGTTTACACCATAAATACATATATCTCTGTACCCTAGTTAGCTAGTGTTTTTCTCATAAACTCTCGAACTAACTTAGGCATCGGAAGGCCTTTGGCTAACACCCCCCGGGTGTGGTCCTCTTATTGGTTCTGTTTTGCAGGGAGAAAGAGGAGGCGAAGAAGAAAGGGGAATCTTTCCAACCGAATATTCTCGTGGGGAAATTTGCTCCCACAAATTGGTGCTTTCATTGAGAGCACGAGTTATACTCAACGCGTGCTCAAGGAATTCGTTCCTCCTATTTTCCAATCCATCGAAGCCTTCCAAATAACCATGGTTGGAAGCAAGAAGACGAGGGGCAAAACCGCCGCGATGACAAAATCCGCGACGGCCAAAAGCCACTCCACCCATGATCCCGCGATCGACATGGTGGCACCACCACCTCTCACCACCGCGCCGGCCACCGCCGTCATCCAAGGCCCCGTGGCTGGATCTAGACACCCTCATGGCACCACTGCTGAGCATGGTGGAACCTCCCATCAAGGTGGGCTCATTACCACTGTCGACTTAGGCCCAATCTTGGAGCAACTTCAATCACTCCCTCATTTTCCGCGGCGCTCGACGTACGCTCCCGCGTACACCTCTAACGAAACCCTAGCCCGTGTGCAACTGGGCTCCACGCAATTCTCTCTTTCCGGTCCACGAAGTCAAGTAGACCTCAGTCTAAGAGTCGACCAACTGACCCAAAGAATGGACGACCTACCCGAGTTGATGCGACAACTCCTCAACCAAGCAGGCTTGGCCCAAAATCTTGACCTTGGACGACAGGGCGAAGAGAGAATGATGGACGGACACACCGACAGGCAGGTCGAAAGGTCTCAAGTAGGTCGAGCAGGAGCGAGCAGACAAAGAAGAAGACAACAACGTGACCAGCAAGCTGGCATGTCACAAGCATCCGCAAGCCACACTCCAAGCAGACGAAGTATCCAATCAAGATTGAGTTCGAGGACCAACGTGTGTGAGAGGCTGGGCCCACGAACTGACATCCTCGCCCGCTTGGGCCCGCGAGGAAGTGTGCACGAGAGGCTGGGCCCTCAAGAAGGTCAACCTGATGACTCTCGCAACGAGGATCGTGAAGAAAGACGCTCGGCTGCCAGTTCCCGAAGAACCAATCCCCATCGACAAGTCGCAGGGAATCCCTCGCAAGCGCTGTCCACCAATACGCCACCTAGGCAGGACAACCAAGGACGACGGCCCTTGCGAGCCAACGAGGAAGTCAACCAGCACCGCCCGAATCATGAAGGTCACCGACTTGACCAACAACTCATGCGTGCAGAAGACATCGAGAAGTTCATGAATAACCGACTTCGAGACTGGAAGGCTGGCTGAAATTCCGAAGATGCTCTACACAGGGAGGTAGACCTTCACCGCCGAAATCGAGCAGGCTGCTCCCCCAAAGCGATTCTCAACGCCCTCTCTTACACACTTCAAAGGGGATTCCGACCCCGAAAGCCATCTGAAGCATTTCAAGAGTATTATGATCCTCTACAAGACCGAAGATGCATTAATGTGTAAAGTGTTTGCAATGACCTTGCGAGGAGCAGCCCAAGGCCGGTTCCACACCTGCCATCTGGATCAATCAGCCTTCAAAGAGCTAGCCTATGTCTTCACTAAAGAGTACACTTCTTATCGGGCGATTAAGAAAAATCATGGTCACTGTTCAACCTATACAAGAAGTCCGATGAATCTCTTCGAGATTACATCAAGAGATTCAAAGCAGAAAAGGCGACCATTGTGGGATGCGATGACCAAGTCGCATCTATCGCCTTCAAGAAAGGTCTTAGGCCGAGCATGACTTATACCGCGGTGACTATCACTCCCGGCCAGGACTCGCGAGAAGTCTTTGCAATCGCGGAGCGCTACGTGCTCTGGATGAAGATCGATTCGCCGTGAAGAAATTCACTAGGAGGGAAGGTCAGCCTACTAAGCGAGCAAGTCGGGAGGCGACAGTTTAACGGCAAGAACAAAGACAAGCGCAAGCCACACCCGCAAGAAGACGTGCGGCAAAGAGAACTATACCAAGTTCACCATCCCCATACATCAAATCTTAGCCAAAGTGAAGGACAAGCCTTGGGTAAAAGACCGCCACCCTTGAAGGGAGATCAGGACAAGAGGGATACTAGAAAATATTGTGTCTTCCATGGGACGCACGGGCACACCACAAACAACTGCTTTGCTTAAAGAATGCACCTCGAAGAGCTCGTGAGAGAAGGCCATTGCACCGAGTTCATAGCAAAGAAGGTCATCCAGCAGATCGAGAATCGCGATACCGCCAAGGAGCCACCTCGAGAAGGTCATAAGGATTAACACAATCCTAGGCGACTCAGGAGTGCAGGGTGACCAATGAGGAAAAGAAGAGGAAGATCAAACAGGCCATTGTGATTTCCCAAATCTCGACCGACCTTAAGCAAGCAGGAGACGATCTCGTGATCGGCTTCCAAAAGAAAGATCTAGTCGGCCTCGATATGCCACACAATGACGCCCTTGTCATCAGCATTCGATTGCTCGAGGCCAAGGTCGATCGAATCCATGCAAATGAGGGCAGCTGACCAATATCCTGCAACTAGCGATCATCCAAAGATGGGCTTGGAGACAAAGATCAACAAATCAGCTAAGTCATTGGCGGCTTCAATGGCGCAACAACGATTCACGGTGGGCACGATAGATCTCGATGTCTACTCCCGCATATAATCGGCTCGCAAACGTTCATGGTCATTGATGAAGTCTCATCCTACAATGGCATGCAGGCGGACCCTGGATCGGTAAGATCAACGCCATCACCTCCGCCACGAATCGAAGATCCGCTACCCCATCCCTGGGCGTGTCGGCTCACGATCAATAGTGATCGGAGTATGGCGAGATGCCGGCTCAAGGGTCAAGAAGAGCAAGCAAACACAGCTTCCTCCCCGTGAATCGTGCAAATCAAGGGAGTAGAACAACCAGATCTCGCCCCTAGCAACCAAGCAAAGCCGAAAGCGAAAGGGAATAACTACCCTTATAGCAATCAAAGCATCGTGACCAAGCATAGGAAAATCCGTCCTGAGGTCACCCTTGAAGAAGGATGGAAACCCAAAGAGGACGCCGAGCTAATACTCCTTGGATCCTGACCAGCCAGATAGAAAAGCTGGATCGCTCGCGCCTAAGCGCCTAGACGAGAAGGTGGAGCTTGACCACCTTCCTCCGTAATAACTGGACATGTTCGCATGGTCGCCACCGACATGCCCAGACGACTCGTAGATCATTTGCCATCGACTTCACGTCCAACCCCGCCAAGTAGTTTCGGGCGAAGAGACGCAACTTCGCCCGAACGGGTCGCGATCATTGAAGCCGAGATCGACAAGCTCCTAGTTGCCGGCTTCATCGAAGAGGTCTCTCACTGAGTGGCTAGCCAACATTGTTCGGTGGCAAACAAAAAAGGGAAAATGGAGAGTTTGCGTCGATTACACCAACCTTAAAGCATGTCCTAAAGACAACTTCCCATTGCCGAGAATTGACCAGCTCGTGGATTCAACTTCCGCAATCGCTTGCTCGCCTTCATGGATGCCTACTCCGACTATAATCAAATCTTGATGCACGAGGATGACATATAAAACCTCTTTCATCATCGAAAGAGGGACTCATCACATAAGGTCATGCCTTTGGGCTGAAGAACGCCGGAGCAACATACCAAAGACTCGTGAATAAAATCTTTAAGGAGCAAATCGACAAGACTATGGAAGTTCACGTGGATGACATGCTAGTCAAAGCCCCAAAACGTGCAGATCACATCAAAACCTCGCCGAGGCATTCACCGCTACGCCAATATCGCATGAAGTTGAATCCAAGTAAATGCACGCTTGGGAGTATCGTCCGCCGATTCTCGATACCTAGTCACACAACGGGGTATCGAGGCACACCCACGCCAAATGAAGGCCATTCTCGAGATGAAGTCGCCTTCCACCATGAAGGAAATACAAAGTCCGACAGCAGAGCAATGCCCTCAATCGATTCCTCTCAAATCTACTGACAAGTGCAGGCCATTCTTTAAAGCTTTGAAAAAGGACAGAGAGACAAGTGGGATGAGGAGGCGAAAAAGCTTTTAGAATCTGAAGACTTACCTCACTTCACCTCCCCGCTCTCAAAACCAGCCCAGTGAGGACTTGTTCGTGTACTGGCAAAGGTCCAAATTTCGTTAGCTCACTCTCATCCGAGAAGAATGGGGCCCAACATCCGGTATTCTACATGTCAAAAGCTCTCCTCGATGCGTAGACTCACCGAAATTGGAAAAGCTCATTTTGGCCCTTGTAGTTTCATGAGAAAGTTACGACCCTACTAGCAAGCTCACCGAGTCATCGCCATGACCGACTTTTCTTTGAGATCAATACTTCACCCCGACGCTTCGCCGACTCATGAAGTGGGCTATAGAGCTAAGCCGATGACTTCTACGGGCCAAAAACTGCAATAAAAGCCTGTGTTTTAGCAGATTTCGTGCAGAATTCACCACATCAACCAAGAAGAGAAGCTGGTCAACAATAAAAAGGAAAGCAAGAAAGTGCACGGCGCCTCCGCTGAACCCGACCAACCCATAGACATGTGGCAAGCCAGCGTAGACGAGCGCCTCGAACCAAAAAGGAGCAGGAGCAGTGTCGTCATCATCACCCTAGATGGAACCCTCGTTGGAGCAAGCCATTACACTTGGTTTTCCTACTTGAACAACGAGGCAGAATACGAGGCATTACTCACTGCCGTCGCAAAAATGAGCTAGCGATCAAGAAGCTAAATGCCATCGCATTCCCGCTAATCACGAATCAAGCCCTTCATGTGAATACATGGCGAAGCACCCAAGGATGATCTTGTACCTTAACAAAGTCCAAGAGTCGTTAAAGGCGTTTCCTACCTTCACCATCCAACAGTGCCTCGGCAGAGACGCGCATGCATGCTCCCGCAAGCCTAGGATCATCCCCTGATACCCAATTCAGACGCTCCATCCCGGTCGAACACCTTGACCGACCAAGCATTGAAGAAATAGAGCCAATTGACGCAATGCAGATTGACGAGACCCCAGCAAGACCCCATCATCGACTACCCGATGAATGGAAATCTACCAACGGACAAGTCCGGCCGGGAAAAGTCCAACAGAAGGTCACAGATACTACATGCACGGCAACAAGCTCATTCGCAGATCATACCGGTCATCATCTCACCGCATAAAGTACCCTCAAACACTTGAGGTTCTTTGCAAAAATTCACGACGCGAGTGTGGCAACCACTCTGGGGCAAATCACTCGCCTGCAAGGCTCTAAACATAGGCTACTTCTGGCCTACCATGCGCCACGACTCCACCGAACACGCTCAATGGATGTGATCGTCGCCGATACAAGCCACTCCTAACCTCGCATGCAAGTCTACCATCCGCAAACAGTCCATGGCCATTTATGCAATGGGCCTTTGACCTAGTGGTAATCGACAATGGCTCACAATTCATCGGCACATCAACGCCCTTCTCTTGAGAAATACAAAATCAAACAACACCTGTCCACCCCGAAGTATCCAACAAAGTCATATCGGATCGCTTGAAGAAAAGGCTAGAAGGCGCAAGGAAATGGGTGGATGAACTCCCTGAGTACTATGGGCTTATCGAACTACTAAACGAAGGTCAATTGGCGAAACCCCATTTTCCCCTCGCCTATGGGACTAAGCAATCATCCCTCCTCACATCACCGTCCCTCCATAAGCCTTGAGGTGGGCGTGTTGATCGAACTCCGAGCATGAGGCTCAACCTCGACTTGCTTGAGGCGAACGAGATAAGGCTATTGTCCGAGTCGCTCCTATCAACAACAGCTTAAAGTCTTATCACGACAAAAGAGCCAAGGTCAGAATGTTTCAACCAGGCGATCTCGTGCTAAGAAAGGCTTTCATCACTACACCAAGGCAAGGGTCAAAAAGATGAATCCTCACCGAGGGCCCATATGTAATCCGCAGGTCCGGGGCAAGGGGAGCTACACACTAGACATCACGGAAGGAAGGAAATTCCACGACAACGGAATGCATTCCATCTTCGAAAGTATTATCCATGACGCTTCTCCTCGCCTCCCAAGCAGATAACTAAGACTCACACATCTCTCGAAAAGATGAGCAACGACTAGAAGCCTCTGGTTTTTGTATCCACTATTTTCATTCTCGAATAAAGCATTGTAACCTTATAAACATCAATATAAAGTTCAGCTTTCTCATTCCAGAATGTCTTATCCGCCTACTCATTCCGAATGTCTCCATATAAGTTGCCCATAAGCGCGTCCTTCGGAGACGAGGGCTTACGCACTGAGCGCCCTTCGAGACGCAGCCTCGCAGTTAAGCTCCTTAAGGAGACGCAGTGGTGCGCCATGAATTTTCTAAAGGAGGTATCTAGGTTCCTATTCGCTTTCTAAGGAGGCATGATAAACAAATAGTTGCCATAAGCAGCGTCTCCTTCGGGAGACGTAGGGTGACGATCATAAGCTGCCCCGGGAGATGCACCAGAAGAAGCGCCCTTCGAGACGCAGGTGCGCCAGAAATTTCCTAAGGGAGGTATCCAAGTTCCTATCCGTTTCCTAAGGGAGGCATGATAGCCAAATAGTTGCCCATAAGCAAATGGCCCTTCGAGGGACGCAGGTAACGATCAAGCTGCCCTTCGGGAGACGCATGCAAGAAGCGTCCTTCGGGAGACGCAGCCCGTAAGAAGCGCCCTTCTGAGACGCAGGTGCGCCAGGAATTTCCTAAGGGAGGTATCCGTGTTCCTATTTGTTTCCTAAGGAGGCAGGATAGCCATATAAGTTGCCCATAAGCAGCCCTTCGGGAGACGCAGGTGCGCCAGAATTTCCTAAGGGAAGTATCCGTTTCCTAAAGGAGGCAGGATAGTTATACAGTTGCCCATAAGTAGCGTCCTTCGGGAGACGCAGGGCAACGACCAAAACATCCTACAGGATATGTAGAACATGCCCGGAGTCCCTCAAGGGGGACCCTGGCACTCATAAATATCCAAAGGAAGATACACAATCAAGACACTGGCCGGCTACTCAAGCAGTTCACAAGACAATATGCAAATTGAAGTTGAAGAAATAACTAAAATTTTCATAGCAAAGTGACCAACCGGCCAAGTTAAAAAAAAAATTGGTCAAACACGACCAATTATTCTAAACAAGAAAGGAAACTACAAAAGCTGAAAAGAAGTCTTCATCTACTCCAAAGCGCCGGCAGGAGGCCCTTGATCTACGCCTCTTCTCGCATCCGCTTTGATCGCCCACGCCTTGGTAGCTCCACTTGCTCGCTCCGCGACATCCGCCAACATCTCGTCTACCACGTCCTCCTCGGCCCGTTCACTCCAGCTACCGCCCTTCAATTCCTCCTTTCACATGGAACAAGTCGAGGCAAAGCGACTCGATGTCTACATCTTCAATGACATAGGAGGGAGCAGTCCCATTTGTGCGATCCAGTAGCCCACCTTATACGCATCTACGGTGGCCTCAAACTTGGATTCTTCACGAGACTTGTGGTAGGCGCACAATCTAACCAGGAGCTTGTCATAATCGAGGGAGAGATCAGCATTCTTGCGCTCAAGACGGAAGTAAGCATCCTTTCAACTAACCAAGTCGGCCAGAAGAGCTAAGCGCGGAATCCTTCTCGGCAAGAGAACTCTTCACTCGAGATATCATCGCCCTCAAATCGACGTCTTCTTTTCATAACGTGCCTGCCGGCGTAAAGCTTGCTAGTCGATTCGGCATTCTTCTTCTCCATTTACTGAGTTGAGAAGAAGAGGGGCAACAGCAGACGAGTTCGGATAGTCTCGGCAGCAAAAACTACCCCTTTTGAAGCAGATGAAATGTCGCTTCCCTTTGTTTCTCCAAGGAAAGACTCGAGAAGGTCTCAAGATCGCCGGCTTGACGGATATGATTAACCAGCTCAGCACAAGTGGACGGGCTTGACAGAAAGTTAGTCTTGAGCAGATCAGACATGCCTGCATCTCGAACATGACTAAAGTGTTCCACCCCGGGCTTAGTCGCGGGCGTTACAAAGGAACCCTTTGCTCGAGCAGATGACTCTCTTGCTTTCTTAGCCTCTGCCAACCTCACCTCCAAAGGAGTCAACGACCCTGAATCAACTCCACGCTTGAATGCCCGTAACTCAATAGCCGGATCATGAGCAGACCTCCTAACTCGATCCCCATCCTTGGACTGATGTAGACGACCCGAACTTCGGAGAGGAATATCTGCATCTCTTTGCTTCTCAGCAGGTGAACTAGATCTCGCACGGACTACTTCGCGGAGTAGATCACGGTCTTCAAGCTTGTCAGCATGAGGCTTGAGTAGAACATCCCGAGCGTTGCGCATACCGCCAATCTTCTTACTATCTGCACCAACGAGGTGTTTAACCCTGGTAGATGATGGGGGGACAGCTCGTACTTGTGTCTCCTCAACAGAAGGAAACTTTGGCTTCTTCCTCAACGGAGACACGCTCTTCGCCCGCGAAGAACCAGCTTCATCTCTTGAAGACCTGTCAGCAGCCTCCCTTTTCGATGAGGGTTCAGCAGAACACTCCTCCTGTCCAGCAGGCAGATCATCAGGGTCTGGACCGTTTTGCTTCCATCTCTCAACATCTCGGGCAGGGGGCAACCCACCGACTTCTTCCCGATACTCGCTCAACAGCCAGCGCCACTCGCGAAACTTCTAAGGAATGTTCAGAGCTCGGCCGACCTTAGCCATGTCAGGTCCAAGCTTCAATTGCTTGCTGATGTTACTCGCTATAAGCAGAAGACAAAAGTTAGTCAGTCACACTTCAAGAAATTCAAAGGAAAGCAAATCAAAATAACAATATGGCATACCATTGCAGTAGGTGACGGGAACAAGTGGGCCATCACCAACATCACCAACATCACCTTCCCACCGTCCGCTGACTTCCAACACATCGTCATGCCATACGTGATCTCCTTGACTGAAACTATCGAACAACTTGGCTTTGTAGATACGAACTTGGGCGTACTTCTCGAAGCGCCTCACTTGGAAAAAGTAGAAGAACTCTCGCACTGTCAACTCCAGCTTAAAGAAACGGCTCAGATTTTCGAAACACATGATCGCCCGATAGACGTTCGGAGTACACTGACTCGGAGCACACCCTATGGCGCAGAACACCTCCTTAAAAAGCTCCGACAGCAGGAAGGTGAAGCCCAATGAAAAATAAAAAGGACAGAAGGTGATAACCCTAGCATCCGGATCATTCACATCCACACAAAGCACGTCGTCAGTCAGAGGCTTCATCAGCTTGACATGCACGTCATCGGGAATGGCATGAGCATAAGTGGCCCGCCACTTTTGGAATTGAGCTTCAGATGTAACCCGATGCAAATTAGCCACGAACCTCTTCTTAGGCACTTGAGAGCCTCCCCACAAAAACAAAGGCAATTGAGAGCTTGATGACTTGCTACCATCTTCAGAAGACATGGTCTACGGACAACTGCAAGATGACAAGGAAATTCTACAAGTTAGAATACAAAAATTTCTACAAGTTAGAATGCAAAAAAAAAAAAAAAAAAAAAAAGGAAGTTGGCAGCAATAAAAATATATATATATAGCAGCATCAATACAAAGAAGTAGAAAAATGGCCCAAGCCAGCAGCCCAGGCGGAGCAGTGCGAGCCAGGCCAGTAGCGTTGACCCACTCCAAAGACGCCTCGGCTTGGCCCATGTCGCACACCTGCCCAACACAACTCAAGCCCAGTTCGCGCATGGCCTCCAGCCCGTGCGCGCCTCTCCAACAGCCCAGGAAGTCCACGACGTCTTGGGGCCCATATCGTGCAGCCTCCTTGTGAAGGCCCATGCGCAGGCCACCGCTCCATCTCACGAGGCCCGTCACGCTTGCCTGGCCTACTCGTTCCAACACCTGCACGCGTGGCCTGCTCGCCCAGCGCAAGCCCACATCACACACGAGGCCTTGCACACCTCCTCTCACGAGCCTGTGTCGCATCCAGCACGCATGGGTGCACCTCCATGCACATCATCCCGTGCTGCTCCAATCATGGCCCCACTACAAGACTCCAATCAATTCTTGCAGCCTGGATATGAACTCAAACCAGCGTGGATCCACGCTGCCAGATTTCACGAAGTTGCCAGAAGTCAGAACAAAAGACAAAAAAAAAAAAATTCCAAGTTAAATTACCTTGGAAGTGCGGCTTGGAATGAAATCTCAAGTAGGCTGGAGCAGTTCTCCAAAATACACTCTCTCTTCCTTGACCAACCGAATGATGCTCCAAAATCTCTCTCTCACTGACGGAATTAGAGGGACGTATTTTTGGTGTGAAGAATAGCTTGGAAAAAGCCTATACTTATAAGGAGCAAAAATTCCTTGACCTACAAGGAATCTCCAACCCTTTTCCAATTGGGTGTTCATAAAAATTGGCAAGTCAAACACTTCCTCCACTCAGGAGCCCAGGTCCGCGAAGGAAGCCCAGTTACAGCTGGACAGAATTTAGTCATAATCCTAGGTCAAATAATTCATTCCATTTGGGGATTATTTGACCTAATTGGGAATTATTTGACCTAATTGGGAATTATTCAATTTAATTGGGGA
Source organism: Prunus padus (assembly GCA_024362665.1). Classification (NCBI taxonomy): domain Eukaryota; kingdom Viridiplantae; phylum Streptophyta; class Magnoliopsida; order Rosales; family Rosaceae; genus Prunus; species Prunus padus. The sequence continues at coordinate 24,444,644 of JANFAM010000014.1, read as the reverse complement.
TTATCCAATTAAATGGAATGTTACCTAATTGGGTTGAGAATTGATTTGGCACCTACCACAAATTCCCAATTAAAGGAGGAGTTACCTAATTAAGTTAGGGATTGATTGAATACCTACCACAACTAGGGATTTGATTTAAATCCCTAATAAATCAAATCCCTAAAGACACCAATCTCACCTACCACACCAACCTCACCAACCTCACCAACCTCGTCGAGGCCCCCTATAAATACATGGCCACACAAAGGGTTGAGGTACGTCTAAACTTCTCTCTCAAAAGACGTCTAAACTTCTCTCTCAAAAGACGTCAAAATTTCTCTATGAAACTCTAGCCACCTCCTTTCTCTCCCTCTTTTACATAAGGCTCCGGCCGCCTGGTTTACACCATAAATACATATATCTCCGTACCCTAGTTAGCTAGTGTTTTTCTCATAAACTCTCGAACTAACTTAGGCATCGGAGGGTCTTTGGCCAACACCCCTCGGGTGTGGTCCTCTTATTGGTTCTGTTTTGCAGGGAGAAAGAGGCGGCGAAGAAGAAAGGGGAATCTTTCCAACCGAATATTCTCGTGGGGAAATTTGCTCCCACAATGATATAGGGGAGAAAATGTGTAATATGGATTGCTGTATTTTTGGGTTAAGACTTGTAAGTCGGGGTCATTTGGTTTAGTGTTTTGTGGATATATTTAAGGGTTAATGGTGATTGTATTAGGGGTGCATGATGGTAGTATTTAGGGTATCACTTTGACTATATTTTGTTGGATATTTGTGTTTACAAGGTCTATGGGTTATGGCTTAATGGAAGTGTTTGAGATGGAATGATAATGAGAGGATGAAAGATGCTTCAAGGTGCGCATGAATACACCATCTTGCAAAATTTATTTGCCCCCACAACTTGTGTGCAAAGGGGTTAAGCAAATAAGCCCTATAGATGCAATGAAGCCTAGCCTAATACTATATGTTGTCAATGTCTTGCACAACAAAAGACAACTCCAAACACACCCAAGAATATAACAAGGACACTCAAGAATATCTAGAGGCTATTGCTACAGAATAGTCTCTAGAAGGTCTTACTTTTGTGAAATATAATGGAGGAAGATTAGGATTGTAATTGAATTGAACATGTCTCCTTTTTGCAGAGAACTCTCCTCTATCTATAGAGGAATTTGGGTCTTTTCCTGAATTGGTATAACTTCTAATTCATAAACTATGCATCTATTGGATTGTACTTCTTTATCAAGAGGTGCCACTACAATGAGGACACTTCTCTTCATGAAAGAATGTGTCTTTAAGTTTAAATCATGTATATGGAATGTTTCTAATGTTCATATACGTAATTCAAACTGCTAGGCATCAAGAGGCACATCTAATGACTGAAGAGGTGCTTCAAAATCGCACCTATGCATCGAACCGACCGATCGTCGAGCATGACCGACCGGTCACTTTTATACAAAGAGCAAGTCTGATGTTTTTCACTTAGAACCGACCGGTCACCTGCACTCTATTTTGAAAATCGTCTAACAATCCTCCACCATTTTCAAAATATATCAAAACAAAACTTAAGTGTAATATTTAAAAAGGTTTTGAAAACAAGTTTAGAAAGTTTCTTGAGTAATTCCTTGAAAGCCTTGTGCATAAACAAAGATGTCTTGTGGACTTGAATCTTAGGTTGGTGAAATACATCAAAGTTAATAAAGATAGCTAAGTAGTATTGCTTTGAACTTGCAATCTTATACGATTAATTGGACATATCTCACACACAAGTCTTTGAATCCCTTTGTGTGTTCAAATGACCGACATGTGAATTGGCCTTGTGTCTATACCCACTTCCAAGAGTGCTTTAGTACTAATCCTGAGTCGCATAGAAGGCGACACCACCCTCTACACTCATATAGGTAAACATGTAGTACCCTCTGTAATTTATGGTACTTTCAATCATGTCTATTAAGAGTAAACACTCACCCTCTTCTTTACATTATAGGTACCAAGCACTTTTACCTTGGATGGAAACGATATTAATAGTGTTCCTAGAACATTTAGTGCTTACAATCACTACATATGATGTACTTTGCTTATTGAACTCAAGAACTTGATGTTTCAAGTGTTAAGCTTAGTTTCACCATTGGTGATTTAATAAAATTGGACCTTAACCACATCCCAATGATGTCCCACGTATCAAACCTTTGTAAGTTGAACTTACTTACAAAGTCAAATTTTAGTTTATATGATATTCTATATATCTTCACATAGTTATTTCTTAATTTAATCTCTTTGCCATTTATATACTTGGCAATATAACCTTTGATAATTCCTATTCTTAAAGAACTTTCTTTATTTATTTTCCAAGGATCCGTCTAGTATCATGACTTGGATTATACCTTGACATTTCAACTAGTATTATGCCATACTCATCTTTTATTAGATGTCTATACTCATCTTAATCAAGAATGAGTAGCTTTTCCAATCCATAGCCAATACATAGACATTTTAAACATTATACTTTAGTAATGTTTCTATGAATATTAATGCAATAGTTCCTGTGTATTTCCAATATTCACTTAAAATTAGTTGATTACAATAGAACTAATCATTGATTGATATTGATTTTCCAATCAATTCTATTTAGCACTTTTATAAAATTTAATTAGTGCTAAGATCACATTAGCCTATTCTTTTTATAAAATAATTATGCATTTCCATGCCATGCATATCACATATAGAATATTTTTCAAAATTTTAAAATCTAAAGAACAAACATAGTTCATATCATAATAACAATGATTTTTTTTTTTTTTTTGAGATAGAGCAATGTAGGGGATTCAACTGGTGCCATGGGGTTTGCAAACAAACACCTCTACCACCGAGGTAAACACCCACTGGCAATAACAATGATATGCATCAAACTTTGCTTCTAACATTAATCAAAAATTATAAATCATTTCATCATTTAAAAACATTCTCTATAAATAGAGAATCATGTGTCTTTGTAGGTGGTTATGTACCTCCACCAAGTACGACTTCATTATGGGTAGTGTGGGAGCAAATATTTTGGCCTCCAATCACGAGGTGCCACGTGGACAAGAAGAATATTTCATAGGTCAATAATTGGGCGCATTTAATTGGGGAATTAGTTAGACCTAAAATGGGGATATTTATCATCAATTAGGGATTTGATTCTAATTGAAATCCCTAATTGACTCAATCTCTCCATTTAAGGGAAAGAATATTTTCCTTCCAAATAGGAAAATATTCTTTGAAAAAACCCTAGATGTGATACATGGCTACAACACACCTCCAAGGTAACTCGGAAACCCCTAGCTAATTGTTGTCGAAATTCCCTCTCTCCCTCACGCCATTTCTCTCTCTCTCTCTCTCTCTCTCTCTCTCTCTCTCTCTCTCTCTCTCTCTCACGGCTCCAGCCACGGTTCACTCCTTGTGAAAGAAAACTACGACCAGTTTAGCTATTGTCGTATCTTTTACAAAGATCCAGTTGAACTAACTTAGGTATCGGAGGGTCTTTGGCCAACACCCCCCGGGTGTAGTCTACTTCCTCTAGTTTGTTTTTTCAGGGATCGAGGGAGACGAAGGAGAAGAAAGTTCAAGGGTCAACGAATCAACACGCGAATATTCCACGTGCGGAATTTTGCCCAAACATGTAGTATTACTACATCATGGTTACATTTCTTTATTAAGAGACACCTTTCAATGGAGATCATACCTTTTATCAATATTTATATCACCTCTTTATCAAAAGGCACCTTTCCATAAAGATCACAACTTTTCATCATGTTTTTTATTTTATGAATCATTCTAATGTTTATGAATTTTCTTATATATATGAAATTCAAAACAAAAGAAAACAAAAGACAAACCTGAATATAGAAAGCTTGTAATATTATTTTCCATCAGTCTATCTAACCAATCAGCTATGTATTTTAAAATTTTCAACAACATGATATTTTTAATCAATGTTCCATTTTTTTTTTCTACATTTTTTTGTTCCATGTATGCCAACTAATTAATTCAACATATACAAAACATAAATATCATCAGCAATTTTGTATGTGATTATACGAGTAATTTTTGAGTGTTCCCGGTATACCACGTGGCTGGTGTACCATCCACTAGATGTAGGACATGTGTAATATTTCCAATGCAGCCCACCACATGTCATAAAAAAACAATGCAGTAAGTTGGAGAGTAATTCCACATGTCCTACGTCCATTGGATGGTAAACCAGCAACGTGGTGTACCCGGAACATTTAAAAATTTCTCGTGATATACTACTTTATGATTAGGGGTCACCAATTGGCTCACGAGCCCATGGGCTGATGGGGGTCTGCCCAGCCCATCGAAGAAAAACTCGGCCCAGCCCATTATTGTTATTAAAATTATAGTTTTCCTTTTCCATAAAGCCAAAGACAAAAATTTAATTTTATATTATAAATAATATATAAACAAATTTGAAAGCTTTTAAGGTACAATAAAACTAAAGAAAAACAAATTGTTAGGTAAGTAAAAGCAAAATAAATTATAAGTAAGAAGGCTAGCTTGGTATGGTGAAGCACGTCAAAGACGTTGTCCTAAAGCCTTCCTACGTATAGGTACTGACGGTCTACACGACTCCAAGATATGACCCCTAATACACAAGCTTAATATCCGCTATGAGCACGTTCACACACGGATATGTCTCCAAGTCACATAACCATTGCCTAAAAATACTAATAGAAATTAGAGAATATATATATATATATATATATATATATATATATATAGGTAGGATAAGAGATAATTAGATTTTGTTGTGTTGTCTTATATTTTTCTCAAATGTGAAGGAGGAGTGGCCTTTTATAGGCATCCAAAATCATGTAACATTCACCACCTTAAACCAGAAAATTAAGTCATTTAATGTACAAATAAAACTCGAAAATAAATATTTATAACCCCCACAATAAATAAAATAAAACAGCCAAATAATTAAAACAAAATTTGAAACTTATAATGGTAAAATTTTTAAAAGATGTTAAAATTCCAACAGTTATGGGCCATGGGCCGACCCTGCCCATTGTTTAGTGGGCTGGGTTTGGGTGTCTAAAGCCCAGCCCGGCCCATAGGCCACCTGTTTGAGCCCACAAAAGCCCGGCCCGGCAAGCCCATGAAAGCCTAGTCCTCAAACCTACGTATATAATTTATTAGAGCCCAATACTTATATGATATAGGTTTCCAGCAGTTCTTAGATATGTTAAGCATAACCGTAATGGAATTTCCCCTCTTTGATATTGCATAATCGTATAAAAAGAGTCACTTCACAATACCTCCTTATATGGGTTATTCATATCCCCTCTGTTGTGGACAGCATACCACTGCTAATTTGGGATTGTGGGATACTGTTGGTAAGTTCAAAATTGAAAAATATTCATTCTTCAAAGTTTTGTCTTTTTCTAAAGATTGGGCATGATGTTTTGTCTTCATTATTGTATTTGATGCTTGGTGATTATGTATATCTATATAAATGGGGTAATAAATGGGGTCATGGGGTGGTTTTTAGACAAACATAAAGATAGAAAAAAATAGTGAAAAACAAAAAATGGAGAAAACAAAGAGACTTCGAGGAAATAATTTTACAAAAAAAAATTACATTGAATATATAAGTAAGCCCATTTAGCCTGGCCCAATAGGCCCAGCCCAGCGCAGCCCAGTGGGCTTGAGAAAGACCAGCCCATGAGGTGGGCCAGTGTATTCAAATTTTAAAAAAAGCCTAGTCTGCCCGGCCATTATTGTCTCTCAAGTTGTTGAAGTCCAGCCCAAGCCCATTAACTTTAACGGCCTGGCCCGTTGACGAGCCCTATCTATGATACATATTAAAAGATAAAATACTATTCATAAAATAAATATAAAAATAAGTATATATAAGTCTATAAAACTCTATGACAAAAGTCTGTCATTTAATTTGATAAAGTATGTAAAAGCTATTAAGAATTTGATACACCCTTCTAAATATCCGGAGAAAGAAAATCATAGAGAATTTGCCTCACTAAAAATAGTGGTGGATTAGAGTATTTCCACCCATTTGCCATGACAAAGGGCAAGGGGAGACAATGGCTTTTACTATTCACATGAATAGTGTAAGCCCTTGCAAAAGGCAAGTTGTGTTTCCATCCATTGTCATGGCAAAGGGCAATTACCATTTACTTTAAATTATTTTTATTTTTTGTACTTCAACAATTAATTTGGATAAGATTTTCTGATAAAATACTCGGATAAGATTTTCGATTGCCACGTGTCCATATTTATTATAAAATTCACACTCATGGCCACTACTCACTCATCATACAATTGAAATGCTCCCGGTCCTCATAGTCTGACACAATCGAATACAAGTACGGCTCAATCATTGGCGGAGGTGGTTCCACCGAATCATGACGTGGCAGAGTATTTTCCTTTGGATGACGTAATCGTGCCATTATTTCTGACACGGAACGCACCACAGGAACTGACTGTGGGCATTGTTCACTTGAGGAACCATGTGTAATGGTTTTCTTCGCACCACTAAACGAACCATGTGTAGTGAATCTCAAAAAATTCTTCACAACGTCCCAACATTGGTGATTGTTGAAACTTTTTTTGCCTTGGCCAATGGCACCGAACCACATTTGTGCTTGAATAATCTATTAAAAATATTAAATTGGAAATGCAAGAAAATATCAAAAAATATGACATTAAATTGAATAAAATGGCAGTTAGAAATTTTGTACCTCGTCGCCAAGATTTTGACTGCTTCGAACGTTCTCCCTCGCTTTTGCCAACGCATCTCTCCATTTCCCTAACTCTTTATTCAAAATTTTCCACCTACAAGCCAAGGTCATTTCCGTATGAGGAGAACCCGATCTACATATGAGCGGGCAATGACCAACTTTGAACCAACACTCACACAACAACATATCTTCCACAGTTGTCTACGCGCCTCCGACTTCGATGGAAGAGACCATTTGTATTTTTACACAAATGGAATTTAGTAGTATAAAATTTGGTGTGGAAAGTGAATAATATTGGAAGGAGAAGAATTTGTATGAAGATTTGGTGTGGAAAGTGAATAACATTGGTAGGTATTTATAGAAAAAACAATTGGTAGTTATTGGATTGGAGCAAAAACCCTGGATCCCCTAGGATTCACCACGTGGCTTCTAGCCATTGGGGAAAGTGTGGCGTCAGCGCAACTTTTTGAAAATTTTTTTTTCAGTTGGCTTCATAGCGTGGAGAAAAACTAGCCTGACACGGGTATGCCAAGGTAAGCATTCCACCTAAGTATCCCTACCCAATTATCTTTCAACACCTATTAACCACTTTAACACTTAAAATTTTTTTTTTTTTTGGGTCATCTATGCTCCTCCATCCCTGCGCCTGCAACTCACACCCTCTGTTTTTCTATCTCCTTTCTCCCTCTTTTTCTTTCTGTCTCATCGGTTCCTCTCTCTCTCTCTCTCTCTCTCTCTTTGCATAAGTAACATTGGTCTATGAGGAAATACTCATTTGCAAAATCCAGGTTCCATGTAGGAGTAACCCAACCACCCCCACACGATCTAATTTTGGGTAATTTGATTTTGGGAAGATTGGATGCCTATGTGAAGAGATGGAATTAATGGGAGAGATTGGCCTCCATATCTGATATCAGCCACCTCAAATTTGGAGGTAGGCAAAGCCGCTGCCTCCATTGTTGTCGGTGTGAAGAGAGAGACGAGAGTGAGAGAGCTGACGAGAAGATGGAAATGATGCCCACGACAGAGGAGGGGATGGGCACTCAGAGGATGGAGAATGATGGCGTTAACTTTGATGTAGACGCTAGCAGTGGCTGCGGTGGTGAGTTGGTGTGGAAGAGAAGGGCTTGACTGTTGGTTTAACCAAATTTTTTTTAAGTGTTAAAGTAGTTGACAAGTGTCGAAAGATAATTGGGTAGGGATATTGAGGTGGAATGCTTACCTTGGCATACCCGTGCCAAGCAAGTTTTTCTCCACAACGTGGCGTCAGCGCAACTTTTTGAAATTTTTTTACCACTGGCGTTAGCTGTGACGTCAGCAACCCGAACGCAATAGTATGGGCTGAATTTGCCTTTGAGCTTTCCAGGGTTAGTGGCCCCCACGCCTTGCTCGGGCTTCTCCTTGCGCACTAGAGTCGTCTTGCGGGCCTAAGCCCTCTCCTGCCTGGGCTTCCCCTTGCCACTGGAAATGCTCTTAGGCCTCATTTGGTTCATGAAAAAGGAGGCTTGGAGATGGGAAATCAATTGTTTTCCCATGTTTGGTAAGTCCAAACATGAGAAATGGTTGTTTGACACATGAGAAAGTACAGGGAAAGTGAAGCCCTCCTGCCCCCTTGTTTTGTTTTCCCTTATCATGGGAAAGTTTGGGAAAATAAGCCAACATTAAATGCAGATTTTCATGACCATTTTGTCCCCATTAACAATTTAGAATTACAATATAGCATTAAATGCATTCTTTTTTTATTTAATTTCATATGGGTATAATTGGAAAATTAAACAAACTTTGTTTTACATTCCTACTCAAACCAAACATGGGAAATGAAATAAAGTGGTATTTCCCATTACTTTCCCAACATTACCAATAGGCCTGTGCAAGGTATTGACCTCATCCCGCTCTTGATACCGGAAATTTGGAATAACACGATACTGACGGATTGCTATTTTAGTATTTTGGTACCAGGATCATACCAAGGCCGATCGGATATCGTATGAAAATGTACCATTTCTGCACATGCAGCATCCTAAACAACAGAGGAATCAACAAGAGCAATAAAAAAAAAATGAAACAGCACAGATTCGGTATGGTATGGCACAGAACGTGTTCAAATTCGATTCTTCGGCTTTTGATGTCCAGCCTTAATTACTAAACATGGGAAATGAGTCTTTCATTTCTCATCTCTTGAGAAATATTTTCCATCAAATACTTTCCGTGACCAAACGGCCTTAGAGCATCTCCACCACCAAACCGGCAAAAGGCCCCCAAGGCAAGGTTTGGCCCTCCAGCTGCACTGCAGCTTCGCGTGGTCCCATCAGGCTGGGCAAGCCCAAAGGCAATCTTGCCTGGTTTGATTTGATGTCGTGATGACGTGAACCAAAAAAATTTAAAAATCAAAAAAATCAGAAAATATATAAAAATCAGAAACATTTTTTATACATACCTAACAATTTTATTACTATTAAATTTTATCCAAATTATTTTTTAAGTATAAAAATAGGAAAAAAATTAAAATGAATAGTGTTTGCTTAACCTCGCCTTTGGGGTGGAAAAGGCGCCACTATTCACATTTAACAGCCCTTTGCCATCATTTCTGCTCACTTATGGGTGGAGATGCTCTTAGAGGCATAAATTTAGAGCTCCACAATTGATGGTAAAAAAACCAAGACAGCACAACAGTCTCTTTTCAAAATTTGCGAAAGCGTCCACGGCGCCAAGACACACCCAACCTCTACCAGCCAATCAAGCTGCTCCACGTGGCGTACTTTCTCGATGACACACCTTTTCTTACTTACGTGGGATCTCCCACTTTCGGCCGTCAGAATCGCACCCTCAAAGTCACTGTCGTGGGATCATCGCTCCCTTCCCCGGCTGGCATCCCAACTTGTAACGTCGTCGTTTGCATCGTCGTCCCTGATCCCGGCATTTCACCCACTTCCGAATAACACCGCCACCTCTCTCTCTCTCTAGCTTTCGGATTCATATCAAGGTGGAATATGAAATTCTAGATCTCAAGGAATTCCAATGCCACTTCCAATTCATGCCAATGGTGAATTTCGATTGCTAGGTCTTGATTGATTAGCTGATTCTCTGGTTCTGGTTTGAGCCAGGAGCCAAACCATGACTGATCAGATTACATAGGCTCAGAGTGGTCTCGCTGGAAGCGAAGGTTGCGATCGGAGCTTCCGAGTCGGTGAGACTTTCGGTTTCAGAAGTAGATTTTCCAAGCCGGACTCTGGTAGCGTTTGAATTGAAACGATGTCGTCCAAGGTCGTGTACGAAGGGTGGATGGTACGCTATGGGCGGAGGAAGCTCGGCCGGTCCTTTATTCACATGCGGTATTTTGTGCTTGAGTCTCGGCTTCTCGCGTACTACAAGAGGAAGCCTCAAGATAATCAGGTAAGTCTCTTTCACTTTTTGATTTTTCTTTTTCATATTTAATTTATACACTGAATGTTTAGGTGAGTGAACTTTCAGCTGAAGTTGGTAGTATATGGAGAGAAAAAAGAGGTTGTTTGATTTCCTTTTAGTAATTCTTTTGTTATATATAAATTCAAATAATTACTTTTCTGCAAGACTGTAAAGGTGTTTTTGTGTGCTTGATTAGGTTCCGATCAAGACATTTTTAATTGATGGAAACTGTAGAGTGGAGGATCGAGGCTTGAAGACTCACCATGGGCATGTGAGTTAATCAATATATTTGTTTATATCTTTGTATATTAGTGTATATAATAACATCATGTATATGTATGGGGAATTTCTCTTTTGCTAGAGAGTCTTACATTAGCCCATATATATGTAGACGCATATAAGAAATTTACGCACTTGATACTTGATGTCAGTTAGTTTAAAACTGACTATGCCATTTACTTAGAAGTTCTAACCCTTGATTGTTTTAATGGTTGGATATTTTCTCTTGCTAGAAAGTCTTACATTAGCCGATATATATGTAGATGCATATAAGTATATTTGCGCACTTGATACTTGGTGTCGGTTAGTTTAATACCAAATATGCCATTTACTTAGAAGTTCTAAGCCTTATTTGTTTCAATAGTTGAATTTTTGACTTGGGAGTGTGGTTCGTTGGCAAAGTTTTTGAACATTCATGTACTATTCTAACATATATGTACTGTTCCTTTTATAAAGAATATATGTATATATATATATATATATATATATATATATATATATATATATATATATATATATATGGTTTTTCTCTAATCTGGACGTCCGGATTTTGTATAACCTATGGAAGCAATGTTTGTTCAGTTTCTTCCTTTATTATATGCTGGCGAATATCACTAGACTGCTATACCAAGACATGCAGTCGGTGAATAGGAAGGAAAGGATATATCTTAAGATCACTTTTTGTCGTGTTGTACTTTTGTACTTTTTTGTTTCAGCAAATTCATTGATAGTTGAAAAAGAAACCTAAATCCTCAACATCTTTTCAAGTTTTGTCTTTTTGTATTTATGTGCTTTAACAAGGAGGAGTGAGTTCATGTGATGTGGGTCTAAAACAAGCTTTAGATGTAATAAGCACAACTACAAGCTATATATCCATACGATAACCAAAATCCGGACGTCCGGATTAGAGAAAAACCCTATATATATATATATATATTTGAGTTTCAATTGCTGGACTTCCCAAAGACATGGGAACCATTGGTTCTGTTGAGTACATGATGAAATTAACACAAACAATACTAGGGGCATGGGCATCACCCTATTTGTTACATTTGTTGTTTCTTAGGAGAAATGGAGTGTATGTATGTTGAGCGAAAACACTCCAAGACCTTGTCGTTGATGGATTATGCGACGCACACACACAAACCCCTTGAGAATAAAACACACACCAAACCACAAAGTAAACACACCCACAAGAACACAAAGATTTATAGAGGTTCGGCCTCCTGCCTACGTCCTCTTGGTGATCCACCCGAGAAATTCACTAGTATGTAAGAACAACTTTGGTTACAATCAAGAACCCCTTAGCTCTCACAAGAACCCTAGATCTCTTTTCTCTCACCCTTGAAATACTCAAGAATTCACCCTTGAATTCTGTCTTGTGTTTCTCCCTTGAAAATTCACTCTTGAATTTTCCTCTCTATTTGTGCTTGTCTTGTGCTTCTTAAAAACCTAGTCCTAAAGTGCCTATTTATAAGTATAGGGCTTTAGTACAATCATACAAGGAATAGGAAACCTAAAGGATCCCAAAACAATTAGAAGATCCAATCCAAATCGACAAGGATTCCTAAACAATGAGAAAACCTAGTCCAAATCGATAAGGATTCCATCCTTCCTTCTATGGTGAGCCAATCTTCAACAATGTAATGTATACACTGGATAGTATTATCTTCTATTTTTCTTCGAAGATGGCTTTTAACAGATGTTATGACTAAACCACTTGTAGCTCATTAGGTTCCTTAGCCTCCAAGCATTTGAGATGGATTTGAAAAAGGGTAAAAGGGTCCATCAGTTAACCAATTCAAATAATATTTGCAAATGAAGGTTTTAGAAGATTTGTTTTACCAAGCCCTTCTACCAAACCTGAATGGACACGAGTAAATTTTCGATCAAAGATAATTGGCCGGAAATCCCCACAGTTTCAATGTCATGTAAGCTTCTTCAAAAGTTAAAATTTAAGAGAATGAGAGTGACAAATTGGAAATTGACACATTATGAGTAGGTGGGAAAACAATAAGCACAAATGAAATCCCCCAACCCTATTATATTCCCAAAATCTAATTATTTTATGGATCCCCTACAGAAAGACGAAGATTTTGAGCGATAATCAATTCCCTGTGAAAAGTTTTCCCAAAGGCTTATACATGAGCCTCTCAACACCATATTGGAATCCCGCCTGCTAGCATCAAGATCACATCTACTTTGAATGATAGCCTGCCAAATGACTTCCCTCTCTTAAAGAACTCTCCACAACCCCTTCCGTAACAGAGCCACCCTCTTAATCAATTTATTATTGTGAAGGTTGTGGTTCTAGTAATTGAAGACAAGTGTTGGGCATATCAACGTGATTTCCAAACATGTCCCATTGTGGCATGTTCAGGTTAAAGCAGAAGTCACGTTAAGAGTCAACAAGTCCAAAAAGGATAGATTAGAATCCCAAAAGGTGATTTATTAATCTGGCTTTGTAAAGAGGGGGAGTAAAGTGTGAATCATGTGTTTCTTCACCGTCCTTACTCATAACATTTGTAGTGGAAGCTGCTTAAGTAAGCCAATATGTGCTGGGTCATTCCAAAGTGGTGCTTTGAGTTGTTGAGTATTCAGTTCAAGGCCTTCTGGAAGGGGAGGAAAGCCAAAACCTTGTGTGGTTGTTTGGTGTTTGCATATGTTGCGTTATTTTGGAGCCTGCTAGGAGAACGTTTGAGGATTACAAAGTTGTTGTGGTGGAAGATCTTTGGGATTGAGTTAGATTATGGTCTGCATTGCGGTTGTCAGTTTCTGAAGATTTTTGGGGGGTTCCTTATTCAAGTATTTTGGTGGATCTGCTAGCTGTGGTGGAGTGATGTTTGCTTGTTGATGTTCAGTTTGTTTCTTTCATGATGGCTTGTAATACGTTGTTAGATTAGAGTGTTTGGTCATATTGTTTTTTTATTTCAAGTTGGCTTTGGATGCCTCATCCCCAATTTGTACTTAGCTTTTTAGTTACTAAAGTTTGTTTTTTTTCTTAAAAGAAAAAGTCTGCATCCAGTAGCTCACGCTAAATACTTCTCACTGATGGTGATGGTGCTTGCTTCCTTTTGCAATACTAATTTGTGATCTTCAGGTCGTAGCCTTTAAAAATGAGAGACAGAACAGTCAAAATGTGCTGTAATATAACTGAATGTTTTATTTTTATTAATTAAGGAAACATGTTTAATGCTATCATTCTTCAGCAATGTTTTGAATTTTTTGCAATTTGAAGAAATTCTGGTATGGTTTTTGTTGCTTAAGTGGTGAGTTCTTAAATAGTATTTTGTAAGGGTGGAAGTGCTGCTGCCTATATGCTAGGTTTTTTGTGGTTTTTAATACAACCAATATTTCATTGTCAGATCAAGTGGTCTTAGGTGATGGTAGCTAAATACTTTGTATTGTTTTTTATCCTGTTGGATGATCTTGTATAAAGTAGTGTTGTAATTGATTATACAGTGTTCTCTGAGTGCTATGTATAATCATACTCCTTTAAAGAGCATGCCAGCAAAATACAGTGTTCTCTGAGCTATGCATATGAGTTTGGGGCAGTTGGGTGAACATGCCTATGCGGATCCTTATATTGTTTCCACTAAAAAAAAAGAAATGATCGTTTTTGAAACTTTCTGATTCTTTGGAAAGCTGTACCTTCTTTGTAAATCTGTTTTGGAAAACTAGTGGGTTCATGTTTCCCTCGAACAAATTCAGTTAGCTATAATTGATTGTTGGCATCAAAGATTTGGAGCTGTCTTATTCATGCTATTTTCTGGAGTGTTTGGTTGGAGCGAAACAGAAGAATTTTTCAGGAGTACAGTGGTGCTAGCATTGAAGATTTGTGGGATAGAGTTAAATTTTGGGGTTCCTTGTGGGCTTCTGTTTCTGGGCACTTTCAGGACTATCATTATTCTATAATCAAGAGAGATATGAAAGCAGTCTTAAGATAGCATCACCTTGTGTCTTATGCGCTGTAGTAGTAGAGTGTTTTCTCTTTGGTTGAGGTAGATTAGCTGTCTGTTTTTTTGCTGCCTATATGAGTGCAGGTTTTCTATTTTGATGTTGTTTGATCGAGGATGACTTATCCTCTTGATTATTAATACAACAGTTTCTATTAAAAAAAAAAAAGATTGTTGGCTTTGCTGCATGCTGATCTGTGTTTCTGATACATCTTGATGCAGGAGCATCTACAAGGCTCTCTAAAAGTACTTGGGCCCGTTAGTCAAGTGGGCTAGGGTTCTAATTTCTTTAAATTATTAGTTACTTCTTTTGTTCTCCTACTCTAACCAGGATTTTGCTTTATTTCCTATATCAATTGGGTATTCTGTATTATTGTATAAATAGGCTATTTAGAGACTCATGTATTTAGTTTTTGTTGATGAATATAATTTCAGACTTTAGTCTATAGAATTTCTATTGGGATTTTGCCCAAGAATTCAATTAGCTTCGTTCCAACTTCGATTCTACTGCTTTATCCTTCTATTTTCTGTATTTTGGGTATGTTTGGGTCGCTGGACAGCAGCTTATAGCCGCTGCCTTGCATCACAACTACGTTTTTATTTACATTCTGCCCTCAATATGATAGTCTTATAGTGCTTTCCATATTCTTCCCAAAGCTGTTTCTGAAAGAGATTATTTTGGTGCAGATGGTATATGTTCTGTCTATTTACAACAAGAAAGAGAAATACATTCGAATTACGGTGAGGGGCCTTTTCCTTAACTCTTTCAAAAGTAAATGAAGTACTGCTTTTGGTGTTCTTTTAATCTTCTATGCATTGTAGTTTGAAAAATTACAGGAGTTGGTATGTTGTACATGTGTAAACTTCATTTTCTTTTTACTCATGCCTATTTGCAATTGATTTCACTGAGCACATCGAGTTTTATAAGTTGGTTCTACTGTACATAGATTTTCATTTTCTTTTGTCAATATAGCTATGGAAAAGAGGTGAAATATGATACCAATGAGTTGTTAGTCCAGTGGTGTTGGGACTAGTTGGGGCCCCCCCATGTGGTCAGGGGGTTCGACACTCATCAAGGTACCTCTCAAGCAATTTGCTTGTGTTTTCTGCCCCCAAAGATTGTAGGGTTTGGCGGTGGGCCCCAGTTTGGAAGCTGCGTCACCAAAGCTGACAAAGAGGAGTTCTGGGTTTCAAAAAAGAAAAAAGAAAAAAAAGAAAAAGAGGTGAAAGATGATGACTTTAGTGACAAAGGCTAACTTGATGAGTTATTATCTGAAAGAAACTTGTTTCGAAATGAAAATTTTTAGTGAGAAATGCAAATAAGATCTGAAAAGAATCAGATTGTTGAGAAGTTAGATAGTGTCGTCAAATAGTTTTACTCAACTGTGCCATCTGTCTGAGTTCGCCTATGGCCAGGATCATTTGGAACTGACTATTTTGTTATATGGCCTGATATATGGTACTCATGTACTGTTGTGTTGCTAGGTGCATCTGTGTCTGATTCTGCAAAGTGACAGTTTCTATCCATTCATTAGCTATATATTATTACATCCTGTTTTCTAGCAGACAATGTACAGAAACATGTCATTTGATCTTACAGGCACTTATCTGCGAATGACGTAGATCTCCTTACTAAAATGCTATCCATATTCTTTGTGGAGCTTTGACCAGTTTCATTTTGGACTTTTAGGGCTTAAATGGGAGCATGATTTAGAGAGGAAGGGAAAACAAGGGAAGGATGGTTCTTATGCATTCATAGGGTGTTCATAATAGGGTTGGGGAGTGTCTCTCTCTTAAGTCCACCTTTTGATTTGATTTGATTTGATTTTTAACTTTCCCTTTCAAAGTTGGATGGAAAGGAAAGTGGTCTAATGAAAAATATTGTATTACCTAAAAACACTCTACATAGTTTAGTCTCTTTTTTAATTTTATTTATTAGGGTTTGATTATGAAGTAAAATATACAGTCCTTTTCTTTCCGTGCACTTTAGTTATCTATCTGATCAAAGAGGAGCGGTTATACACCTTTCCTTTTCTCCTTAAATATTCAACGAAGAGGAGAGATAACACCTTTTGTGCCCTTTCTCTTCCCTTGAGATAAAACCTATTCTCATATCCTTTCCTTCCTAAAGTTGTAATCATAGTGCAGGATCCGTCCTAGCTACTTATCTATAAATTATGTTATCATGAACGTTATCAATGGGCCCAATAAAAAATCTGTAGCATGTCTTAAAGCAGGGGATAGTTTTATTTTACTGGGAATAGAATAATGAAAAGGATAGCTAGAGCACTTTCTGTGCTATATTTCATTGACAACATATGGATTTAGTTTTTTTTAAGAGTAGCCGTTGGGCAGGATTTCTGAACTCCTACATTCACATATACATACAGTGTTTTGATCTTCTGAGTGTTGGAAGTTATACTGCTTAAATTTTTGTGGGGAATACTTATTCATTTGGGTAATGTTCCTGCTCCAGATGGCAGCATTTAACATTCAGGAGGCACTAATATGGAAGGAAAAAATTGAATACGTCATTGATCAGGTAGTTATTTTTGTACTAGCTCCTGTTAGTTCGACAAGGTCTTTCCTCCCACTCTACCCCCCATATCTAATTCATTTAAACAAGAGATAGGCTATGCTTTCCTGCATCTCATGGGCTAATGGATACAGGAATAATTGCATCTTGATCTGTGTGCAGCATCAAGGTTCGCAAGTTGCAAATGGTAACAAATATATTTCTTTTGAATACAAATCTGGAATGGATAATGGAAGGACTGCTTCCTCATCTGACCATGAAAGCCAGTAAGTAATATAACTTATAGAATGTGACCACACCAATGTTTTTTATTTTCTAGATGCAAATATGGTATTTTTTTGTGCGACTACGTGTGTAGTAGATTAATGATGTATTGTCTTTTAACTGTGGTCTTTTTATTCTTGGATTACTGCTTCAAAGTTTTCCTATTGTTTACTTGTGGGTTGCAGTACCATCATTAATTTATGTCTCAGCATATACTTCAGGAAATTGATATGCTTGTGCTTGTCATCTTTGTGCCCCAGCTGTGGATGCAACTTGTATAGTCTTAATTTATTTTTTGTTTCATAATTTTATTGCAGGTTTAGTGCCCAGGAAGATGAAGATGATGCCCATCTAAATTTGTCGCGTAGAACAACAATTGGAAATGGTCTAAACTGTTTTCTTTCCGCCATTGAGTTCTAGATAGATTGGTGTTATCTCTTTCTGAGTCTCACTGTCTTTGTTAACTGCAGGTCCTCCAGAATCAATATTTGACTGGACGAGAGAATTAGATTCAGATCTGTCAAACCAGAGTAACAACAACCAAGCATTTTCGAGAAAGCACTGGCGTCTCCTCCAATGCCAAAATGGTAACCGCAGCCATGTCGTAGAGCTTTTATTATTATGCTAGAAATGAAATTTGGGAACATAATCTACAACTATTTGGTAATGGTATTGATGGTGCATTAATGATGATTATTTTCTATTCTGGTCTTGGCAGGCCTGCGCATTTTTGAAGAACTTCTTGAAGTAGATTACCTTGTATGGCATTTTTTCTTTGTTTACTCTATGTACGTTATGCTATTTCTATATATCAGCTTGTTTTAGGTTGCAACCACAATTTATAATTCTGTATATGTAGCCAAGGAGCTGTAGTAGAGCCATGAAGGCTGTTGGAGTGGTGGAGGCTACTTGTGAAGAAATTTTTGAGCTTGTGATGAGCATGGATGGAACACGGTTTGAGTAGGTGTTTTCCTTCTACAATGTTACTTTTTATTTTTATAGAGTTGCTCTAATAGCTTGTTTTATATAGTTTTCTATGCAAAAAAGAAACAGAAAAGAATAAGGACAGAAGTATGAAATGGCTCTCGACTTTGTATGCTAACCATGCTTTGGTTTGGTTATCTAATTTAAATTTGATTGGCCTGAACTAATGGTATCAGATTGAAAGAGAGTAAATTATTGGTGTATTTTATTGGGTTATTTTTTGAAAGAGGTTAATCATACAAAAATGCTGGATGGATAGAAAACTAGATATAAATGTGAAATTGTGAAGCATCTTGGATACTTTAAGGTTGACACATGAGATTATAAAATACGTTCAAATGCAATCTAATAGGATGTAAACAGTCTATGTTACCAGCACTGCGCTCAAGCTGGAGAGTAGATATTAACTATTCCCAGCTTGCTCCAAAATAATAATGATGTTGGCTAACTGATAGGATTGGAGCCCTTTAACTTTGTATTAGTGAAGAATGAGTTCTTCTTGTCCGTTTATCGCCCATAGGAACTAAAAAAAGAAAACTGAGTGCTGAGATGAGATCAGAAACAACATAAGAGACAAAAACTGAGATTTCAGATGAGAAGATTCATGAACATATATCATAAAATCTGGATAGGAGCTGCACTCTTTTCTTCTTTAAAAATAAAATAAAAATAGAACGACAACACCTGAGCATATGAAAGATCCATTAAGGCAAAAAAATACCTGAGACTGATAGCAAGCGGCAGGGCTGGTTGCTGAGACCTGTGATCACGTCATTGTTTGTGCTAGTTCGCTGCACTGGGTTGATGAATCAGAAAAACAGGGAAGAGGCATCAAGCAGTAGGTTGATGGTGGTGAAACTCTTGTTTGCAACACTATGTTTAAAATCATTGTTTTTGTGAGAATGTGAAGGTGAAAGTGTTCCACATTGGAAAGTTAGAAAACCTTGCAAGGGCTTATAAGGAGGAGTTGGGCTACTCCCCCATTGCCAATTGGTTTTGGGGGAGTAGCCCAACTCCTCCTTATAAGCCCTTGCAAGGTTTTCTAACTTTCCAATGTGGGACATTTTCACCTTCACATTGTCACATTCACATTGTCACAGTTTTAGAGAGAGCATGACAAGTAAATGGCCTGCATGAGTTGTGGGTTTAGTGGTTGTAAGGTTGTAAGGTTCAGGTTTTTTTTCTTTCTTTTTTTGGTGGGCAAAAGAGGGCTTTGTGGTGGCTTTTTTGGGATCTCAGGAGCACACTGCTCTGGTACCACACTAAAGTTAGCATCTAACCTAAAACCAATTGGCAGTGAGTGAAAATGCGCATAATATTATATGAATATAATTATGTCACAAGGGTGTAGAATTTCCAAAGTGAGATTTTATATTCTCAACAGCCTAAAATGCGTTGTTCATTTTTCTTTTTATTTTCTTTTGTTTTTCTTTTTATTTTATTTTGTTTTTCTTTTTATTTTCTTTTGTGTTTCTAGTTTAGAAAGCATGAGCCGTCATATTTTTCAATTGCAGGTGGGATTGCAGTTTCCAGTATGGTAGCTTAGTTGAGGAGGTTGATGGACATACAGCAGTACTTTATCATAGGCTTCAGCTAGACTGGTTCCCAATGTAATCTCTAACCTAAATTACCTATTACTTCCATTACCATGTTCATGGTTGCAGTTTCATATTCTGTCAAGTATATGTAGTAGCAGACGATATTTACTACAGTCTATGTGTAGATGGTTTCTTAGAGGCTCCTCCTGAATTTATTTTTTCTGGATGGGTGTGTTGGCAAAATTTAGGGTTTGTTTGGTTCATGGTTGGCTATTAAGTTTCAAAATCTATTCTACCAAACACAAGTTTTGTTTTTAAAAACTGGAAAACGGTTTTAAATTCTTTACCAAACGGGAGCTTAATTTTTGTGAATTAGGACTTATGTTTCATGTTTTATTATGAATCTCCTTATTTCTTCAGATCAACCTCGAGAAATGTTATGTCATAGAGGATGCGAGGTGCTTGACTAATGTGCTAGTTAGCAGTGTGCAGTTATAGTTTTGTTTCTCAAGAATTCCTCATATTACAGGTTTGTGTGGCCTCGTGACCTTTGCTATGTGCGCTATTGGCGTCGAAATGATGATGGAAGCTATGGTAATTTGCTCTCCTTGTTCCCTTGCTTGAAATTCTGGTTAATTGGTGTATATGTTTTTTCAATTGTTGTTTTTCATGGCGCAGTTGTGTTATTTCGTTCTAGGGAGCATGAGAATTGTGGTCCACAGCCAGGATATGTGCGGGCACATATTGAGAGTGAGTTCTGTACCTTCTTTTGAGGTCTTATATCATTCAAGGGATGAGAACTAGTTGGGATCTTTGTTCTTTTCATTTAATTTTTGTAGTTAGCCATCTCAGCAACATGTTTACTGATGTTTCCAGGTGGGGGTTTCAATATTTCCCCTCTAAAACCTCGAAATGGGAGACCCAGAACTCAGGTGCAGCATCTGATGCAGATTGATCTGAAAGGATGGGGTGTGGGTTATGCCCCATCCTTTCAACAGCATTGTCTCCTTCAGGTGTTAAATAGTGTCGCTGGTAAGTTCGTTGTTTACTTGTTATAACTTCTTTGGTGTCTGTCTGTGTGTTTTATTTTATTCTTTTAAAATCGTTAATGACACACACAAAGTTTTGAGTGTTGTGGTTTGGTATCACTTTCCTCATTGATTTCCATGCCGTGTCTGACTAGATACCCTTTGTCTATATTCCCATTCTGCTTTCATCTAAAAAACTGTGAATTTTGTGACATGGTTTCTTTTGTTCTATGCTATGTTGGGAGATATTAAAGAAATGGTTTGACATGAATATGATATGAAACTCATTGTTCAATAGATCTATGATGAAATTTGAAAATTTTCCTCGACTACAGTCTACAGGTAGCAGTGGATGAAAATATAAACTTGGTAGATAGTTTGGTCAGTTCGTGTTGTGATTCTCCTCACTATGCTCAGTGCTATATTGTACTTATTTTCTTTTATGGCAGTAGTTGGTGTGTGTGTATTTATGATTGTTTGTTTCTCTGTATTATATTTTGATTGTGCTTTGAGACTATGGATTTATGTTAGCACAGATAATGACTGCTTGGTGCAATATTGTACCTTTATTCTTTTATGGCAGTATTTGGTGTGTTTGTATTTATGATTGTTTGTTTCTCCTTATTATATTTTGATTGTGTTTTGAGACTATGGATTTCTGTTAGTACTTTTAAACTGCCCAATATTCTTCATCAAAGGACAATAGAAATCTTCCTGCTTAAACTGCTTGGATGCCGAAAATACAAATCATAAAAGGGGTGTAATGAGTAGGAATTCTGTTTTTATTTTTATTTTTAAAGCTTGTTTCAATCTTGGTTGACAGTCCAGCAGAAAGTCATCTCTTTCTTCTATAATTGAATCTGTGTGTTTTTATATATTTTTTATGACAGGACTACGTGAGTGGTTTTCGCAAACAGATGAAAGGAATGCTCCTCCAAGAATCCCTGTGATGGTCAATATGTCCTCAGCTTCTGTTTCTTCACGAAAGGGGCAAAAGTTGCATGATTCTTCTATTAATTCTGCAAACAGAAATTCTGCGATGATGGATGAATACTCGGATGAGGATGAAGAATTTCAAATTGCTGAGGCAGAACAAGAGGTTTGATCCAAACTGGTGCTCTTATGCTTTCCATATATTCTTTTTGAATTTAGGTTATTTTCTTATTAGAGTTATTATGATTTTCTTTATTACATTTTTCAGGCATACCAAAATGGCCTTGAGAACGATATAAAGAAGACAGGTAGACAATTACTATTTCTGTTTCATTCTAATGGTCTAAGATCCTTCTTTGAGGATTTGAGTGTAACTCCTTATCACAATGTTTCTCATGACGTGCAGCTGTGGAAGAAGAACCTGCCGATCAAATCGATTTATCCTGCTTTTCTGGTAATCTACGGCGTGATGACCATGATAAGGCTCGTGATTGCTGGAAAGTTTCTGATGGGAGCAACTTCAGAGTTCGTAGCAAGCATTTTTGTTATGATAAGACAAAGGTTCTTTTTTTTTTTCCCCAATCCTATGTAGTTTGCGATTTTTGTGAAGCAACATTTATTGATTATTGACGGTTAGGATTTGCCTTATACTGTTGTTGGCGGGTATGTGAAGATTCCTGCAGGGAAGCATCTAATGGATCTCGTTGCTGTTGATTGGTTCAAAGACACAAAAAGAATGGACCATGTTGCTCGGCGTCAAGGATGTGCAGCACAAGTATGTATTAGAAGCTCTGTTCCTTCTTGGATTGATTTGACAACATGTTTTAATTGATGTTGCATTTTGGTGTTAAAAAAATGAAATTTTAATGAGGTCTTCAATTGGGTTGTTTTTGTCTTGTATTGCCACCTGATGAGTTACTGACCTTGTTAATCCATTTTTTAATGATAGAAGCTCAAATTTTGTTAAACTAGAAAGAGTTTAAGTAGGATGAGCAAGAAGTCCATCAAAAACTCAAAAGTCAATCCATTTAGTCCCCTATTTTGGCTTCGTTATTAGCCTTCTCTTTAGGATGCCCCCTGTTTCGTTCTATGGTTTTTAGATTGGAAGGCAACTCTGAGTTGATGGTTAGAGTTTATTTATTGGGGTTTGTGGTCTCATGAAGAATGCCCATCAATCTGTTATATATACCATTATGTGTAAATGATTGATTGATTACCTATTATCTTGTTGTTAAGCCCTCAATAGGCTGTTAATAACATCTAAGCCTTGTTTGTGAATTTGTGTAGGTTGCTTCAGAGAAAGGGCTTTTCCCTATTGTCTTTAATCTGCAAGTAAGTTGCTTTATTTTTTGGTTCAAAATTTTGGACCTGATTTACAGGGAGCTAGCAAGTGAAGAAATGTTGTACTCTTACAGGTGCCGGGGTCAACACATTACAGTATGGTATTTTATTTTGTAACTAAGGAATTAGTACCTGGATCCCTCTTGCAACGGTTTGTTGATGGCGACGATGAATTTCGTAATAGTAGACTGAAGCTTATTCCATCTGTTCCGAAGGTATTAATCTCTGTTTCTTTATTAATGAAAAAAAGAATATGCACAAGTCAAATTCAGGGCGATTGCAGCTAGCCTTTATTCTTGGCTCATGAATTTTATATGAATATGAATTATAATATGCTGATAAACTTTTAGAAGATTCAACTTTTTTAAAATGTGGTGTACAATTTCAATAATGATTGTATGTGGGCTTGCATTTTCCTTTCCACTCTAAAATGGAAAGATAAATCAATGTGTGTGTGTATTCTTTTTTTGTTCACTGTCTTTAATCTTGGAACTTTTTTTTCAATTCAAATGTTGGAAAAAATAATTGTCTTCATGGATTTGTATGAAGGTTGAAGGTTGCAAAACATGTCAGTTCATAATTTCAGGATTATACGGGCATAGAAATGGGAGCTAATTTGGATGACATATTTGTACCATATCATTACCGAGTCACTATGAAAATCATTCTTATCTTTATTATTTTATTTTGGTATATAAAAGTATATGGAAACAAAAATTCTAGGGGCACACCCCAGGGTAAGAAACGAAGGCCAACACAGCACCAAGGACCGGTAACCTTGTTTTTTTGGGTGGGGGAACAGCATACACAATCATAATAAAGCTTACGACACAATCAAGAAAGGGGAGCAAACCACAAGAAAAGAGCTCTCAACCACTCCCCAAAAGACTTGGTTATTCCAGTTGTGGCTAAAAATAACTTCTTAAAGAGAGCAAAAAGATGTGCCCCTTTCCTACATCCACTTCCTTATGCTGAGCCACCTTGTTACTATCATTCTTCCAACTGCCATTTGAGTGGTCAAAGGTCCTGCACTGCACACACTCTTAGGTCTTAGGTCTTCAATAACTCAACCATAATATCAAATGCAGTAGAGGGGCAATCCAAGCTACCTGCATTAAAAGTTAGGTCAATAGAGTCAAGAAGCTTCTCAGAAGCATCCATCTGCCCCACACATCCCAGCATAGGATATCTTCATATCCTCTTGTGAGATTAAGTGTGGCTGTCAGCCTGTAAGCATAGAGATGATGTCCCACAGCTCTAGAAATGTAGCTTAAACCACCTCTTCAAGGCGAATGAGGAATTTTGTAGAATTTGGCTCCTGTCATAATCTTATAGTCAGTGTCCTTAGTCCATCTAATATTAACCGATATTATCATAAATCTGGACTACTAATCTTTCCACCGACACTGATGTTCATCTTTGGTTTTTATTAGGATACTCAATATGTCAATGATTATGTCACCTTCGAGTGACCTATGGATTGAACCCTTGGAATACACTTTCAGCTAATAAAATCGTAGCTGCAGGTTTACTGATATATATATATATATTTTTTTTTTCCTCTTTATCCTTAATACGGTGTTGTTCTTTTCGTGTTCCCTACCACATTTTTTTCTTTTGTTTTGATGTAAATTCTGATATGTATAATTTTATTTTCCCGTTCTCTTATCTCTGTTTATACCATAGGAAGAGGTTACTTTGTGGGATGTATGTTATTAAATATTCTTTATGGAACCATGCAGGGTTCGTGGATTGTCCGCCAGAGTGTTGGGAGCACCCCTTGTTTGTTGGGAAAAGCTGTTGATTGCAACTATATCCGTGGTCCTAAGTATTTAGAAGTAATATTTTCTGGCCAGAGATTATCAGAATTTTTAAAATAATTTATTAGCTCTTGTGCTTGGCAAGGTTCTTCGGTTATAATTTCTGACCCAGAGGTGCTTGTTTGACACCATTATTATGTTTTACTTTCGTTCATATGTTTGCAGATTGATGTGGATATTGGTTCGTCTACTGTTGCTAATGGGGTTTTGGGGCTGGTAATTGGCGTAATTACCACGTTGGTGGTTGACATGGCTTTCCTTGTACAGGTATGTTTCTCTTAATATAATGTGATCATCTGAGTTTTTATTGACCATGGAATACTGTACTGAATACCAACGTTATATTCAGCAATACATTTGAACTAGTGAATCATAAACAAGTTAGAGTTTGTGGGACAAAAATAAACTGAAACCCACTCAGGTAGTCAATGGGACATGTAAACTTCTTTACTGTTAGTGTTTTGACCTGATCATAGTTACTGTTATAGATTTTAAACTTAATTTACATGATTTACTGATAATAAATTTTGGTATCTTATATTTTAAAATACTATATCAAGGTCAAATTTAATTCAGCAGGTTGGTAGATTTGGTTTAGATATGGTTTCACATTAGGCTTTCCTATCCTGCCCTGAAGCAGCCAACAGTCATCTCAACCTGCTACATGTGATGAAACTGTTCTCTAGTTGTAGTTTCAAAAGCTTGTAATACCCATGAAGCTAGTAGCCAACTAGTCTCAGTCTGTGAACAATCTTTGGTTCTATAGGATTTTGGTATCAAAGAAACCCCTATGAATGTGTCTTTCCTGGTACCGTTGTGTGCAATTAATTCTGGGGATTTTTTATTTTGTCCCTAGTCGATAAATATTAGAATATAGTTCTCTCGTATTTCTGAATGGATTTGGTCCCTCACTCAACGATTTGTTTTCCTATTTGTATTAGCCCAGTGCAAATCTTTGCTCTTATCTTTTAGAGTATGAAATATAGTAGTTATTGCATTTTCTGAGAATCTAAAAGACATAACTTTCATTCTTTACTTGAATTTTTTACTTTCGGAAAACATTTTTTTGATATATGTCAAGCAAACTGATGATGGAAATTAAGTTTTGTGGGAAAAATTGAATTAATGCATGTCTCCAATATCCTTATGCAATATAATTAAAATTTTCACACCATCCTTGTACAATGTTTCTCACAGATGCATTATCCTCAGTATACTTCTTTTTTTTAATGTCTTGGTCTTACGTATACTTTATCCTCATCTTTGCCGGCAGATTCTATATTAATTATCGTTCTTGTTTGATAGATATTGATGAATGCTACCCAAAGCATAACGTTGATGTAAAACAGACAATTAAAATGAAAATAATTGTATTTTGAATTTTGAGAAATGTGGTAGTAATTGATTTTCATCCTTTGCCAATTATAATCAAAATTTTATAATTGGCGCATTTTTATATAAAAGAGAATCTATTGTCAACACGGGAAAAACAAATAGAAAAATCATCAAATGAGAGACCTAATCCAAAAGAAAGAAACGCATCAGTCTTTTGTCTAATACAAGAAAAATAAAATGTTCTATACCTAATTTCATACTCAAAAGCTTGCATTTAACAGAAGCCAAATAACATTTATAGTCCCTGTAGTTTCTCCGATTTTCCACTTTAATCCCTGTAGTTTTAAATTTGACAATCAAAGGCACGTAGTTAACTTAAGGACTTAAACTTGCCATCAAATCCAATCTGTCAACTCTATCAACTGTGGAAAAGGTGGAGTTTCAACTTCAAAATTGGAAAAAAGCTTACTTGTCTAGAGGCGGAAGGTTGACTCTTGTTCAAGCTGTCTTGAGTAGTATCCCAATTTATTATGTCCCTTTTTAAAATTCCAGTTGGGGTTGCTAGTAATCTGGAGCAGTTGATGAGAAGTTTTCTTTGGGAAGGTGTGGAGGAAGGTAAGAAACATCATCTAGTCAGGTGGGAGTAGGTTACTTGAAACAAGGAAGAAGGGGTTTAGGTGTGGGTAACTTGAGAGCGAAAAACGAAGCCTTGCTTGCTAAATTGCTTTGGAGGTACCTGAAAGAGCGTAATTCTTTATGGCACAAGGTGATCAGTAGTAAATATTTTTCGGTTGAGAATAGATGGGATGCGGTTCACTCGGGAAGAGGTACTAGTCGTAATCCCTGGAAGGATATCTCTTCAGGTTATCCTGCCTTTTTAGAGTGTTGTGATCTGGTTGTGGGTAAGGGGAATTTGGTGTTGTTCTGAGAGGACTTGTGGCTGGTTGAGGGGGCTTTGAAGATTCTTTTTCCTAGATTGTATGTGCTTTCTAGCAATCATTTTGGCTGTGTTTCTAGCTTTGTGGATCTCTACCCCTATAATTGGAATTTCAACTTCAGGAGAAATCTTAACGATGTGTAGGTGGATGAGCTGTCTAGGTTGCTGGTCATTCTGAAGAGGTGGCTGTGTTTCAATACCGTGACGACCGTAGGAGCTGGAAGCTTGATAAGTCGGGGATGTTTTCTTGCAAATCCTATAATTTTTTTCTGCGCAACAATGGTAGCAGGCAACTTTCGTCGTTCTTTCCCCAGATTTGGAAGTCTAAGGTTAACCCAAAAATAAAATTTCACGTATGGCTCCTGGCACTTGGGAAGCTTAATACTTGTGATCAAATCCAAAGGAGAAGGCCCTCTTGCTATCTTTCTCCTCAGTGGTGTTTTGTGTAAATCTAATCTGGAAAGTGTGGATCATGTTTTTCTTCATTGTCCTTTCTCCCTACAAGTTTGGTGGAGTTTATTCAGGAAGATAGGCTCTAGCTGGGTTATCCCTAAAGACTATTTTGATTTCCTATGTACTAAGTTTCAGGCTTTGGGTAGGGGGAAGAAAGCCACAACTTTATGGGAGTGCTTGATGTATGCTGGTTTCTGGAATATTTGGCTGGAACGCAACAAAAGAATTTTTTATGATTATCAGGGAGAGGGTGCCATTGATATCTGGAAGACGGCTAGATATTGGGCTTCTGTTACCCCAGTTTTTAAGGATTATACCCCTTCTGTCATTATGTTGGATTTAGTGGCGACTGTGAAATAAGGGTGTTACCTTCTTTCTCGTTGCCTCATTCTCTTCTTTTCTGTTTTTTTCTTATTGGTTTTCTTAGGCTGCTCTTGTGTTTTGTTTTGGCTGGCTGTGGATGCCTTATCCACCTTTTCTAATATATTGTTTCTATTAAAAAAAAAGAAAAAGCACATGCACACGCTTTCCATAAGACCCAACCTTTTCACATGCTAAGAGCGTATGCTTCACATCATCTTTCCATCCTCCCATTTGACTGATTGAGTGGATTGAAGTTGATTACAAGTTTAAGTAAAATACATGCCCTTAATTTCCAAAATTGAGACTACATGGATTGAAGTTGATTATAAGTATATGTGCCCTGACAAGCAATCTTCTTAACTAGTCTTTTTCGTTTTTCTTGTTTTTTTGTGATTATCCTCACAAGCAATCTCCTTACAAACTCAGTTAATTTGTTTCGAATGAAATTGATATCAATAGGATGCTCCTAGTTTGTCACTTTCATTTTGTACAGAATGCTCACTTATTCTATTTTGTCAAGCACTGTTCAAGAGATTTAAGGCTTTTGCGTCAAGAGCATTCTTATAGATGAGCTGTCATGAATATTTAAGTAGAATAATAGTGGTGGCATAAGTTATTTAGTATTTCTTATTGCTAATATTCTATCTTGTTTGATATAAAAAGTTTGATTGACTAATGAACAGATGTCATAGGGGTGAAGATACTAGATTTCTTGGTATTTCGTTGCTTGATTTAATGCATGTGAGCAATCATTGGCAAATGTTATGTTACATTGTATATTGACTAGGAAATGGTTACCTACAGGCAAACACTACAGATGAATTGCCAGAGCGGCTAATTGGTGCCGTCCGTGTTTCTCATATAGATCTCAAATCTGCCATAGTACCAAAGCTGGAACCGGATCCATCATGACAGACAGACAATTGACCCCTACTCATTTCATACAAAATCATTGGTTCAGATATGCATGCCTCCTGGTTTCATTGCCATATCTCATTTCCGGAATGAAGGTCGTCTGTTTCAAGTGCAAGTTTTACATAAAATAGTGACAGCACTGTTATAATAAGTAGAGGACAAGGTAGGTAAATTGTTTCCTGTAACTCTCATTTCAAAGTATGTTCTTCTTCTCTTTTGAGCCTCTCAAGATTGTCACATACTTAGTCACGTGAGTTTGAGGTTTTTCTGAGTAATATTCATTGGTAAAGAAATCGCTATGTCCATTCCTGAAGGCCGTAGATCGGGAATTGCGGGATACCCATCTTAGTACGTATTCATTAGAGATGCCAATCGAGGCGTTCTAGTTGTACCGTTTCTGTTCTTGTAGAATATGTCAATAGTATCCCCTATCAATTCTCTGAAATTCTGTGGTTTTCTTTAAAAAAAATAGACGTTAGTATGACTTGCCATTCGGGTTAGTTTTTTTAAACCCGATCTGTTTATTAATTATGTCTTGTTCAAGTTGTCTCGTCGTCTTATTCCTAAATTAAGCTCATTATTCTTAAGTTTACTTGTTCTAAATACTAGCACAGCTAATGGGATGGGAACCATTTATACTTGCAGGAATTTATAAATGATAAGAACAAAAGATGAAATAAAATAACACTCTACTTCCGCTTGCCAAAAGATGAAAGAAAATAACACTTGTGTTCTCAAAAGATGAAGGAAAATAACAAAAGATGTATGATTAAAATTCATTTAAATAAAACTAGCCACTCCGGGTCTTTTAAAAGTTTTTAAAATTTATTTTAGAATTATAAAAAGATAATGGGTTGTTGTGTTTCATAAAAATAGATTTCTTTTAATTTTAATTTTTTTTTAATATGAAAAAGTGTGAATTGACCATATTATCTAATTAATAATTTCAATTCTTAATATTTGCATTAATCAAGGACATTTTCTAATATTTTGAATGTTTTACCATTCTCTGCCTTTTGCTCTATATATATACATATATAGGGAAATTACTCATGAATCACATAAAAACTATGTTATTGATGTGAGATAAGGTAACTTTGGTTAGAATACGTATGCCCTGATACATTGATACATTATTGAGAAAGAAGCCTTAAAGAAACTAACAGGACACAAGAAATAGGTGACAACAAAATTCTGTAAGCTTAAGCTGCTTTTTGAGCAACAAAATCCCTAAAAGCATCTAAAGCAGCAACCGAACTTGTTGGAAAGCCATGCTCAAATTTTGCTCTAAGCCTGAGCTCGTTGTTTCATGTCTTTATCACCCATCAGCAACTCAATTCCCTTCACTATATCATCCTTCTTCATTTTCTCTGAAATATCATCAGAAATCAGATACCCTACTTTGAGAAAACTCACCACCAATTTGGCATCATGGTGTTGGTCGCCTCTGATTGGCCACGCCAAAAATGGGACCCCACACCACGCCCAATTGCTTCCACAGTTGAATTCCATCCACTGTGATAAAAATCCTCCTGTTGATGGGTGGCTCAGTATCAACAGTTGCGGTGCCCATCCATGTATTATCAACTAAGAAGTATGGACACGGATACGGATACGAATACGGCGATACGATATGATACGATACGATATGTGGATACGAAAAATCTTCAAAAACTAGGATACGATACGTCATGGATACGGCGATTAAAAATTTATATTAAAATATAATAATAACAATATATATAATTTAAAACATATTTTAAATAATAATATATGAATCAGACATGAAATATAATAATATAAGTATTGGTTACATATAATAATATAAGCTATGTTGGTCACATAAATTGCTCTTCACGTAGGGGCCAGGGGAATTCTTTGATAATAATATATGAATCTGACATTAAATATAATAATATAAGTGTTGGTTACATATAATAATATAATATGTGTTAGTCACATAAGGACAAAAATCAAGTTGGACCAGAACAAATATCAGAGATAGAAGCGTGAAGTTGCACATACCAACGGCTACACAAAAACACAGATCGGAGAGAGGAGTGTGAGAAACAGAACCAAAAATCGAGAATAATCCCACCTCCACGGGCACACCAGATGAATTCAAGAACATGGGCTTCTTTATTTATATATGGGTGAACAAGAAGAAGAAGAATTGATGGGTGGCGATCGGCACTTATTTATATAAAGAAGAAGATCTGCAGGAAAAGATCTTCAAAGTTTCAAAAGAGGTAATGTAAACCGTTCGTGTTGTTCAAGACTTCGAATCTGTGTAGACTTCTAATTTTTCCCCAAAATTTACTTAAAACGTATCTTAAAATTGGGATACTCGTATCTGTAATGTCAGATACGTGTATCCTTTTGTCATTGACTATATCCGTGGACTCGGATACGTATCCAGCGCGTATCCACTGCGTATCGTATCCCCAGTGTATTGGACACGGGATATACTGGTCGAGGTGCGTATCCGTGCTTCTTAGATTATCAAACCCCTTTTGCCCACCCGGGCATCCAATCCATGAGGGAAATATCCTTCTTCGCCTTTTGAACCAGCATGGGTTGGACCCACTGGTCTACCCAAACTGGATTGGACCGCCCATATGAATGGCCAGGTTGATGCGTCTAATGCCTCTGCCAATATTGAGAACTCCTCCACAGTTGGACGCACCTCGCTTTCGAATGACACGTATAGTACTGATCCATTTAGTTTTAAATCTAACCACTCAATCACCTCGTCTTCGGTGATGTTAGATCGTCAATTATTGGTTTGGAGTTCGCAATTGCGAAGAATTGAACTGGCTGATTTCCAATATTGTTCAGGCAAAAGTGGGCCCACTCCCCAAACCGGTTTCCCAATTTGTCTGGCTAGGTATTCTATAAAGGGTAGACTGATGATTTGCCCCATGAACTTATATCTCACTTTCAATTAACCCCTATCCTTTCTTTTTTTAGAAAATTAAGGATATGAACTATTTTTTTTCACCAATTTCCCCCCTCCGTCTAAATTTTCAACATTTAATCCAATTTTTAGTTAAATCATTTAAAAATAATAATTTTTTGGAAAGAATTGAAGAACCCAGACCCTCCTTCTTCCCCTTCCATCTCCTCCCTTCCTCCTCCCATTCCCCTATGACCACCATCCTCCACTCCCAAACCAATCCCCCACCACCACACACCCTTCCCCCACCTCCCCTTTTGTATTTTTCATACTCAGAACCCACCCACCCCCTCTCCTCCAGGTTTTTCTCCTCCTATTCCCCCATGATCACCACCCTCCACTCCCAAACCAATCCCCCACCCCACAGACCCCTCCCCTCACCTCCTCCCTTTGGGTTTTCTTCTCCTCCCATTACCCATGTGACCATCACCTTGCAAAGAGAGAGAGAGAGAGAGAGAGAGAGAGAGAGAGAGAGAGAGAGAGAGAGAGAGAGAGAGAGAGAGAGAGAGAGAGAGAGAGAGAGAGAGAGAGAGAGAGAGAGAGAGAGAGAGAGAGAGTGAGTCTTATTTGAATTTTCTGGTTTTTTAATTTTTTAATTTTTTAAATGTGTAAAATGACCATTTTGCCCTTATATTTAATGGCAAATTGGATGAAATTTTGCGAATTTAGATGGCAGGGGGGAAATTGGCGAAAAAATAGTTCATATCCTTAATTTTCTATAAAAAAAAAAGGATAGGGGGTCAATTGAAACTAAGGTACAAGTTCAGGGTGCAAATCACCATTATACCCTTATATAAATGGGGGCTCCAAATCATCACACGTGTTGATCATCAAGGTAATAGACCGGCCCGCTTCATCTACCCAAGGAGGTCGACTACTTGGTTTGGGGGGGCCCATTCTCTGCTGCCCAGGTCCACCAAAAGGCGGGCTAGGTGGAGGAAAATCTACACCGGGGCCTAATGGTGGAGGCAGGCCATGTGGAGGAAAATCTCCACCTAAGCTCAGTGATGAGCCATCGCTATGCCCACTAGGAGGCGGTCCAGGTGGAGGAAAACCTGCACCTGCCCCTAGTGGTGGACCGCCACCATGAATGGGTAGCGATGGCCCACGAGATTGTTTTTTAAGATTGGATAGCTTGAGGGCCATTTCTTCTGGCAGCCCGGGAAGCAAAGAGGTCTCCTTGGATTTGATATCCAAGGGCTAGACCTTCCACATGGTATACTCCATGGTAGCAGAGCAAGCACCATAAGTGAAGAAGGCTATAGTTGGAATTCCAAATTTCTTAAAAATCTCGGCAATCCAGGCCATCATAACGTCAAGGACTGCACAAATGGGTGGTGCAAAATCCGAATTATCGAATCGGGTCAAGAACAGGTTTTCAAGGCCAACGCCCATCAGATTATGGCGATCATGGTGGGGGTGGGTATTAAACCCTGTTCAACCTTGACCCAAATGTACAGAGAGAACATACTATTTTCATTACTCAAAACACAATACAATTCAACATCATTACAATACTAATTAAACTCCTAATATAGTCAGTTAATTGCAAATACAAAAGAATAAAACACCTTTAGCATCCTATCAGTGGGGCGGACCAGAGCTGGGTTGAGGTAGCGGAGATGAACTAGACGACGATGGTGGTGGGATTTCATCTGGGATTTCAGCGATTTGGACAAGTGGGAATTGGTGGAGAGATGAAGGGATAGAGGAGGCGAGGTTGGAGGAAATGACGAAAATGGCTTTGAAGTTTCTGGAGGCTATTTGCTTGCAGAGCTCCATTAATAGGAACAGATGGCCTTGCCCAACAAATGGAACGATCCATATCTCATTTGCCATCTTGAATTTGGTTGTGTTTTGGATTTGGATATGGTGGTGGATCCACTTAGGAGCAAAAGGGGTCAATTGACTCCCGCAACCCTAGAATTCATTATTAGAGGGGAAAACTTTGACACTTGCAAAGTGTTTGTTGAAATACCCCCATAACAGTGATTGCCTTATTTTACTTTTATTTATTTTTTATATTACTCAATTTACTTAAGTTTACAATGTAAATAAGGAAGTACCCCCCATTTGGATTCAAATAAAAATACTAGAAAATCAAATTCATACCAAATCAAAATATGAAAAATCGGTTTTAGTGCAAAATAGGATTTATGCTACTAATGATGGCTCATTAAGTCAATATATACTTGATATTAAAATCTCATAAAATTAAGGTATCTTATTTGATGTGTAAGGAATAAAAGCCATAAAAAATTATATTGAGAAAATGATTATTCCGAAATACCATTTTTCATACTTAGCCAATATTTTTACATAAAACAATTTTTCATGTATGATATGAATGCATGAAGGAACCTAAGGTCAATCTAGGTAAAAACACCTTCACAATTCCATCAACAAAGAGTTTTACAAGAATAACATAACTCTTACGTATTGAAGAAATATTTGCTTGAGTATTGGCTTCTTGTTCAATGTTCCAAATCGTAAGGCTAACTGTTGGGATTTTATTTTGGTTAGTTTGAATAAGTTAGGAATTTTTTTTATTAAAAAAATTAGGGTTTTTTTTTAAATAGAATGTATTTGTTAGTTTGTAAATTGTATGCTTTAATTAGATTGTATCTTGGTAAATTGGATTAATTTTTGTGTTTGTTAATTAATGAAGATTCTTATATAGTTTTGTTTTTCTTGATTAGTTGTTGTTGAGATTTTATTTTGGTTAGTTTGAATAAATTAGGGTTTTTTTTTCTATTAAAAAAATAGGGTTAGATTGTATTTGTTAGTTTGTAAATTGTATGCTTTAATTAGATTTTATCTTGATAAATTGGATTAATTTTTGTGTTTGTTTATTAATGAAGATTCTTATATAATTTTGTTTTTCTTGATTAATTGCTAGGATTTTATTTTGGTTAGTTTGAATAAATTAGGGGTTTTTGATTAGATTATATTTGTTAGTTTGTTTTGTATGGTTTTCTCTATTAACTATAAATTATAGTATTATCGTTTCATTTCGATGGATCAATTTTGTATAGAAAGTTTTTTAACCTTTTACACGTTGATCCCCGGAATGAAAATTCCTGGATCCGCCACTGAATATGAATCTGGATTTTTATACAATAATGGAGAAGAGGAAAGGAAGAAGAAAGATTAGCTATGAAGGAATTGAGGTTAAAATCTCTGATACTGGTTGTCTGGTTGGTAGGAGTGGGATTTGAAGTTTTTAAGGAAAAGGAGGGTTTTGACTGTTAGGTTCGTTGAAACAGTTGAAAGGGAAACTTCTAACATGCAGGGGATCTCTCTGAAACGAGGAAACTTGGCAACTGTGCTATTATTTTATTATTTTATTGTTTAGATTATTGATTTTGATTGTAAATTGCTACGAGTGTAAAAGGCTGAAACCGTGTAACCGACCATTGAGATTAGGTCGGTGTACACCAATGAACAATGAATGTAAATTTATCAAAAAGAAGAAATGTAAAAGTGAATTTCATATTACAATGTGGAGACACAGTTAGGTGAAAAGATTCTGATTGTAGGGTATTATGGATTGGCTTTCATGATTGATTTGTCAAAGCATTTATATTGGTTTGTTTTGCCATAAGCGATAGGGAGGGTAATTTGAACACTGGACTTTGGAGGTCAAGTCTTAACTACTTGCGTTACAAACCTATTGCGTATCTTTTTGGTTTGATTTTGCAAATATTAAGGTATTAACAAATTGATAGAATTAGGCATATACCTTACACTTGTAGCCTGAAGCCAATGTGGGTCAATAGGTTACACTAAGGATGAGAAAAAAACCGGCCAACGAACAAAAGGCAATCTGGTTCGGATGTTGACTAAAAATAAAGTCATGTGATTCATACCCAAACTCAACCATTTTGGCTTGG
This sequence comes from Prunus padus, assembly GCA_024362665.1. NCBI lineage: Eukaryota > Viridiplantae > Streptophyta > Magnoliopsida > Rosales > Rosaceae > Prunus > Prunus padus. The sequence goes on along the minus strand of JANFAM010000014.1, from coordinate 24,408,954 downwards.
TACCGTCCATCCATCCCTCGCTCCCTACAACTATGGTCTTCCAAGTTATTGTCCACCGTGGAGGTGGGTTGAACCGAACTGTGCCCACCTCTAATTTACACATTAAGCTACTTAAATACGTTTTGGACACGGATTTGGGGTGCAACCTGTTTTTATGTATATTTATATACATAACTAGCATATTTTGTTAGTAGTTCATTCTCAAATACTAAACTTATCAAATCTTGACAACATTGAAGCAAATGTTGTAATAGCTACTTTTATTATAATACAGAAGGCACAAAGATGCCATGAATCAATTAACTAAACTATTAGAATATTATAATCTGATATGCTTTCCGGCTCACCCGATGAGTTGATTGGGCAACCAAAACTCAAGCCGATGGAAGAATATGTAAAGCCACTTCCTTGAGTGATGGCATAGCTTCCTGCTGGTGCAAGCAAACGTATCTGTTCCTCACTTTTCTGAACACTATCCATGGACCGGGGTAGCACCTAAATGCAGCATAATAAATCAATACATAAAAGGTTAATAAGTTATTCGTATCACAGAGGTGTTGACAAGAAAAAGAGCACAAAACTATCTCTTGGTTTGTATATAACTGAAACAGATAGAGTATGAGTAGCCAGCAAACCCGAAAAGGGTCCCTCCCTTGCGTCCCTTAAAATTATCAATGTAGTATACAGTCTCCATAATTGGAAATAGGGTCTGGGACAGTGCAGCGAGCTTCGAGTAGAAGAAAGGCGGATAATCTTATTTCATTCAAGAAAAAGGGTCATGCATATCACCGAAAAGATCACTGATGGTTTCAAGAATTATGCTTCATGGTTTTGATTCTCAAAACTCCTAATGCTGTAATGCATTCATGGCTTGTAATAGGAATGCAATGGCACTGATCAATCATAACCAAGTAAACTATATTGGATGGAGAATATATTAAGACCATCCAAAATTTGCAAAGGACACACCCAGATCTTATGCGGTCAAGTTCTCCATTGAAAATAATTAGTTTCCTGGAAGTGTTCTCAACAGCTTCTCTGTAAAGTTCTTCGACCACGAGCATCTCTGCATTGCAAGAAATAAGTACAAATTGATAACTAACAGTCAAACAATATGGGTAGAATAATTTTCAGATTATATTTCATTCTCCAAAAGGAGGTATTTATAATACAAGGTTACAAACCCTAGTAGGGTTATACTTGGAAACAAGATAAATCCTAATTACATAATATCTATACAAAAGGAAATAAATAAAATCAGAATATACTAGGAAGTAAATCCCAATTTGGGTGGGACTACTCGCGCTAACACTAACTGTTGGGAGATTAATTCAGAATTTAGTCAATTATGTGTCCATAATTCAGAATTTAGTCAATTATGTGTCCAGAAATGTAGGGGGTAATATATATTCAATTATGTGAGGTTTACTGATACGAAATGAGAAATAGAAGAGGATAAAAAGTTTCAAAAGTCATCTTAGTGATGTCTAGAAACTCTGTATAGCCATAACCATACATATCATTATGACTTTGTTAGATATATGCCGATATTACATTTCTTTGCTATAAACACCACCACACAATCATTATGTGCATTATGTTTTCGCTGTGTTATATTTTCGAACATGGTATTAGCGCTGATGGTTTGAATCCTACCTCATCCAAACAGAGCACAAAATATAGTGGCTGTCTCAAAATAAAATATAAATAAAAGTTTTGCCACCAAAAGACAAGAAAAGAGACAAAGCCAATAAACAAAAGCAGCAAAAACCAGACTAGCAAACAGGTAAAACAAGAACAAGAACAAGACTAGGGCTGGCAATGGGTCATATTGTGTCGGGTTCGTGTCGTGTCAGGATTATATACGTGTCAAGAATGCTTAATCCAAACCTTCATAAATGAGGGTTTCTAAAAGTGTCCTTATGAGCATACACTGTTCATTAAAGCTGATGAAGGAGGTAATTTTCTGATTGTTTGCCTTTACGTTGATGATCTTATATTTACTGGGAATAATGAGCACATGTTTGCAAAGTTTAAGAAATCAATGATGGAAGAGTTTGATATGACTGATTTGGGAAGGATGAGGCATTTTCTTGGAATAGGAGTTATGCAGACAACTAAAGGGATCTTCAATGGACAGAAAATATGCATATGAAATTCTGGAGAGGTTTCAAATGGTGGATTGTAATCCAGTTCAGAACCCAATTGTTCCTCCGGTTAAACTGGTGAAGAACTCAAGTGAAAATAAGGTGGATGCAACTTTTTACAAACAAATTGTAGGTAGCCACATGTACCTAACAACCACTCGTCCAGACTTGATGTATGTTGTCAGTCTCATTAGCATTTACTTGGAGTCACCAACAATCTCACATCTTTAAGCTGCAAAGAGGGTGCTTCGTTATGTTAAAGGGACAACTAATTTTGGTTTGTTTTATACGAAGGGAAAAACAGGGGAGTTGATTGCTTATAGTGACAATGATTATGCAGGAGATTTAGATGATCAAAAGAGTACTACTGGTTATGTTTTTAAGCTAAGTTTTGGAGCAGTGTCCTGGTCGTCAAAGAAGCAACCGGTGGTGATACTTTCAACTACTGAAGCTGAGTTCATTGCAGCTGCAGCTTGTGTTTGCCAAGGTGTTTGGTTAAGAAGGTTACTTGAAGAATTGTGATGTGCTCAAAATGATCAAACAATGATTTATTGTGATAACAGTTCTGCAATAAAAGTTTTGAAGAATTCTGTGATGCATGGGAGGAGCAAGCATATAGATGTTCGATTTCATTTTCTCCGTGACTTAGCAAGAGATAGGATTGTGGAGCTTAGTTATTGTCAAAGTCAAAAACAAGCAGCTGATATCTTGACTAAGCCATTAAAGGGTGAAGACTTCACAAGGCTGCGTGGATTGCTTGAAGTTTGTAGTGATACTGTAGTAAACTGATCTTGAAGATTCAGTTTAAGGGATGATGTTAAAAGTACTAGCCGTTTTTATCAGTTTTAAGTGGTCCTATTTTGTAGGTCTAGATAAGTAGGTTGTTGGTGCCTTGCTTAATAATCCCATTTGTTATGGGATCCTTTTGTTTTTTGGCTTAGTCTTTTACCATGTTTAGGATTGGTTACAACGTGGGTTGCTTCCAGTTTATCTTGTTCTGTAAGGCTATATATTAGCCAATGTTTCTATTCAATAAACAAGTTTTCTCCCATTATCAAGGAAATTCTTAATACAGTAACATCAATGGCTAGTCAATGAATTCTAATCTCACACATCCATTAGATATGTTAGTGAGTAAAATACTTTTTTAATTTCTACTATACATGCGATCCAATGACTGAAATTAGAAGTTCTTAATTAATCCTTAAGACACCGTTTGGTGAGTTGGAATGGTCAAGATTGGATTGGGCTTGAACTGTTGGACTGAGCTGGCTGGGACTGGATCAGACTTTGAGTCTGTTGTTTGGTGCCATACTTAACTTTGGAATGGACTAGACTTAAGTCCAGTGCACTTTTTGGTACTAGAATTCATTGGACCTCAATAATTTTTCTAGTGTTTATTAAATTATTTAATATATAAAATAATTAATTTAAAAAAACATGCACAAAATTAAAATTAAGAAACCCCCGTCACATACTACTAAAATAGCTTAAAGCATATCAAAATTTAACAAAGCAAATAATGACAGACCTGCCCGAATTCAACCTCGGAACCCGTCCAGATCCTATGGTTGTTCCGACATTAACCCAATGTCGGGCCCACTTACTAAACAATTATCCTCTTTCCAAAACAAATGATAAAGGGGCCGAGACTTCTGCTGAAAATCGGGCAGAGTCTCCCCAGAAAATGGACAATCCCCAAAACTTTCAACATGATAGAATACAACATATATGTATACACCAATTGCTAGCATGCATACAATATACATCATAGGCCACCGGCCTTCAAATTCAACCCCTAATGGGCGATACAGAGCATATCTAAGAGTATTCGACTTAAAAGCAACAAAATTCAAAATTAAAGATAAGGGACTTAGAGTCCTACAATCACGTCGAAGCTCGAGAAGAGGAGCGCTCAGCCGGACAGTATGGAAGTGACGACTACGGTCTGGTGGGGTGCAAAATAGAAAGTTGTGAGTGGACAAAAACAAAGTTTTAGTAATTCAAATCAACGTACTAACCCCACCGTTTCAAAAACGATGCTGAAATCATGCAGTTCAAATCATTTATATACATAATCATTCAAATTCCAATAATCGCAACATAACAACATAATAATCATATCATAGCACTGTTTCCCATTCTTTCCCACTCTTACATAACCACATGCTCGTAAGCACGACAAGCAAGGAAGGATCCCCACTAAAAGAAATACGAATACGAAAGTACTAATACATACATATAGGTCATATAGAACCTCAACACCAAATACAAGTACCGGGGAAACAATCCAACATGGGATTGTTTGACTAGACACCGGGACATCACCGTAGTGGCCCGTGCCTAGGGTCGAACCGTCCAATTGGGACTGGGCTCACAGGCCTGTATGGCAGAATCTTCAATACCCATACGTCCGTGACAAGTCCTACGCACGCAGACTACCCAATCAAGGGTCTACATTCACACCCCGTCAAGGGTGCACCGGGTATCCGATGTAACCGAACCATATTCAAGTAACCATATCCATAAGAACCGGGGGAGGTACATACAGTGGTGCCAACAACACTCCACTCAAACACAACTCAATAATCAATAATCACATATTCAATCTCTTTCCAACTTCATATATATCATATGTACCCAAACCCCAAAATATCAAACACTCGGACATATATACATCCAACAATTCAATAATCATCATAAATACTCAAAATAAGGACATCACCGTCCCAAACGTATATTTCCATAGTTAAAATAGTCACAAGCGTAAAATGACAGCATCTCAATCCATAATCAAGTAAAATGTCATAATCATCGAAAATCCATCTTAAAACCGTATTTAAATCTTAAATCAAGAAAACGTCAAATCATATGCATGGATGTTTATTCTTTGAAAGTTATGCACGTTCAAAACAAAGTCCACTCACAAGTAGTCCCAAGCAGCTTGACCCTGAGAGGGTCCCGCCAGAGGTTAGTGAGGTGCTCGAGTATCTATTTCAAGAATACGAGGATTAATTAATAAACCGAACCTTGAACGACAACCTTAAAGTCAAACCCTAACAAATCCCGACTCAAAGTGTGCATACGCTCATACGAAGGATTCTAAGGTCAAGAACGTTTGTTGGAAGGGGAAACGACCTCGGGAGACGCACGGTCAACCCTTGGTCAAACATTTCCGAATAGGTCAACCCGGGCCCGTGGGGCCCACGACCTCCAAACTTAGATCCAAAAGTTCATGCTGGTTCATTACAGCTTATAGAACATGTCTTGAAAGTTTGGTCTCGATTGAATGGTCGGATCGCTCACGATCGCACGATCGGACGGTTATGGTTTACCTAACCCTAGGGTTAACGATTTCGGAGTATTTGGGACTCCGAACCACGATCCGTCAATTCCTACACGATCCTAGAAATACGAGGAACAACATACGTGAATTCGGATTCGATCCAACGGTCCGAAAGCATTGAACCCGAACAACACATAATAGGCGTAGGTTTGTTTGAGGTTCAAATGATGTTTGAATCGAAATCCAAGCACACATACAAGCTCATGATGACATGAGGATCGCATTGAAACGAAGAACCAATATTGCTACAGTACCCACGCACCGCCACACGTGCCCGCATGTGGGTGGCTTGATCAAATTCCGCCACTGGAATTACGTGGAATTGGGCTACAATCTGTACACCAAACAAATCAGCTTAATGAGGGGATTTCAAAACACCATAGAACTGGCCAAGAACCGGCTGGAATCTGGGCAAATCACGGCCAAACCCGTTAGGGTTTCTGGCTGGATCTGAGCCGTCCGAAATGGAGGCTATGCCGCCAAGTTTTGTCTCGCACGGTGGGGAAAGGAAGAGGGAAGAGAGGCAAACCTTTTCCAAGTGGTGGCGTCGGAGGAGGTGACTGGAGCTGTCGCCGGCGTCGATGGCAGTTTGGTCGTATTTTCAGACACTTCAAGTCGCCGATGGCAGCCAAATCAGCCGGTGAGAAGGGGTGGTTCGTGACCAGGAGGCTATGGCGATTCCAACGTGACTAATCCGAGCCCTTGCCTTGCTGGAATGAGCGAGATCGAAGAGAGAGAAGGGAGCGGTCGTGAGAGGAGAGAGAAACCGAAGAGAGAGAGAGAGAGAGAGAGAGAGAGAGAGAGAGATCGTTTCTGATAGGCCAATGGGCTTTTTATAATATTTTATTCAATTTCATAAATTACCATTATGTCCTTTTTACGTTCCGTAATTCATATCGAGGCGTGCCGCTTGTCAACCGACTCGTTTCGATGAGACGGACGCAATGGCGCAACTCGTTTCGCCAAATTCTCGTTCGAAAATAAAGTTGACCAAATTGCCCCTTAAATATTAAATTCATATTTTAATTCCAATTTAACTAAATAAATTCCTTTTTATTTTATTTTTAAACCTCATTTTAATTAATTAGTTTAATTTAATTATTTTAATTAAATTTAGGTCCGGGAAGTTACAAATAAAACTACCTATTTGCTTTTGCCCCATCCCAATATAACAAGTCCAAAATATAGCAAAGTAGAAACTCAAAACTACGTCTCAACCACGAGATCTATGATCTCTAAGCAGTGTCGTAACATACTCGTACCTATCATCACCCTCATTTAATGTCTTGAACACACGCACTTTTGACGAATCAGTAAATAAAGTACGTAAAGAAATTCTATTTGAAACAGAAAATCTCATCTTTTTAAAACTCATCTCCAACAAATTCATGATCATCATCTACATTATGCTCATTTTGGCTCTTAACTAACCTTTGCACTTTGGTGTAAGAGTTCTCCATCATACTCTCAAATTCATTGGCAATTCTTCCTAAACCATCAACCATTTTATTTCCTTGTCTTACCCTTTGTAACGTGAGTATGCTACGTATTTAATTTCTCGTCTATATTAATCAGAGAACTCCTACATAACTGTCTTCATCATGGTATCACTGATTGGATGCAGATGCACTTTTTCTACAAAAGACTCACGCTCCCAAACAAGAGAATGGTTGATTCCGCTCGTGGCGATGCGTTAATGGAGAAAACACCACAAGAGGCCTTTGACCAGTTTGATTTGCTTTTTAATAACAATCGAGGAGGTGTGTATGAAGTAGATGCCTATACTATTCTAGCTGCAAAAATCTGTAGTTTTGAGAAGAAACTTGAAACATTCATGCTCATTGCTATTCCTGCATTAAGCTAGAGAGTTTGTGCCATATGCTATGATCCTTCTCATCCAATGGAACATTGTCCTTCTAGTTCATCATTCCCTGAGTTCACACAAGAGCAAATTTGTGGTCTCTATGCTAATGAATTAATGTTGCTGGATTTGTTTGAAGCATGTTTTACTTGGATTGTATATATATGTCTGATTCTCTTATGTGATAGATAGGAACTTGTTTTTGTTTTGAAAATCAACAAACTTTTCATAACAAAACCAAACCTAATACTCAAACCCTAAAAAAGTAACCAAAATTGCATCATAAATTGAATTGCTTGATAAGATTCTTCAACAAATAGAATCTATCTTATATGTTTGGTTGTGATGACACAAAATAACATGTAATTTGTTTTGTAAATTATGAGTAATATCTTGCCACAAAAGTGTGATACTTAATTCAGGAAGTTTGCATCTGTTACTTGTTATTTTTGTGAATTAAAGTTAAACTAACAAGCTGGTTTCTCTTAACAAATTGAGAATAAGTTTTCTTAGAAAGTACTTGAGCTTTCTTTTGAAAATCCTTACAGCATCGAATCATTCCTAAATCAATTTCTTGCAAATTGAAACACTCACTCGATCAAATTTCCATTTCTTAAAGTTTCTCTCATAATGAATGAGATAGATTATTCTCTCACTCATAATGAACCAACCAAGCCTTTTGTGAATTCAATTGCTGAAGTGAAGAGGGAGGGTGCATGAAGCTTGGAGGCTAGCAAACAAGAATTGTCTGTTGGTGATGAAAAGACCATCTCGAAAGCAGTCTATGGAGGAATTGAGCCTTCTAATAGTGCAAAGCAGTTCATGAAGTCTATGAAAGGAATGTCACGGAATCAGACCAAGCTAAGACCAAGAACTTGATGTCTAAGCTGGCAAACAAGAAATATGAAGGTGGGAACGTCAGAGAGGATCTAATGGGAATTGTGGACATTGCCACCAAACTGAACAAGCTAAAAGTAACTAGACTTATCTAGTGTGTATTCCACTGGATTCTCTACCCTATGAGCATGTGAAATCAACATGCAACACTTTGAAAGAGGATTGGACTATGGATGACTTGATCTTCATTGCTGTTCTTGAGGAGAATAGGACCAAAGCTGATAAGGGAGCTGCTGTATTCAACATGGTTACTACAAAGGAGTAGTAGAATAAGAGAGATGCTGACAACAAATAAATGAAGAAGCAAAATCGTTTACCAAGGACCAACAACCATCTTGGCTTGAATCCAACTATTGAATTCAAGTGTTTCTTTTGCAAGAAGGATGGTCAAATGAAGATGAATTGCAAGTGTTACAAGAAGTGGTCGTACCACATTACACATTGAACATGAGACTTGTTATATAATGAACTCTATTAAAGCCTTGGGTACTATTGTAACATCCTGTTCCTAAATTAATATTTAAATATTAAATTATTCAAGTAAAAGACATTTTTGCCTCGAAAGTATGATAAAAGGAAATAAATTGAAAGATTTAAATAAAAATAAAATAAAATAAAATAAAAAATCAGATTGCTACAATGCCCTGCTACAGTACTTCGGGCAGTTCTTTATTTCAGCTTCTTCTCCATCTTTCCAGAATAGCCCCCACCTGGTTTTTGGGCTGCCACCACCACATCAGACCACCAAACTGGACGTGGCTGGTACCAAAATGATCATGCCCAGCCGAGCCACCGCATGTAGCTGTCGGAAACTGCGAAAAACTGGCCGAATTTTGTCAAAACTTTGAGGCGATTATACGGGCTGCTCCGGCGACCATTTTAGGCAAATGAGGTATGAAAACGTAACTACTTTTTGAGCTCTAGCTGATGGTTGGATAGGTTTTGATCAATTCCTAGCGTAGATGGTTCGATCTATAACTTAAAGTTTAGGCCGGTTTTGAGTTTAAGTTTTGACCCACTTTGGGTCCGAAATGGACATTCCCGTAGTTGAAGAAAGTGTTTGGGAGGTCAAGAAATTGTTGTAGGTGGAAGGATAGCTCTTGGTTTGGAGTTTGTCCGAGCGACGAATTTATCGCTTTTTAATCCTTCAAAACTGCCAACGCGAGTTCCCACGCGTAGGCTCACTTTTCATTGTCAATCTTCATTCCCACGCGTAGATTCTCCAACATACATATGATCAATTCCCATTAATCCGACATATATTCTCGTTAGTCCCAATAATCCGACATATTCTTTCCAAGTTGATCTATATGTATATATATATATATATATATATATATATATATATATATATATAATATCAAAATATAAGTAATTATAATTCATAAGGTTTAAACATCAAAACCGAATACATAATCAACCGGACTATACTAACGTCCAAATATTAAATATAAACCCAAGAAAATCCATAAAGTTCCACCATACCCAAATACGTACATAAATTCTACAGGACGCTTGACTCGTCCCAAATTCAATACTTAAAGATAATTATAATAATAAAATATAGTCATCAGGGCCCCACAAACAAACCGGCAACCCAAATCAAGTACAAGACTCAAATACCAATTATAATCCAATAATCTCATTAAAGCCAAATTTATGATTTAAAACAATGTTTAAATCCCAATTTATATGCATCGCATTCAATTCATTAAAATCATGCTCGTTTGAAAACAAAGTCCACTCACCGTTGGTCCCACGCTGCCCAACCCTGAAAGGGTCCCACTAGAGGATCACGAGGAGCCTGAGAACCTAATTCAAGAATACGAGGATTAATTAATAACCCGAACCGAAGCGATAACCTGAAAAGTCAACCCTAACTAATTCCAACTCACGTGTACCAATACATCGTACGAAGAATTCTAAGGTCAACGACGTTCGTTAGAAGACAAACCGACCTCGGGAGACGCTCGGTCAACCCTGGTCAAACTTGGTCAAACTTACCCGAATAGGTCAAACCAGGCCCGTGGGTCCCATGACCTCCAAACTTAGATCCGAAAGTTCCTATAGGTTCACTATAGCTTAGAGAACTTGTCCTGAAAGTTTGGTCTCGATCGGACGGTCGGATTGCTCACGATCGTGCGATCGGACGGTTTAATTCACACTTTAAGTCATCGATCCGGAGCATCCGGGTCTCTGAATCACGATCCGTCAATTCCTATAGACTCCTAGAATTACGAGGAACAACATATGTGAATTCGGATTCGATCCAACGGTTCGAACCCATCAAATCCACACAACGCATAATAGGCGTACGTTGGTTCGAGGTCCAAACGACGTCCGAATCAGAATCCAAGCATACGTATGCGCTCACGGCGACACAGGGAACACATTGGAATGGAAATGCCCAATTGCTACAGTGCCACGTGCCACCGTGAGGGTGGGTGCCTAGATCAAATTTCGGTCATCGGAAAAACATCAAATTGGACTACAAGGCTTATACCAATCTAATCAGCACCTAATGAAGAGTTCAAAACCGGTCTGAACCAGCGGAGAACCGGCCGGTAACGCCGCTAGATCATGGCCAAACCACTTAGGGTTTTGGCCGGATCTGTGGTGGTTGGAATGGTGGCTACGCCACCAGTCGTTGTCGCGGACCTAGGGGGAGAGGAAGAGGAGAGGGAGACGTACCTTTCCCGAGTGGTGGTGTTTTCTGAAACGACCGGAGCAGTCGCCGCCGACGATGGAGCTGGATTTTCACGTCGACACAGTTGGCTAAACATGAGGTTTCAGGCTAGGATAAGGGGTGGGCTAGGTAGTTGGGAGAGAGAGACGAAGCGAACAGGACTGGTGGCAGGTGCTGTCGTGACCGGAAACGGCCGCAAAGTCCGGCGCAATTTCTGGTGCGATTCTGACGAGAGAGAGAGTTCGTATGGGAAGAGAGGAGAGAGAAGGGAGGAGAGAGAAGGTGGGTCCGAATTCTGATTAGGCCAACTTAGATTCTAGGGTTTTAACAAAATTCAAAATTACCATTTTGTCCTCCTTAACTTCCGTAGTTCATATTGAAACGTGTCGCACATCACCGAACTCGTTTCGATGTGCCGGACGCAATGGCGCAACTCGTTCCTCCAAATTCCGTCCCAAAAATATAGTTGACCAAAATGCCCCTTTAATTATTAAATTCTTATTAAATTCCAATTTTATTATTTTAATTCCTTTTAATTCCTATTTAATTCATTTTAAATTTCCCAAATTAACCAACTCAATTATTTAATTTATTTCCATGTGTTTTTAGGTCAGGGATGTCACATGTCTTCTAGTGAATAAGGGCAAAGATGCAATGTCAAAAATATTTGGGGCAAATATCTCAAAATTGCAATTAAGTCCTTATGCAATGGGTGAGTTGAACGTGGGCCCCATAGGGGACCCGCATGTGGGCCGCCCATAGTGTGGGAGTGCAGTGAAGAGTGTGTGTGTTATGCAATTTCAAAATTTGAGAGGGAGATGACATCACTAAAGTTGGTGGGGTGTGATGACATCATATTTTGTTTGCATGTGAGATATTTTGGTGGGATGGAGACAAAAGTCACATGGTTGGTAGAATCTTTCAAAAAGATGCCACCATCTTTTGATTTGACTAACACAAATCCAAATATACATTCATTTAATTTTTTGTCAAAAAGATTCTTTTAAGGATATGACATCATCTTCCTAGTATGAATGTTTTAGAATGGTCTTCATTGTTCATAACAAAGACCAACATGCCATTAACCAAAAATCATATTTTTATGCATGAAAATTCATGGGATTTTCATGGCATCAACTAAAACAACTATGACAAATAACATACTTTCATGGGAAGATGAAACACAACACAAAAAACCCAAAAACCCCCTTATGCCGTGAGCCCCTTTAGTGGTGTTAAAAAATTTGTGTGTGTCCTTTTATGCCTCTACCACCCTTACAACACTTATATAACATGTGGTCAACAAAGATTCAAGTAGTCATAGGCATCAAATAAACAAATATAGTAAACCATTTTTAAAATCAAACCCATATTATTTTCCAAAACACATAAGGCACATCAACCTTTGAACCTGACTCTGATACCACTTGAAGGATATTTGGTGTTTTTCTCAAAAACAAGGTTCATTTAGACATCTAGTTTATCAAAAATTCATTTGCTAGGCAATATAAGCCTTTAAACAAAATCCTAAAGTCTAAAAACAAAACCTTTCAAAAGATCTCAAGGTTCAAAGATTTGATGTGCATTACAAAGTACCATACTTGAAATTAAAGAGAGAAAGGTAGGTAGAAACTCACCCTTGGAGCGCAACTTGAATCCAACCCAAGTATTCCACCAAGTGATAGTGGTAGGATACACTTTCTTCTTCTTCTCCAAGCCACAAAGTAGTGACCTCCAAAGTCTCAACACCAAGCTCTCATTTGGAATGAAGATGACTACATAAGAGAAGTTAGTGGTGCTAGCTACATTTCTCTTGGGACTGATTTTAGCAAGAAAGAGAGATTTTAATGATTTCTCTCACTTCCTACTCAAGGAGAAAGATGAACAATGGTGAATATATAGAACATATGGGAGAACCTTAGGGTTCTCCCTCTCTCTCCAAAATTTAGGCACTAAGGGGGGGTGAGCCTTCTCTTGAGCCTCTTGGTCAAACTTATCCCACTTATCTCTTCTTAAGACCCTTTTGCTAAAATCCCCTAGGCTTTTAGTTTCTCAAACCATTTTAAGGCCCATCCTATTTCAATGTAATTAATTAACTCTTTAATTAATTCTCTCTCTTAATCAATTAATCTAATTAATCGACTTAACATTTGATCTTGTCATCTTCCATTATTTATCCAAATTACAAGCTTATGGGTGTGCAATCCATTGGGTTATAATTAGCGAGGGCGTGGGCGATTATGAACTCTTTCTTTTATCGATTGTGAATTTAAACTCCCTTTTAATTCTCCCTTTGTAAGGACCCAATTACGGAATATCCTTAGGGCTTCCACAAACTATAAGTGACGTCTAGCAACATATCACAGCTACACAAGCTAATATAGAATATATTAGAAGAACCCATTTAGTTGGAATTACAAAGCAATTCGATCCTTCTCTATTTCACAATGTTCTTGACTTCGTTAATAGGTTATGGAATTCATGTCAAATCCCTAACGTGATTGCTCTTGGCTATATGATTCAATATGAGCACAATTAGAAGACACTTTCTCAATTGCGCTATGACTCCGGCTAAGATTCCTGAATCATATCTCAGAACATTCTCTCCCTCTGACTGGAAGTCGAGATCCCTTATCTCACTTGCCTCTATGGACTTGTTGAGGATCCTGACGTTACCTTGAATCGAGCCCAAGGATGAGCTCAACCTTGTGATAAAATCATAGATGAATTAAGCATCCATAAGACAACTATGGTGCCTCAGGTCTAAGGATTAACCTTGTGTTATTGCAACCGAAGAAATCTTGTTTAATATGTAAGTAGAACTTCCATACAAGATTTCTTAGTTTGATCACGTTAAGTGAACTCCCTCTCTAGTGAACACCTACACACGTATCTTAGTGTCCAAACACGAATGACTTGAGACTAGTCATCCTCCTAATTGAGCAGATAGAGTGCGTACCGGTCTTTGCGGTTCGTTAATGCCCAGTTGATCGATCCTATGACAAGGAACATTTTTGGTTTGAGTTATAAGGAAAGGTCCCTTTGCATCTAACTTTTTTAGACCGCTTTCCTTGTCTCATAAATTCATGGACTTTTCAAGTAGGTTGATGGTTACACATGAACCATTACCGGTGTTGACATATTTGCCCTTTTTTATTAACCCAACTGATTGGATTAAATGAAGTTTCCAAGAAAGATTTAGTCTAATGATTGGATTTCAGGGCATACTTCTAACATGAATTCATTACGTGTAGAGACACTAAGATAAGTGTGTAGGTGCTTATAGTGACAAGTACACTAAACGTGATAAAACCACGAGTTTTAGGTTGGTTGTCTTACTCACATGTTAAACTAGAACTCATAAGTTGCAATAATGAAAAATAGTCCTCAGACCTGAGAATAGTCCTCAAACTTAAGACATAATAGTTGTCTTGTGGCTATGTTGTTTGCCTTTGAAAGCACTATATAGTTGCGTTATAAAACGTGACCCAAAGGTGTGATCAGGACTCTCAATAAAGTCACAAAGATAAGTGAATGTACAACAAGGGATATCCGCTCTCAGTAAGGAGATAGAATGCTCCAAAGATATGATTGAGAAATCTTTGCAAAGTATCGGATATGATTAGAAAAGAAGTTTCTAAACATAACCAATGTAATCATATAAGTGAAAAATTCATATTAGGAGCACTACAATAGAGAAGTACTCAATTGCACAACAATTCCAACTTGAATAGGTTTGTTCACCTTTTCTAATTAGCTTTTTAGCCATGTCAACCATGGCTTGTGGAAGTCATGTAAGGTTTAATTATAATTGACCTTCACTAATAGGAAGAATTAAATTCTGGGATTTAATTCACAATCAACTCAGAGGAGTTGAGACAACGCACTGCCTCATTGAAAGGAACCTACGGATCACACACCGAAAAATGTAGTTAGAGGAACAAATGAAGAAGAAGAAACTTAAGAAACAAAAGTCAAAGCCGACGTCAACTCGGTTGACCAGAATGGTTGACCAAGGCAAACTATTTGGACTATAGTTAGGACTTAATGGTTAAGTCACAAATCATAATTAAAAAGTTAATTGTGGAGTTCGTTTGACAATTAGACTCGATTTGGGTTTTAAAGGCATTTTGGGTCAAATGGCAAAATAAGCCAAAGACCTATTGGGCCTAGGAACATGTGTTGTATGACAACACAAGTGAAATTAAGTCTAAAAGGAGCCCTTGTGTTGGCTTATATAAGCCACACTTAGGCTATTCTCAAGTTAGGGTTTGAGCCTCCTAAAAAATTAGGTACTGGTGTTGAGAAGAATGAGAAATCCTCTCCTCCACCTTTGCTAAAATCGGTCACCAAGAGAAGGAGTCTAGCATCCCCACTCTCTTGGTTGTTTCCTTCTTCATCCTCTAAACATTTGTTGTGGTGAACTAGAGGGTATCTACTTTGGTACCTTGTAAAGAATCTATGAGGTAACAAGGAAGAAGGCCTTTACAATGGTGAAAACTTGGAGACCATCCAAGAGAGCTTCAAGGGTAAGAAAGCTTCATCCTTTCCTCCCCTTTCTATTTGAGAATATATCAGATTAGACCTAGAAAGAAACTTGTGAAATTGGATAACACTAGCTCAATAAGAACTAAAATTTGCTTCAGCCTCTTGGAATGTTAGATTCATGTATGTTGTTGCCTAAGATGCAATGTTATAAATTTTAAATCCATGTTTCCTTCAAATTGATCAACAACAAGAACAAGTTGTCGAAAATCCTAAAGCAGATCTTCAACCAGAACCAGTGCAGCTGAGAATATCTCACATACAAAGAAAATATATGGCCAACTCAGACTATGTGTACTTACTGGAAGCAGATTTCAATGAAGCTGATCCAACGAGTTCTAAAGAAGTTATGGAGAGTTAGAATGTAGACAAATGGAGGGAACCAATGTTGAATGAACCCGAGAGCATGAAAAATAGTCAAGTCTGGGAACTAGTTGAACCTCACAAGAGCCAGAAATTGGTAGGCTCTAAATGGGTGTTTAAAACAAAGAAGGATAAGCATGGAAAGATACAAAGATTTAAGGTCAAATTAGTAGCAAAAGGATTCACACAAGGGGAGGGAGTTGACTACACTAAGACGTTTTCTCCAGTCTCTACCAAAGACTCTTTTCACATAATCATGGCATTGGTGGCGCATTATGACTTGCTTTTACATCAACTGCCTTCTTGAATGGTGAACATGAATAAACTAATTTTATGAAGCAACCTGAAGGGTGTGCAAAGAATAGAAAAGAGCATATGGTTTGCTAACTTAACAAGGCAATTTATGGTATGAAGCAAGCAAACATGAGATGGTATTTCAAATTTGACCAAGTTGTCTCAGCCTGCGGTTTTGAAGAGAACATAGTTGATCAATGCATTTATCTGAAGAAGTGTGGGAGCAAATTCATTTTTCTGGTGATGTATGTCGATGATATTCTCCTAGCTACCAACAATTACAACTTACTGAAGGATACTAAGGAGCTACTTTCAAACAACTTTAAGATGAAGCATTTGGGAGAGGTTGCCTCTGTGTTAGGAACCAAAATTCAGAGAGACAACATTTGAGGCCTACTAGGCTTGTTCAAGAAAACATACATTTAAATGGTACTTCAACGTTTTGACATGAGTATGTGTTCTGGGTAGAAAGTTCTGTTAGCTATAAAGGATTTGAATAAGGGGCATTGCTTAAGAATAAAGAAGAAGAACAAGCTGAGATGAAGAACAAGCTGTATGCTTCTCCAATTGGAATCATTATATGTACGCACAAGTGTGCACAAGACCAGACCTAGCCTTGTGCATTAACAAGATGGGAAGGTTTCAGTCTAATTTGTGAATGCAACATTGGATAGCTGGAAATAAGGTTATGAGGTATCTGCAGAGGACAAAAGCTTACCTGTTGATTTACAGTAGTGCATAAAACTTAGTGCTTGTTGGTTATGCTCATGCAAATCTTGGAAAAGCATAAGATGATTATATCTCTACTTCAAGTTTTATTTTCAAGATGGCAGGATTAGTTGTTGCTTGGAATATTGCTAAATAAACTAGTGTTTCAAGTTCAACTATGTTTGCAGAATATATAGCTTACTATGAAGCTACTTCTCATGCAGTATGGTTGAGGAATTTTATCAAAGACATAAAGGTTATGGACTAGATTTCAAGGCCAATACAAATATACAATGACAACACAATGATTGCTTTTCATTGCATGAACAACAAGATGTCGTCTGGACTTCATCACATTGATAGAAAATATCTGATAGTGAGGGAGAAGGTAAGAGACAAACTAGTAAGGTTTGATCATATCATAACTCAAGATATGATTGCATATCCGTTTACAAAGTTTCTGCCACCACAAGCTTTCCTGAGACATGTTAAGAGCATGAGATTATTTCCTAGTTTTGATGTTGCAATCTAATGGGAGTCTTGTTTGTACATTGATAGATTTCCTAGTATGTTTATTTGGATGTTTTCTGGATTGAGGGATTTGCATTTTAAAGATGTAATTAATGTGGTTCGACATTTTTTATTATTGAATCATTTTCCACCATTATTGACTATTTCGTTGTTTAAACTTATTATGCATTTGATTATGTATGTGAGTTTATGGTCTATATTTGAGATACTATTGTTTTTAATGACGCTGTGGATTGACTCTTGCTAAGTTGTAAAGGGGTATATATGTGTTGAAAAACCTAAAGTTCATACATTACAAATCAGTACATGTTAAGGTTCATGTTTGTAGGTGCTTGTGATTTGTGATTGCATTATAGATGGGATGTTTGATAAAGAATGGCACTGTCAAAAGACTGCAGGGTGGGTTGTTTGAACTTGGGGGAAAGGCCTTTCCATGTAAAGGGGTATGGTGCAACATTCCCTTTTTACTTTATTTAACTTTCTTCATTCAATTGAGAGAGCCAATTGAAGATCCCTATGCCCTATTAGTAAAGCTACTTGAACTAATCTAATAAGTGAAGTAGTCATTGTCTCAATATGGTTCTTTTTATGTATTTGTTCTATGACAAATGCGAGATGAAAAAGGAACCCGATTGGGAAATGTGAGTCTGTTTTGTCCACTTTCTCCATCCCCCTATAAAAAAAAAGGATAGCAAGCTTGCTTCTTATTCCAGTGTTCAATTTCTTCCATCTTTGCCCCGCTCTTCCTTGTCTATAGTTCGTTTTGTTTAATTGCTTTTCACTATTCATTGAAGGGAAGGACTTAATTGATTTAAACTCATGACCAATACTACGAAAATCGAAATAGATGACGGTAATCCACCATCGTGTAACTGGTTTTTCAACCGTCATTAAATCGACCGACATCTTTTGATGCATCAAACAACGACGGTAAATAGCCGACGTTGTTAACACATACAACGTCATATTCAAATAAAAACTGATGCATATTCACTAAAATATAGACATAAAATCAATCAACCATGACACAAACTATAAACTTACCGTCGTGCCCAATTACTTTCACGACAGTAATGTAACGGCGCATCGACGTAGTTACAAACATTTCACGACCCTTTTATTTTTAAAAATGACGTCTGTCTAGATATTACCACATCATTAATAATGTAAATACAACGTAGTTTAAGACTATCCACGTCACCAATAACACCATGACCGACGTTATTATGTTTTTCCACGACTTATTTATTTCTAAAGGCGACGTTAAAAACTTTAAACGTCCTTTCAGACGTGGCGGCTAATTTATACGTCGATTATATAATTAATTTCGTCGTGTTTATAATTATTAGACGACGGTGTTTAACCCTTACCGACATGCAAAATCAATTTCATGTCAGATATTTAAACGCAAATGACTTTTTTGGCCCTAAAAGACGATGGGAAATATATGTTGATGGACGTTGTTAAGTCATGAAATACTGCGGTACGCTATGATTACTGTCGTGTTATGTTCTTTAAATGTCGGTTATTTTGGACATCACGATCATGAATATGCAGTATTAAGGGCTGCTCATGACCGTTGTTGTTCAATTGTTATCTACGTTTCTTTGAATTAAATGAGCAGTCATGTGAGTGATGCTTTAGACGTCGGTACATACATTATGGTCGTGCTTTGGTAGTAAAAACGCTGTTATTTTTAATGTTAATTTTATTTAAACCGACGAGGTTTGCGTTTGCATTTTTTTTTATTTTGCTTCGTCCCTTGCACGGTTGTTTATCTAATTAAAAACGACGTTATATATCATTTAGACGTCTGCGTTTGCAATTTTTTCAGAGAACCGTCGTCTTTTCCATCTAAAACCCAGTTTTTTTTAGTACTGAATGTTATGTGCCCGAAACCTGCATAATGAAAGTGAAAGAAATACATTACAATTTCTTGCAAAATTAATGTCATACACAACCATTTGGGGCATAAATAATGTCATAAATTACAAGCATCATTAAATCCATATATCTTCACACCCATCTCGAATATTCTCACTCCCAAACTCACGGGCTAATTCATCAAATGTGTCAACATTTGGCATCCCTCTAATAAATGGCTCACACTCAATTCTCACATCACCTAAGACATCATCACCAATAACATCATTATAGTCTCTATTAGGTATTGATAACACTACCGACCAACTATGATGCATTGGGTCTTAAACAAAAAATACTTGTTTGACTTGAGAAGCCAAAACAAATTGGTCATTCCTATGTTCAAAATCAAGTAAAAAGGTCATAATCACCGAAAATCCATATTAAAAACTGTATTCAAATCTCAAGTCAAGAAACGTCAAATCATATGCACGGTTGTTTATTCATTGAAAGATATGCACATTCAAAACAAAGTCAACTAACAGATAGTCCTAAGCAGCTTAACCTTGGGAGGGTCCCGCCCGAGGATCACGAGGTGCCTGAGTACCTATTTCAAGAATACGAGGATTAATTAATAAACCGAACCTTGAACGACAACCTTAAAGTCAAACCCTAACTAATCCTAACTCAAAGTGTGCATATGCTCGTATGAAGAAATCTAAGGTCAACTACGTTTGATGGAGGACGAAACGACTTCGGGAGACGCACGGTCAACCCTTGGTCAAACATTCCCGAATAGGTCAACCAGGGCCCGTGGGGCCCACAACCTCCAAACTTAGATCTGGAAGTTCCTATAGTTTCATTACGGCTTATAGAACATGTCTTGAAAGTTTGGTCTCGATTGATAGGTTGGATCGCTCACGATCGCACGATTGGATGGTTATGGTTTACCTAACCCTAGGGTTAATGTTTTCGGAGTATCCGGGACTCCAAATCACGATCCGTCAATTCCTATACGATCCTAGAAATACGAGGAACAACATACGTAAATTTGGATTCGATCCAACGGTCTAAAAACATCGAACCCAAACAACACATAATAGGCGTAAATCCGTTCGAGGTTCAAACGACGTCCGAATCGTAATCGGAACATACGTACACGCTCACGACAACACTAGGATAGCATTGGAACGAAGAAACATAATTGCTACAATACCCACGTGCTGGCAGCGCGTGGGTGGCTTGATCAAATTCCAACCACCCGTAAAACTTCGAATCCGGCAACAACCCTTATGCCAAAATGATCAGCCCAACCTCAGGAGTCCAAAACTTCCTCGAACCCACCAAGAACTGGTCTTTAACTGGCCGAAAAATCAAATCGAAATCCTCCTTTTAAATTTGATCACAAAACGACTAAATCGATCGATTCTAAGGGTACAGACAGCTAGAGCATGAAAAGAGGAGGTTGAGTTTGGTACCTGATTCGACAACATATGTTGCCGGAGTAGCCGGAATGAACGCAGGAAAAACCCGACTGAAACCAATCGTGCCGCCGCCGGAAATCGAGCTCTCCGGCTGGGATCTCAGGTGCGGCGTGACGAGCTCTTCAAGCCAGTTCTAACCCAACGGGTTTCACGGCCAGCCGTGGCCGGACGTTGTGTGTGAGGAGAGAGAAAGATGGAGGGAGGAAAGAGAAGGTGCACGCGCTTTCTGATTGGGAGCTGGGTGTTTTATAATTTTTTATTCAATTTGGGAAATGACCAAAATGCCCTCTTACATTCTAAAACTCGTTTCAAGAGCCGGACGCAATGGCGCAACTCGTTTCGCCAAAGTCTCAACCGAAAATAAGGTTGACCAAATTGACCCTTAATATTATTTTAATTATTTAAATCCAACTTTATTAATTTAATTCCTTTTAATTCCTTTTTGATTACTCAATTTAATTAATTAATTAAATTTAATTTATGTTAATTAATTTAGGCTCGGGACGTTACATCAATTAGCATTCCATTTCCAAGAACCAATAGCTAACCAAACATTTATTAAGAGCCATAACAAATGAATTTTTATGAAAGGCATTCAAAAATGATGACCCATAATGATAGAGAGTGATTAAGAACACATATATTAAGAACCCATTGCTCCGAAAATATTTAAAGGACGCAAAACATATATCTAAAACCCATATGGATCGGATCCAACGAAATTATTCAATGATTTCAGAAGCAAAGTCAGATTATGTTTGTACTATTAAGAACCCGGAATTGAGTATTATTCAATGAATTAACAAGCATGTGAGATTAGGGTTAGTATACTTATAGGTACATAGAGCTGATAGATTATGACAAATGGTTTGCGAGGTCAACTTTGGATTCGAAAGAGGCCGGAGAGCACAACTTAAAATTAGATTTGAAGAGCGAGAGCGAAAATTTAAGACACTTAGAACGAAAACTGAAAATTTTAGGTCAAGGCAAAATTTTCAGAATGCGCGCTTCTTTAAACATCGAAAAAAATTAAAACCGACGTTAAAAGTTTACACTTAAATGTCTGTTAATATATTTATACTGCCGTTGTTTTAATAAACCACGTCGGTAATTACTAAAGAGGGATGTCTAATCCAAATAGGAAAATGGTGGTATTTAAAACAACGGTGAGTATATAAAATGCGACATGATAAAGACATTTCACGGCATCAAAAATATCATTGACGTCTTAAAAAAGACATTATATATTATAGGTTTGGTTTTGCTGGGATTCAAACGCGTGTGCACAAGGGTGGAATTGACAGAAAAAATAATAATAAAACCGGCGTCGTTTGAATATACACTAAACCCTAAACCCTAAATTATAAATTTTTAAAAACTAAATTTTTTTAAAAAAATACAAAAGGGTTTAGGGTTTAGCCCTAAACACGAAAATAAAATAGAAAAGCGGAGTAGTTTCAATATAGCCTAAACCCTAAACTCTAAATTATATACATATATATATATATTAAAAAAATCTATAAAAAAAAATAAATTATGAGAAAAATACACCGAAAATTGCTACGGACTCCTTATGACAATGCCTTCTATATTAGAATGTAAATTATTCCAAAAATAACATGTAAATTATACCAAAAATACATACAAAAATTGTCTAATTCTAACGAAAATATGTGCATTAAAAAAAATATAGATAGTAGGATTAATGTATAGAAATAATTTGCTATATAATACAAATATGTACCCTAAACCCTAAAACTCCCCTACTCCGTATGAAGGCAAACAAAATCTGCCCATTCCTTCCCCACTTTATTAATGGCTTCTTGGAGGTATGGTGACTGGTCTTTGCCCTTCTCAAACTGCAATCCATAAAAGAAAATAATAATATGTTAAAAACCGTCGTGGTATAGGAAAAAACCGTCGTGGTTTCGTAATACAAACGGTGGATTTTCCATTTACCGATTTTCCATTTATTGACGTGGTAAATTACAAAATACACAGAAATTAAATCTTTAATTTTTCCATTTACCTACTCAAATTCCAGGGCAGGATCCTCGATGATGTCTCTCATAAAGCGCATAACATAATAGCCACACTCTACATTGCTAGGTGCTTTGGAGTGCCTTCTAGAGTTTTCCAAATTGGTGATTTACGGCCTTGTCTGCCTATGTGGGAATTATACATTTTGATAGCACTGTTTCAAGACAACAAAGTGTTATTGAACCCAAATGTTAGGCTACAAACACACATTACAAGCTAGTAAATCAACTTACGTGTTCACAATGTTTTTGCACTCGTCATCAATCGATCGGTTTGGTAGTGGATCTAGAAAATAAACAGTCTCCTTCTTTGCTCTCACAATGACCAAGACCCAATGACGGCTACACAACATTAACATAAAGGTTAAACACTTTTATATACACTGCATCAATCAAATAAAATCTTGTTAAGGGGACTAACCCTGGATTGTATGGCATTAAGAAAATATGTTCCCCATCTGTCTTTTGAAGTCGATTGGCTAACAAACGTGATCTTTGAGTTAATGCTCAAGAGTTAGCACTAACTTGAGAGGGGTCGACAAGGCCAACCATGTTCACCATATTTGCAGTTTTCAAAACTTCAAATAGGCACCTAAATACATGTAATGATCCAATGAGTTATTAATTTTTAAAGAAAGTAGAGTGTAAATGAAAATTTGATAAGGACAATTACCTCACGTATACTGCAACCACAGTGGCTCCAATTTCTTCCATGGCTGCAAACTGTGTAATATCTTCATGCAAGATGATGGATTCACGATCAAAACCAAACCCTTCCTTCTCAATTGTAAATGAAATAATCTTGTCATGAACCTGTAACGTGTTCTCGACATAACCACAAAGGGATTGTAGAGAAGATGGCAACTCTAGATTTGAGTAATCTAGTACTTGTTGTTCCTTCTCAGAAACGTCCAAGCACTTGTCTTTTTGTTTTAAGAAATATAGAAAAATATATAAGAGAGATTTTACAAAAACTTGTAAAAAAATTTAAACTAAACTAAAACGACGTGGTAAATATATACACATGACGGTTCCTTAAAAAAAATGACGTTGAATAAAAATACACACGTCGGTAACTAAAAACCGTCGTGGTATAATATTTATTACTTCACAACAATAAAAAGCAGTCGTCTAATTTAAATGCAAAATTCACAGAAAAACAGATTTCAGAAGAACAAGCATGATTTAGCATAAATACAGATAAAATCAATTGCACACAGAGAGAGAGAGAGAGTGAGTGATATCTTGTAAAACAGGTAAACTAAATACGACACCCTCAATACCGTCGTGGAATTTAAATTTGCACGACGGTTTATTCAAAAAAGCGACGTGGTATGCAATGTAAAAAGGCGGGCAATATAAATCGTCGTTGTACTAAATTTCGCACGACGGTTTATTCAAAAAAGCGACGTGGTATGCAATTTAAAAAGCCAGGCAATATAAACCGTCGTTGTACGAAGTTTATAACATCTGTTAATAAAAATAATGACGTCTAATTACAATAAAAAAACAGAGAATTTCACAGTTCAGAACTAGCATGTTGTAGCAGAAATAAAGATAAAATCAATTTGCTGAGAAAGAGAGAGAGAGAGATAGGGAGAGAGAGAGTGGGATCAAGTGGAAGATAGCTTGTAAAACAAGTAAACTAAATACGACACCCTCTATACCGTCGTGGAATTTCAATTCCAACGACGGTTTATTTAAAAAAAGAGACGTGGTATGTGATTTGAAATGATGTGAAATAGAAACCGTCCGTGGTATTTTGTTTATAATATCTGTTAATAAAAATAACGACGCCTTATTAAAATTAAAAACAAGAGAAGTTCAAATTTCAGATTACGTTACTCATTTTTCTTCTTGCTTTTCTTCAAATTTCCTTGGCATTTTCATCCACAAATTGAGGGCTCTCACATTAAGTGCCCGTGAGCAGCTTGCTTTGTCCGACATTGGATTTTTGGGACTTTGATCTTGACATTGGATTGGAAAGGGGTAGTTTGTTTGAGCATGCCGATATCAAAATTGGGAAGTATCACGTATTCTCCTTTCAACTGCTACAAATTGCCAAGTTCTCGCCTCCATCTTCAGCTGTTTTTCTATAACTCGATAGGACCAGACCCAATTCTCGCCCCGCAACCCGTGTCGAATCTCGTGATATGCCCGACATCAACCCATGTCGGGCCCACAAACTAAACAAGTTCCTCTTCCAAACAAAAGTGAAGGGGCCAAAACTTTTAAAAAAATGGGCGTAGTCTCCGAAACAAGGACTATCCTAAAATTTACAACCGCCGTAAAACAAATGTAACAAATAACAATCCCCAAATGCCGCATGCATAAACAAATACACAACAGGCCTCAGCCTTCAAATCAACCCTAATGTGCGATAACAGAGCAATCTAAGAGTCGGGCCGGAATAGAAATAACAGAATACAAAGTTTAGGGTTCAAGGACGACAATCCTACCCTTCAAACGAAGCTCGAGAAGAGAAGCGCACTGCTCAACAAAGAACGGCTAAATTACGGCCTGGGAGGAGCAAAACAAAAAGTGTGAGTGGACAAAACAAAGTTTTACATACTTAAAACAATATACTAACCCCACCTAGTTAAAACCATGCAAACCATGCATATGAAATCCTTTATATACGTGATTGATTTAGAAACCATATTATCTCAAATATGTGGAAACATTCTCGCTTAACACCATATTCGAGCAAACCAACCTTTAACCTTTTCCGAGGCATAACCTTTCAAATCAACCCATGCCGGTTTATAAAACATAAACAAAAGGACTTGTTAACGTAAAAAGCATAAAGATGGAATAAAATTCACATAAGGTAAAACAAACCTTAAAATGCCTAATAACTCGCTTACGTCCAAGAAAACCAAACTCAAAGCAATATAGACATTAATTGTAGTTCAAAGAATTTATATAAATATATATAAATATATCAAACCGGATTTACAATCCAACAAGTAAAACATAACAAGTAATTGAAATCCAATCAAGCATCAAGTCAAAGTAAGTGCAAAGTTTCCCAATCTTCCCAAACTCACAACCACGTGTCCGCAAGCACGATAAGCACGACAAGCAAGGAGAGATCCTCACTAAAAGAAATAAGAATACGAAGGTACTAACACACGGGTATAGGTATAATATAACCTCAACACCAATCAAGTACCAGGGGAAACAATCCAACAGGGGATCATTTAATCGACACCGACAGCATTCATGATGTGACTCGTGCCCGCAATCAAGGAACACCGGGTCAGAGCATCACAATGGCCTCGTGCCTGTGGACAAGCTTTTCCAATAAGCAACCAAGCTACCGCAAGCATGGCAGTAATCCTCAATACCCATACGCCCATGACAAGCCCTTCGTGATAAACTAAATTACCCAATTAAGGGTCTACGGCTACACCCTGCTTAAGGTATGCACCGGATCGAACCGTAATCAAGTAACCGTAACATAGAACAGAGAGGTACATAACAGGTGCTACCCGCGACACACATCAATCGCCACGAGATAACAATATATAAATATATAATCCATCACAATGTACCCAACCCAAAAACCTTACACCAATGACATATACAAGTCCGTTAATCATTTATCCAATGTATGAACACATATATATAATCAAGGAGGACATCACCGTCCACACATATAATTCAATAATCAAAATAGACACAAGGGTCAAGTGACCGTAAATCAAATTCATAATAAATGAAACGTCATATTCATTTAAAACCATACTCAGAAATATAATCCAATATCAATCAATGCTCAAGTCAAGCATATCAGTTCAAAACCCGAATAAAACGTAAATCGCAATGATATACATATCATAAAATATAGCCATGAAGGCTCCAATACTTAAACCGAAAACCTGAAGTTCATAAACGTAATTATTAAATAAATTCCATTAAAACCATGAATCTTCAAATCCAAGATTCAAGACAATTATCAAAGTGTATCAATATATATATATATAACCGGTGGGGCCGCCCCGGAAGACTCACGGTCAACCGACGGTCAAACACCCCTTTTCAGTCAACTTGGACCCGCGGAGCCCACGACCTCCAAATGAATCCGGACATTCCTAGAAGTCCAACAAAGTCAACTACGTGGCAAGACGACCTCGGGAGACCCTCGATCAAACCTAGTCAAACTTGGTCAAACCGGGCCCGTGGGTCCCATGACCTCCAACTTATATCTAAAAGTTCCTACAGGTTCAACACGACCTAGACAACGTGTCCTGAAAGTTTGGTCACGATCGGACGGTTAGATCGCTCACGATCGCACGATCGGACGGTTAGATCGCTCACGATCGTATGATCAGATGGTTACGGTTTACCTAACGCCGGAGCTTCCAATCGAAAGCGCCGCCTCTAGCCGGCGTTTCAGCCGACGATCTTGGTCGGGTTTTGACGAAGAGGAGACTGTGGTTCGAACGGTACCAGCGCCGTCCCCATCTTTGCTCTATGTGGCCGGAATTGAAGAGACAGGGTGAGGGTTCGTGTCGGAGGAGAGAGAGAGAACCGGAGAGAGGAGAGAGAACGGTTTCGTGGGTTCTGATTGGCTGAGGGGTATTTATCAAATTTTGAAATTACCGTTATGTCCTCCAAACAATCCGTAACTCGTATAGAAACGTGCCGCACGTCAACAGACTCGTTTCGACGAGACGAACGCAATGGGGCAACTCGTTTCGCCAAATTTCTTCCCAATAATAAAATGACCTTTTTGCCCTTCATAAATTAAATTAATATTTTAATTCCAATTTTGCTTATTTAGTTCCATTAAATTCATTTTTAATTATCCAAATTAATTAACTAAATTAATTTATTCATTTTATTTATAAATTGGGTCCGGGTCGTCACACTAACGATATTTCGGACACTTTCCGTTAAGAGATCGTTAAACTTTACCCTCTATTGTCTAAGTAAATTGAAGTATTGCCTAGTGGAAACCCCAGACCCCGCAACTCTAACTCTACCTGGATGCTCTAGACCCAAAGCCATGGTCAACACATCATTAATGCCAGAGACAGTAAGAGTGCTTTCAGAGACTTTTTGTTGCAATTCATCCTAACAGAAAGACACATTAAAGTAAAACAAAAAACAAGAAGTCAGATTCACATGCAAGTCAAATGAAAATTTAAATGCAGTTTAATACAAATTTAAAACAGAGTGAGTGAATTTAGAGGCTTACAATTAATTTTGCTTTCTCTACAACTTTTGGATCAGGGATGTTACCGTGTTTGTCTTCTCTAGCTTTCTTCCATAAGGTAGATCGATCAATTTCTACCCCGGGCATGGTTTCCTCCAAATGGTCCTCCAAACCAACATATCCTTTCCAAGACAACTGATGATTATACTCGCATTTCTCCCTCCTCTGTGCTTGTTCAGTATGCACAGCCCCAAATTCTTTGGATAACCTTGAAGCTACAAAGGCATCCCAGTGTGCTTTCTCTATGAATGAATATAGTTGAGGGGGTTCATTTAACCTTTCCCTCTCATTGATGAATGGAAGGTATGCTCTCTCGTTAGTTTAGACTTGAAATCCTTCCATTTCTTGCCAGCAGATGATAAGACCATCTTCTTGCCCCCTCGCCTTACCACATAAGCCATGTCAATGGCTTCCCAAATATGCTCTTTTAAATCTTCGTTCACTTGTTTCCATTTAATGTTTGCAAGTGGGATTCTAGAGCTTGCCAACACTCCAATGTAGGACTGCATCTCACTATGTGCAAGGCCATATGGTTGCCCCTTTTTGTTGTACTCAATAACTGGCTTGATTTTCTGATATTTTGTCTTCACAACATGGGGCATTTTGCTTATACCACGCCCTGACTTTGGCTTCTCAATAAAAGTGGTAGTGCTGTCTGAACCTTTCTCAGCAGATGAAACAAACTTCATCTTCTTCGAGGACTTGGTTTTACTTTGTGCAACTTCAAGCTCCTTACCTTGATTTTTTTCCTTGCTAGCTTCCTTTTTATTCAAGCTAGCAGCCTTACTTTGTGTTTGAGAAACCATGTTTACAGAGAGAAATCAAACCTGCAAGAGAAATTTTTTCAGATTTTCAAATACTAAACACGACGGTAATTTTAATAAAACGACGTACTATTAAATTTCACACGACGGTATATAATAAATACCGACATAATTAGAATTTATCACGACGGTGTATTATTACCGTCGTGGTATACTAATTCAAACGACGTAAATAAGAAGAAACCGTCGTCTAAGCTAGATAAAATACAAAATGCAGAGTATTGGTTCCAAAAATTTTCGTTCTTTGTTTGTATATTTTATCGAATTGGTAAATGATTTTCAAAACAAAAGCATATAATGATTTTCACAAATTCCGCTTGAAAAATAAATGTGTAAGTGAAAATATTTTAGATTTTCAAATACTAAAAACGACGGTTATTTTTAAAACAATGATGTAATATCCGATTTCAAACAACGCTAAATAAATAATACCGACATAATTACATTTTATCACGACGGTAGTTAATTACCGTCGTTATTTTGAATTTCAAACGGCGGAAATAAGAAGATATCGTCGTCTTATTTAGACGTATTATAATATTATTCAGTGAAACTTTATCACGTCCCTATTTAATATACCGTTGTCATTTACACTTCAAACGGCTCAAATAAGAGGCCAGCGTCGTCTTATTACGATTAATACAAAAAATAGAGTATTATTCTAGACTCTTTCGTTCTTTTTCTCTATATTTTATCATATTGGAAAAACGCAAAATGAGCTTTGGTTTGGGGTGGCCAAATGTCGTCGTTTGCCATTCTTCATTTACCAACAAATTGTCCTTGTTGACCAAAATGGAGCACCTTGCCATGCATCGTCACTACTATACCTACTACAGACCATTGTTGTAACTTGTACGTTTGAATAGCTCTGTGTTGACCTGCTGTGAGTTTCAATTTGGGGAAATGGGTAGTCGAGAGTTGTGTCAGTCGTTTTAAAAGATACATGTGTCTGAATTGATTGTTTTACCCCTCAAATAGGCAATCAAATTGACGAAATGAGACGAAATGTAACAAAATAATGGAATTGACATGAATGAGAGAGTTGGAGGGACAAAATGACATGAAAATTAGTTGGAGAACCAAAATGAAAAATTCTAAAATGCAAGCAAAATCAAGAAGTTGTATACTCAGACCTACAAGTTATCAAACCCACAGATTTATTTTCCTCTACTTTTTTAATTTGGATATTCGGGCAAAGGACCCGATATTGTAGTGGTTTGGAGCAATTGCTTACCTAGGAAAGGTCCTGGGTTTGAGTCCTAGCATCTATGTTGTGTGTGAATTTAGTATATTATCTCCCTCTCAATAAGAAAGGTCCTTAAAAAAGAAAAAGACTAAAAACGGTTAATTTCAGGGAGGTAATTAAAGATGAGATAATACAAAATTTGAAGGTCAATTATGTTAAACCAGTTGGAGCAGATGGAAACAATTGCATTTGCGTATAGCTAGTTTTTTCAAGGATATCTTTGACTAAGTAATTAATTTGATGGATTGTGGTGTTAAGTTTTGTTTTTGTTCATGAAGCAGGATTGAAACTTGAATCATCTCCAACTTTAGAAAAAGAATATCACTAAACTAATAGCTAGTTGGTAACTTTTACCTATACTCCGCATCAAGAAATTTAGGTGGCTTACCCAATGATGACATGAGGGTGACACAATTATTATATTTAATTTAAAAGGCAGCAAAAGTACGTATATATAGTGAATATTTAACCTAAACACTTCAGTTAGTAGGTAGTAGGACCAAATGAATATTGATTACATGTAATAAGACACTAGTCTCGTTTGATTAATTTGAGAAACATTGTAACCATAGTATTATATATGTATCCTTCAAATGCACGGAGTTATATATATATATTATGTCCTGGACAAGGTCATCAAAAGTTAGTTGAACACCCTGCGAAAACACCGACTGTGTGTCTACCACAAGTCAGAAAAAGGATCAAATACTCAATGTCTACCACACAAGTCCGAGAGAAAAAAAAAAAGAGCAAATATTAGCTGGGATGTGATCTGAAATTTGTCATCTAAATTAATTTCAAATCAATCTTTTCATGAAGAACTGGCTAATAAATGAAAATTCTTAAGACGTGGAAAATTACAGTCCATTGAAACATGGACTTGGAGGGTTCATAATTTCATAACCTAACACAAACACATCAACAACTTCTGTGATATTTAGCTAGAAACACTAATATATTATATTTTATTGTTCCAAACCCTTGTTTTATGTGTCTAGTGCACCGTCAACACATTCGAAATTTGATTCAACAGTTTTGTCAATGTTTTGTTGTTGTTGTGTCTATAGCTAGCTAGCCCACCAACTATAAAGAGTAACTTGTACGGTACTACAAAAATTAAAAACCCTAGCTAGCTACCTTGCATATAAAATATTGTGTCTGAAAAGGAAAATAAAGATCACCGCCAAGTAGCTAGAAGTGTCTATATAAATAGGTCTCTTCTGTCTTAATATTTGCAAGAAAAACAAAGATATTAAGAGGCAAAATAAGTAGTACTATTAGATCGAAATGGCAGAGAGCAAGGTGCTTGTGGTAGGTGGAACTGGGTACGTGGGAAGAAGGATTGTAAAGGCAAGCCTAGCCCAAGGCCACCCAACCTATGTCCTTCAAAGGCCAGAGATTGGTCTTGACATTGATAAGTTGCAAATGCTCTTGGCATTCAAGAAGCAAGGGGCTCATCTTGTGGAGGGCTCATTTTCTGATTTTCAAAGCCTTGTTGATGCTGTAAAGCTTGTGGATGTTGTCATTTGCACAATGTCTGGGGTTCATTTTCGTAGTCACAACATTTTGTTGCAGCTCAAGCTTGTTGAAGCTATCAAAGAAGCCGGAAATATTAAGGTACGAAAAAGCTTAATCTCTCCAAACATCCTATTTGTATTAGGCACATATATACAAATTAAGCAAGGATAGGTGCTCATTTTCTCTATGTGCTTTTTGCTTCTCAAAAGGTTTTTACTCTCATGTTATTTCAGTGGTTTTATTTATTATGCACTCATATTATAGCACATGGATTAGTAACACTATGTGACAAAAAGATTCTTGGGTGTGTGATGGTGGCACCCACAAGTGGTGTTACTAATTAACTCAAGGGTTAGCTTGATATTTAATTGACTTAATATATAGCATTAATAAATAGATATATGTGCTATAAAATGAATGGATTGGCATATGGTAATGTGACGATCACACTGCAAAATTTCTTCACATGACGTTGTTACAATCACACTAAAAAAGTTTCAAATTTTCAGTAAGACAACTTTGTTTCTCCTTAAAGGTCCTTTCCTTATGGAGGAGCATATCTTTTCTTCACTATTGACCGTGTTAGGCGGCATAGTTACCAATAATAGCAATGATATATATGATTTAGGTTAAGTAGTGGTTTTAACTTTGCCCTTAATCGTGGTCTACAGTATTCGAAACCAAAATTGATATCATTGTGCAAATAGAAGTTTGCTATACATGGTAAGACCACGACTTTAAATGCCTTAGCCAATTTATGATGAAAAGGAGAAGTGTTTTATATAAGAGTGAGACTTTTTTTTGTTCTGAATGAGTCTTGTGAATGATCTTTTTGATCGTGTTTTGGTCGTGATCAAATTAAGATACTGCTTACAAACTCATTGTATTTGTCACTTTTTTCCTGCCCTGGCTTTTTTGTGTAGCGTTTCTTCCCATCAGAGTTTGGTCTAGATCCAGCACGTATGGGACATGCACTTGAACCTGGGAGAGTTACATTTGATGAGAAAATGGTGGTGAGAAACGCAGTACAAGATGCTAAAATCCCCTTCACTTATGTCTGTGGTGCCGGCTTTGCGGGTTATTTCGCCGGCAACCTTTCGCAGATGGGAACACTCGTTCCTCCAAGAAAAAAGTGCTTATTTATGGAGATGGTAACTCTAAAGGTACAAGTTAATAAATCAAATCAAAAGCCACTTCACCATATGCATTCATATTATAAATTTACTACCATCCAAATGCAGGCCCATAATATATATAGATATATAATGTGTGTACTTTTATTTTTATTTTTTATATTTGTTTCTGCATATGCAAATGCAACTCAGGTGTGGTTGAAGTATAAATGACATAGAATTAATCGTCTTTTCTGATGTCCTTCATGTACTGTGCAGTGACTATTGTGGATGAAGATGACATTGCAACATATACGATCAAAACAATAGATGATCCACGAACATTGAACAAAACATTGTACCTTCGTCCACCCGAAAACGTACTCACTCAAAAACAACTGGTCGATATGTGGGAAAACCTTATAGGCAAGAAACTTGAACATATCACTATTTCGCAACAAGATTTCCTTGCCTCTATGAAAGGTATGTATCATACGGAGTTTATTGAATTGAACGCAAGAAAATTTCACAACTTAAAGTAATCAATAATTAAATTTAAAAAATAGAAAGATGTGGCGTTGGCGAGTAAATCGGGATTTTAAATTTCTTCACTGGTTAGCCAGTATTAGAAACTTATATTTAATCTTTATATATATATATATAGTTTTCTTTTGATCTCAGATGTATAATTTTATATTTCAGGTATGGACTATGCTGGCCAAGTAGGAGTGGGGCATTTCTACCATATTTTCTATGAAGGCGCTCTGACAAACTTTAAAATAGGAAAAGAAGGAGAAGAAGCTTCCAGGCTTTACCCAGAAGTGAAATACACCCGCATGAATGAGTACTTAAAAATTTATGCACGAGAACAAAACAAAGTGTTTAATAATTGATCCTGAAAGAATGAATGCATTTATATGTTCTTAATATCATTTTTATGGACGTTTCGAGCATGCATAGAGATAGAGCTCTATTGTGTTTGTAATACAACATATTAATCACCTATTATGTATTGTCATTCCTTGATTCCACCATGAACTGTTGTAAACAAAAATAATAACATTTGTGGACAGGAGATGTTTTATGTCTGCAACAATTCATAGTGCATATTCTGACCAATATACTTTGAATACAGGGTTCTTTAATAAATCAAGTTGTTGTAGTTTGCTTAATTGATAGAAAAACTCAAGAAACTTGGTCTAATACTTTCAAGCATGAGAAATAAAAATTGCATATCATGACATGCTTAGCAGAATACGACTCAACTTAAACACAGAAGGATTGAATAATCGTGAATGATATTATATTTCTCCAAGAGGAGGATATATATACAACTACAAGTTGATTTTTCCTACAAGGAATCCTAACTAGGTAACGTGAATTACTGCTGGAAATGAGGGATCACGGGATCCCTGAATTATGGCTCACGCCAACACTCCCCTTCAAGTTGGTGTGTATATATCTCCTATGTCCAACTTGTCAAGTGAGTCATGAAAAACCTTTGTTGACACTGCATTCGTTAAGACATCTGACAATTGTTCGTCTGACTTTACAAATGGTATATCGATAATTGACATAATGCCTATCCACTTCAACATGCTTAGTTCTGTCTTGAACTGGATTATTTGCTATCTCTGTCACAGCTTGATTGTCACAATAAAGCTCCATGACTTTATTTGGTGGAAAACCAATTTCGGACATGAGTATCCTTAGCCAAAGAAGCTCACAAACTCCCTGTGCTATGCCCATGTATTGTGCCTCAACTAAAGATTGAGCCACTACATTCTGCTTCTTACTTTGCCACGTAACCAAATTACTCCCAATGAAAGTGAAGTAACCTGATGTAGGACGTCTATTTGTTATATTGTTTGCCCAATCTGCATCTGTATAACCTTTGACATCCAAATGTCCCAGTTTTCTGAATATCAAGCCTCGGCCTAGAGCTTTCTTCAAATAACTCAAAATCCTCATAACTACAACTAAGTGACGCTCACTAGGAGAATGCATGAACTCCCTAACAACGCTAACTGCATATGCGATATCTGGTCTAGTGTGCGAAAGATAAATTAGTCTTCCCACTAACCTCTCATATCTCTCCTCGTTGGTTGTGTTGGAAATATGCCTTAAAATCCAATGATATGATGTAATCTTTTAAGGATATTTCATGTATTAGACGTATGTTTAATCCTCTTAAAGGGCAAGTTTATTGTTTATTAGTAAATGTCTCATTAACAGTTACACATACTTAAACAATAAGTCCAAGGGATGTGAGATAGAGATAAACTAATCTAAGGAAGTTAAATTCAGGAGACCTTTCCTCTATTATCCTCATACCCTAAATGTTCCTAGTCATAGGATTGTCAAATGGGCATTGACAATCCGGAAAGACCGGTACATGCTATGTCTTCTCGATTGGGAGGATGACTAGTCTCAAGTCATTCGTGTGGAGACACTAAGACAAGTATGTAGGTGCTCAATAGAGAATGAGTTCACTGAACGCAATCAAACGAGAGTTTCTTGTATGGAAATTTTACTTATATGTCAAACAAGAAACTCCAAGTTGCAATAATACAAATTAGTCCTTGGACCTGAGGCACCATGGTTGTCTTGTGGGAAGGTTGTGGATCTTTGATGATGCTATAAAGACATGTCCTAATCACGGATGTGGAACAAGCATTGTTGGGGTTCTTGATTGACTCATGGAGACATGTGAGTGTACAACATGGAATCACTATCCTTCAGTAAAGAAGGAGAATGCTTGGAAGATATGATTAAGCAAATCTCTGATCAGAGTATTCAGTATGACCTAGAAGGACGTTCTTATCATACTAATACAAATCATATAAGACGTGACAATCTCATTAGGGGTTTGACATGCACCATGCCCTAATTCGCAATCAATTACAAAGAGTTCAAATTGCCCATGGCCTTACTAATTAGAACCTAATGGATCGCACACCATTAAACTTGAGTTATTTGAGAAACCGTTATGGAGATGATGAATTGAAGAGATCAATTAAGCTTAGTCAATTGGTTAAGGCAAAATTAATTATGGAATTAATTTAAACGACATGTGATGTCGGAATAGGCTTTAAACGGGAATTTTGAATTCTAGGCTCATTGGGCTTTATCCTATTGGGCATGGAGATTGGATTGTATGACAACTTAAATGAAATTGAGCCCAAGAGGCCCAATTTAAAGGGATGGGCTTTCATATGGGCTAGGGTTGCTAGAGTCAACTTGTTGACTAAAGTAAAAGATGACTATCATCTTTTTGAAGCCTAAGGTGTCATTAGTGAAAAACAAGAGAGAGAAAGAAAGCTCTAGTCTTCCAAAACTCTCTCTACACTTTCATACTACCTTAGTGAGGGATTACTAGCATCTTCCTCTCACTAAGCTCATCATCTTCTTCTCAAGCTCTAGTTGGTGAAGATACTTACAGGTTACCTATTTTGGTGACTTTTGGAGAACCTCTCAAGTTGGAGTTTTTGAAGGAGTCATTGAAGCTTCAACAACAAGGTGGAGATTTTGAAGGAGCCATTCAAGCTTCAACAACTTTGGTGGAATTCGATCATAGGGTTGAAAGCACGCACCAAGGGTAACTCCTCCTTCCAATCTTCTTAGAAGTATGTTCTAGGAAAATAGTATCACTTGGCTTAAAAGATTCATGGGAAAAGTTTTTGTTTTTGAACTCATAGATGCATGCTTAAGCTTCCGTTGTCATGATTTTATTTATCTATGTTGATGTTCAAATGAAACTCATGATTTTCTAAAGGTTTCCTTCAAGTTGGCACTTCATCAGGATAAATTGCTAGGTGATGATTCTGCACAATAGGGGTTTCGGCTAGTGCACACCCTAACATATCAGTTTATATTAATAGGTCTAGAACATACTTCCTTTCAAAGAGACAAATGCTAGTAGCAGAGCGAGTTACTTCGATTGCCAGAAAATACTTCAAAGCCCCCAAGTCTTTCATCTCAAACTCTGAGGCTAAGTACTTCTCTAATTTACCCATTCCAACAATATCATCACCAGTAACTACCATATCATCAACATATATTATGAGCAAAGTAATCTTACCATCCCTATGTTTGATAAATAAGGTATGATCCGAGTTACCTTGATGATATCCATACGTCTACATTGCTTCAGTGAACTGCCCAAACTATGCTCGCGGAGGATGTTTCAATCCATAAAGGGCCTTTCGAAGCCTACACACCTTCCCACTGTTATTAGATAACCCATAGGCTGGTGGCATGTCCATGTACACTTCTTCTTCTAGATCTCCATGTGGAAAGGCATTCTTCACATCAAATTGCCTGAGAGGCCAATCTAAATTAGCTTCTAATAACAATAGAACTCGCATCGTATTCATTTTTGTCACTGGCGCAGACATATCCTGATAATCAAATCCATACGTCTTCGTATACCCTTTGGACACAAGTCTTGCTTTATATTTGTCTATTATGCCATCAACTTTGTGCTTAATCGTGTACACCCATCGACATCCAACAGGTTTCTTTCCTTCAGGTTGCGAAACTATCTCCCATGTTCCATTCTTCTGTAAGCCCTCCATCTCCGCATTCATTTCTTGCACCCATTTTGGGTCTTGCAAAACTTCTTCCAATCTATTAGGAATTCTAATTTCTTCCATCTGACTGACATTTGCTTTAGCTAGAGGAGACAATCTGTGTGTGGAGACATAATCAACAATGACATATTTCACCTTGCCTTATGGTGAGAATCTGTCTGGTGGTATTCCCCTATTTGCTCGTGCAAGTAATTTTTTTTTCACAATTTCAACAATATTTTGAGAAGCACTGGGATCCGAAGGACTTACCTTAGGAATGTTCAGTGGAGCATGAGTGGGTATGTTTGAGAGAGGGGGGTCGTCACTGTCCAGTTCGGGATCGCTGATGTCTAGTTCACTGGCTGGTCGATCGGTCCGCACTGCTTCAAAGAATGCTTGGCTCCTGGCTACCGAGCTGAGCGGCTCGGGTTCCAGCGCACTATTTTGTGATTCTTTCCGCTGTATTTCTATCTCAAACCAATTATGTGCTTCCTTTCCTACTTTGGAGGGACACGATTGGGCACATTTGAAAAAAACATCTAATTCTCCACAAACATAACTTCCATTGTAACATAAAAGCGGCGACTGAAGGGATGGTAAAACTGATGCAAAACCCACAAAGACACAATAGAAGGCACATGGATCCAACTTGGTCAGGTGATTTATTAAGATGGACATACGCCACACAAAAAAATGCGCGGAGTGAGATTAAGATGGGAACAAACAGGAACATGAGCAGCCACTGTATGGAGTGGTGTTTTAAAACCCTAACACGTTATGCCATACGATTAAGAAGGTAGATAGCATACTGAATAGCTGTGGTCCTAAGGGCTTGGGGAACACGACCTCCAATAAGGAGAGCTCTGGCATTCTCAAGAACATGGCAATTTTTACATTCAACCGCACCATTCTGTTCTCTAGTCTGCAGACACGTAGTTTCATAGAGAATGTCTTTTTCTGTGTAGAAGTCTGTGAGTGTGTGGTTAACAGATTCCCCTCCATTATCTGAACGAACAACTTTAATCGAACAAGAATATTGAGTTTGAATCATCTGGTAAAAATTCTTGAATAAAGAACCAACTTCACTTTTATGCTTCATAACATATAGCCAAGTTAACCGAGTACAATCATCAATGAAGGTCACAAACCACTGAACACTAGAGACAGTAATAATTGGAGATGGACCCCAAATATTTGAATGGATTAACTAAAAAAGAGATGTGCTTTTATTCAAACTAAGGGATAAAAAGGTCGGTGACTTTTTGCAAGAATACAAGTCTCACACTGAAAATTAGAAATTTTTACTCCACCAAATAGAGGTGGAATCAAAGATTGCAAATAACCAAAGGAAACATGACCCAACTGCTGATGCCACAACCAAATCTTCTTATGCTTCTCATTGACAATGCCCCGAACCTGATGAAAATGACCCGGTGCAATGTTATCCTCATAGTAAAGCCTCCCTCTCTTAGTATCATGTCCAATGATCTCTATGGTCTTAACATAATGAAGCAAACAAGAGGAAGAGAACTTGAGCACACAACAATCTAACTGTTCGATAACTTGTCCAATAGATAATAAATTATAGGATAAAGCAGGAACAAACAAAGTTTTATGTAGAGAAAGGGTAGGAGTAAGCATGATGGAACCAGCCCCAGTGACTTAGTTAGATTCGTAGTTGGCAATCATATAATGAAAAAAAAAAAGATTTATCATAGGTCATATGACAGTAGCACCTGAATCGATTAGCCAACTTGTATCTCATTGGTTGGAGAGCACCAAAGATTTTCCCTGGTTACCTTCGCAGTCAGCAGGCTCTGGAAGGGATAACTGATAAAGAACTGTAAGAGAATCATCAAATGAAGGAGCTACCTTGGGAGAGGTTGAGACACACAAGGTAGCGCCGACACCACTCCTGCCATTCTTTTTCTTCTCCTATGTTGCCTTTCGTTGCTTCTAATGTTCAAGGAACCACTCCGAAACCTATTCTTGTGAAAACACGTGGCCTCTGTATGACAGTTTCCATTACAGTAAGTGCAATGCATGTTTTATTTTTCCTCAGGGTTGGAAGGGGAAAAGAAAAACTAACAGCAAGGGCTTTGGAAACCATCATAGCTGAGGATTTAGTCTTTCCATCTTTCTTGAGTATCGTCTCCCAACATTGGGCCTCTTTAAGAACAAAAGCAAACAACTCCAATTTTGGCAATGTACTCAACCTGAACAAATCTCTTCCAATTTTATCAAACTGATCATCTAGACTTGCAAGTAAATAATAAATACGGCCTTTCTATATCTCAACCTGTCGAATCTTCAAATCATCAAAGCACTTCATGTTGATTGGACTACAACGGTGCAATTCCAGCCAAACGTTCTTGAGCTCAGCAAAGTAGGATGCAATATCGTGACCTCCTTGAGTAATACAGGTTATTTTACACAGTAATTCATAAATCAAATACTCATCAGACGCGTCATAATACATTTGGGCTGCATTCTCCCATACATCTTTAGCTGTTAGTAAATCTAAAAACAATTTTACCAAATCAGGTTCCATGGTTTATATCAACCGTCTTTTAACAATGGAGTCTTCAATATACCATGCATCAAAGCCCAGAGCGTCTTCCTCCACTTGAACTACCTTCCCTATTATATAACCTCTTTTTCCCTGGCTTGACACATGAAGCAACATCATCTTCAACCAGCAGAAGTATCATTGCGAACTGTAACAATTGGTTGCCCCATGTCAAGAGTTTTGAGGGTTTCTGAACGGCAAGGGGGCAGGAAAATGGTGTTATCATCTGTTGGCAAGAAATGGAAGGATTTCAAGTCTACACTAATGAGGCATTATATCCTTCCATTCATCAATGAGAAGGAGAAGTTAGATGAACCCCCTCAACAATATCCATTCATAGAGAAAGCACACTGGGATGCCTTTGTAGCTTCAAGGTTATCCGAAGATTTTGTGGCTGTGCATACTTAACAAGCATAGAGAAGGGAGAAATGTGAATACAATCATCGGTTGTCTCGAAAAGGATATGCTGGTTTGGAGGACCAATTGGAGGAAACCATGCCCGGGGTAGATATTGATCGATCTAACTTATGGAAGAAAGCTAGAGAAGACAAACACGGTAACTTCCCCGATCCAAAGGTTACAGAGAAAGCAAAATTAATTGTAAGCCTAAATTCACTCACTCTGTTTTAAATTTGTATTAAACTGCATTAGAATTGTAATTAGACTTGCATGTGGAACTAACTTCCTGTTTTTGCATGTTGACTTTAATGTGTCTTTGTGTTAGGATGAATTGCAAAAACAAGTCTCTGAAGGCACTCTTACTGTCTCCGGATCTAATGATGTGTTGACTATGGCTTTGGGTCTCGAGCATGCAAGGAGAGTTAGAGGTGTAGGGGCTGGGATTTCCCCTAGGCAATACTTCCATTTACCAAGACAACAGAGGGTAAAGTTTCTCGATCAATTAAGGGAAAGTGTAAGAGAAGTCCTTAGAGAAGAGAATTTGAAGATGGAGGCTAGAACCAAGCAATTGGTAGAAGCTGAGAGGGAGAATATGCTGAATCAGCTGCGCCAACTATTTCCCAATTTGGATCCCAACATGCTCAAACTCTCAACTATCCCCATTCCAATCCAAGGTCAAGAGCAAAGTCCCAAAACTCCAATGTCTGACAAAGCAAGCTGCTCTGGGGCGCTTGATGTGAGAGCCCTAAATATTGAGGATGAAAATGCCAAGGTTGAAGAAAAGCAAGATGAAAAATTGTAGCTACTCTGAACTTTGAATTTCTCTTTTTTTTTCAAATTTTAATTAGATGTCGTTATTGTTTTTTTCTAGACGTTATAAATGTCATACAACGACGGTTTTTATTTACCGCCGTTTGAAATGACACACTACGTTTGTTTAGTTAATAAACCGTCGTTGGGATTGAAATACCACGACGGTATAAAGGATTTAGTTAGTGTCATATTTAGTTTACTTGTTTTACAAGCTATCCACACTCACTCAATCCCCCTCTCTCTCTCTCTCTCTCTGCAATTGATTTTATCTGAATTTTTGCTAAATCATGCTGATTCACTTTGAAATTTGTATTTCTCTGAATTTTGTATTTGAATTAGACAACGGCTTTATTTTTTCCGACATAATAAATGATACATCACAACGGTTGTTAGTTACCGTCGTGTATATTTTCTTCAAATGTCGGTTATGTATAGGAACCGTCGTGTGTATTTAATTACCACGACAATTTAGATTGTTTAGTTAAATGATACACCACGCCGGTTGTTAGTTACCGTCGTGTATATTTTCATTAAACGTCAGTTATTTGTAGGAACCATCGTGTGTATTTAATTACCATGACAGTTTTGATTGTTTACTTAAATTTTTTTAAAAACTTGTTGCACAATCTATCTTATATTTCTTTCTTTATTTCTTAAAACAAAAAGCCAAGTGCTTGGACGTTTCTGAGAAGGAACAACAAGTACCAGATTATTCAAACCTAGACTTGCCATCTTCTATTCAAGTTCTTTGTCGTTATGTGGAGACGACATTAAAGGTTCATGACAAGATTATGACCATTTCAATTGAGAAGGAGGTGTTTGGTTTTGATCGTCAAACCTTCATCTTGATTGAAGATATTACACAGTTTGCAGCCATGCAAGAAATTGGAGCTACTGTGGTTGTAGTATATATGAGGTTATTGTCCTTATCAAATTTTCATTTCACAGTCTCCTTTCTTTTTTAAAAATAAAACTCATGGGATCATTTCATTTATTTAGGTGCCTATTTGATGTTTTGAAAATGGCAAATATGGTGAACATGGTTGGCCTTGTCGACCGCGCTCAAGTTAGTGCTAACTCTGGATCATTAACTCAAAGATCACGTTTGTTAGCGAATCAACTTCAAAAGACAAATGAGGAACATATTTTCTTGATGGCCTACAATCCAGTGTTAGTCCCCTTAACAACATTTTCTTTGAATGATGCAGTGTATATACAACTATTTAACCTTTATGTTTATTTTGTGTAGATCTCATTGGGTCTTGACCATTGTGAGAGCAAAGAAGGAGAGTGTGTATTTTGTGGATCCACTACAAAACCGATTGATTGATGAGGAGTGCAAAAACATGGTGAACACGTAAGTTGATTTACAAGCTGGTAATGTGTGTTAACCAAAAATATTTTTCAATAACACTTTGTTGTCATGAAACAGTGCTATAAAAATGTATAATTCACACATAGGCAGACAAGGCCGGAAAGCACCGATTTGGAAAACTCTACATTGCACTCCAAAGAAACCAAGCAATGTAGAGTGTGGCTACTATGTCATGCGCTTTATGAGAGACATCATCACGGATCCTGCCCTGGAGTTTGAGAAGAAAGTAAATGGAAAAATTTAAGATTTAATTTATGTGGTTTTTCTACCTCATGACAACGGTAAATGGAAATCCCGTCGTTTGTATTATTATACCACGACGGTTTTTTAGGTGCGCTGTCGACATTGCTCGACAGCGCTCTACAGCGCCGGTCAACAGGCTTCGACAGAGATCGACAACGCTCGACACAATCTGTCGACAGTGCTTGTGGACATATCGAATATTTAATTTATGTGTATTGCTAAAGTCTAAATAATCATTGTTTATGGTTGCAGTTTGAGAAGGGAAAAGATCAAGGACCATACCCCCAAGAAGCCATTGTTGAAGTGAGGAAAGAATGGGTAGATTTTGTTTGCCTTCATATGGAGTAGAGGAGTTTTACAAACATTGATCCTATTATATATATATTTCTTTATAATGTACATATTTTTGTTACAATTAGACAAGTTTTTGTACAGATTTTTGGTATAATGTACATGTTTTTTTGTTGTGAATTAAAAATTGGTTTTATTTTTTTGAAAACTCAAGTAATTCCCTAAACCAACGTCTGATGATAGTTCCAACAATACAATTATTGCAAACATCGTCGTCTTATTAACGTTGAAAACAAACAAACGACGTTAAATATTTGAATTGGCATGTATACAATTAAAACACGACGGTGTATATATATAAAAAAAGAAGTCTTTAGTATAATTTTAAAGTTAATCAATAATCAAACAACGTCAAGGGTGGATAGCTACAGACGTCTTAAAATATTACCACGTCGATAAATTAATTATAACCGACATTGTAAACCCAAACAACCTCTGTTTTACAAATGATTACGACATTGTAAGATATAAACAATGGTGGTAATCACCTACTTACGGACGTCTTTAAACACAAAAATGACAAAATATATATATAAGAAACGACATTGTAAGGTTTACATAATAGGTGACGTCTAAGAAAGGACTACAACGTTGGTAAATACATAGAAGACGCCGTTGTACATGATAAAAACGGATATATGTGAGTACCTACGGACGTCTTACGATATTACAAAGATGATATATAGATAAATAACGTTGTTGTAACAATATACAATGGCATTTAGGACTCAATGCTGACGTGGTTTGTTGTTGTTTATAAGCCATTTTTTATTGAATTTAATTCATAATATTCATAATATATTTAAAATTGTTCCAAAAAATACACCAAAAACTCCTATGCACTAATTGAGATATTTTCTTCCCTCTAAAGCCTTCAAAAATGTAATTTCCGTTTTAAAAATTAAAAATGACCACCAAAACAAAAAATTTTATTGATAAAGCACAACATTCACTTATAGTTTCATAACATAATCATATGGCTTGTGTCATCCATTGGTGGCGATAAATTCAATTATATTAAATATTGCTTTTAGCATTCTAATATAGAAGGCATTGTCATAAGGAGTTCGAAGCAATTTTCGGTTTATTTTTATCATACATTGGTATTTTTTTACAATTTATATATATATATAATTCAGGGTTTAGGGCTAAACAACCCTTGTTTGCTATTTCATTTTCGGGTTTAGGGCTAAACCCTAAACCCTTTTGTATTTTTTTACAATTTTTTTAAAAACTATATATAATTTAGGGTTTATTGAAACAACGCCGGTTTTCTGTCTTATTTTCAGTCAGTTCCACCCTTGCGCACACGCATTCGAATCCCAGCAAAACCAAACCCCACATATATAAGTTAGGTTTTAAGACGTCGGAGATGGTTTTTGCGTTGTGAAATATATTTACTACATCGCATGTCATATAAGCACCATCGTATAATGTGTTTTCAAGATATTTTAATTTTAAATAGACGTCAATCTTTATTAAATACTACCGTAGAAAATGAAAACAACGGCACTAGAAATATAATAACGGTCGTTTAAATGTAATACTTTTAACGACAGATTTAATTTGTTTCG
This sequence comes from Prunus padus, assembly GCA_024362665.1. Taxonomy (NCBI): domain Eukaryota; kingdom Viridiplantae; phylum Streptophyta; class Magnoliopsida; order Rosales; family Rosaceae; genus Prunus; species Prunus padus. Next base: position 24,364,371 of record JANFAM010000014.1, on the reverse strand, counting down.
TCGATGTTTAAAGAAGCGGGCTTTCTAAAAATTTGGCTTGACCTAAAATTTTCAGATTTCGCTCTAAGTCTTATACTTGTAACTTAAACATGTCGCTCTCTCTCTTCAACTCTAATTCTAAGTTGGTCTCTCCAGGCTCCGTCAAATCCAAGTTGGCCTCTCAAACCTACCGGTAAATACAAACCCTAATCTCACATTCATATATAATTCATTAAATGATATTCAGTTCTGGGTTCTTAAGTACAAACATAATCTAACGTGCTTATGAAATCAATGAATAATTGCATTGGATCCGATCCTTATGGGTTTTAGATACATGTTTTGCAACCTTTTATTGTTTTCGGAGGAATGGGTTCTTAATATATGTGTTCTTAATCACTCTCTATTATTATGGATCTTAATATCTGCATGCTTTTCATAAAAATTCATTTTTTATGGGGCTTAATATATAATTGGTTAGCTATGGGTTCTTGGAAATGGACTGGCAATTGGATATTTAGTCTTTTGGTTTTTGTAGCATACGATGAAGGTCTTTAAAAAAACCATCGTTTGTATTTTCTTTATTGGAAAAGCGTAAATCTGTATTTGTGGAATATATGCATTTTTTTGTAAAAACCATCCTTTGTATTTGTAGAATATGTCGGTTGTTTTGTAAAAACCATCGTCTGTGTTGTAGAATCGTCGGTTGTATTTTTAAAATGAGGACTCGAAACCCGAATTTCCCCTAGGAACCGTGTCAAATGGTGCTTCCCTTCCGACACCCATAGGATGCCAAGCCCATTTACTAATTTACCCTTTTTCCCCCACCTTAAAGAAATAAATGGGATCATGACTTACGCCCAAATTTTGCGATCTCACTGAAAAGAAGGACAATTCCAAAATTTACACCAGCAAAGAAAACCCATTTAAAGTTCCCAAGCGCTTGCACCTGAGACAATTTAAGTTACATACGGTTTACAAAAGTCCTCGGCCACAATAAAACTGTTTATTCCCAAATATCCATTTTTATACCACGAAAAATAAAAGCATGCACATTCGTTTGCTATGTACCGGAGGAAACAATCCAACGGGGATTCACTACTACAATTTTGTTAAACTACGACACTCAATAAACGACCGTTTATATAAAAACTGTCGTGGTATTTTAAAAGACGACCAATATTGGAATACCGTAGTGGTAAAGTATCTAATACACCCATGTGTGGGGTTGATTTTTAAAATTACGACGATACCTTATTAAAACCGTCGTGTTTTTAGGACGCGCTAAACAAAATTTACCTTTTAAGTTCGCGAGCGCGGAGCTTTTCAGAAAACCTCGCTCTCTCAAACACTGTACTATCTCGCGAACCTTTCAGAAAACCCTTTCTCACATCTATGGTGCGCATCTCCCTCGCGCCGTCCACCGAACTTGCCAAGATCTCCATCTCGCCGCTCCATCTAGATTCCCATCTTCCATTTCACAAGCTTTAGATTATATCTTCTTCCTCGTGGGCTAGAAAGGTACGAAGCTACTTTTCTAGGGTTAGCTTAGGGTTCTTCTGATTTGTTGTCTAAAAATCCGATGCAGATTTCATGATTTTTTGTTTGCAGTGAGGAGAATTTGAATCCTTCAGTTCCCATGGCTCTCGGACTCTCCGGGATTCTCATGGGTAGCCAAATGCTCTCTCTCTCTCTCTCCTGGATTCTCAGAGATTTTGGTTTTGCAGTTATTGTTGCTAGTATAGGAAGAAGAAGCTTTGAAAGAAAGAAGGGAGAGAAATAAGAGGGAAGGTATTCTAATGTTCTGTTCTTGTACATTTGATTTTATTTAGATGTGGAAAATTTCTGGTTTTTTTGTGTTTTGTAATGATTTTCCTCAGGTACTTTCCAAACTACAATACCTTGACCTTTGGGGGAGTACCCGTCTCTGTTTTCCTTGTCAATAGAATATAGATTTAGCCATTTGCTGTTGATAGTTTAAATCAATTGATGTGTTGTGTTCTTGTATTTTCCTGTTCTTAAGAAAAAAAAACTGACATGTTCGTCTTTTTTCAATGAAAGGGGCGTAATGTGGTTATTGAACAAAGCTTTGGTGCACCCAAAGTAACAAAAGATGGTGTTAATAGCCATTTGCTGCCTGAGAGAGAAGAAGATTTGAATTCTTGGTTCCTTAACTCAATGGTGTTAATTGTGATTTGATCGTTTGCAGAATGACTTGATTCATGCATTGGGCCTGGATATGCAGCTTGGCTATTGTGCACAGGCAAGCAAGCTTCTCAGATGACTTGTTATGTCATTTTTTTTTGTGCTTTCCTTTGCCCTCCCCTGTTTCCTAAAGAGGCCTTTCTGGTTTTCGTGTTTAAATAGGGCGATCGAACTAAAAATGTTGGTGTTGTGGATGCTGAGTACATAATTCATTATGGTCGCCCTACATTGGGAGGCTCGGATGAAAATGAGGTGAGAAAATGTTTGCTGTGTCCTCCTTGTATGGTTATATATTTTCTAGTGTGTCTGAGGCTGACTAGTTAATGTGGTGTGGTGTTGGTATTTTGCATGAATCATCATCAAAATCTAGTGGAAAGGACCACAGGGTTGATGTACGTCTTGACATAATTATCTTGAGGTTAAGTTTTTTCAGTTTATTATTAGGGATTAAAATTGTTTGTTTCATTTGTGTGTAGGTGAGGAGAGAATCCTACAACGAAATGAAGGTGTTTAAAAGGAAATGGGAACGAGCTGTCAAGGATGATAAATGTTGGATTGATCCATACAAGTAAGTAGCAAAGGTTCTAGTGTCTAGTGTCTAGTGTCTAGTGTCTAGTGAGTGAGATGAGACAAGCTTAAGCTAGCTGAGAGTCTGAGACCTAAGATTAGGAATTAATATCATACACAACTTCACCAACTCAATATTCTTGATTAGAATGAATGTGATTAAGTCCATTTGGAGCTCCTTATGTCTGTCATACTTATGCATTGGCTTATGCTTCACTTTCAATGGCGGTACATTAATTTCTTTATCTGCTGCTGCTGCTAATATTTTGGTTTTTCTTCAAATTCCTTTATCTAGTTTTATATTACTCAAAATAAGAAAGGATGGGGAACATGCTTAAGATAAGTTATTGAGTTAATTGGTTTTACTCTCCAGATAGGAGCCATTTATTTGTGGTCATATGTGTATAATATTGTGAGGATATCTGCAAAGAGGGGCACCCAAAATGCCCACCAATCTCCAGAGATATCCTCCACACCAAACCAAGTAAGTTGGACTGAGCCTCTGCTTTCTTCAAAGGAATCTGAGGCAGTGGAGGACAATGCTGCGGATCAATATGCACTGCCCTGCACTGCTATATCTCCAGAAAATGCAAAGGTTGCTAACTCCATTAAGTTACCATGACCGTTTGCTTTATTTCCGACTATTTAAGATTTGATTATGAAAAGAGTGTTTCTTTGCCATATAGTTTGACATATTATGTCGCCAGTACTGTCAATTTAGACTACTAATGAAATAAATCTTTTTCGAATGTATGATGTGCTGTCTTCCAATATATTTACCCTTTTCTTTTCAATTTCTGATGATTGTCGTTTGTCATGGCAGATGACAAGTTTAGGTAAAGTAATAAAGCAACGTATTATGATGGTGTTTGGAAAGCTCAATCTGAAAACAATATTTTCCAATTCTACTACTGGAGCAGTATGCCCTTTCAACACTTAAATTATTTTGCGTCATAATTATGTGATATATTTATTGACACAATGACCAAACTTAGCTTCTTTTTCTTTTTCTGTTTCTTGGTTCTTGTATAGATGGTTGGTTTTGTGATTGGACTCATACCTCATATTCGAAAACTATTGATAGGAGATGGCACTCCTCTACGGGTGGTTCAAGACACTGCTTCTTTCTTGGGGTTAGATTACTACTATTCTTCTGTTTTTGGTTAACAATAACACTTTTGTTCATGTATTACTTATTTAGTCTTTTAACTCTCCATATGTATTACTTATTTAGTCTTTTAACTCCTCTCCATATGATATTAACCCATTTCAAAACAAAAGTTATAAAAGAAAATGGTTTTCCTCTTCGTTAATTGAGAATCATCTGCAGCTATGATTTCAGATCTTTACATAACTTATTTATTCATCATCTTGCAAAAGGAAAGGGCATAAAAGATTAGAAATATATCTCTTACTAAAACTTGTTTTTTTTTTAAAAAAAAATCTTGGTTTTGCAGTGCAAGAAGGTAGAGCTAACTCATACACAGAACAAATTGATGAAATTCGGATCGAATGGGCAGCATTTATGAGCAATCACATGTAGCTCCTCTATTTCTAATTATAGTTTAATGCTATGGATATGGTATTTTGTATAGATATAGTAGGAATCAATATTGGTAAACTATGTAATTACTATTGAATCTTCAAGTTTTATGAAAGAAACTATTTTTGAGTATGCTATGTGTAATAGCAGATTTGGACATGAATTTATTGTTCACAAAGCATTATGGTTGTTTTTTTAAGTTGAAATCGTTGTTGAGAACCATTGGAAACAAAAAAAAAAAGAAGCTAAAATGTTAAATCACTCGTCGGTTTTACAATTGAAAGCGGTTTTTCAATAATACGTCGTCTTTAGAATCAAATAGGCGATGATTTTTAACAAGGCGTTTTAGAGTTAATAAGGCGGTTCTTTTAGAAAAACCGTTGTCTTTACATTTAATAGGCGGCGGTTCTTTTAGAAAAATCGTCGTCTTTATTATTAATAAGCGGCGGTTCTTTTAAAAACCGTCGTCTTTACTATTAAACAGCGGTGTGTATTAATAAAACCGTGCGTCTTTACTATTAATAGTCGGCGGTTCTTTTGAAAAAACCGTCGTCTTAAATAAGAATAATAGGCAGCGGTTTTGAGTAAGCGTCGTCTTTACAAATAATAGGCGGGAGAATTTCTGTCGTGGTTTTATGTATTAAAAGATGTCGGTCGATTTGCGACGGTTGAAAAATCGGATCACGGCGGTAAATTACCGTCGTTTATCGCGATTTTTGTAGTAATGTTGTTTGGCTATACCACATGGCAAAGTCCTCAATACTCATGTGGCTAAGGCATGAGCAGTCCAATAGGGGGACTATTACTCCCAGAGACACACGGTAGAATCCTCAATACATGTGCGGCTGAAATAAGTCATGCGTGCACTGACAGCCCGTCAAGGCCTTCGGTACACCCGCCCAGGGGTGCCCGGTTCCCGACACACCTCTGAAGAGTTACCACGTGTCTAAAATATCAAGAATATCAATAATGGGGAAGGTACATGCTGGGTTAAACATATACATAAATCAAACCACCATTTGTATACACCGCATGCACATAGCATAATTTAATTCTTCATTACTTTCAAACAGTGCCATTAAAGCCTTAAAAATCATAGCATGCAAATAGGCACAAATTCAAAATATTTCCCACGCCTAAGCAGAAAAAAAAACAACATTAAATTGGAAATCCATTTATATGCATGAAACTTACAAACAATCCAAGAGGTATGGGGACTCCGCTTCTCGATTCTCGATCGGACAGTTATCATTTTGCCTAACCCTAGACTCATTGTTCCGGAGTATCCGGGACTCCGCTTCTCGATCCGCAAGTTGCTACACGATCCTAGAGGTATGGGGAACAACATATTTGAAATTGGCATCGATCCAATAGTCTGAACATATCAAACCTGGATATCGCCTATTAGGCGAACTATCCGTTCGATAACCAAACTGTAACCAATTCCAAATCCGAGCGTACCGTCGTGCTCGGGACGACAAGAGGAGTGTTTTGGAAGGAAGAAGGCCACCAAAAAGTGACCCAAGCGTCACCACACGCGCTGGCAGCACGTGGGTGTTTAGAGAAATTTCCAGCGAAACCTATACCTACGGAACCAGGACAACTAGTTGAGCAACAATAGTTTACAACTCGACCCCAAAATTTGCCGAAAATGGCCGAAAATTATGGAACCCGTGGGCTAAAACCTAGGCTTTTGGAATCGCTTTATCGACCTGAACCAACCCTCGAAAGCGTTAGACCACTTCATAAGGATGAGGAAACTCACCTTGATCAACGGTTAAAGTCATTGGAATCGCCTACAACTCTAGTTGAAAAATCGGCAAAACCCATGTCGTTACAGACCTCGATTGTAGGGTTTTCGATCGGAGAAGATGCCCCTTTAGTTTTCAGAGGTTTCCAGGCTCGTTACATGTCGAAATTGAGCGTGCCGCCTATCCACGAACTCGTATCGATGAGCCGGACGCAACGGCGTAACTCAATTCCCCAAAACCCCTTCCAAATTAAAAAGTGACCAAATTACCCCTAAGGGTAAAAATGTGATTCCTTAACTAAAATTTTAAATTAGTCTTTATTTTAGGTTGGGATGTTACAACCTACCCCGGTTATAAAATTCCGTCCTCGAAATTACATGTTACTCGAAAAGATAAGGATATTGGGCTCGCATCTGCTCCTCCAGTTCCCATGTAGCTTCTTCTATGGTTTAACTCCTCCACAAAACCTTCACGACAGGAATGGACCGTGAGCGCAACACTTGCTCTTTACGATCTAGAATTTGCACAGGTTGCTCCACATATGTGAGATCTTATCTCAGCTCCACTGGTTGTTGTTCTAGAATATGGGAAGGGTTGGGTACATATTTCAGTAACATAGACACATGGAACACATCATGAATTCGAGATAGCTCAGATGGCAAACCAAGCTTGTAAGCTACAGCTCCGATTCATTCTATGATCTCATAAGGTCCGATGTAACGAGGGCTTAACTTCCCATGCTTCCCAAACCTCACCACACATTTCCATGGTGACAACTGCAAGAATACCCAATCCCCTACTGCAAAATCAAGATCCTTAACCTGATTGTCTGCATAACTCTTCTATCGGTCTTGTGCCATTTTGAGCTTCTCTCTTATCGCCCTCACATCCTTGGTCGTCCTTTGCATGAAATCCAACTTCTCCAATTTGTGATCCACAACCTCTCCCCAACATACAGGAGTCCTACATTGCCTTCCATATAAGGCTTCATAAGGAGCCATATCAATGCTCGATTGATAACTATTATTGTAGGCAAATTCCATCAATGGAAGTTGAGCATCTAGTACCCTTTAACCTGCATCACACAAGATCTCAACATATCTTCCAAAGTCAGAATTGTTCTTTCTGATTGCCCATCAGTCTGTGGATGAAAAGCAATTCTAAACCGTAACTTAGTACCCATCACTTCTTGTAAACTCTTCCAGAAACGAGATGTGAACCCAGCGTCCCTGTCCGACACAATGGACACAGGCGCTCCATGAAACCTCACAATCTCATAAACAAACAGCTTGGCAAGTTTATCTAAGGAATAGATTTCTTTGATAGGCAAGAAGTGAGAAGATTTAGTAAGTCAATCAACTATCACCCAAATTCCATCATGTCCCTTCTGTGTGCGGGGAAGTTTGAAAACGAAATCCATAGTAATGTGTTCTTGCTTCCATTCAAGAATTAGAAGGGGTTGCATCAACCCATATGGTTTCTGGCGTTCCGCTTTAACTTGTTGACACACCAAACACCAGCTCACATACTCTGCAATATCCCACTTCATATGGGGCCATGAGTAGTACTCTCTAAGTGTGCGGTACATTTTGGTGCTTCCGGATGCATAGTGTAAGGCGAACAATGGGCCTCCTCCAGAATTTCCCTTTTTAAAACTTCATCATTCTTTGGCACACAAAGACGACTTCCCGCAACTAAACCTCCATATTTCCTTACAGCATAATCGGTCCATGCACCATTCTCCACTTCTAACCTTATCGCACACAAAACTGGATCCTCCAATTGACTTGCAATCACCCTCTCAACAAGTATAGGTCTTACTTGAAAACTGGGAAATAACCCTCCTTGCAAACCCATCTCCAACTCAATCATATCTTTCCTCATCTCCACTAATAGTGGAAGATACTCCATTCGAAGATGAGCTAGGCTTCCAATTGTCTTCCTACTAAGAGCATCCGCCACAACATTAGCTCGGCCAAGGTGGTACTCAATGGAACAATCATAATCCTTGATTAACTCTAACCAACGCATTTGCCTCATATTCAACTCTTTCTGGGTGAAAAAGTACTTAAGGCTTTTGTGATCAGTAAATATTTGACAAATCTCCCCATACAGATATTGTCGCCAAATTTTTAGGGCAAACACAACTGCAGCAAGCTCCAAGTCATGCGTAGGGTAATTCGGCTCATGCTTCTTGAGTTGCTTGGAGGCATAAGCAATTACTCGATTATGTTGCATTAATACACACCCCAGACCTTGTAGTAACGCATCACAATAGATCACAAAATTTCCCTTATCATCAGGAAGTGCTAACACATGTGCAGTAGTTAATCGTCTTTTTAGCTCCTGAAAACTCTGTTCACATTCATCAGTCCACACAAACTTAACTCCTTTCCTCTTCAATCTGGTAAGGGGTGCGGCAATGGTAGAAAATTCTTCCACAAAATGACGATAATAACCTGCTAGTCCAAGAAAACTTTTAACTTCAGTCACACTGGTAGGTTGTGCCCAATTTGTCACCGCTTCTACCTTCCTTGGATCCACAAAAATCCCATCTGGTGAAATCACATGTCCGAGGAAGTCATACAGCTGATTTCTCCTCAAAGTCTTCAGCACAATTCTCAAATGTTTCTTATGGGCTTCCAAACTTCAGGAATACACCAATATGTCATCTATGAACACAATCACAAAACGATCCAAGTAAGGTCGGAACACTCTGTTCATAAGGTCCATAAACACTGCTGGGGCATTAGTCAACCCGAATGGCATCACCAAGAACTCATAATGCCCATAACGGGTTTTAAATGCCGTCTTGGGGCAATCTTCTTCTCTAACCCTTAATTGATGGTACCCCAATCTCAAGTCAATCTTGAAAAAGAACTTGGCACCCTTCAATTCGTCGTACAAGTCGTCAATACGGGGCAAAGGATACCGGTTACGCACTGTCACCTTATTCAGTTGCCTGTAATCAATACACAACCTCAAAGTTCCATCCTTTTTCTTCACAAATGACAGTGATACCCCCCAAGGTGAAGCACTAGGTCAGATGAACATTTGATCCACCAATTCTATCAATTGAGTTTTTAACTCCTTTAGTTCAGCTGACGCCACTCTATAAGGAGCTTGAGAGATAGGGTTAGTGCCAAGAAGTAGTTCAATAGTGAACTCGATCTCCCTATGAGGGGGTAATCCAGGAAAATCATTGGGAAACACATCCAGAAACTCCCACAACAGGAATATCCTCCAAACTCATGGTAATGTCCCGAGTATCAATTACATGGGCAAGATATCCCGCACATCCCTTCTTGAGCAGCCGTTTAGCCATTAAGGCCGATATCAGGCACGATGAGAGGACTTTATGTTTTCCACATAAAGTTACTTCGGGTTGCCCCGGGCTTCGAGTGTAACCTCCTTTCGGAAGCAATCAATAGAAGCATGACATCTTTCCAACCAACCCATACCCAGAATGACATCGAGATCAACAATCTCCAAAGGAATCAAACCAGCTTCCAACACCGCATCACCCACTTGGACATAGCTACCTCTAAACAGTCTGTTAGCCATAAGAACATCCCCAATAGGCAAAGCAATGCTAAATTACCCACCGATTGGTGCGGGTCTGAAGCTTGCATAAAGGACAAAACTATTTGCAACAAACGAGTGCGTGGCCCCGGGATCTACTAAAACACGTGCAATGTATCCAAAAATAGGTAACATACCAATTATAACATCAGGTGTGGCCTGTGCCTCATGTTAGGTCATGGAAAACACATGAGCCTGAGTCTCCGAACGCCCTGCTTGACTTCTCTGGCGCCTACCATCCCTACTCCTGAAGGTAGACTGAACTCCGCTGCTGGAAGATGACCCTGTAGCTGAAGTGGTTGCACCTTTCTATTCTTTACTCTGACCACCACTACGCTACCCCTGTTGAGCACCAGATCCTTGCGCCTACTGGGCTCCAGATATCTATCCTACTGGCCCTTAAAGATAACGATGAGGACATTCCAGCTTAAAATGCCCAACTTCTCCACAATAGTAACAACCTGGGCCAGTTTCCTGACTTGTCCCTCCACTTTGTACATTCTGTGGTGCATTCCTTTGTGAAAAGTCTCTAGTTGTACTAGCCATGGATGATTGACCCATATTCTAACTCCAGGTCGGTCTGGGTCCTGATCTTCCACTTCCGGATCTTGTCCGGATCTTGATCCATGTCCCCCTGACCAACTACCTCCAGAAGAGCTAGAACTGGACCCCCTCTCTCTTTGATGAACCCTAACTTGGTCCACCAAAGCTAGCAGTATCTCGGCGACGTCTCACCATCCCAGGTGCTCTAAGTGTCCATGACACACTATCTGTAGCTTGAGCTGTCATTCTCAAGGAAGGATAGGTATTTGCAATTATCACTATTTGGATCTCAGCCTAAAAACCTTCTTCAAACCTCTTACATTTCTCTTCTTCATTAGGAACAATTTCTGGACAAAACCTGGACAATTCATTGAACTTATGTTCATACTCCAGCACCGACATAGTTCTCGTGTCTCAATCTTAAGAACTTAGCTCGCTTTGCATCATGGTAGGAGCGAGGACGAAACTGCTCATAAAACATATTCTGAAAATATGCCCAAGTGATAGTACTAGGATCCGCATAGCCCATTCGAACAGATTCCCAACAATAATAAGCATTTCCCTTCAGAAGGAAAGTGGACAAACGAACCTGGTCTTCCATTGTACACCTCATAACTTCAAAAACTCTCACTAGATCGGTGAGCCAACTATCGGCTTTTGTCGGATCGGCCCTGCCTTGGAGATCACAAGCTCCCAATTCCTTGGCTCTCTTGATACCCAGAATTTCATTAGGTTGCCTTCCTTGTAGAACAGTCGCCACAGAACGGGTGAACTAATCCAGCACTTGCTGTATGTTAGGGTCAACCTCACCCACACCCTCTGGATGAGGAGGCGATGGTGGAGGTGGATCACCATCCCCCTGAGGACGAGTCCTCGGTCTTCCACGTCTAGGAAGCATGATCTATTAAGAAGGAAAACAGGAAAATAGGAAAACATCAGTTCCATGTATACACAAAAGCGTTGGTCCAAAGGAAAAGAACCTAATGCTATGATACCAAGTTGACAGGACCCAGCCCAAATTCCACTTGGAAACCATGTCAAATCCTGCTTCCCTTCTGACACCCATAGGATGCCGGGCCCATTTACTAATTTACCCTTTTTCTCCCGCCTTAAAGAAATAAATGGGATCAAGACTTCTGTCAAAATTTCGGCAGAGTCTCCCCTGAAAAACGGACAATTCCAAAATTTACACCTACAAAGAAAACACATTTAAAGTTCCCAAGCACCAGCACACACAATTTAAGTCACACATAGTTTACAAATGGCCTCTGGCCAAAATTCGAACCTTGCATGGGCGTACTCAGAGCATACTAAGGATTTCATTAGTTTACAAAACAAGACAATAGAAAGTCACACAAAAGGAAAGTCCTACGATGGTGAACGGTCGATGGAGAAAGAGTTTCTATTCTTGGTTTCTAGCTCCTCAAGTCACGGCCTGGAGTGCAAAACCAAAAAAGATTGTGAGTGGACAAAAAGAAAGCTTAAATGTTAATAAAATAACTTACTAAAAATCCCTTTTTACTAAAAAAGCCATGCATATAAAACCTTTAAGCGTGTTCTCGAATATAAAACCTGTTGGATTCCCAAAAATCCCATTTTATACAAGAAAAATAAAAGCATGCACATCCGTTGCTATGTACCCGGGGGAAACAATCCAACGCGTGGATTGTTTAGCTAGACCACATGCCAAAGTCCTCAACACTCATGTGGCTAGGGAATGAGCAGTCCAACCAGGGGACTATTGCTCCCCAGACACGCACGGTAGAATCCTCAATACAAGTGCGGCTGAAATATCTAGAGTATCAGTAATGGGGAAAGTACATGCTGTACACCGCATGCACATAGCATAATTCAATCTTTCATTACTTTCAAACAATGCCATTAAAGCCTTAAAAATCATACCAAATTCCAAATATTTCCCACGCCCAAGTAAAAAAAACAACATTAAATTGGAAATCCCTTTATATGCATGGAACTTCCAAACAAAAAGAAATGCTTATTTAAAAACAAGGTCCACTCATAGAAAACCCAAGCTGGTGTGGCCCGGTGGGGGTCCTGCTTGCTGGCTACCCGGAGCTTGAGCACCTATCGAAGAAATAACAATAGAAGTTAAAAATCACATTTTGAAAATGAATTAGAACAAAAACCCTAATTCCCGAGGTTAATTGTGTACTTTCAGTTAAGAGGATCTCAGTAGGTCTAAGGTCAACGGTTTTGGTCAACTTTCCCTTTTTGGTCAACCCGCCTACGACCTTTGATTTCCAAACCGAAGGTTCCTAAAGGTCCTATACAATTCAAATAACATGTCCCAAGGGATTAGTCTCGATCGAGCGGTCAGATTACTCTCGATCGGACGGTTATCGTTTCGCCTAACCACTAGCCTTATTGTTTGGGAGTATCCGGGACTTCGATTCTCGATTTGCGAGTTGCTACATGATTCTAGAGGTATGGGGAACAACATATTTGAAATTGGCAGCAATCGAACAGTCGGAACATATCAAATTCGGATATCGCCTATTAGGCGAACTATCCGTTCGATAACGAAACCAATTCCAAATCCAAGCATTTTGGAAGGAAGAGGGCTTCCAAACAGTGACCCACGCGCTGAACACCCATCGAAACCTATACCTACGAAACCAGGACAACTAGTTGAGCAACATTAGTTCACAGCTCGACCCCAAAATTTGCCAGAAAATGGCTGGAAAATAAGGAACCCCAAAATTTGGAATCACTTCAAAAACCCCGAATCTACCCAAACAAACCCTCAAAATAGTTAGACCACTTCATAAGGATGACGAAACTCACTTTGATCGACGGTTAAAGTCACCGGAATCGCCTGCAACGCCCGGTTGAAAAATTGGCAAAACCCACGTCATTACAGACACTCGATTGTAGGGTTTTCGATCGGAGAAGATGGCTGGGCTAGGTAGATGGAAGAGAGAGGAGAAGATTGGTGGTGATTTCAGGTGTTGGGGTGGCTAGATACGGAAAAGGCGGCGCCATTTCGAGTTATCGAGAGAGACATAGAGGGGTATCGGGTGAGAAATGAGAGAGAAGGGGGAAGGTCGCACGTGCAGGTCTGATTGGGCAGAAAGAAATTTTAGGGTTTTAAGTCAAACTTTTAAAAAGACCATTATGCCCCTTTAGTTTTCAGAGGTTTTCGGGCTTGTTACAAGTCGGAATTGAGCGTGCCGCCTGTCCACGAACTCGTATTGACGAGCCAGACGCAACAGCGTAACTCAATTCCCCAAAATCCCTACCAAATTAAAAGTGACCAAATTTCCCCAAAGGGTAAAAATGTAATTCCTTAACTAAAATTTTAAATTAGTCTTTATTTTAGGTTGGGATGTTACATAAAAACCGTCGTCTGTTTCTTATATTACTTGCTATTAAAACAAATATAATATGCAATAGTGATGCTCATTACTTGTCTTTTCACTTTATTATATATAATAGGGTATAGTGTCGGAGATGGATAAGTCATGAATGCATGCGGATAGTCGAAGGCATATGAGTTAGGGGTGCAAGCATTTTTTAATTTTGCTGTAGAAAATCTTCTAACTACAACACATATTCATTTTCCATGTGTTAAATGTTGGAATTTTCGATTGTTTGGGGTTAGAATTATAAGGGACCACTTATACTTTAATGGAGTTGACTAAAGCGATGAGAATTAGACATTGCACGGAGAACCTTGGCAATCAACTACTAATGCTAGTAGAAATGTGGAAGAAGATGATGATCATAGTAGGTACAGTATTGTTTCTGAAGAAATAGAGATGGGTGATAATGATTTAGGCAATTTTAGATCTGATCCTTATGAGTTTGCCAATGTGATTGGGGATGGAGATCAACCCTTGTACCCTGGTTGTAGTAAGTACACCAAGTATGCAATAACTCGACTGTGCTTCTTCTTCAATGCTATATGTGTAAAGATGGTGGATGTTTCCGAGCTAGATAAGTTGGAAGAAGATGTAGTAGTTACTTTGTGTTTGCTTGAGAAATACTTTCCCCCTTCATTCTTCGATATCATGGTTCATCTAGTACTACATCTTGTTAGAGAAGTTCGTCTATGTGGGCCAGTTTATTTTAGATGGGTGTATCCGTTCGAAAGATATATGAAAGTGCAAAAGGAGTATGTTCATAACCGTACTCATCATGAAGGTTGCATTGCTGAGTGTTATATAGCTGAAGAAGCGGAGTTTTGCACCGAGCATTTATCTGATGTTAGAACAATTGGAGTGCCATCAAGCCAGAAGATGGGACTTTCAAAGCCACTATCAGGTTGCTCAGTGACCTTAGTTGATCAGGGCCTGTTGAACTAAGCATCTATATGTGTTGGAGAATACGGAGGAAGTCCTACCTTATATCGAATATGACTTTTATTCATTATGTTTTAAATCATTCGTTATGTTTTTATTATATACAAGGGACCATAATACTAGAATTTTCTGTGTCATGTAGGGAACATATGATCCACATCAAGACCACTTATCCAAAATATCAAAAGAGAACAAAGTGATTGCAAGATAAGCACAACATCACTTTCATTCAATGGTTACGCTTTAAGGTATATGTTATTGAATAACACATTGGAGTTTGATTTTTTGTCCTTTCTATGTTAGATTGAATTAAGATATGATTAATTTGCAGGTTCAAAGTGAACTCAATGAGAAAGACAATAATGACGTATCAGAAAATTTGAGGCGGCTAGCAAGTGGTCCAAACATGACAGTGCCATCATATAAGAGCTATCTTATTAAATGTGTTAAATTTAACACCAATGCACAAAATGATGTGCGGGTAGTTCAAAATAGTGGAGTTTATTTACTTGCACAAGCTATGCACGTTGCTAGTGCCAAGGATAAAAACCCGATTGTCTCAAATATGGGTTTTATGGTGTCATTCAAGATATTTGGGACCTTGACTACCAAAAGTTTACAATCCCAGTCTTTAGGTGTGATTGAATAGATAGCACTTCTGACTTTGTAGTCAACAAACTTGGATTTACCCTTGTAGATCTGAGAAAAATTGGACATAGGAATGACTAATTTGTTATGGCTTCTCAAGTCAAACAAGTATTTTTTGTTGACGACCCAATGCATCATGGTTGGCTGGTAGTATTATCAATGCCTAATAGAGAATATAATGATGTTATTGGTGATGATGTCTTAGGTGATGTGAGAATTGAGTGTGAGCCATTTACTAGAGGGATGTCAAATGTTGACACATTTGATGAACTAGCCGGTGAGTTTGGGAGTGAAAATATTCGAGATGGGTGCGAAGATATATGGATTGAATGATGCTTGTAATTTATGACATTAATTATGCCCTAAATGGCTGTGTATGACATTAATTTTGTAATAAATTGTAATGTATTTTTGTTCACTTTCATCATGCAGGTTTTGGGTACAAAATTTTCAGTACTAAAAAAACTGGATTCGAGATGCAAAAGACCACGGTCCTTTTAAAAAATTGGGTTCTTTAGTTTTTAGACACTATATATTTTAATAATTAGGAAAATACAAATCCAATTTCACTTAATTAGGAAAATGCCAAAGACTAAAAAGTAGGATGTAATTTTACAATCATGCATTGCAAAAAGCTAACAATTACAAAAAATGTCATTTTAAACCAAAAAGTAATACCTAATTTTACAATAATATAATTAAAAAATATCAAAATTACACACAATGCCACTCATTTTAAAGCAAGCACACTAAGCCACATATCCCCTTCTAGGCCAGCCACCGCAGGCCAGTTGTCGCCGCCACCTGCCTCCGGCCAGTAGCCTCTTATCACCGGCCAACCAGGGACAAACTCCATTGCCCTTTATTCACCCTAAAAAAATAGAAGATTTTGTGACATTGAAGGGACTTGAACCTTGACCCTCAAAGGAGGAAGCCTCACTCACAAACCACTACACCAAACTTGTTTTTGTGATATTCATTCAGTTACACAATATTTATATAAACAATCAACGTTTAGAAAAAAAAAATTCATTTCAACCCAAATTCACGCAAAAACTGCAAACAAAAACAAAAACTACAACAAAAATACAATGTAGATATCAAATGATGTAAACAAAAAACTCTAAAAAAAACTATTATCATTCTACAGCTACTACATTGCAATTTATGTGTACAAACAAGCATAAACTGCAATTCAGAGCACACCAAACAAAAACCAAAACGTAAACCAACATAAATAAGCATTGCAGAAGTAGAAACTGCAATGCAGTTTATGTGTACAAACAAGCATAAACTGCAATTTAGAGAACACCAAACAAAAACCAAAACGTTAACCAGCATAAACAAGAATTGCAAAAGCATAAACTGCAATGCAGAAAGACATAAACTGCAAGTTTATGTGAACAAACAAGCATAAATTGCAATTCAGAGAACACCAAACAAAAATCAAAAAGTAAACCAGCATAAAAAAGCATTGCAGAAGCATGAACTGCAATGCAGAAAAACATAAACTGCAATGCAGTTTATATGTACAAACAAGCATAAAATGCAATTCAAAGAACACCAAACAAAAACCACAACGTAAACAAGCATTGTAGAAGCATAAACTGCAGTTTATGAGTACAAACAAGCACAAACTGCAATTCAAAGAACACTAAACATAAACCAGCATAAAGAAGCAATGCAATTTCTGTTGCTGAGATAATTCAACACTGACTAAATATTTTTACAGTAGATTGCTTACTAGTTAGCTCCCACACCTAATATCACGGCAATTTTAAAACTTACTAGAATCAGAGAACGCATGTACAAACAATTCTACACATTTTCTGTCATTTTAAATTCCTTGATTTTGTCGGTAACCAAACAAATAGAATAGAAACAGAATCACTGCATACCTTGAGACTATTGCCAAATGTGAGGAAATCAACAGCGGAGGACGTAGAAGAAGATCCCAAAGAGCCGATCAAAGCTTCCGACTCGTCTAAACTCTAAGGCTATAGAAACAAAAACTACATTGCAGAGTCTGGGAAAAAATGCACCTATTAATAAGTGTGAGGAACCACCTAAGCAAGTCTGTGACAAATTAAAGTTCAATTTTCAGAAAGTGTATAGAAATTTGTAAATTGAAGTTGCAAACTACCTAGCATGCTATAGCATGCTATATCAACCAACCTCGTCCAGGTCCCAACAAAGCTCCAGAAGCCAAACCAAAATTCATATACGAATTATGTAGCAAGTCCCAAAACGATCCTAAAACAATACATCACAAAATTAAACTAATACAAAATTAAAAGTTCCAAACAAAGAAATCATTTTCAATTTTCACAAATTACCATGGGCTATAATGTGTGAAGTGTACGATCCACAACACAAGGCCACCAAAGTCCAAGCGAAAATCACTATGTTCATGCTATTCACTAACTTCTCATATTTCTTCTTCACCATTTCTTTCCATTTCCTTAGAGTCTCCGTCACTCCCATCCCCGAAGCTCTACTCTTCAACGCAAACCTGCACTTAGTCCACCTCGTCGGCGGCGACCTCCGGCCTCAGCTTAATCGCCGCCATCTCTGTCAACATGTTCACTGCCACCAAGTCGACTTGTTTGTCAGTGGAGAGCATCGATTTGACTTGCGGGACGCAGCCGCTGCACATCATCCAAGAGACATCGAGCAAAACCGAGGTTCCAACGGCGCACAATTCTTGCTGAAGTGCACAGTGTTAGCCGAGGCTTGGAGGGAGCTAGAAAGAGTGAAATTAGGGTTTGAGTGGGACCAGAGGAGGGGATTGAAAAGATGACCTGATGGTGATGCCCTCTTAAGGTAAAAAAGGGCAAAATCATCTGTTCATTATAAATTTAAATAGGGAAATAGCCCTAAATGCCACTTGTTTCTAAATTTTATCTGAAAATACCACCTTTCTAAATTTTATTACCCACTTATCGCCCACATAACACTTTTGGTCAGTTTTTGTTCTCTCTCAGCTCTCTCTTCGGTCTCTCTCTCTCTCTCTCTCTTAGCTCTATATCGTAGTTCTCTCTTCCTCTCTCAACGCTCTCTCTCTCTCTCTCTCCCCATCATCGCTCCGTGACCACCACCACTCTCTCTCTCTGCTAGCTAACTACGCCTCTTCTCACGAAGAAGAAGATCAAGAACAACCTACCCCACAGCTTTGCCCTCAAAACCCAATTCTTCCTCTTCTTCTCTGTTTTCTTCTCTGCCCAAATCTAAACTCTAACTTCGTCTCTCTTCGAATACCTTCCGCAACCTAAACAAACCCAAACAAAACCATCTTTTCTGAATATGACAGCATGTCTTGGCATTATTTGGCTATTGTTTGAGCATTTTGGTCCAATTTTGGGGGGTTTTGAAGTCAGGGTTTACATGCCCTCTTTAGGAACAACTTCTCCAAAAAATGAATTGTTGGGAATATGTAAGTTTTGATGTTAAATTGAATTTGATTACTGAAATTGCAATTGTGATTGAGTTCATTTGTATTTTGTGTAGAAAGTGAAGTACTGTGATTGATTTTGTTTGTCTGAAACAACAAATGTGTTTGTTCTTTGTCGATTGATTCTTGCATTTGGTATTGGGATTTTCTGTAACGACACATATGAACTTGCATCGTATTGTGGTTTTATTGCGGTTCTATTGTAGTGGTATTGCCTTTGTATTGCTATGGTATTGCTGTTATATTGATGTTATATTGATATGTTACTGTAATTTAATAAGAATATATGTTTATATCATTTTTCTTTATGTGCTTGTATTTGTGTAGGAGTTGAGATTATTCTTGGCTGAAGTATTATTTACGATCTCTCTCTCGCTGCTCTTCATATTTTTCTCAACATTTATGTGTTAATTTAAGCATGGTTCAGTTTTGGTTATGTTTGCAGGTTGTGAATTTAACTTGGAGGCTTGCTTGGTTTCATTTCAGATTATTGGGTTTGTTTTGGTTTGTTTGGCTTGAGCAGCTGCAAGAGTAAAAGGGATGATGCTTCATGTAAATTCAACAATTAAATAGGAGATTTTTGTTTTCAAGTTGTTAATTCTTGAGATACTTGGTCATTTTTTAAGATTACATGAAACAAAAAACATGTATTGAATGTTATTGTATAGGAGACCATGTAATTATTTTGATACCATTAAATGAAATTTTAGTTCAACTTACTTGAAAACTTTGGGATCTTGAGCAAGGGACGGCAGTCACGTATACGACAGTTTTGAAACATACAAGATGACAATGTAAGAATGGTTAATTTTGATGATATCCATAGTTGCTTCCACTCCATTATAATGTCATGTAGATTATAAAGTGGCAATAGACATACAATACAAAAGCAATAGGAAAGCAATAAACAAGTAATAAAGTGGCAATAGACAACCAATGCGAAAGCAATAAATAAAATGGGAATAAACAAATACCTTGTGGATGTCTTTGTACTCTCTTTCCCATATTATATAATGTTCTAATTGTTGAACTATTACAATATTCAGTTGCTACAGATAATAAATAGTACACAAAAAATAATAACCATGTATGAAAATTTCATATCATTATAATAATGACCTCAAAAATAGTATCAAGTACATTACACAAATATTAGAAACATACGGCTCCACAAGAAGAATACATAATGTCTTAGATGTCCTTACTAATTCTTGGGGCCTAATAATAACAAGCATAATCAATGATGTGTACATTTTGCTGCAAGTTTGCTTAGCATTTTCATAATAGAAGCTTTGCTTTTGTCTTCAGAAGGCATCTCAAAGAACTCCTTGTCTACACATTACATTATGCACAAAATGGTCTCCAATGCCAGTGTATGACTTGCACATCAGTGCCTGCACAACCAGCTAAAACACATTGTGTAACTGTTAACCTCAAATTTGTTCTTGACAGGAAAAGAGTTGGGTGCGACTTTTCTTCCCCAACCTCAAATTTGTCAAGACAAAACTGCAGCCAACACTACTTCACAACTCATGTCAGAAACATGATTGAGATATGACAAACATACAGGTAGAAGATCCAATCCATTAAAACACACACATGCAAAAAGCGAACCTAAATTATAACGCCAACTCAAGCTACAAAAACCCAAAGATGTTAGCTTCCTTTCAATATCAAAAAGCACATTCAATTAGTCCCAAGATGTGGGACATAGATACCTAGTCTTTTAGATTCTAAAAACAGAGTTCTTTTTCCCCAAACAAAAATATCTTCAAACAAAGGAAAGAAGAAAATTGAGTAACAATTTCACAACAATCTTTTAAAGAAACAATGAGATTGACAATGATTATGGTTCCAAAATAATACCAGGCATTAAATTAAAGCATGAAGAATTCAGCCAAGAATATATTGATATATAATAATTCAACCAAGAATAATCTCAACTCCTACACAAATCACAAGCAAATAAAGAAAAATGATATCAACATATATTCCTATTAAATTACAGTAACATATCAATATAAAACCAAAAAAAATTCAATATAACCGCAATACCATAGCAATACCACTACAATACAACAGCAATAAAACCACAATACGATACAAGTTCATATGTGTCGTTACAGATGGGTATGAAAGTAAAGCAGAAAAGCTGAGTACCTGAGACGCCATAGATTTCAGGAAAGTTGAGAAAAATTGAGATATTTGTTGAACCGGAGGGGAAATATGTATTTACTTCAGGTGTGAGCTCGACCTTGCATCCTTCTAGAACCTCCTGCAGTTGCCATGACTTCGTTGCTCCAAACACAACACTCACAACAAGGGGTGGCTCAAAAGAAAAGCTGTCATATGACAAATCCAAAATGCATAAAACAAACAAGAATGAAATACCCATTTATTTACTTTACCACTAACCAAAATCATCAAAAAGACATCAATCTCAAAACCATTTCAAATGACCCAAAATAAAATTACCCCAGTATGGAATGCATCCTTTGCTTGGTTTTGGAGGTTGGGGAAGGCGGACTCGAGTTGGCTTTTGAAGGAAGGAGGTGGTGGAGGACACCAGAGCAATGGTTTTGGAGGTTGGTGGTGTTGGCAGTGGCTAATGGTGTGTGGATGAGGAAGATGGGTCTTTAGACCCAGAAAAAGAAGAATGTGGAGAATTGGGAATTAGGGCTGGGTATAAGTGAGAGAGAGAGAGAGGAGATGCAAAATTGGGGTTTTATCTCAGATAAAGCATAATAGAGAATAGAAGAAGAAGAATTTGGGAGAAGAGGGAGATAGAGCTGTGTGAGACAAAGAGAACGAAGAGAGAGAGCTGAGAGTGCTGAAAAAGTGTTATGTGTGGACAATAAATATGTATTTATAGGTTATATTTGCAAAAAGTGTGGGGACCGGTGGTACTTTCAGATAAAATTAGGAAACCAGTGGCATTCACCGCTATTTCCCATTTAAATAAGCCCATCCAATTTGGGCCACCTCATTGGCCTATTACAAAAGAAAATTCAAATCTCATTCGCCAAATTTAAAACTAAAATACTTCATGTATCATATCCTAATTAGTAAAATTGTTTATCACTAAAACCTAATTAATCTTAAAAAGTTTCAATTTCAGACATCTAAATGATATCCAACGCCATTTTTTAACATACAACGTGCAATGGATGAAGCTAAATCCTAAATAAAATTTGCAAATTTGAAAAACAAAACACAATGGTTTAAATAAAATTGACATTAAAAATAACAACAATTTCGCGAACATACCATGACCGCAATGTACATACTAGCGTCTAAAGCTTAACTCACATGACTGCACATTTAATTCAAAGCATCATCATAATAACCGAACAACGACGGTCATGTGCAGCCGTAACTTGTAACATCCCAACCCGAAAAAATAAAAAATAATAATGTAAATTAAATTAAATTAAATAATTAAGTTAAATAGGTTAAAATAAATAAATGAAATGAAATATTATAATTAATTAAAAATTTATTTGAAATTGAAATAAATTTAAATATTTAAAGGGGCAAAAAGGTCAATTTAATTTCACGAAAGAATTTGGTGAAACGGGTTGCACCATTGCGTCCGGCTCGTCGAAACGAGTTCATAGACACACGGCACGCTCGCATCCGAGTTCTAGAACTTAAAAAGGGCAAATTGGTAATTTAAAAAATTAAATCAAAAACCCTAAAATCTGATATGGCCAATCAAAGCACGCAGCCCCCTTTCTCTCTCCTCGAAACTGTGCCTCCTCTCTCCAGTTTTGAACCAGCGCATTCTGGAGGCGTTTCCGGCCACGCCTAGCCGCAATCCACCACCCAATCTCTTCAGCTCCCTCTCCTCTACAACCTTTTACATATTTCTAGCCTTGAATCTCCACGATTTGACCAAAAGCACGAACGAAACCCACGGTCCCAAAACTGCGTTCGAAAACCCAATCTCCCCAATTGATTTTTGGGCCAAATCTGGGTTCGATGTGTTCGGACCGTTAGATCGATTCCAATTTCAAATATGTTGTTCCTTGAACCTCTAGGATCGTGTAGGAATTCACGGATCGTGGATCGGATCTCCGGATGCTCCGAATCATTGACTTAAAGTTTAAATTAATGAAAACCGTCCAATCATGCGATCGTGAGAAATCCGACGGCTCGATTGAGACCAAACCTTCGGGACGTGATTAGTTGACTTTGTTAGACTTTAAGGAATGTTCGGATCCAAATTGGGGTCATGGGCCCCGCGGCCCGGTTGACCAAAACCAGAAGTTTGATCGCCGGTTAACCGTGAGTCTTCCGAGATGGTCCCACTTATCGAAGACGTGGTTTGAACCTAGGAACACTCTGTTTGACGTGCACACACACTTTGAATTCGGGAGAGTTAGGTTTTTGTTTTAAAGTTTCATTCGACGTACGTTTTCTAATCCAATTCTCGTATTCCTCGAAATAGGTGATCCGGATCAGCGTACGCAGCAGGCGAGACCCTCTCAGGGTCAGCTATTCTGGGACTACTTGTGAGTGGACTTTGTTTTTAAGCATGCATTGTTTTTAATAATAATTTTCTGCATTGAAAATTAAATAAATTATATTGATTATTGAGATTTTAATATAGTTTCATATCGAATTATTATATTTTGGATTTTATGATTTAAGTTCGTTTTCGAGACTTTCTGCATAAGTTTGGATTTAATCCATGTTCTGAGACTTAGAATTTTACTAAATTTCATATATGTCGGTTATGAGATTATAGTAGTGTTTTATTATCGCTTTATAGTATTTTTATAAGTTTATTGATTTGTATTGATTACTTGGGATCATGTTATCAATTTAATATGGATTTATGACCTTTTGGAAACTACAGGAATGAACTGAGAGTTTTGTTTTTCGGGATTTTAGTTATGTTTATTTAATTATTTTCGAGTCCTATCCACTTACGCTTATTCGTTAATATGTTTACGGTTTATATGGGGTGTCATGGTATGTGGGGTTGGGTTTGGTTAAAGTGTGATGTGGTTGTTGGGAAACAGTTGAGTTTGTGAGATAGTTGTTGAGAACACCACCCTATGTACCTCTCCCAAATTTGGTTATGGATGATGGATATGGATCGGATTGTGATATGTCACGGGCACCCTTGACGGGGTGTTACCGAAGGCCCTTGATGGGCAGTCTGCGCGTGTAGGACTAGTTTTGGCAGCACGTGGTATGTGATGCTGGCATGTGTGCCTTCGAGCATCAGTCCCCCGGTTGGACGGCTCAACCCTAGTCAAGGATGATGTGATGCCGTCCCGTGTCTAGTCAAACAATCCCCAATTGGATTGTTTCCCCGGTACAAATTCTTGGTGTTGTTGTTGGTATTAAATACTTATATATATAGTTTATTATATAATTTTAATCTTATATACTTATATATATATATATATATATATATATATTTTCTCTGGTGAGGATCCTTCCTTGCTCGCAATGCCTACGGGCATGTGTTTTTGAGTCGGGATCGGGACTTTGGGAAAGAGTCGAGTCGGTTTTCTTGAAGTTTAGTTGGTTTGGACTTTCTTTATTTTGAGTTCCGACTTTTGGATTTATATCATTATAAGTTTATTATTAACTTCGTGTATGCTTATAAAAATAAATTGCATGTTTTCTGCATTATATTCAAAAAGGTGGGGTTACAAGTTTTGTTTTTAAGTTGTAAAAACTTTATTTTCATTCACTCACGCTTTTTGTTATGCGCCCCCCAGTCAGTAGAGATCCTAGCTGCGAGATCGAGTCGAGCATCGTCTTCCGATCTTCGAAAGTTTAAATAGGATTCCATTCTGTAACTTTCTTTAAAATTTGTATTCGGCTTGTAAACTTAAATTAGTATGCTCTAATATTGCCCATTAGGGTCGAATTCTAAGGTCGGAGGTCATAAACTGAATTTGTGTGCTGCTAAACTGTTGTGAGCTGCCGTTTGGGTTGTCTTTGTCGTTTTCTGCAGGTGAAAACTTGGGTAAAGTTCGTTTTTCAGGGGAGACTCTGCCGAATTTTGGGCAGAGGTCTCTGCCCCTTTTTCTTGTTTTTCGGAAAAGAAAAAGGTCCTAATTTAGTAATGGGCCGGAATTTTGATAAATATCGTAATGACCACAAGGTCGGTCCCAGGTTCTGAGGAATTCGGAGCCAATCCTGTCATTACTATTGTATATATTCACGACTGAGAGTCTAAAGAACCGACATATAAAACATAATAACACTTGGAACATACCGATGTATTTATTTCTTTAACTACGTCCTTCAACACATATTTACCGTCGTCTATTAGAGACACAAAAGGCATTTGTATTTAAATATCCGAAGTGAAATTTCTTGTGAACGTCGTTAAGATGATAAAAACCGACGTCTTAGATCACAACAACGACGAAATTACTTCTATAAGCGCCGTGTAAATTACTCACCACGTCTAAATTTACATCATAAACGCCTCATAAAGTTGGTTAACAACGACGGCTGTGGAATTACTAGGGACGTCGAAGAACATAATAATGTCGTGCTTTATACCCTTTCCGACGTTAAAAGGGCATTTGAACATCGTGAAATTCGATAGACGACGTTATATTAGAAATAACCACGGTGGTTTATTTTAAACCATTGTCGTTACAGTGTTTCTAAACAGCGATTGACTGATACAGTATGCCATCTATGTGAATAGACACAGCGGTCATGGTGTTATCGGAGACGTGTATAGTTGTCAACCACATCTTTATTTGTATTATTAATGACGTAGTGATTTCTAGAACGGCGTCATTTTTTAAATAAAAGGGTCGTACAAGTTGATACTAACCTCGGTCTTCCATATTTACTGCCGTCATTATATTAATTACACGGCGGTATGTTTCTTAAGGGTCGTGGGATTATATTGTAACTACGGTGTTTAGTTTAAATTAGTGTCGTGAAATTTTTTGGGGACGGTGGTAAGTTAATAGGGTGTGTCGTGGTTACTCAGTGTTACGGCAGTATTGTGATAAATTGCGTCATTTTTGCTTCTCTAAATGTCGTGGATTTTTAAAAAGGGTCGTCTAAGCTTATCCAAGTTGTTGTTTTTTGGCCCATTTTCAATAAATAGATGTCGGATTTTATTTGTAGATGACGTTGTATGCCTTAGCAACGTCGGGAATTTACCATCGTGGTTTAATGCATCAAAAGATATCAGTCGATTTCACAACGGTTAAAAAACCGGTTACACAACGGTGAATTCCCATCGTCTATTTTGATTTTTTTAATAGTGAGTGTTTCTCACGCTTCTTCTCTTATGTAGAAATAAACAAGTGTGAACATTTGTGGGCACACTGGGTGAAAAAGGATGGAAATCCATTTTAGTCAGTCCTGGATTAATAATGGGATCTATCATGCCATACTAAGCTCCACCATTCAGCTCTCAGCACTTATGTTTTGGAATAGTGACACCAACACTTCCACTTTGGAGTTGGTCGAATGTCCATATCAATCCTAGACCTAGTAGTCGTTAGTGGAGAGAGACATAGAGAACTAGTAGTAGGTAGTGGAGAGAGGCAGAGATTTTTAGCACATTAAGATGTAGAATTTGGAGTAGAGTGCAATTCATAATTATTATATTTAAATAATAATAATGATTTTGAGTTAAAGAAATATAAGAAATATAATAATAAATTAATTGTGAGATTTAATTTGAGTTATTAATAGTGTTTCAATCTAATGGTTCAAAATATTTGTAAAAAATAGTGTTACGGATCCGCCGCGTATATCAAGTTAGTAAGTCTCAATATACTTATAGATACTTGTATTATGATCATGAAACGTTAGTTGAACAACCTGCGAAAACACTGAATGTACTACCACACAAGTCAGAAAAAAACAATTTTGAAATGTTGTGCAATATATCAATCGTTAGCTGCGATGTGATCTGAACATGTTCATCTTATGTTAACTACAAAATAATAGCTAATAAACTAAAATTCGTAATACGTGAATATTACAATCCAATAATTGAAACCTGCACTGTACTTGTAGGGTAACTTGAATTAACAGCTCAACCACTTCGTTGATATTTAGCTAGGAACACTAATATATTATATTTTGGCTAAAGTGGTGACCTATAATTATTTAGCTTGACCGTGTAAGAAACACTGTGCCTGGAAAGGAAAATAATTATAGCTCACCACCAAGTGAGAAGTGTCTATATAAATATAGGTCTCTTCAGTCCTTAATATTCACAAGAAAACACATTAAGAAGCAAAATAAGTAGTACTTTAAGATCGAAATGGGAAAGAGCAAGGTGCTTGTGGTAGGTGGAACTGGGTACGTGGGGAGAAGGATTGTAAAGGCAAGCCTAGCCCAAGGCCACCCAACCTATGTCCTTCAAAGGCCAGAGATTGGTCTTGACGTTGATAAGTTAGAAGTCCACATGGGATTTAAGAAGCAAGGAGCTCACTTTGTGGAGGGTTCATTTTCTGATTTCCAAAGCCTTGTTGATGCTGTCAAGCTTGTTGATGTTGTCATCTGCCTCATGTCTACGTCTAACATTTTGATGCAGCTCAAGCTTGTCCAAGCTATCAAAGAAGCCGGAAATATTAAGGTATTAGTGATCGATCTCTAAAAATCGTATATTTGTGTTAGGCATATATACAAATGAATGGATGGATGTTCATTTGCTCCGTGTGCGTTTTCACTCTCATATTATTACAAGTGTGATTTATTTTTTTAGTACTTAATAATATCCTATACCTAACATATAAAGACCGTTGTCCATTTATATTATATCACATAGATTAGTTGTAACGTCACAATCCTTTGAAGGACAAGGTTGGGTGGTAGGTGGCACTGGGTACGTGGGGAGAAGAATTGAAAAAACAGAAATTTTAAATGAAAAACCCAAAATCTTAAATGAAAAACCCAAAATTTTATGCACAAAGGTTTTTTTATTTTAAAATTTTTTGAAGGCTTAATATCACTAAACCCTAAACCCTTGGTTTTTTCATTTCAAATTTTGGTTTTTTCATTTAAAATTTTGTTTTTTCATTTTTAAATTTTAGTATGGACAATTTGTGAGCGTGTATTAACCTCGAGAACGCAATATGATAGTTTCATAAACCTCAGGGACGTTTTGTGATATAAAGTATTTTATGAAATTTCAATTTTGAATTACTTTTTAAAAATACATATGCCACATCAGCAAACTAACGGAGTTTTTGATTGAACTCGACAAGAATGACCATTTGTGAGTACATACTAACCTTAAAGACCACGAATGACAAAAAAAATAAGAATGATGCAATTTGATAATTTCGTAAACCTTAGGGATGTTTTGTGATATCAAGCCTAATATATATAGTCAAAGAAAAAGTGGCTTATACGTCGTAGGTCAGGGCACGTGGTGGGTGGTTAATAATGATATTCCAAGTCTTTCAATAGGAATAGAAAAAAAAAAAGTGAGCCCTAAATATTATTTGATACAAAACTTATGAATTTAATTTACCAGGGTCAAGGGAGGGGGAATTCAAAATTTGGGTACAAAGGCTCACTGTCCTGGCCTAACCCAGTAATTTACCCTGAAAGGGGAAAATAATATGTGTTGCAATCAATTACATATAAATGTTTCCAAATTAAATACTTAAAAGAACACAAAGTATGATACAAATTACAAACACACACTGTATTTCTTACTCTTTTGTTGCGCTGGCTTTTTTTGTGCAGCGTTTCTTGCCATCAGAATTCGGTTTTGATCCAGCACGTATGGGACATGCACTTGAACCTGGAAGAGTTCCATTTGATGAGAAAATGGTAGTGAGAAAGGCAATACAAGATGCTAAAATCCCTTTCACTTATGTCTGTGGCGCCGCCTTCGCCAGCTATTTTGCCGGCAACCTTTCTCAGATGGGAACACTCTTCCCTCCAAAGCAAAAAGTGCTTATTTATGGAGATGGTAACGCTAAAGGTAAAAGTTAATAAATTAAGTTAAACAACACTTTTTACCACTATAGGCATTCATACATAGAAAATATATAGCAACGGGTTTCTAGCTCAAGTAGTTAACAGCATTCAATCGTCCATTCGAGATCCTAAATTCGATTTCCCTCTCCATCAATATCACCTGTTTAAAAAATATAGAGAAAATATATATACTTCTACATTTGTTTCTGCATGCAAGAGCAATGATTTAAGTATTTATGACATAGAATTAATCGTCTTAGTTTATGCTTTCCATGTACTATGCAGTAACTATTTTGGCGGAAGATGACATCGCAGCATATACAATCAAAACAATAGATGATCCACGAACATTGAACAAAACATTGTACCTTCGTCCACCCGAAAGCGAACTCAGTCAAAAGCAATTAGTCGAGATGTGGGAGAACCTAATAGGCAAGGAACTAGAACATATTTCCATTTCTGAACAAGACTTCCTTGCCTCTATGAAAGGTACGCAAATAAAATCTATTGGATCAAGAAAGTTACCAAATTGCATCTATGGTTACCCTCGTTGATTAATCATCCGCTCTACTCATGGATTTTATCCGCCGACAAATTAAAATTCTATGACTTTTTGTACGCTCATATCCATCGACACTCACTCATTACTCGGATATTCGGTTTGAACTTGAGTTGTAGTTGCCTAAAATCTAAGATCTGAACCAAATATAAACTCTAAACAGAAATTTCAAACCTTGAAGCAATCCATAAATGAATATAAAAAAATCGTAAGATATTGAGCTGTGGCGGCAATGGTCAATAAATAGGCATTCTAAACTGCTTGTGTGGTTAGCCAGTATTAGAAAATTCAATTTAATCTCTATATGCGTAGTTTTCTTTTGATCTCATATATGTAATACTTGTCAAGATTTCAGAGAGACATGTCATTGGCCCACTATTAGCAACACCGATATTGTCTCCAACTTAACCACCTACAAAGTCCAGTAGGTGTGGAGTTTAATCATAAAAGGCCTCGGTGATATTAGTAGTAGAACCATTCATTATATATTGTATTTTATTTAGTCAAGTTTCCGATGTGAGACTTATATTCTTCAACATGCCCTCTCACGTGAGACCACCACATAGTGGGCCACACATGAAACCAAGTCTACATCGAAGTCAAACATTCAAGCTCAACACGTAAACACCACGTATTGGGTAAGGGGTAAGGGTAAACATTCAAATCCAATATGTGAACACCACATATTGGATAAGGGGTCCCAATTATACTAGGATCTCGCTAACAATACTATGTTTCAGGTATGGACTTTGCAAGCCAGGTAGCAGTGGGGCATTTGTACCACATGTTCTATGAAGGCGCTCTGACAAACTTTGAAATCGGGGAAGAAGGAGAAGAAGCTTCAAAGCTTTACCCAGAGGTGAAATACACCCGCATAGATGAATACTTAAAACTTTATACATGAGAACAAACACAAGGTGTTTAGTACAATAGTTTCTCAAAAAATACAGTTATGTCACTTTCATGGAGGATTACAGCGTGCCTGGAGCTCTATTGTGTATGTAATAAGGCATAATAATCACTTATTATTATCTATTGTTAGTGAGGCTATAGTTTCCTAGGTGATCTCAGTGTGAGGTCTCAAACTACGACAAATATATATATATATGCCCCTATGCATTTGTATGGGATAAGAATTTCTTATTAAGAAAACGAAAACAGTAATTGCTACCACACGTTGAACCAAAAAAGATTTCCTACATCTTTTTTTTTTAAAACAAGATTTCCCCCTCCCAAGAAAAAAAAAAAGAAAAAAATGAATAATTAGACCTCAAGGGTGTATGTACAGTCTAATTTATGACGTTAACATTGTCATTTTCATGGCATCAACAGTTTTTAGGTGGATAATTAACGAAGGGGGTTTTGTGAAAATAATTTGAATCTTCCTCACAATCTAGGTAGCACATACACTCCATTTAGTCGAAGTGTTGGAGTGTCTGAAACGCGGACAAGCCTCGGACACGACTTGGACACGGGTCAACGGTCAAGACAGTTTTGGACATGGTCAACTGAAGTCAAGACACGGCAAGGATCATTTTGGAAATTTTAAAACTAAAAATGGAATCACAACATAATTTTTGAAACAATTGTGGGCATATTTGAAATAGTTTTAAAAAGTGGGCTCTCCTCCCCAGTCCGGCCCCGACCCACCTTCCCAGTCCCTCCAACATCACCCAAACCCAGCCACCCCACCGATCTTATTTGCTTACACAACCATCATCTCTCTCTCTCTCTCTCAATCTCACTCACTCTCTCTCTCTCTCTCTCTCTCTCTCTCTCTCTCTCTCTCTCTCTCTCTCTCTCTCTCTCTCTCTCTCTCTCTCTCTCTCTCTCTCTCTCTCTCTCTCTCTCTCTCTCCCCTCCTACATGGAGGCCAAATTCACAAAGCACAAGAACCTAGATCTTAAATAATAAAAATAGGTCAATTTAAATCAACCAAAACAAGATCAGCTAATGCAAAATGGAATCAAATTGCCCAAACTGAACAACAGCTTGGGTGTGTGCCGAAATTCTCTCCATTTCTCTCACTTCAATTCCTCAATGATCTCGTGTTTCTTCCACTTCAAATCTTAGACTTTTCCAATCACATAAAAAAGGTGTTGCTTAAATCGTGGATTCGAAACCCTGGGTTTGCTCCACAATAGAGTTTTGGATGATGAAAAAATTAGGGGGAATGTTTTCCTTGCCAGAGTTGACGAGTTTGGAGCACTTCAGTTCTTGAACGGCTTGGGGGCTGTGGCTATTTGGGCAAGAGGGATTTAAAAATCGTCATCCTCTTCGACTATGGAATTGAATCTGGTAGAAGAGAAAGGCTTGAACTTCAGTCTTCTATTGTTATCTCCACTCTCTCCCTCTTCAGAGATTGCATGATTCTCTGTAAAAGCTGTAAAAAAAAATTTCATTTAACAGTGAAGCATGTACCTCACATGTGACTTTTTAAACAGAGATTTAGATGGAGATTGCCAAAAACTAACGGTGTGGGGTAAATTGGCGATAAAATTTAGTATGAGGGCTAAATTGACTGGAAAAAAAAGTTCAGGGTGGAGATTTCGACAAGCGTGATAGTTTAGGGTGTTTTTCGACAAATAACCCATTATATTTTTGTGGTGCATTAATTATTATGTATAAATGATTAATATGGAGTACTTTGTTTTGTTTTATTGTATTATGGCATTGAAGTATCGAGTATGAATTATTTTTTTAAATATAATTATATTATAATTGTATTAGGATCTATTATTATTTTAATTGTCGTGTCCGTGTCCTAATTTTTTGAGATTTTCCATGTCGCAGTGTCCCGTTCCTCGTGTCCATGTCCATGCAACGTAGCTCACGATCTCACTGAACGGACCTGTCCCGAATCCCCCCTGCAGTCTATGACGAACCCTATGCATGCCCTACATCTGGCACATGTAGAGCCCAAATTACCAAAATACCCTTCTTGCTCTAACTTGAAACAACCCAATGGTTTTGACTTCTTCAAGAAAACAGATAGGCTCTCCCCTAAAAATGGCTCTAAACCCAGAATTACACATGTGAAGAAAACAGAGTTTAAAAATTATCAACCAAACATCATGCACAAGAAATGAGTCACACACAAGCTAACAACATTCCTAATGGGCCTCAGGCCCATTTTACACCCATAACCAATAATCAATGCAAAATTAGGTCTCAGAACTAGACTTTAATCCACTATATATACAACTAAAGAAAATTACATTAACCGTTTACAATAAAAATAGACCATAAAGTAAATTGTCTAACCTTGAGCCTGCACCTAGGTAAAACCCTAGGTTGCCTACGAACCCTCCTTAAGGGATCAAACCACAAGTAATTCTTGAATATCAGAAATCAAAACTCCTTAACCCAAAGAGCGATAAAACTCAAAACATTTATAATACCAAACCAATCCTTAAATAAGACAGATAAATTGTAGGGGTGGGTGCAGTCCGATTTCCACCTCAAATCGGAACCAGTCCAGTTTGAACCGATTCCAGTCCAATTTTCGGTTTTGGACCATATTATTATTATTTTTTTCAAATTTTTATTTTTTATACAAATTCCAACTAAAATTTATTTTTATGGTCTTGAAAATTTACAAATAATCCAATTTCATGCAAAGAGAGATATTAGGCCTAGAAAAGAGAGATGTTTTGAAGTTGGGCTTGGGGAAATATTAGTTATGAGATTAAAAATGTAGAATTGAATTTAAATAATGTTGTTAAAAAAAAAATGCACAACCGGTTTGGTGCCGGTTTGGTAAAGTGTGAAACTGGAATCGGAATCAGTTTGAACCGGTCCGGTCCTATTTGGTGCTAGTTTGTTGACGTTTTTAGTCAATCAATTGTTTTTTCCGGTTTTTTCCATCCGGTCCAGCTTGGCGTTCCGGTTTTCCTGTCTCGATGCCCACCTCTAATAAGTTGCAAACTAGTAAAATCAATAACGACCACCAGAAAGTGTTCATATAAATGTAAAAGTTAAACGAAACCGCCTCAATTCTCAATAGGTAGGAACAAATTTGAGATTTAAAAAAACAACTGTGTACAAATAACTTTGAAAAATCCAAATTGTTTCGTCGTATAGATACTACACTTTTTACCATTAAGAAGAGTGAAAACCATACGTCAAGGAAACCACAAACCGAAAACAAACTCAAGTCAAACCAAACCTGTTATTTGGAACCACATGTGATAACCCATATAGAGCATAGGGAAATATCCCATATCTGGAGGCAACTAGGGATGGGAACATTGGCCAACCACCTGTGCAAACAAATCGAAGCAGGTTGGTTGGAACCATCCTTGCACTGCACATGAAGAACGAATCAACACGTGCGGAAACTACTCTTAATTAGCACTCTGCATGCAGAACATATCAGCATGGAAGGAAAATCCAAGCACTCCTCATGCAGAACTTATATGCATGGGAGGCAAATCCTTGCACCACATGGTAGAACATCCCCGATTCATGTGTGGGCAGAGTCATACACGTGTACACAGTACCAAAGGCAACAGGGTAAAATAACCATACGGCCCCCCAACGGCAAATGGGTAAATAACCATAATCCATAGGCAACATTTAATTCGATGGCAACTTTAACTTAAATCCACTTTCCTGAACCCGACATAAAAGCCCTTTTTCTGAGAAACTGTTTCTTAAATCATTTGCCAATTACTTTCTAAACTTTACAAGACATTTGATATATAAAAACATTCATAGACAATTATATAACAAGTTTCAATGCCAAAATCCAAATATAAGCCAGTCCCAAACTCAATATCTTGTCCAAAACCTTCTCAAACTAAAGTAAAGCCCATAGTATTCATAATGTGAAATCAAACCATTTATTGAGCTACAAAGGTAAGTAAGGTTTCAAAATACTTTGAAATCATAAGCAGACATGCATGAAAACCCGTAAAGAAAGTATGCATTGAAACTCCTACTCAAATCCAAAAGGAAGGCATCTCGAGTAATAACTCAAATAAATCTCGATAACTCATAAAATCATAACCAGAAGGTAACCGAAAATTCAAGTCATAACAAGCAATTTTAAAGCCCAAGGTTTAGCTTGGATGGTCCCAAATATCAGTAGATTGCAACCTCTCCCAAACCCAATTCCAAAATTTTAATAAAACCCTCTCTCTGAGTCTGAAGTGTGCAATTGAACAACTCATGCTATGTGACTGATCAGTGCATAATTACATATCATTTTGTACTATCCTAGCTTATCTTTTGCTATTAGTTTTGAATGAAAGTTGTGTTTTTAACCCTCTTTTATCTTGGTTTCAGTGTATTAAACTTTAGGACTCATTTAATGCATTTTGACGTCAAGATAGCTCAAAACTGTGTCTGTAGATTAGTCAACTTCACGGATTGGATTGTATGTGCTCAGAAAGAACCAGCTAATGCACCATACACCACTAGAAAGATGTGGAAGTCTAGTTTCTCTAGCATTTTAAGGTTCATGATTCCGAGTCTTCTAGAGGAAGTTATGGAAGTTTTGGCACCAGATGTTCATTCACAAATTCTGCTCCGAAATTGCCATTTCATCATGTTATGACACCTAGAAGCCCAAGTTGTGATGCTTGGTCATGCTACGCTAAGCATGAGCTAATTGTTGGTTGGACATGATGACCTATGCATGAGCTAATTGTTGTTGGTGAAGTGGGTGTTGTTGGTGAACTCAATATCCAAATCAGAATTCCTACTTCCCTTAACCCTATAAATTGAGAGCTTTCCAAGCTTTCAAAACACACCCCATGAGAGGAGCTCTCAACCATCTTTCTACAGCTACTCTCCCTTCTCTCCCTCAAATTCTCTTAGTTATACTTTTAAATTCTCAATTGTTGGAATAAAACTCTTTTACTAGATTTTTCTTTATGTTTTTCTTAGTTGTACTTTATTTTTCATTGTCCTGCAATTTCTTGTAACATCTCGGGCCAATTTAAGTGTTTATTTAATTATTTAATTATAAAAATTAAATTTTTGCCCTACGGGTAGGGTTCTTTTAGTCACTTTTTGTTCGAGAAGGAATTTGGGAAATTGACTTGAATCGTTGCGTGGAGCTCGTCGATACGAGTTCGTAGACAAGTGGCAAACTCAATTCCGACTTGAAACAAAGAATTAACGATCAACGGAAGTGCAGTGGCACAACTGTAATTTTTGCAAAGTCAAATCTTTAAAATATCAAACTAGCTTCTCTTTCCTTCATTCTCTCTCTCTCTCTCTCTCTCTCTCTCTCTCTCTCTCTCTCTCTCTCTCTCTCTCTCTCTCTCTCTCTCTCTCTCTCTCTCTCTCCTCGCGACGGTGGACTTTGGCAAGCCATTTCGTTGCTATCCGGCAACCGTTTTAGGCGAAATTGGTCCCAAAAGTTTCGTATCGACATCCTCTACTTAACCCACCCCTTTTCCCAGCTCGAAAACCTCATAATATTCAGCTGGAACAACTGGAAGCGCTGGTGGTTTATGAGCTTTTTCCGACTGCTCCGACCACCATTTCCCTCGATCGAGGTCTAAGACTTCATCCACTCTTCGTGCTCTACCTTTTTATGTATGTGGTTGGGATCAATTTTGGAGTTTTAGAAGTCAATCAAGATATCCATATTAGGTCGGCGGTTTGGCCATGATTTCACCCGGTTTCGGCCACTTTTTGGCTGAGGTTTGAGACCAAAATTGGTTCCTCTAGTTGTGATTGACATGATGGTATGGGTATTGGTCGGCGATTTGAAGTTTTTCGATTGACAGAAATTCCGCAAGACACCCACGTGTTGCCGGAGGTGCGTGGCGGCGCTTGTGACCCATTGTGGCGCCCCATTAGGTTTTGAAATACTACCCACGTTGTCCCGATCACGATGGTATGCTATGATATGTGAGATTCTACTGTTTGAGCATTCAATGGATTTTCACCTATTATGTGATGATCGAGTTTGATATTATTGGATAGTTGGATCGGTCCCGTTTTGAATTATGTCATTCCATGTACCTCTAGGATCATGTAGGAAATTGTTGATCTAGAATCGGAGTCTTGAATACTCCAAATCAACCATTCTAGGGTTAGGTGAATCGGTCGTCGTTCGATCTTGTGATGGATAGTGATCCAACCGCTCGATCGAGGTCAAACCCTCAGGACTTGTTACGTAGACTTTGTCGAACCTTTCTAAACTTTCGGCTTGGGAATTGGAGGTCGTTGGCCCGCGGGCCTTGTTGACCAATATGGGAAGTTTGACTACATAGCTGAGATAGCCGGCGTTAAGCGGCTCTGTTTCCAGTCGAGAGAGAGAGAGAGAGAGAGAGAGAGAGAGAGAGAGAGAGAGAGAGAGCTGAGTCCAGCTCGCCAAGGGGGCCACAACGGGTTTTAACTATTTTTAAAATAATTTTTCAAATGACCAAAATGCCCTTTTTCTTTTTTCGACCTAAATATCGAGCGTGCCGCCCATCTACGGACTCGTTTTGACGAGCCCGACACAACGGCCCAACTCAATTCCCCAAAATCCCTCCGGATTAAAAAGTGACTAACGTGACCCTACCCATAAGGGCAAAATTGTAATTTCACAAATTAATTAATTAATTTGAGTCAAGATGTTACATTTGACGACATTCCTTGCGACAAAAAGAATGACTTGGCTTATTTCCAATTAATCTTCAATCTCCATCTTCTTGCCTCTTTTTAGCTCAATTTATCTCATTCCACAAATCATTCACAAATATCACAAAACAAATTAAAACAACCAATTTAAATCAAGGATAACAATAAATAAATTGATAAAAGAGGCATAAAATATATATATATATATATATATATATATATATATATATATAATATATGCTTATCACATTTAATGTCTAATCTTATCCTTGCAAGCAAACCCACGTGGGAAAATGCAAGCATATCACTCTGTCTTGGATCCACACTTGTGTGACCATGCTTCGGCTTTCTTATTTGGGTATTTAATTGCTCTCGCGGCCCAACTCCTTGCTTTTGATAAACAAAGTAATGGCCCAACTTTACGTATTTCTTTCAAATGTGCTATATCTAGTTATTTCAATTAATTTTGTTTTTATAGAAAACTTAGTCCGGGTTTCAAATACAAATACTTTCTTTCAAATCCCTTTATCCAAATGGACCCTTTAGGGCTTTTAGCCAAAAAAACAAGGAATCTTTGGGGTCATTTTGTACAACGAACTGTTATGAACTGGACTAAATCATGTGACTATCTTGGATTAGCTCGAATTGGGCTAAACTGGATTAAGTACTGACCTACGTTTGGTGATTCGTCGGACTAAAAAGCTGAATTGTAAAAATAGTGAAGACCTATGTTTGGTGCTGTGTCAGACTAAAAAATAATTATTGTAATATTTTTAAATTTAATTAGGGATTTTGACCTTAAAAATAGATAAATGCTACAAAGAAACCCAATTCAAAGATTTAAAACAATGATAAAAAGAAAACAAATAAAATTCTGTTTTTTTATGAAGAATAAAATTTTGAATTTTTTTGTGGTTTCTCAAGATTAATCTCAATTGCTCCATAGCCTTGGCCCAAGACTACTAAAAATATTTATTTATTTTTTCACCTAAACATTGCTAAGGAGCTAAGCTCACTCTATATAATTCTTGTTTTTTATTGACCAAGTAAAATAATAATTAAAAAGGAATATATATATATATATATATAATTTTTGTATATTTAACTTTTGACTTCAAACTGAAAAATATCATTTGACAATGTAAAAATTGCTTGCCATAAAGAAAGCCACACATCATGAATTATTAAACTTGTTTCAATATCAAAAGAATATCAAACATTTGTAAATTATTATAGTTTGATTTTCCAAATGCAAATTTGGTCAAATTCAATATCAAAATAATTCTTGTAATTTTTAAATTTAATTATGGATTTTGACAATAAATAAATAAATGCTGAAAAAAAACACATTCAAAGATTTAAAACAATAATAACAAGAAAACAAATAAAATTCTGATATTTTTTAAAGAGATGTGTAGAGGATGCGTGTTCTATTTAGCGAACCACTTTTCAGGCTTACTATATTAGACGAGCGAGTGAGGCGTTTTTATCAAACATGGGTTTCGAGTGCTATTTAACCTAATCCAATCCAGTGAAGTGTACCAAACATGGCCCTTAGGACTCGTTTAGTGCCTATACTTGGATTGGATAGGATAACTCCACATATTATACTAAAGGAAGGAATGAAATTTTTTTGACTAAGTTGAAGGTGGAAGATGGATTACTCATCAATAAAATTTCTCCCATCTAATCCCCCCACATAATGGTAGGATACCAACACCTCCTAATCCAACCAAAATGAAGAATCACTCACCTCTGCCTCATTTGCTCCTTCAACATACCTTAGTTTTGGTCCAATTCAATCTTATCCTATACACCAAACGAGCCATAGGGTTTCAAGTTGCCTTGTTCCTTATCATACCATTGCCTTGCCTTCCTTTTGGCTTTGCCCTAAATCTCAAATTTTAGGGTTTTGCCTTACCTTGTATGGCCATGCTGTTGTTTATTGGCTGCATGCATGTCCTTCTTTGCTTCTTTTTATATGCTTGATTTGCTGGTTGTGTTCTCCTTTTGCAATTGCATTGCATGGTTCCAAGCGATATTGCATCTGTTTTGATGGCCAATGCTAGTATATTCCATTGATTTTGAGTTCTTCTGCTACCGCTTATAAACTACAGTTTTTATCGTTAAAGAACAATAATCTTTTTACTGAGAGAAATTGAATTACAACACAAAACCACACCAACCTAACCCTAAAGACCAAATAAAATTAATTAGAACACAGTAGATTTCTCTAACTGTAAGAGTGATGTAAATTAAGTGTCTGGGGAGATTCTGAATAATAGTAATCTAATTTGCAATCGGATGATTTTGTGATCAATAATAACAGATGCATTCTTTTAACCGAAGAAAAAAGAAAGTTGAAAGAACTCATAAACAATGAGAACTCAACAAAAGACAGCTTTTTTTTTTCCTTTTGGCAACAAATATAGCACTTAGTAGCCTCTTCTTTTGAATAGAATGTGAATATAAGCAAAGTGTTGAGTGTTTGTCATCAAAGTGTAGTATCTTGTAAACGAAAGCATCTCGGTTCGAATTCACCTGCATTTGAACCAACATAATCATAGCTCCCTTTAGTATTTAAGTCAAAATTTATGGAGCCCCTCTCAACCTTAAGCTTTGCATCTTTCTTTTCTTCTATATTTTCCTCTTCATAAATCTCAAAAGTTGAACCATTGCTCTTTCGTCTTCTATCCTCCTCATTTATACTCTCCATAAAATTTGATAGAGCCAAATTGAAGTCAGTTAATTGGGCTCTTGTAGCTTCTATAGAAGTGGGGGCCTTCATGTCTAGGGAGAGGCCCTTTTGGGCCTTCTCCAATATGGCTTGCAAGTACTTCCCTTGGGCTTCAATTCTCATCTGCAACTTCTTCTGAACCTATTGGAAAAATATTGTAAAATATTTTGATTATAAGAAAATGCAAGCATATTATTTGGCCATTGAAATTTCTGATAGCAAAACAACATACCTCAAGCTGCTCTTGCAATCCGTTTTGTACTTCAATCTGACACTTGAGTGCCTCAGAAAATGGAAGTGTTCTGTTTTCAGCATTTTCGTTGATTAGTATCCAAGCGGGTTCATAAGGAAAATGAGCAGAACAATCTTAAATCAAAAGCATTTTAATGAGGATAGTGAGCATTTTAATAGGTTTAATGGTGATATAATCCAAAAAGGAAAATCCTGACGTAGAAAACAAATTTTTTTTTAGAACATAGAAAACCAACACCGTTTTTTTTTTAAAGACCTTTTCTATTGAGAGGGGCAATAATATATTAAACTCACACACACTACACTATACTGATGCTAGGACTCAAACCCAGAACCTTTCCTGAGCGAGCAATTGCTCCAAACCACTACATTAGTGGGTTCTTTGCGAAAACAAACTCCGTTTTCATGAAGAAAGACCAATATTCTTTTTTCATGAGTCCAATGAGATGGCAACAACAAGAAAAACTTTCTGCTAAAAGCACATTCTCTACTATAAGAAACGTTTTGCATACTTGTAATTGTTAATTATTTTAATTTGTTTCTCCCTTTGATTCTTTTAACATAAG
The DNA here is from genome assembly GCA_024362665.1 of Prunus padus. Classification (NCBI taxonomy): domain Eukaryota; kingdom Viridiplantae; phylum Streptophyta; class Magnoliopsida; order Rosales; family Rosaceae; genus Prunus; species Prunus padus. The sequence continues at coordinate 24,324,140 of JANFAM010000014.1, read as the reverse complement.
AAATATAGTGCAAAGACCGAAGCTACATTACACATATAGAGACCTTTTTTAAATGACCATGCCAAAATTAACTAGCTTATACATTTATATGAATTGTTCATATATCAACATATAGCACAAAGTAATGATCCAATAGACAGCAATGGCAACAACAATATCCAAAGCTAGTGACTGAAACCTCAGAAGGAAGGCTAGCTAATGCTAACGCATGAACCAAACTATAAACTACGTAGTAGATAAGTAATCAAAGTGCAGTTGATAAGTGATGGTTTCACATACCCTTGTTCGGCATTACCACCTCTCGACGATTTGGCGCTCGAATCTGTTGAATGATGATTACTGAAATGTACATACGAATCCCCTATAATTTTAGAAAGGAAAAAAGCATCAGTGCGGGAAGTTCCAAGGGCAAAAAAGAATCAGTCAAACCGCAAAAGATATTGAAAGAACATATTACCAAACTTACATAAACATATACACACAAAATAATCAAGTTTTCAAATCAGTTATTTGTGGTAATTTCAGCGAGGAATCTAATTTGTTTCTAGGTTTATAATAAACTCACCATTATTCTCTCTGTTGTGTTCTTCTCCAGAGTTTTGTTTCCGAGCATGCTGTCCAAGCCTATACTTCTGCAAATTGACTAGCTTAGTAATAATGTCCATCATAAAATAAAATAAAATAAATTGAAAATAAAAAAAATAAGAAAGAGGCAAAAGACACCTGCAAATGGCTTTTCAAGTGGTACAATGTTAATCCCTTCAAGCCCATTAGCCTCAAGACAGCCTTGGGAGTTGCTTCTGAAAATAGAAACCCTCTTCAAAATTAAATTAGCTGGATCAGATAATTAAGCTTTGCAAATTACATGCACTAATATTGCTTAAATGTGGGAAAATTAGTACAGTACATGAAAAATTCTGCCAAAATGACAAATTGATCACCCAATATTTATTCAAATTTCAGGTTTAAATTAAAATCCCACAAAATATTACAGCATCAAGAATTAAAAGAAACATAAACAAGTAGTTGATAGAAAAACAAAAACAGAACAAAACTTAAATGAATTTCAGAAGACATACTGTCAGGGCCACCAAGTTTAGTGACAGCATCTACAAATCTGTCATGAAGATCAGGCGTCCACCTTAGCCTTGGTTTGGGGTCTCTTGTCATCATCACCCCATTCTGATATCCACAATTCCTTTCCCCATCACAGCCACCACCATAATTTATCTCCATCAACAAACAAATTCAAACCTCCCCAAATCCCACTTCCCAACTTCAAGCAGCAACAATTTTGCTTCTCTACCAAATAATTCTCAAGACCCAAAAGCCCCCCAGAAGCCAAAAAGATGAAAGGTGAGACTGATGGAAGTGAATTGGGTTGAAACAAAGAGAGAATCAGAAGCAGGGACAGAGAGAGAAAAAAGAGGAGGGAACAAGTTACTTTAGAGAAGACAAGAGAAGAGAACAGAACAGAACACAGAGAGAGAGAGAGAGAGAATCAAAAACAAAGAACGCGTTGTTTTAAAGTGGCATTTATTTATATATTTATTTATTTGAAAAATGGGCATATTATTTCAGCTATGCAATAGAAGAATTGTATAATTTTTTAGTTTTGTAGAGAAAAGCTCGGCAACGAATCTGAAGAGGAAGCAGCAGCAATGCATTAAGGGTGCTAGCTGGCTGGAGGCCTTCTTATATATTAACAAACAAATTATGAAATTCGTTCAGACGATTGATTGAATTCATAATTCAAGTCACTAATATAAATATAAATAACCTCTACAGTAATCATAACAACTTAATTCACATACGGAGGAGTAATAGTAAGAGCATCTCCAACATGAAGAAAAAACTCTTCAAATCAAGTTTGTTGGCCTACGCGATTTGAAGAGCTTATTCGCTACTTTAATATTGTCTTTCATCGCTCTTCAATTCAATTAATACAATATTTGACTTTAAACAATAATAATTAATAAAATTCTTTTTAAAAAAGATAATATTCTAGAAAATAAATAATATTTATGAAATGTACATCAAACCCATCAAGCAAATAAATGTTTTTAGCCTTTCAATATGATTTTGATTCTCCCAAAACAAAATAAATGTTTTGAAGAGCCAACTTACCAGGTTTTGAAGAGAGAGAAATGGGTTGCAGATTTGACGACCGAGGTTGAAGATTTGGAGGAATTTTTCTCGATGCGCTTCACCTATTCGAAAGATCCCAAATGGCCAAGAGGCCGAGATCTTCTAAGACACAAGGCCTAAGAAATACCGACAAAAATATCGCAAGCTTTTGAAAACCAGTCATATACCTCAACGCACCAAAATACAATTTACAACTAAAAAAACCTTGCAACGCAAAATAAGTACATAAAAGTTGATTTACCACTACGTCAACATCTACTAGGGTTTTGTCAAAAATCGTAACTAGAAAATTTGAAGTAGCGCATAGCACGGATGATAAAAAAGGCGTCTTGCTCAGGTGGATACACTAATAATACGAAGGAATTAGAGGAACACGTGGAGGCCAGCGTGGAATATTCGATGGGAAGACAATAAGCTCATCTCGTCTTCTCTCACAGTGTCAACGGTGATAGACGTAAAGGGTCACATGTGCAGAGAAAGACACGTTGCGAAAGCTCCGCATGCGACGGGACTGCAGAATATTCTCACTGCCCAAGAGGAAGGGTGGGGCGCAGAGGGGCATTTGTCCCGTGAAGCTGTCATGTCCATCACTTCATTCCACCTCCTGCCTCTACTATTTTAGTCCTCTGCATTATACTAATTTCATTATTATTTGCCGGTTTACTTCTTGTTAGATTTGGTTTACATAATTTATTTGAGTTTTGTTTTTGGACAAACTACAAAAAACTAACATAATTTTTTTGAGTTTTTATTGACAAACTACAAAAGACGTCATTTTTAAGTTTATATCCATATTTAGGGGCATTTACAAGTGCATACTTAAATTTCTGAAAAACCTACAATTTACTCTCTCAATTACTTAAATTTTCATGTGGACAAAAGAATTAAAATATTATTTTATTATTTAAATTAATTAAATCAAATATAAACATTTTTTTTAAAAGTAACCCAAAAAATACCTAGGCTCTCAACACCCACCACCAGCACAACTCATCCTGACCCAACCTCCCCAGCCCATGGTCGGGCCTTGCAAGTGCACAAGAATGATGTAGTATAGCATTTGACAAGTCCAAGTATCGTTCTCACGAGGATTCCAAATTAATTTAATATTCGAAAACCTAAATTAAATCTAACTGATACGCAAGTGAATTTGTAGAGATTGTTGTCGTGAAAATTTATGAAACAAACAAGAAATTAATAAAAGCAATTGAAAATAAAAAGGTTTAATTTTAAGGTTGAAAAACAATGATGAAGGTCTAGGGTTTCGGAATCAACCACAAGCAATCCAAGTTAGATTTCAATGCATTTAACAAATTCTTTCGATTCTTTAGATGATAATTCCCATATCTAAGTCTTTTTCAGGCACTTAGACCATAGTTTTCTTTCAGTGTAAGATTCTTTTCTAGTTCAGACAAAGATCATATACCCAATCCTGTAATCTATCTTGGTTAAGGCATAAATTTAACACGTTGGATTCATTACGTTTTAGAAAACAAGAGAACCAAGCAAACCATTATACTTTGTCAAGTAATAATGTAATTCACCACACTTAGGCTTAGTTTGGGATTGCTGTCACTTTTACAAAAAGTTGCTTTTGCTGTGCTTTGAAAATAATTAGCTGTAAAGTAAAGCAGCTCTCTGTTTGGCAAACAATATTTTTAAAGTGCTGTTAGAACAAAAAGCAGTGTCAAAACTGTTTGGTAAATTTTAATATAAAATTGTTGTAACTGTGAATATGACTAAAATAGACATGATGTTGAAAGTGTTATGCACTAATCATGTGGTGGTAGTGGTGGTGGTGGAGTGGAGGTGGTGGTGAAAGATATGTAGGTGAAGGTGGTGGTGAAAGAAATGGTGGTGGAGGTTGTGATGAAGGTGGAGGTGGTGGTTGTGGTAGTGGTGGTGGTGGGGATGGTGGTTGTGGAGGTGGATGTAGAGGTGGTGGTGTTGGTGTTGGTTGTGGAGGTGGTGGTGGTGGAGGATGTGGTGGTGGTGGTGGTGGTGGTGGTGTTAGTGAAGGTGGTGGTGGTGGTGGTGGTGGCGGCGTGGTGGTGGTGGTGTTAGTTGTGGAGGTGGTGATGGTGTTAGTTGTGGAGGTGGTGATGGTGGAGGAGGTGGTGATGGTGGAGGATGTGGTGGTTGTGGTGGTAGTGGATGTGGTGGTAGTGGAGGTGGTGGTTGTGGTGGTGGTGGAGGAGGTGGTGGTTGTGGTGGTGGTGGTGGAGGTTGTGAATGTGGTGGTGGAGTTGGATGTGGAAGTTGAGGTAGTGTCATTTTTAAAATGAATGATGGTATTTTGGGAATTACAAAAATTCATTAAAAGATGATCTCTGCTTCTTTTGAAAGCTTTGAAAAGAACCCATACCGCTTTTAAAAGTCTTTGTCAAAAGCGCCTTCTTTTAAAATAATCAGGGATATTTTATTTTTACCAAACACCTTAAACTGCTTAACTTTAAAGTGAAGCAGATTTTTGGCAAAAAAAAAGCAATCCCAAACGGGGACTTAATCACAAGAAGCTAATTGAATTATATTGCTGGTTTTGCCTCCAATTCATCTTCTAATTTACTAGATGCAAAGCCCTAAGGTGATCAGTCAAATAACTTAAACAAATAGCAACAATTAAAATAGTGATTAAGCATTCATTTGAAAGAAACTTTAGAAGGCTCTTTGACTCTCCTTCCAACTCCAGCATAAAAGAACTCTATTTTTCTAATCTTCTTTAAATAAGGAACAAATCCTCTTTTGACTTGGTAACTTTGCTTTCCTAGTTTGGCTCCAATAGACTTTGATGAGTTGGCATCCAAAATCCTACTAAATATAGGATCATACTTCAGAAAATTACCCCACATCCTTTTAAATACTTCCCAAATGCAATTGACATAAATTGGACTCCAATGATTAAACTTAAAAGGATTATTTTTGCAAAACCCGTAGAACACATTCTTCCCAAACTGTCTGTACTAAAACGGCCACAACTCTCTCCACACACGTCCGAATCACGAACCGTAAAATTCTACAGAAAGCTAACATCTGTATCTTTCCAATGATATAAGGTTCAACATCTGGTTCACTCTGAGGAAGTACAGTGTATTCTGTCAATTTGACTGATCTGCACAGGACATTCTTGCGAAACATCTTGTAATCCCAAAAATGCTCCTTTTGCTTGCTTTTCCATCTTTACTCTTCAAACCTAGTAAATCACAAAACTAAGTAAAAATGAACACTCAAGAACATATCAAGAATCTAAGAGAAATATAATAAAAATGTACGAAATAATGGTTATATCAAATACCCCCTAACTTGGGCTTTGCTTGCCCTCAAGCAAAACAAAACAAAACAAAGACTCAAAAGAATGTTGGGCCTCCACATATTAGTCTCAATAAATTGAGCAATGTATATAACTCTAAAGAATCAAATAACCATCATATAAACCACAAGCATGATTTAAAAGTTAACAAAACCGTACAAAACATTCTCAAGTGTAGTGTGTGAAATAGCCAATGTCAATACAACTCACTCAACCCGGATAGGTATATGCAAATCAAAGCTTCAACTCCAAATCTCACCAAGAATGTCACTCACAAAGAAAACGCTCAAATTTTGGGTTAAGTGTTTCACTCAAGAAAAATGAATGCATGAAAACAAAATCAATCCACATAAGCTTGCTCTTCATATCACATCTCCACAAATTGAATTCAAACAATTTCTAGGATCAAAAGGTCTTAAATTAGGGTTGTAATGGGGTTGTGGGTTAAGGTTAAAAGAAAGAAAAGGTATGGAAAACAAAAATATTCTATTAGAATTAGTAGAGCACGTGATGACCATGAAGGATTGCAAATTCTCTTGTATCTCTTGCGGTATCACCAATTATGCACTTCATTGGAAACCAAATTTCATTGTTGGACTTCAACTTCATTTTGATCAACATATTTCTCATACTTCTTCAATCTTGACAACATTGAGGTAGCAAAACAAGATTTTTTTTTTCCTTTAAAAAAATAAAAATAAAAATTCCGCGACTCTCCTTTGTTGGCTGCGTGAGGAAGTGCAAGCTGGAGAGTTCTTCTCTTCTTGCCTTTCTATTGGCTGCGTGTTTTAATTGCCAAAAGGAATAGGAATAGCTGGTGAATGCTTTCCAATTGGTGGGTGGAGATGTGCTAGAGTACTCCTTGTCGTGATGTCCCTCTTGTTTTGCTCTTTTTTTTCTTTTTCTTTTTTTTAATTACCTTGGAGTCCAAGTGCACGTGCTGGAGTTCTCCTTTTCTTTTGTTGGCTGCGACTTCTCTTGGCTGTACTCCTTTTTTTAATCTTAATTTTTTTTTTTAAACCTGAAACCAAAGCACACTTAAAAAATTCAATAATAATAAGATAAAACACAAAACAAATTCAACTAGACATAAATTAGGAATCCAAATTTTAAATTAATTTAGTAATTCTTGGCAACGGCGCCAAAAATTTGGTCTTCCCTTTCAAGTGCATAAGAATGATGTAGTATAGCATTTGACAAGTCCAAGTATCGTTCCCACGAGGATTCCAAATTAATTTAATATTCGAAAACCTAAATTAAATATAACTGATACGCAAGTGAATTTATAGAGATTGTTGTGAAAAGTTATGAAACAAACAAGAAATTAATAAAAGCAATTGAAAATAAAAAGGTTTAATTTTAAGGTTGAAAAACAATGATGAAGGTCTAGGGTATCGGAATCAACCACAAGCAATCCAAGTTAGATTTCAATGCATTTAACAAATTCTTTTGATTCTTTAGATGATAATTCTCGTATCTAAGTCCTTTTCAGGCACTTAGACCATAGTTTTCCTTAAGTGTAAGATTCTTTTCTAGTTCAGACAAAGATCATATACCCAATCTTGTAATCTATCCTGGTTAAGGCATAAATTTAACATGTTGGATTCATTACGTTTTAGAAAACAAGGGAACCAAGCAAACCATTATTCTTTGTCAAGTAATAGTGTAATTCACCAAACTTAATCACAAGAAGCTCATTGAATTATATTGTTGGTTCTGCCTCAAATTCATCTTCTAATTTACTAAATGCAAAGCACTAAGGTGATCAGTCAAAGAACTTAAATAAATAGCAACAATTAAAATAGTGATTAATCATTAATTTGAAAGAAACTTAGAATCCATTAAATAACATTAAAAATCATAACTATCTATGCTCGGGCGTCATCCTCGCCCTAGAGAGTAATTTAGTTACTCATGTTCAAAGAAAGCATAATTGAAAAACTAGAAAACATAAAATAAAACTTATGGATTGTGACGATGCTCGAGAACTTGACGATGGCAGCGGCTCTTTGATTCTCCTTCCAACTCCAGCATAAAAGAACTCTATTTTTCTAATCTTCTTTAAATAAGGAACAAATTCTCTTTTGACTTGGTAACTTTGCTTTCCTAGTTTGGCTCCAATAGACTTTGATGAGTTGGCATCCAAAATCCTACTAAATATAGGATCATACTTCAGAAAATTACCCCACATCCTTGTAAATACTTCCCAAATGCAATTGACATAAATTGGACTCCAAGGATTAAACTTAAAAGGATTATTTTTGCAAAACCCGTAGAACACATTTTGCCCAAACTGTCTGTACTAAAACAACCACAACTCTCTCCACACACGTCCGAATCACGAACTGTAAAATTCTATAGAAAGCTAACATATGTATCTTTCAAACGATATAAGGTTCAACATCTGGTTCACTTTGAGGAAGTACAGTGTATTATTTCAAGTTGACTGATCTGCACATGACATTCTTGCGAAACATCTTGTAATCCCAAAAATGCTCATTTTGCTTGCTTTTCCATCTTTACTCTTCAAACCTAGTAAAACACAAAACTAAGTAAAAATAAACTAAACTCACTCATGAACATAGCAAGAATCTAAGAGAAAGATAATAAAAATGTACGAAATAATGGTTATATCAACCCACCCTCTTCACATCCCTACATCACCACTCTCACTGGAACGTCGGGTGTTGCAGTCGGAGGGGGGGAGTTTTGGTGCGGCTTGAGTTTGATTTTTGGGTGGTACGGCAAGCGAAAAACTTAGCGTCCAACACGGTGGCGTCGTGGCTTCACGTTTGTGGGTGGGCTGGGTTTGTGGGTTGCCGTGGGCAAAGAACTTAGTGACAAGCGTACTTGATTAACAGTCGCATTACTAACAATACTATCAATTCATAGTCTGCAGACATCAGGTAAGGCTCTTTAAATCCTACTTCAGCTATTATCAATCCAGAATATGGTTGTATGCATCTCTCCCAATCGATAACCCTATTTAATATATCTATTAAGTTCTTAAAGTTGCTCGAATATCCAATTCAACTATAAGACGGTGGCGTGCCCTTGACGACGAAGACGAAGACAATGAATCTGGAGTTTTAGAGTTTCAGGCTCTTCGGATCTAGAGTTTCGGACTTCCCAACCACCAATCTACAGCTCCATTCGATTTTCTGCATCAAATTGGCCCAACCCAATAGTTCATATGTGAAAAATATCATTGTTTTACATTGTTGTAGATGGGTTTTCAAGTGAGTTTCGTTGAGAGCCAATGTTGTGAATTTATTGCAAGCGCACAATCCGCACAAGTAATATAGAAGTAAGTAGAGTGTCGTTTCCACGAAGACTGTAATTTCCTATTAATTACCAATTATGATTAATTCTTAAGTTTATTTGAACAGCTGTTTGCGAAGATTGATTAGTTTAACTAAATTAAACAATTTATAAAAGAATGAACAATTTAATTAACGGTGGAAAATCAAGTTGATGAGACACTAGGACATCCGATTTCACCATAACCAATTCCACTTAATTCTTATAGCCAATTAACCCTAATTACTATCCATGTTGATAGTTGGTTTCTCCTAATTTATTCGATATCCCCTCTCGGGCTCAACCAAAAGTATTCTTAATTAACAACCCACTCTCTCTCGAGCAACGGATTTAGAAAATCAAGAACCCATTAAGTTCTATGAGAACCTACAAGAAAACTGCATGAGTCATGTTAATCCCTCTCGGTCACTCATTCAAAACATGATATTTGTTACAAGAAGCAAACACCAAACATCTCCTCCCGGTCTCCGTTTGGATCATCAAGTAAATATTAGCTAGATATTTAAAACATTAAGAGCAATAACAAATACTCAACATGGAATAATAAACAGAAATTAATATAATATAATCATGACAAAAGAAAATATAAAAAAGAGAATTATTGTCATAAACTAATTTGGCCGATGGACTTGATCTTCATAATCTCAATAGGAACACTGTCAAAAGCTCCTCAAGCAGTGCATCAACAAATTCTTGGCTCTCTCTGGTATTTCTCTGCGTGTGTCAAAATTATGGTGCAGAGATAATTGTAAAAAGATCTGGTGGAAAAGAATTCTGGCTCCTAGGTTAAAGCTTTGTATTTATAGGCCAAGGGGAAATCCTCCAAAAATAAGGAAAAATATTTGTTTAGGAAGTAAAGGAATAAATATTTGAGAAAGCCAAAACCCATTTGATAAAGGAGGAAAAGTGCGGTTGTGCTTGGAAATAAAATCTCCAAGTCAAGGAAGGAATTTGAGAGATTGGGTTTGGGTAGAAAAAATTAGGACCTAGCCGATATTAACAAAGCCCAACCATCCTTCAAACGTGGTGCCATTTCCTTTTCTAGAAGCATCCACACAATCAAACTTTTCTTCTCATTATATTCCACAAGACTCCTTTTCCCTGTGCATTCATCAATTGCCTATTGTAACATCCCGGCCCAAAATAATATAAACTAATTAATAAATAATAGAATTAAAATTTATCAGTTGCGGTAAGGGAAAATGGTCAATTTAAGTTGGGAAAAAAATTTGGGAAATTGAGCTGCACCGTTGCGTTGAGCTCATCAATACAAGTGCGTAGACGGGCGGCACGCTCAATTCCGAGTTAAAACGATCACGGAAAAGGTTTTAAAATCACAAAGGGCAATTTTAACTGTAGCGAGTTTAGAGTTGACTTTTTGTTCGGGAATAATTTTGGAAAATTTATTGGTTCCATTACGTAGAGTGCGAGCTCATGAGTTCATAAAGATGTTGCGGGCTCAAATCGGACTTAAAACGAGAGAGTTTCGGGTCTCAGAAGTTCGGGGGCAAAATTGAAAAGTCAAAACCGGCGTTTTCTTTCGTTTTCGACCACGGCCAGCGAAGCCCATGGTACCAAAATGCTCACCTCTCCTTCCTCTTTCCATCCATATACTTTTGCACCCGTGCGTTGCATTCAATCTTCAAAATAGTGCCCGAGGGCCTAGTTGACCAAAATGGGAAGTTTGACCACTCGATTGGTTTGAGTCTTCCGAGGTGGTCCCATCTATTGAAATGCGTAGTTTGACCTTAGAAACTCTCCGTTCGACGTACACACACTTTGACTCCCGGGAACTTAGGATTTGAATTTAAGTTCGTTGTCGGTTCACTGTTATTAATTAAATCTTCATGTTCTTCGAAAATAGGTACTCAGGCTCCACGAGCTTCGCAGGCGGGACCTTCTCAGGGTCAGGCAGCTTGGGACTATCTGTGAGTGGACTTTGTTTTTAAACGAGCATTATTTTGAAGATTAAATCGCAATGCATATAAAATGGTTTATCTTGATCTTTGAAATTATAATATTGTTTTTAATGTCGATCTATGGTATATTATGGATTTTCTTCGATTATCTTGGCTTTAGAGTTTTATATTGTTTTAACTATGGAAAGGTCGGATGATCTTTAATATTGGAATTGGTGATTGTCGTGGGTTTGAATTTTATGCGTTGTGAGAGTTTATATATATATACCTTGATTAAATATTTTGGGTATTGGGTATTGGGTATTGGACGTTATAGACGTCTGGAAATATGTGTATGTGGGATTGGGATACTTGGGTTGTTTGGTTGTGAAAGCGGGTCTTTGGGACTCGGCTTTGGTGTGGGGTACAATGTTGTTGTTTTGAGGTGTCGAGTCGCACCATGGTGTGGGGTACAATGTTGTTGTTCTGGCATGTGGGACTGATTTGGTTACTGTTGCTTTACTATATGTGGCATTGGAAATTCCGGCATATAGTAAAGGTCCGGGCACCTTTGATCGGGTGTGCCGAAGGCCCTTAACTGGGTAGTCTGCGCGCATAGGACAAGTTTTGATTTGTACACACGTGGCATTGGATATTCCGGCGTGTGTACAATAGAGCGGTAGTCCCCCGGTTGGATAGCTCATCCCTAGATGCAGGGTAGAAAGTGGAAACCTGCAGGCTAGTCAAGCGATCCCCGCGATGGATTGTTTCCCCAGTACTTATGATGGTGTGAGAATGTAATGGGAATATTATATTTATACTCAAGATCTTTATATTTTGTACTTTTACTATTATCAAAGTTAATTCAGTTTATATATATATATATATTAGTATAGTTTGGAATTCAGTTCTTTTGACGGGAGTTGAGTTCGGTTGTTTAGAATGAAGTTTGAACTTTCTTTACCTATTTTGAGATATCCTAGTTTTGAATCGATTACGTATATAAAGGTTTTCAAATGCATGTTTTACATCGTTTTCGAAACAGTGGGGTTAGTATGTTGTTTTGAATATGTGAAAACTTTATGTTTGTCCACTCACAATTTTCTATTTTGCGCCCCCTAGGCAGTAGTTGCAGTGAACCGATCAATCAAACCAAGCACTCCTCTTCTCGAGCTTCAACTAAACTGTAGGACATTTATGTCCATTTCTGTAAACTAAAACTTCTATTGTTTAAATTCAAATGTTCGTAGAATTGCTTCGATATTTCCTATTTAGGAATTAATTCATGGAAGGAGGCCTATTGTGTATTTGAAAGCATGGTGGTGATTGGGGTATTTGTATTATGTTGTTTCTAGCAGGTTTAAAATTTGGGTAAACTCCGTTTTTCAGGGGAGACTGCCGAAATTTTGGTAGAAATCTCGGCCCTTTTTCCTTTGTTTCGGGAAGAGGAAGTTTATTTTTTAGTATGTGGGCCTGACATCGGTTGGATGTCGGGAAAACCACAAGATCAGTCCCGGAATCCGAGGGATTCGAGGCGGGTCCTGTCATAGCATGTGCCACAAGCCGTTAAACCTCTAGGTGTCCCTAGTAGGAGTTGTGTCTCCAAAGGGTTGACCAGTTACGATACCCACAAATGTTTTACTGCAAAACAAAGTCGTTAAAGGCACCACTTTAAACAAGCTAATAAAAACCAATGCATGACAACCACGTTTGCATCACTAAAGCTATGTCACTTTGAGTAGCTTGCATCATAGTGTAACTGTAGTACCAAAACTCATAATATCAAAGCTTAAAAACAACGACACTCAAACGTCATGGAATTATTTCACCTTGACTCTAATCCTCACTAGGTATCACTCTATATTTTTCTCTCGTAATCCTATGCTTCCACTCAAATGTTACATATGTGCATGAAGTTATATAATGGAAATCAAATATTAATACATATGCTTAGCATGAATAACGGAAATTTCTGAAAATAACATCTCATGAAAAGAATTGAATACTAGGAACAAGAGTACATACAAGCAAGATTTCCCAAAAGATCAGTTAGGTCTTTTACTTAGGACATACCAAAGGATTATTTAGGATCACGTACACGGTCAACTCTTTTGAACATTTTGTAATACTCAACGTCCATGGATTGTGCATATTCACTACTCCATTTGGAGTGATTTCGAATTGCAAAATACTTTTTTTTTCCTTCTCTTCTTTTGTATTTTTTTCTTTTCAAGACTATTTTTTTTTCAATTGCAATTTAGCACAAGCACCTCATACACGCCAATTTTTTGGTGTAGAGCTCAACTTCCTTTACTTTTCATTACTTTGGCACATCCTAAGCTATAAGGTATGGCTTAGAAATGGGTTATATAGGTTAAAGATAATAAGGGTGATGAAAGAAAGGCTAAGTGTTTGGTTACAAAAGGGTTAATGATGCACACATAAGGGTAGGATAAAAGGCCTTATAGTGGGTGAAAACATGCATCGCCTAACATCATCTCTCATGGTCCATCCAACTTGGAAGCGACGTACCTACAAAAAAAAAGAACATTCTTTACTATTCAATGAAAACCTAATGAGAGCAATCTAATTAAGAACAAAATTGAAGAGTGTTTAAGAGTCGAAACGATAAACCCCTCTCAAATAATGGTTATTGGCTCAATTTTCTCACAAAGGTAGTCTCCCCTAATATTTCATAGTCATTCGAGCAGAGTAACCTTGTCCACCAAAACATTACGAGCATGGTATTGTGAAGTGCAAAGATTATAATGCAATAACCCTTCATGGAAAAACTTTAGTAAAACATTCATGATCAAAACATGACATATATAACTACATTAGCAAGATAAAGTAATACCTTTAACTAGAATTCACATTTCAGAAAAACTGCTTCTTTTTAGTTTCGACCTCAGCTTAGTTTTCAGTGATTATCTTACAAAGTACCGCATGGATTTTGACAAGCCTTATATGTTTAGAAAATAGTCAAAAAAATTACAGAACTCTTATTTAGACAAAATCCCGAAAAACAAATTAAATTTGCATGAAAACTGTCGTTGAAAACATACAACAGTGCAAAATCGCAGAAAAATTTCAGTTCCAGACCCCTGTTCAGAAAAACAGCTGTAACTTCCAAACAAAAATTCAGAACATTACGAGCCTTATATGGCTGGATTCAACATGAAAAATTGAAGAGGTTAACGGGGCCAAATCTTCAAATCCGGTACAGATGAAAACAGTTTCACCGAAATGTAAACACCAATGTTTTGCATGACTAAAACAAAAACTTAAAACGAAAAATTTAAAAGAAAATGAATGTTACCCACCTCAAACCTAAACCAAAAATTGTCCTCAATGTTGAAAAAGAAAATAAAAACAAGGGTAAAGAATAGTAAAAGCAATGAATGCGAGAAACACACAAACGAAAATTTAAAAGATAAGGAACGAAGGTACCTAGTTGGGTTTCCTCTCAACAAGCGCTTAGTTTAGAGACGTTTGTCTCATCCTTAAGAAATTCAACTGCCCCATGTGGTTTCAATTGATGGCCTTTGACTTTGAAAGTTATAATGTTATGATCATTCTTGATATGCCACTCCTTCCTATTGTACTTTCAAATTCCCACATTCTCATACGATTTATTCTGAAGTTCCTCTAACTCATTCCTTCTCGGGTCGTATGGTTTTGGTTCATCCAAGTATAAGGTTGATACAATCCTTGGGTTGTGAGCTTTGGAGGTGGCGGCTTGTACCAATTGAGCTTTCAATGGATGGCTCAGAGTCTCCTGTTCAGATGTTTTTGAAGCAATTTTATCAATGTGAAAACAATCCTCTGCTGTTTTTAGAAATTTCATTGGTTCAAAAACTTTGAATGTTGCTTTTTCATTCCCAACTCTCACAGTCAGTAACCCTTCTTCCACATCAATTAGTGCGTGAAGTAATCAGGAATGGGCGGCCCAAAATTAGATGTGTATCAGAATTTTCTTCCATATCCAAGACCAGAAATCAGCCGAAAATATAAGGGTATCAACCTTCACTAGAACATCTTCAATAATTCCATATGGATATGTGATTGACCCCTCTGCCATCTGCCAAGAAATAGTAGTGGGTTTAATTTAACCAATACCAATCTTTTTAGCAATAGATAAAGGTAGTAAATTAATACTAGAACCCAAATCACATAAAGCTCTTTCAAAAAAATAATTTCCAATAGTGCATAGAATTTTAAAACTCCCTGTATCTTTTTGTTTTGGTGGAAGCTTCCGTTGTAGGATGGCACTGCACTCCTCAGTCAATTGGATTTTTTCGTGCTCACTAAATTTCCTTTTCTTGGAGAGTATGTCTTTCATGATTGTTTCATAACTTGGGTTTTGTTCCAAAGCTTCGTGGAACGTTTTTCTGCAACCTTCTGAACATCTCCAAGAATATAGAAAATTTCCCATAATTTTTATTATTCTTCAGCCTCTGTGGAAAAGGGATCGATGGGACATATGGCTTTGATAGAGGGGAAGGAATTGGCATAGCATCAGAATTTTCTTCTTCTTCTTAGGATTTCTCAGCTTCTTCCCTTTTTTTTAATTTTTCTTTTTCCAAGTCGATCACTGAATTCACTTGCTTCCCTTTCTGACGAGTGGTTGCAATTACTTGCTCTTGATTTTTCGGATTAATTTCGTGTTGGCTTGGCAATACTCCTTGGCTTCTTCCACTCAATACATTAGCTAATTGGCCTACTTGCACCTCCAAGTTCCGAATAGAAGCTTGCTGATTCTGAAATTGGTTTTTGTTTTAGTCATAAATTTGGTGGTAGACATAGTCAACTGAATAAGATTATCTTCCAAATTTATTTTCCTCTCTTGAGGTGGAAAGCCAAGTGGTGTTCTCTTCACATTCTGAGTATTGCTTCATGAGAAATTTGGATGGTTTCGCCAACCAGGGTTGTATGTGTTGGAATAAGGATCATTCCTTTGTCGATTAAATTCTGCAACCTAATTTACTTGCTCAGTGGATGCGAATGGGCTCCTTGTAGTGCACTCAAAACTTGGGTGGGGGCCTGCACAAAAAATCACAACCAACATTAGTATTAGTGTTTATAGCATTAACACACAAAGAATCAACTTTTTTAGTATGGTTAGAAATTTGTGTTGTTAACACAGTTAAAGCATCGACTTCCAAGACCCCAGCTGGCTTTGGATTCACTCTTTCACTCGGCCATTGGTAACTGTTGGAAGCCATGGTCTCCAATAGTTCAAATGCTTCGGTAGCCGTTTTTGCCATTAAAGCGCCTCCACCGCAGCATCAACTAATGTCCTACTTGTTTGACTCAACCCGTTATAAAATTTCTGAACTTGAACCTAGGTTGGGAGCTCATGATGAGGACACTTGCGCAATAAATCTTTGAATCGTTCCCAAGCTTCATAAAGAGGTTCTTTATCATATTGAGTGAACGACATAATATCTTGCCTGAATTTTGCAGTTTTGGCTGGAGGGAAAAATTTAGCGAGGAATCTCTTGGATAAGTCATCCCAAGTATGAATAGAATCTTATGGTTGTGACAGTAATCAAAGCTTGGCTTTATCCTTTTAGGAGAAGGGGAATAGCCTTAAACGAACTGCATCATCAGTTACGCCATTGAACTTGGATGTGTCACAAATCTCCAAAAATATCGCAAGATGTATATTTGGATCTTTATTCGGCAAACCACAAAATACGGATGAATTCTGCAACATGGTGATCATGGAGGGTTTAATCTCAAAATTGTTGGCGGCAATAGTTGGACGTTGGATCGTTGAAGGAGTTGCCATTAGGGTGGCAAATTCCCACAGTACTTGTTCTTCAGCCATAGATGGGGCGACGACAAAATCCAACGTACCTAAATTTAAAAAGAAAATTCAAATTAAACTCAGAATTAAAATATATTAATATTAATAGAGAAATAAAACAGTCCCCGGCTGCGGAGCCAAAAACTTGTTGTGAATTTATTGCAAGCTCACAATCCGCACAAGTAATATAGAAGTAAGTAGAATGTCGTTCCCACGAATACTGTAATTTCCTATTAAGTACCAATTATGATTAATTCTTAAGTTTATTCAAACAGCTGTTTGAGAAGATTGATTAATTTAACTAAACTAAAACAATTTATAAAAGAATAACAATTTAATTAACGGTGGAAAATCAAGTTGATGAGACACTAGGGCATCCGATTTCACCATAACCAATTCCACTTAATTCTTATATCCAATTAACCCTAATTACTTTCCATGCTGACAGTTGGTTTCTCCTAATTTATTCGATATCCCCTCTCGGGCTCAACCAAAAGTATTCTTAATTAACAACTCATTCCCTCTCTCGGGCATGAGTCATGTTAGTCTCTCTCAGGCACTCATTCAAGACATGGTATTTGTTACAAGAAGCAAACACCAAGCATCTCCTCTCGGTCTCCGTTGGGATCATCAAATAAATATTAGCTAGATATTTAAAACATTAAACCAACCAATTTCACACAAAAACAATGCAAATATAGATGAATTATATATGCAAAAATATTAATCTATTAGCCATGCCACATGTGGCTTTCAATTTGACTGATTTTCGGCGAGTGGGTGATGGGATTACTTTGAACACTGAGGCCTTTGAAAAAGGATGTGTTGGCTATTTCCAAGCTGGGCAAAAAAGTGGTGGTCAGTTCAATGTACCTCCTGGTTTGCTTGATGAAGATGTTGAGGTTCTTGAGATTTAGGTTAGCTTTTTAACTTTCTTAATTGGTGGCTGGGTTGGTGGGCTGTGGGTGGGAGCAGTACGGTGGTGGAGGCTAGGAGAAGAGAGAGGAATATTTTTTTTCTCTCTTTTGTCTTTCTTAATTGGAGTCATGTTTTCAAAAAATGGGCCAATTTTTGCTAGGTATGCATTTAACAGATTCACCAAAGATTTAAGTAACGAATGGGATAAATTGTAAGTTTTTCAAAGATTTGAGTATGTACTTTTAAATGTCCCCAAAGATGAGTATGACTTAACACTGATTTGAGTATTTTAAAGAATGGATCATAAGGTTCTATCGTTTTTGAGAGGCCACTGCCGGTTGGGAGCTTTGCAAGTTTTAAAACTCCGAGGAGGCCAATAAACACAAACAATAAACTATGAGGGTCAGCTTTAGAGTCTTCATATGTAATGACTTATTCCAACAAAGGGAATAATGGTTTTGGGTTATTTAATGACTTTATAAACACATTCTATTATTGCCAGCTGTCCTTTTTTTTGGTTTATTTAGGTCCTGTTTGGTAGGCTAAACTAGACTGGATTGGATTAACCTTTCTATACTAGACTGGACTAGTTGGGATATGACTGGATTTTAAGCAGTTGTTTGGTGCAGTAACACCAAGTTGAGATTCTCTAGACTGACACAAAATTTGCATAATAAAAAAATTACAAATAAAATTATAAAAATTATAATAATGCATACAAATCAACCCAATTAGCATATCCAAGAACAATCATAATTTCAACAAAATCGACAACAATGACATGCAAAATATTTCATTTACAAAAACAAAACAAAAAAAGCTCAATGTGTAGATATGATACACTGAGCTACTGAGAAATCACAAGAAATGAAAACAAAAATATATCTCAACTCAATTTTTCCTTTGGATTGTCTTTTCATCGGAAATTTTTTCTCGGGAAACAAACAGAGAAAGAGAGAGAGAGAGAGAGAGAGAGAGAGAGAGAGAGAGCATACACCAAGCGATTCTTATAATGGAAAAGCTTGGCCAAATCGACGGGAAGCCGTGACAATTTGTGCGACGCGATCTTGCTGCAGTTCCTCCGTGCCTTGGTCTGCGCTATGCCGATGTTGCTGCAATTCTCGAAGAGGAGAAGAGAGAAGGAATCAAACAAGAGGAGGCGCTCGCTCTCGCAAGACGGCGCAGCTTCTAAACCCACGTCTGGGCTTGGGTTTCATAACCTTAGTTATTTGAGACTTGGATCCAGAGGCGCATATCCAGTCTGAGACATATTTAAGCACACCAAACAATGGTTAGGATCCATGTCCATTTTAATTGGAAATATCTTATCCAGTCCAGCCCACCAAACAGGGCCTTAATATACAGATTTCCCAGTTTACCCTATGTAAAATTCTCTCTCTCTCTTCTCTCTCTCTCTCATCGCAAAGCACAAGATCTGGCCAACTTTACACATTGACAATATTCATTTGATTAAATTTTTTTATACAATATTCATTTGATTATATAAGTATTAATATATGAAGCTAATTATCAAATGACTCATGAACTGGGAAGTTTGAACAAGGACATCAATTGCAGCCAGATATGGAGCTACGGTTGGAGTTATGTCTACAAAATGAACACAAGAGGTCAAGCTTATAATAATATTGTGGATCCAAGTGTGTTTAAGTTTGAGGATTGGCAATGTCTTATTGTCTGTTCGATATGCACATGTAGCTGAATCTTAGGTATATCAAATCTGCAAGCAGTTGAAGAGGGAGAAAGTCTGAACACATGAGACTTGTATAATCCATTTTTTTTAAATCAGAAGGGTCATTATTCTTTGTGGTTTGTTTAATCCGTCTGAAAAGAATGAAACTGGCTGGTCCTTGATGGAGTTTTATTGGCAGACCATGTGATGGCTCTCTTATGAACATCCATTGTCTAAAATTTCTGTGAAATTACAAAATTGATTGGGAATTCCTTGAAAGGAAAAAGAAAAAGAAACAAGCACAGAAGAAAAAAAAAACATCCTTTTATTACATCACTAGCCTCTCCGCACGCGCTTCCGCCTTCGAGAAGCTTTTTTTAATTTTTTTTAATTTTAAATTTATTCTAGAATTAAAAAGATAATGGGTAGTTGTGTTCCATAAAAATAGGATTCATTATCTAATTTTTCTTTTAATTTTAATTTTTTAAATATGAAAAAGTGTGAATTTACCATATTATTATCATTTAATTAATAATTTCAATTCTTAATATTTGCATTAATCAATGCCATTTTCTAGTGTTTTGAATGTTTTACTATTCCTTGTCTTTCACTTTATATATGTATAGATAGATACACGAACATAAAACTACCATTGACACAACAGTGACATCTACTTCTTTTGCTCAAAACGTTTATAAAGGTAACATAGATGAAAGCAGAAAGAGAAACGAAGACACTGAGTTGGCGCCCAATTAGACAAATTCACAACACCATGCCTTCTGTTTTTCAATTTGACGACGGGGACTGAGTTGGCGGCTGAGTTCGCCGATTCGTAAAAGTGCGTCATGAGGACTATTTACAATTAACTGATGAACCAATAATTAACCTTGTACTATTTACTGCCCATCATATAATTATTTACAATTCTTGGAAAAAAAAAAAAAACTATTTACAATTCACTGCAATCCAAAAAAAACCACATTTCTTACTTGCTATGGACACTACATACGACAATATATAATTCAAATTTTGTTCAAAGGCATTCGTTATAAATCATAAAAGATGTATTAACAATCATAAATGGTGTATTAACAGTCATAAAAAAAATATATTAACAAGCTTATAAAGTGTATTAATAGTTAAAAGTGTATTAACAATTGTAAATGGTGTAGTCATTAAAAAATATTAACATTCTTATAAAGTGTATTAACAGTCGTAAAATATTTATTAATAGTCAAAAATATATATATTAATAGTTGTAGAATGTGTATTAACATTCATAAAAAAATAGTAATATGTATATAAAGTGTATTAACAATTATTTATAAAAAAAGGTATTGATAGTCATACAAAATGTATTAGCAATTGTATAATGTGTTTTAATAGTCATGAGAAGTGTATTAACAGGACGACTCCTTGGGTTGCGTCAGTTTTTTCTATTATTAATTTCTTTTGGTTTCTTTTTTTAATGTGGGCTGGGCTTCTTTTGAGTGTTTTTGTATTTTTTTAATGTGGATTGGGCTTGTTTTTTTTAGTGTTTTGGGATTGGGCTTGTTTTATGAAAACCGGTGTCAGTTTTGTAATTTGTAAGAAGTTCAAAGCCTATTTGTTATGTTGTAAATGAGTTTTAAGTGTGTTTCTAAAGTCTATTTCATGTATGATTGTTATTTATTTATATAATTTAAGCCCCTATATTGGGCATAATAGTAAAACTCCCTAATAATTAATGAGCGGGTTTTGGACCTAAGAAATCATAAACCTCTATGTATGAGTTGGATTATGAGTTGGACAACCGCCACGCTCACACGCCACTATTATGAAACACACTCCTCATCAAAGTAGACATTAAAAATCCACTCAAAGGAAAAAAAAAAAAAAAAAAAAGCAAAATGAAACTTCAGAGACATCATAAACACTACTATAAAACCTTGTCAAAAGTTTAAAGTCATGAGTCTGAACAAGATTGTACATTTGATGCCAAAACTCTGAACGAACTCACCGGTGATACTAAGAAGCATTGAACTCATTATGATCCCCCCCGCATTCAGCCACTATAAGAACATCATACTAGACAACCTCTAAAACCTTTTCTAAGGGTAGTTTCATCCAAATTCTTTCCTATGAACACAAGCTTGTTAATCCTCTTCTCATCAGGTCCCCATGTACCGCCTGGGCAGCCATCCAATGTGGAGTGCACCCCTGAAGAGATTAAACATAATGGAGGAAGGCCAAAATCGAAGCTAAATTTAGATTTGGCAGAAATTATAGTGAAATTTGCATAAATACCACCTCAACTATTAGGCATGTGCACCATTATCACCTGAACTTTGTAAAGTCTTGCAATCTACCACCTACGTCTAACTCCGTTAAGTTTAAGGGCATATCCGTCACTTAACTATAGCTAAACATAATTATAAAAAAAGGTAATTAAAAGAAAAAAAATTGACCAAATTATATAAGACTTTCCCTACCCCTTTACCAACGCCAATTGTCCCCCACTCTCTACATACACCATACATACTTCCATATTTCTCTTTTCTCTTGGCATGAATTATTTCCCTCTCTGCTCCATATCTCTCTTGCAAAGCTAACCTACATTGCACTATTCAAAGCCTTGCTCTTCATTTCAATGAAATTTTTCATTTTCGAATTAAAAAAAATAATCATACTGCAATTACTCTCTCTCTCTCTCTCTCTCTCTCTCTCTCTCTCTCCAGTGAATTCATAACAAATTTAACATCAAAAGGAATATTGGATTTAATAAATTAGAAACAAGTTGTCTTCCTTGGAAACCTAGGACTTCTGGGTATCTACATGTATTTAATAGACTATTGCAATCTTGAATGCTTACATTTTCTGTGTGTGAGAGATAAATAAAGAAAGAGGCAAAAAGAGGAGAGGGGAGGGAGAAGTGAAGGGTTTAGGGGTTCGAGAATAATACAATATTTGTAATCAAACCAACATGTTATATTATCATAACAAAGAGTGTTTTCCACTAACAATGAAAACCAAGTATGAAACACGAGACGGATAACCTAGCATGATGGATTATAAATATGTTTTATTCTATCCCACAACTGATGACCTATGCACAGTCCAAAAGTCATTAGGATGCCAAACTATATTCAAAATAAATTAGAAACAAGCTTGTCGAAGCATACCATAATTTGGAGGGTCTCCAGCATATCTGAAGTCAACCTAAGCCATCCTCGTGCAATCATCAATAAGTAGCATAAAGTACCTGTTTCCAGCTATGGATTATGTCTGCATTGGGCCACACAGATCTGTGTGTATCAGTTCCAGTGGATTTCTTGCTCTCCAAGCCTGCTCTTTGGGAAACCAGTCTCTATGTTGTTTTCCCAATTGACATCCTTCACACACACCCTTGGTATCTTCTAGATGTGGAAGGCCATGAACCATATCTTGTTCTCTCAATTGTTTGAGACTTCTGAGATTTAGATGACCTAATCTCTTGTGCCAAATCCACGTGCACTCTGTTACACTGGCCTTCAATGCAATGTGATCGTTTTGCATTAAAGATAGAGGATAGCAACCGTTGTTTTTCATCTTGACCTTGATAACCAATTTCCCAAGTGAAGGTCCATCGAAAATGCAACACATACCACCACCAAAGAGCAGATAATACCCATGTTCATCAATTTGCCCAACACTCAACAAGTTTTCTTTCAATCCAGGTAGAAACATGACTTCCCTGATATATTTCTTGCCTGCACTAGTGTCAATCACTAATGAGCCTATTCCGGCAACATCTACCACATTTCCCGTAGGCATTTGCACTTTTCCATGAACATTTGTCCTTACATCAACAAGTAGCTCAACATTTCCAGTCATGTGATTGCTACAACCGCTATCAATGTACCAGTTTCCATTCATTTTCACTTCAGTAATGACACTATTGGCAAAAAACAAGTTTCCAGTCACTTCAACTTGGTTGGCACAGTTTGCCTTTTGAATAGCCTTACCTGCTGTGCATTCCTAGCCAAATGTCCAAATCTATCACAATTAAAACATTTAGGCTTCCCCTTATATCTACTCTCACCAAAGTGAAATTTAGAACACACCTTGCACTGTGGTTTAGCAGCATCTTGATTTGTCTGTTGTGGTGAACTAAATCTGTGATTTGGTGCAAAGTTGTTCTGCTAAGACTTTCCTTTCGACTCCCATGATTTCCCCTTTGGATTCCAATTCTTTTGAGACTTAGAGCCACTGAACTGAGGGTTATTTTTGCTTTGATGCCCTTTTGAATTCACAGAGAGAGAGGCAAATGCCCTTTCAGTGGTATCCACATTATGCAGATCAAACCTTTGTTCTTGACTTTTCAAAATAGCCACAACTTCCTGCAATTCCACAGCCTCCAAACATTTGGTATTTTCAATAACCAGACATATAGGATCATATGGTTTACTAAGACTAATCAACACTTTCTGGACAAGTCTTTCATTAGACAGAAGCTCACCAAATGTTTTCATTTGGTTTATCAAGTCATTTAGCCTAGTCAAATAACCAGATAAGGTTTCATCATCTCTCATCCTAGCATACTCAAATTCACGCCTCAGATTTTGTAGTTTTACAGACCTCACCTGATCACCACCATGATACTCTCCATACAACAAATCCCAAGCCATTTTTACTGTTTCAGCATTAGCTATTCGTGGGAAAATCTGATCTGAAACCACAGTCTGAATAATGCCTAGAGCCTTAGCATCTTGCATATAGGCAGTTGCTGTTTTCTCATCAACTTCCTCTTCTGAGCTTCCTTCAACCTTCTTCGTCTTTGGATCTGAGGTTGAAATCCCCTTTTCAACCAATTTCCATAACCCATGCGACTTGAAGATCGTCGTCATTCTGATTCTCCAGAATTCATAATTCTCACCGGAGAAGATTGGAGTTCTCACTTCAGAACTTCCAGATCCAGCCATCTCTAGCTTAGATGAAACGAATCACAAGTCGAAATCTGATTTTGTGACATTTCTGCAACTTCGCTCGAGCTCAACCAATTTTTGAGTGAAGCTCGATTTCTTACGCCCAGATCTTAATTGATCGAACCTGGCTCTAATACCACGCCAAGAGAAATATGGAGTACTGTATGGTGAATGCAGAGGGTGGGGGACAATTGGTGTTGGTAAAAAGGGCAGGGGAAGTCTAATATAACTAGGTTAACTTTTTCTTTTAATTCTGTTTTTTTAATTATTTTTAGTTATAGTGAATTGACGGAAATGCCCTTAAACTTAACAAAAACTTTAACGGAGTTAGACGTAGGTGGTGAATTTCAACACTTTACAAAGTCCAAGTGGTTAAAAATAAAAATTTAAGTTTAGGTGATAATTGTGCACATGCCTAATAGTTCAGGTGTCATTTATGCAAATTTCCCAAAATTATAAAATGTTTTTCATCAAATCATGAAATAGAAACAAACAAAAAAATGAGAACCTGGAAAACATAACGTTGATCAGAACCATTTATAGATAAGACACCCTTAATCCTGTACAAGTCTTCTCCTTTTTCTTCGATCAACCTTTCAAGCCAAATCGTCCACCTGGTTCATCCATTTGATCAAACAAAGGTGGAATAAATTCTAATTCCGTAAGGAAACAGTTGAAAACAAAAATTTTGTTGCCTTTTCCTTTCGTTTTCTTAAATTTCTTTTCATAAACAAAGCACTTCAGTGGGTATGGCAATTGAGAAATTTCAATACCTTCTATTCCAGGAATTATGATCATTGTATGTATATGAAAAACAAATGTATTCCTAGACTCAATTCATTTAAATTGGTACTCATTTTGGTCATGAAGTATCGTGCAACTATGCTTTGAATCTCCATCTCAAAATATAAGGTCTACAACCGAAACGGCCTTTGATTGAGTAACTAGTGGCTTAAATATTTGATCGAGTAAAATTCCAATTGACTTCCCAGATGAGCTCATGTTTCCAAAGTAAATTAGACAGAAGCAGAAACAGACACCAAACCACCAATATAAATATATGTAAACAAAATGATAAAGTAACATTTTGCTACCTCATCAAGATCAAGGGTTCCCACATAAACTATGCTGACACTTGAGACAGTAGAATCATGTACATGGTCGTGATGATGATTGTGGTGTTCTGTAACATCCCAGCCATGTGAGAAATAAATGGAACAGAAGAAAATAAGATTTGAATCAGTTTAGAGAAAACCCTAAGTAGATGATTCAATTAACTAACAAGAAAAACAAAAGAATTAGGATAAAAAAAGGAATACTCAAAGAGAAAATTATTCAAACAGAAACTAACAAGTTTAAGTGATCACCTCGAGTGCAACCACATGTAGTTTGATCTCGCTACACTTCCAATGATATAAAAAGTTTATTAAAGAAAAGGAAATTACAATATGTGGACAAGCAACAGAGATGAAACTATAATTTACAAGAAGAGCCACCCAAGATGAGTTACAACGAAGACAAACACTACTATACCACAGAGCCAAGAAACAAACCACTCCTAACATCTAATGATAAGTTTTATAAAATTACCGTTTCGTATAAAATAAGGGTGGTGATCTTCCCACTCCCCTTTTGTCCACTTACACTCCTTTTGTTTTTTAATAGTTTTTACTATAACAAAAAAGGGAGTGTAAGTGGACAAAAGAGGAGTGGGAAAATCAGCTCCCTAAAATAAAATAAATTTATCTAGATCCTACAGAAATAGGAAGCTTCACCTGCATAACTGAGAACAGATTATGCAGTTCACCTTTAGCAAATTTGTTTGCAACTTTTTTTAAAGTCCTAACTTCTATTAGTAACCCAAACAAGGGGAAAAGGAAATCAGGACACAAAACACTCAGATGAAAAGAAAGAAAAAAACAGAGATAGAGACAGAGACCGGCACCGTGTCCAGCTTCATGGTGATGGGATGGAGAACAGGAACTATCCACTGGAACTTGACTATCGATCCTGCAGATCAAGGCATTTAACGTGCTACAAAGATTAGCATGCACTATATATGTGTACATGTAGATAATATTATATAGACTCCCTTTCCTAAGAGAGGAATCAGAGGAAGGTAAAAGTGTGAAAAGTGTGGATGTCCTTCACAATATGCAGTTCAATAATCAGAACGATCAATTTTTAGGTGCTCCTTCAAAAAAAAATCATCCCCATAAAAAATCAGCAATCGTAACTCAACTATCCAATTAATTACCTTCCGCGTCATTGTAGTTTTATCGAACACACTATGTTTGTCTGCACAGTTTAGAAGACCACACAACTTCTGGTTTGTCTGATTTTCTGTAGGGATGATCCTTGAAGGAGGAACTAAAGAATGGATGTATCGATCATTGAATTACATTGTAGGGAATCAACAGTATGCACTATATATGCATAAGTGTAACAAATCTCCTTTTTCTAGAACTTGAAAGAATAAAAGATGCAACAAAGCAACAAGAGTAATATTATTTAAAAATGTATGAACAAATTTGAGATGGCAAAAAAACAAACACACAAAGATTAGACAATGACCTTTCGAGATCATATCCTCCTACACCCAAAACAAAGTCCATGTCCACAGATCCAAATTTAGCTAGCTTGATTTGCGCCATCCCATTGATATGCTAGCATCCATGCACAAGTATTGCAAAATTTAAAAGAATTAATTTTTCTCTCCTTTTAAGGGGTAATTAAAAAATCCAAATACATGCAACAAAAGCATAAAACAGATAGAAATGAAGCATTGCCATTCTAGTTTGAAGTTCAGCAATAATTTCTACAAGCCAAGTGATTAACCCAGTTTAGCATATGCAATTCCACTATTAGAATAGTCCCACATTTCAAATTATGAATAACATGCATCTTACATATTATTGATTAAATGTTGACTATTTGCAGCTCACAAGTTCCCATGCCCTAGGATAAGTTTTTTCACAAGGTGACGAGATAAGAGCCCTTGTAGCTGCCAAAGGCTAACAATCTTGCTCATTTATCTAAGGCTCCAGTCAATGTTTATATGATCTCTGCAACTTACATGAATATAGGCTGAGTAATATGCACTGGATGTTGGACCCATTGGTATCCATTATTCCACGAGCTTAGCATTGATTCTGTCCAGGCCAACTTGTCTGGTACTTGGTTTGAATAATTTGTTCCCTAGTTGATGGCAAAAAAGGAAAAGAACTCACTCTTCTTTGACTCTATGATAGTGCAAAGTTAAAGGGTTCTTTATGGGCTATCTGAAAATCAGCTAGCTGGGAGTAGTTGGTGTCTACTCTCCAAATTCAGGGGCTGTGTTGGTATATATGATTTTTACTGTTAGATTGCCTCCATTCAAGAGTAATCTGTTAGCTTAATTCTTGTTTTTAGCATGACTAAAGCATCCTAGAGCATAAACTAGGAGAATCTGATGTAGTGTTCTTCAATATAAGCACCCATTCATAATGGAAGATATTGATCTTCCCCTTATTTTCTAAACTTTATTTTAATTGGTTATGTCAAGCCATGCACCACAGTGTATAATATCCTGGCTGTCTGCCCATTGCCAATTGATTTTAGGTTAGATGCTAGACCCTAACATCAATCTCTCTTCTCTCTCTACTATACTCCCGTATACTATTTGTTCAAACAAACCAACTGCATAAATCATGAGTAGTGGAACAACATACCTTGATTCTGTTAGTCAATACCTCCAATTCAGTCTCAGTCACCAAATCTATCTGCCAAAACAATTGATAGAATCTCATAAGCTTGGAGCAGAAAATAGCATTCTAATTGGGAAGAGATGGCTGGAGTACAGAAATTAGACAGCAGAAAAAGGAAGGGAAAGACGGAAACAACAACAGACAAGGTAAAGAACAGCACTTTAGAGTAAGAAATAAAAACCCACCTTGTTCAATATAATACGATCAGCATATGCAACTTGTTCTACTGCCTCATTCACCACAAATCTTGATTTCACTTCGTTCAAATGTTGCATTGCATGCTTGGCATCAACCAAAGTAACAACTCCATCCAGTTTCACGTTTCTTGAAACCAGTTCATCCATACAAAATGTTTCTATAATGGGAGCTGGCTTAGCAAGGCCTGCAGAAAAGATTTCATATTAATCTTGAGTTTTGGCACCCTAAAGTCAACACTATTGACCCCCTTTTCTCTTTATTGTTCTGTACTTTCCTTTCAATGAGAAACACAATTTGGAATAGAACTTCTTTAAATTGCATCGAAATCCAGTTCAAATGGATTTCATACATAGGACTCAAACTCTTTAATCATTCAGCATTTGAGTAATACTTACACCACCACCTATGAGTAAAATTTGGGAAATCCTAAAAGGAGGTATTAATATAACATACCTGTGGTTTCTATAACAATATGATCAAACTTGTCTCATTTTTTCTGAACCAACTCCAACAGCATTTTAACTAGATCACCCCGAACAGTACAGCATAGGCAACCATTATTGACCATGACAATGTCTTCACTCACGGATGAATGACTAGCAACCAATGATCCATCAATATCCACCTCACCAAACTGCATGTACGTAATCCTATTATTAAAACAAACTTAAGAACAAACCTTTCCAATTAAAGAAAAAAATAAATCTCAAGAACACATACAAATACTGTATGACAAAAAAATACTATATATGTTAAATTCTTTATCACTTCCAACTTAATATATAAAGTCTCCAAAAACAAAACCAAAAAAAAAAGCTCTCAACATATAAAGATGTGGGTAAAAAACTATTCTGCGTCTTGGGTTAACTTAACTCCATTGATTTTGTGGCGGATGTAGCCAGGTGTCAAATTCAACTAAATGTTGTTCACTGTATAGATGCTTATTGTTTTAGTTTGTTAAATGGTCTTTTTTTTGCAGGGATATTATTAAATGGTTAAAGACTTTGCTTCACATAAAAGATACACACAGTATTCACAATAAACAGTTTGTACTGAATACCTAATATTATATGCATATACCAGAAGGAACATGAAACATATCAACATAATGACCAACACGCTTGACAACAAAGATACTCACACTTAGGAACAATTTAGGAGTGAAACATAACATCAAAAATAGTAAATATTCCCTAAAAAAATATGGAACTACTATAACAGAAAATTAACAACAAAGGTAGGAGCTTAATATAGAAACACCAAGTTAGGGTTAATTCAAGAAAACAATGAAGAAAAGGGAAAAAATATTTTGGATATTCAAGCTAAAAATTGCTTTGTCATATTGACCCCTCCACGACGCAATTGTACTAATAAGTTGCTCAAGCAAGAAAGTTGTTTATTTCCAAACTCTAATAAAACATAAAGCTATACCCCCAAAGAAAAAGAAACTGAAACGACACAAAAATAAAATAATTTGCTTTTGTTTTAAGCCAAAAGTGTAGAAATCGCAGATATGCACTCAATGAACTTGAGTCTAATCGTTCTTTGGTCATCCCATACTCCTTCATTAACATTTAGATAATCTAATCAACTAATGCATACATTTCTTGTGTATTTCATTGTGAATGTTCACATAAAATCAATACAAAGAAAAAAGATAGCACAAAAATAGTGGCAATCGTGAAAATCAACTTCATTTTCTATTGGCGCAAAAGAAAAAAATACCTCATTTTTCTATGACCGCAATCCGCTTCCCATGTTGAGATGTCAGAATATGATTCAGGAGTGTAGTCTGCATTATAAGTAACAATTCGATTCAAATTCAAACTGAAATGGAAAAACAAAAAAAAGAAACATACACTTAAGATGACGCCTATCTCTTTGTTTAGCAAAAACCAACAAATACCCACTTCAAGAAACAACCAGAACTTCAAATTAAGCAGGTACAATACAACACACCATTTCTATTTCTCCATTTTTTCTAATCAAAACTTCCATTGTTACAAAAGTACAGACAAAAAACCAACCTTTCCAGAATCAAGAAAGCCGGTGATGATGGTGGCTGGAACACGAGTATCGAGACTCAAGGCCGCGTCCTGGTCTATATTGTAGTTTGAAGCAGAGACCATGCTCCTGGAATATCCGGACCGACGATTCTTGAGGTTGCGGAAATTGGACTCTCGGGAAACGACGGAGAAGAGGTTTCTCAGGGATTGAGAGAGTGGTGAGGATGAGGAACCATGGAGATTGAGATATTTATTTGATGTTCTTGCTCTTGAGAATATGAATCTCGTAGCCATCATGTTTTTGCGCCTGAAGAATGTAGTGAGTGCTTAAACCCATAGGTTTTAGAATTTATTTAAAGGATTTTTCGTTTTTCAGTTAATTTCATTTTACACCCAGGAAGATGGCAAACCTAAATTTGGGCTCACAACTATTTGTTGTCTATACAAAAAGAAAATGTCTTGTTCAGTTTTTCCTCCCATAAATCTCAAATTTTGTAACTTTATTAATTGTTTAAAAAGTATTTATAAATTTTTTTCTGTTAACTTTCTTTGAATTACTCTAACTTTTTTTTTATTGAAAAAAAAATGATATTTCATAAAAGGAAGTCTTTTTCTCAGAAGTGATTCTGGCCTATCCAGAATCGGTCCCAAACGAACCCTATTCTGGATAGGCCAGAATCACTTCTGATTCTGCATAGACAGCAAGAACACAAGAAGAGGATGAGACTTCATACCTGGATTGGCAAAATTGGCCACCGGAGTCGCCAGAAACGAAGTCAGAAAAATCAGAAATTGCCGGGCATTTTTTGAGCTCTCACCGGCGCTGGAGAGGCTGGGCTCGTTGAAGAAGGGGAGGGATGAGAAGAGAAGGCCTAGCCGGTTCTTTTGGGAGTGGTCTCGTGGCCTAAGATTAGAGGTGTCAAACGGGCCATGCCGTCTGGCCGTCCCATTTAAATTCGTGCTTTTAACATTTTAAATGCCGTCGGGTCGGCCCATTTAATTTATCGGGCCGTGCCGTGCCGGCCCATTTAGTAAAATCATTGATCCCGGCCCGGCCCAAAGCCTATGTCCACATTGAAACGGGCCGGGCCGGGCTCGTGCCGTGCCCGTGCTCGTGCTCATGCCATAATCGGGCCCAAGAACCAACTCATTTAATTTGAATTTTTTCACTTGATTTTTTTCCCACTAGATAATTCAAATTATAAACATTAAAAATATAATTAGAGGCAAGAAATGATGAACTATTTGAAAACATTAATCAATCAAACATCTAAACAATATGAAATGGCGGAGGGCAAAAAGTGTCTAACTCCACAAAGTCCAGTTCAACTTTTTATCTTTAAACAACTTATTATTTTATATGTGAAGAAATGTCTTGCTTTGATTATAAGAGAAGCGTATATGTCATATGTACTAATTAGATATCAACTCTAATATTGTTTAATTAATTTGTAGTTGATATGTTTAATTAATTAAGGACCCAAGTAATTTCCCTAAAATGAAAGACATCAAATATATGTTTATGATTATAAAAATAAAATAAAAACCATATAAACAATGACATTAGATGTCAAATTTTTGCATTTTGACTTTTGAGAAAGAAAAAGTTAAGTGGGCCGTGCTTGGGCCATGCTTAAAGCGGGCTTGGGCTCGTGCCGTGCTTGAAGCGGGCTCGTGCCAAGCCTGGCCCATGTCGTGCCATGGGCGCCCGGTCCATTGGACCTCATTTTTGATCGGCCCGCCCATGCTTTCGTGCCGTGCGGCCCGGCCCATTTAATATTCGTGCTCGTGCCGTGCCGTGCCTAATTTAAACGGGATGGGCTCGTCTTTGTCTTTGGCCGGCCCGTCCCGTTTGACACCTCTACCTAAGATGGCCGGACGGCGTAGATCGTCGACCAAATAATTGTCCGCTCGGTTTCAGTCGCAAGGGGGAAGAAAAAGAGAGAGCTGGAGGAGAGAGAGAGAGAGAGAGAGAGCGCGCGTGTGAGGGAGATGAGGGCAAAACCGGTTTTCAGTGTTTAAATCAATTTTTGAAATGACCTAAGTGCCCTTTTAGTTTTAAGACCTTTCCTCAATCATTATAACTCGGAATTGAGCGTGCCGCCTATCCACGAACTCCCATCGACAAGCTCTTTGCAACAGCGCAACGCAATTCTCCAAAATCCTTTCCAAACTTAAAGTGACCAAAAATACCATTACCCTCAAGGGTAAAAATGTAATTTCCTAATTAATAATTCTTAAATTAGGTTAGGATGTTACAACCTACCCCCCTTACAAAAATTTGGTCCTCGAAATTACGTACCTGCTACTCAAAAAGGTAAGGATACTGGGCCCGCATATGCTCCTTGGGTTTGACTCCTACATAACACCTTTACTACAGGAATGGATCTAGAGCGCAACACTTGCTCTTTCCGATCTAAAATCTGTACCGGTTGCTCCACATAAGTGAGATCTTCTCTCAGCTCCATTGATTATTGTTCCATAATATGGAAAGGGTCGGGTACATACTTCCGCAACATAGACACATGGAACACATCATGAATCCGGGATAGTTCAGGTGGTAAAGCAAGCCTCTAGGCTACGGGTCCGATTCATTCTATGATCTCATAAGGTCCGATGTAACGAGGGCTTAACTTCCCACGTTTCCCGAACCTCATCTCCCCTTTCCATGAAACATACATCCTAGCTAACCCAAACACCATCAGTGAAACCAAAAATCCTGGTAGTGGTTGTCCGCATAACCCTTCTGTCGGTAACATATCGTTTTAGGCTTTACCCTGTTATCCTTTGAACAAACTCCAACTACTCTATTTTCCTCTTACCAACCATACTCCAAAACATTGGAGTCCCACATTATCTCACATACAAAACTTCATACGGAGCCATGCCCATACACGAATGATAACTGTTGTAGGCAAACTCCGTTAAGGAACACGGGAATCCCAATGCCCTTTGAACCACATCACATAAGTTCTGCAACATTTGAATTTTTCTTTCTAATTGTACACCGGTCTGCAAGTGACAGGCAAAACAAAAACCTAACTTAATACCCAGAGCTTCCTACCACAATTTCTTTTTATAGTTTCATACTTAGGTACACACCAACAAGTTCCCGTTTCCAATGTTCTATCGTTACTCATCGCGACCATTCGTCCGTGAACCATTCTTCAATCTAAACTTATCATACCCACCACAACATCCAACAGTTGGGTTTTAGACACTCATTTCACAAACCTAGGTCTCACATGGAAACCCGCAAGTAATATTCATCCTTACTCTGTACCCAAATCAAATGAAACTTCCCTCATTTACCCCATAGGTGGCGATAAGCCACGAAAAGGTTTGCTAGGGTTTCAACCCACTTCCTACTACAACAATCCTCAATGACATTAGCTCGGCCAGGGTGGTACTCAAGAGTATACCCATAAACCTTGTTTAACTCTAGTCTACGCCTTTACCACTTATCACATATTGTGATCCGATAAGATTGACATGTTTCTCCATACTGGTAATGTCGCCAAATAAAAGGGCAAGCACTACAGCAATAAGTTCCAACTCACACGTGGGGCAACTCTGCTCATGCTTCTTGAGTTCGCCTAGGGGCATAAGTAGTCAACCTACCACGTTGCATCAACACATAACTTGAACCTTGCAATGTTGCAATGTTGCATATCACAACATTCCCTTTGTCACCGGAAAGAGTTAAAACTGGTGCGGTGGTCAACTGCTTCTTGAGTTCCTGAAATCTCAGTTCACACTCCTCGGTTCACACAAACTTGATTTCCTTGCTCGACGACCGAGCAAGGTGTGCAACTATCGAAGAGATGTCTTCCACAAAACAACGGTAGTCACCTGGCCAAACCGAGAAAACTTCTTCCTTTAGTCACACGGGTAGGTTGCACCTAATTTGCCATGCTTACACCTAATTTGCCACTGCTTACACTTTCTTAGGGTCCACCGAAACTCCATTCGTCAAAACACACGCAAAAAGAAAACCCTTCCAAATACGCACTAATTCTGGGTATGCCAACCCAACCTGAATTCTCAATCGTCAACTCTAACGGACACACAAAGCAACGCTTACCGCCTTAACTACCTTGGTTCACCAATATACTTTGTTGACACTTAGCCAACTCGAGCACTTCCCTTGTATTAATACACTGTCTTAAACCCGAAACCACTCACTGATCCCATTAGGTTGACGATCGTGCAACCTCAAAAGAATATCTCCCACTGAAAATGATATGTCAAACTCACGGTGTTATGCTACCATACATATCCCGGATGCAATCTCCAGCATCTTCCTTTCTTACACTATCGTCATTCCAAAACTCACTGGTCTCTCAGACTTGAGATACCTACGACTACCTTATAATATTTTATGTATATTTCTTTTTTCTTTCTCTTCTTTCTTATTATTATATTATATTATATTATTATTGTTATTTATTTATTTATTATTAGTAGTATTAATATTGTTATTATTATTTAGTTTTATTAATTTATTATTTCCTGGATGCTACACCAGTGCAATATCCCAAACTTATTTGAGTACACTATCCTTCCTTTCTTTCTGATTCCTTATCATTCACACCTTCGAATTTTCCAAAAATTTTCCACCTTCGATCAATTGTTAAAAGTTTCAACTTTTCGACAGAAAACACTGTCGTCACATCCCTTCATACATTGAATTTCCCTTAACAAGGGTTAACGATTTCCTCAAAACCTAAGTCTCAAACTTCTCCTTTCTACCTTGACGCACAACCAGTTCCACCTGGGGAAATGGTCAACATGAGGTAGCAGTCATACTAGTCCTCTAAGACTACTTGTTCCGCACTTACCAGTGCAAGGAACCGAATCATTGTCGATGCATTAGTTTAATGTAATCATAACTGCCAGCCGAAAGCAACCTCAACACAAATATTTTCTCTATCATGATCCTCTCAAGTTTTCGAGTGAATCACAACACCAACCAACCAACTACCACAACATTTTCCCTAACTTGATCAACATCCAGGCTTAGGAATATCCACATTACTTCGACTGGATGAATGATACTTCCACCATCAGTCCAACTCTCAAGACTTAGTTGAGAGGCTCAACAATCTTACGTCTTCCAAATTATACGCGTACACTACACTAAGCCATACTCAGTCATATGGAACCTTGTTCCAACCGACTATTGTTCTCGAACCAAACGGTTACCTTGCTAACCATGACGTACTTGTCATCATCTAATTAGCAATCTCCACTACCCTCCTTTGGTTAAACCTATACTAACATTTTGCAAAAAGCTTACCCCAAACACTCGAACATTTTCCTGAAAGTTAACCTCAAAATCACCTGCAAGTTAACCTAGAGCTCAAACTAACTAGACCTCGATCTAACTATTTCACGACCACAAGAGCTATCATGGGGTCACCTTAGCACAGTAATCGAACACTTTTTTGCTCCATAATACGTTACTTCTCCATTGAGTTAACAAAAACTCACAGTCAACTCGAACTTCAATAACCCGGAACTTAAAGTTCACCACGTTTTCAAAGATTACGAACTTACGAAACATGTCTAAGACATTTTGTGACATCATTCGCTTTGAAGAGGCATCATTTCATACCAGAACACACCACAGTGCACGATACTAAGGATGCACACGAGGTGCGAAGTCCACAGGAAATTGAACCTAATGCTCTGATACCAAGTTGACAGGACTCGACCAAATCCCCTTTGGAATCCATGTTGAACCCTGCTACCCTTCCGACATTCCCACAATGTCAGGCCCACTTACTAATTAAACCCTTTTTCCCGCTTATTAGATGAAAGTGGTCAAGACTTCTACCAAAATTTCGGCAGAGTCTCCCCTGAAAAATGAACATTTACCCTTTTAATTCACCTGTAAAATTCGTAGTTTTTAATTCCCACACTTCAGCACACACAATATTAATCGCACACCAATTTCAATACAGGCCTCCGTCCTTAACCTCAACCCTACCCAGGCAATATCAAAGCAAACTAAAGAATATTATTTAGTTTACATTAGCAAATATTTATGAGAGGAAATCGAACATCCTACAATAATGTCGATGTGCGGGGAGAGTTTCTTGACCTGTGTTTACTAGCCGCCTCGAGCTATGGCCTGGGTGGTGCAAAACAGAAATGTGAGCGGACAAAAAGAAAGTTTTGAATATAATTTTATTGAAAAATACTAACCCCGCCTTTTTGAAAACGATTGCCAAAAACCATGCATTTAAACCTTTATAATACGTACTTGAATTCAAAACCCCTTTAATCCCATAAACCCCATTTATATAATATATAGAAATTCAAAAATGCTAAGTAACCCTTTCATTGAGAGCACGAGCACGAGTTATACTCAACGCGTGGTCACAAGTCAAGGAACCCTTTTATCTTGTTATACTCAACGTGTGCTCACAACTCCCCCAACTATTTATCTTGTTTGTACATCTTTAGGGAATCGCTTCTAGTGATATGCTTCCATGCATTTAATAACCCTTAAAGATAGCACGTTGGTCTTTGTAAATTTGCAACAAGAAGACACGATTGCATCTATAAATCTGGAGAACCACAACATTCCTTGTTTCTACCATAAACATTGTGTCATATAAAGTGAGTGTATTCCTCTTTATTTTGAACACCCTTGTATAACCTTCAGGGTTAACATCTTTTGGGGTTCATACTATGGGTTTGTTCTTTCACGTTCATTCTTATCTGTAATTGCCTCTTTCCATTTTGGCCAATAATTTTGTCGACATTCAATAATAGAATGTGGTTCCATTCAACACAGCCCATTGATGATTTGAGTAGCTACTCTGAAACCAAAAATTATCTTTCATCAATATGTGATCCCACCATTCTCATGTGCATGCACATGCATCAATTATAAGTATTTCTTTGCTTTTGGGTACCCAAGACACTTCAGGGGCTTTCATTGTCTCTTTCCAGACATACATCTCTTATAAGAGAAATTATGTGAAAATGTGGATCATAATCTTCAATTGAGCATTATTTAAAATAGGGCGTGGATAATCTCCATCCAGGGAGTTGGAACATTTTATAACCCATATATTTGTCATGCTTCAGGCATGCCACTGATTAATACATACATGTCAATGGATTGTCCTTCTGGGACTTTAAACCATACAATTTGCTACACATTAGGCGTGCACTATATTAATATTGACATGTTAATGGATTGTCCTTCCAAGACCCCAATCCATATCATTTGTTACGCAGTAGGCGTACATCTCATTGATCACTGCTATGCTCATGTTTTGCCTTTTTCTTAGACTTTAATTTACACAGTGTATTATCAATGTATTCAACTTGCAATTTGTCAAATTTGCATTAATAATTCATGAATACATATTAGGATGATACAAGCCATTCTTCTGGAAGGGTCATAATACAAGTCGTTGTTCTGGAACAATCTGCAAGCCATTCTTCTAGAATGGTCCTTTGCATGCCGTTATTCAGGAACGGTCTTATCTCCCCATTTTGTCATCAATGAATATGTCACCTATTAGGACTAGGGGTGGGCATCGGAACTGCAAAACCGAACCAAACAAAACCGGAAAAAACCAAAAAAAATCGTGTTTACTAAAAAAGTCAAAAATCGGAACAAAAATCGAACTAGACCGGTTCCGGTTTTTCACCTCAAGGAACCGGTCCAATCCAAATTATTTATATATATTTTTTAATATTATATATATTTATATTCTTTATTTTATATATATTTAACATGTATCCGTTTTTTATTGGTTCTTTATTTTATATATATTTAACATGTGTATAATTTTTATTTTTTTAACAAAATTAATTAAATCCAATGCTAATTTTTTGACAAAATTATTTAAATCCAATGCTAATATTTTAATCTTATAACTAATATTTTTCCAAGTCCAACTTCAAAACATCTCACTTTGTATGAAATTGGATCATTTGTTAATTTTCAAGCCTAACAAATAAAATTTTAGTTGGAATTTGTATTTAAAACAATTTTAAAAATAAATAAATAAAATAAATAAAAATAAAGAATCCGGTTCAAAACTGAAAACCAGACCGGAACCGATGAGAACCGAACTGGCCGAATTTTTAAAAAAAATCACTAAAATCAGACCGAACCGAACCAGTTAAATAGGACGGTTTTGGTTCCAATTTGAGGTGAGAATCGGACCGTGCCTACCCTTAATTAGGACCAAAATACCAGAATACTAATAGGGATAAAACATGAAATAATACACATGTTGCTTACATTTTTCAGTGACAGAAATTTTGCTCAAATATTTTTCAAGCTCGGATTGGCGCTGTAAATATAACGAGGCGCTTGATGATCTAGTTATAACCTGCAAAATCAAAATCCATAATTCTTTTGTCTCTGTCAAAAAATAATCTTAAGTGTTAGTTTCAAACATGGATTTGTTCTTCAAATAAAGGTTCATAAGAAACAAAATCCCCTAGGAACAGAAAGTTATTAAAAGAAAGGACAGATACAAAGAATTATGATATTGATTGCAAGGTAGGTAAGCAATCAAGGAAGGAGACAGGTAAGGCATCCGGATTATGGCTTCCATCTCTTCTAACAAAGATGTAACCCTAAGCTTCAGAGGGATATGCTTGCCTTATAGTCCCTAAAATCACATAGATGTGATCAGGGATAGTCTCACTTCCTAAAGAAATAATCAGAGATAGTCTCGCTTCTCAAACACATCAAGTGTTCACTAATAGGAAAAACAAAATGATATTGCATTATTAGATAGAAAGAAAACTGGATGTATTATGCAAAGAATTTTTGTTAGTTACATATTTATACACAAGAAAAGGGAATAGTTTGAAACCGTAAATCTCAAATTAACCACAGAAAACTTTTGAAATTCCCAAGATAAGTTGGAAAAAATAACCCCGTGAAATCCATAAGATAAGATTCATTTGACAATAATTGTCCTTGTGTCCCCTAAAGTATCGACATGCATTAATGAATGCCATGTGAAGTTTGAAAAACTGGAAAAGTAAACGACATACTTTAATGAAGGCCAAGTGAAGTTTTGAAACACCTGAAAAGAAAAAGGAAATATTGGGATCTCGGAAACTATTGGGATCTTGGAAATATTGCCACATTTCTACCTATAGATATTGCCTTTGTAAAACCTGGTTGGAGTAACTATGTTTAAACTCAAATTCCTTCCATTTTCTAAAAGTTCAGCTTTTCTAAAACCTTCTTTGAAACCTCATAAAATGGCTTCCTTTTCTTCTCGCCCAAAACATTTCGATTTAAATGTTGCTCCCAAAACAACTCGTGATGCCCAAGTCTGGCGTCCATCCTTTGTATCCCCAAATCGTCATCTCATGGTTAATGATTCCGTGATGATGAATTATACAACTGCTATCATAGTAGCTAGGAATTTCACTACTCTTATGGATGGGATATTATTAACAGGAAGGTCTGACAAAGAGGCTATTGATGACTCAATAGCATTTAACATTCAGAGTGTTGATGTTGTTTCCAACCTGGCTCATCATTTGCTTGCCAAGGCAAATGAGATTGAGGAGCTAACCACCAAAAACTCATCTCTTCATAGAATGCTTCAGGATTCTCAACGAGAGGTTGAAAACCTTAAACATGACAATAAAAATTTGTCAAAGCTCATACTCTAAGGGTATGCAGACAAAGCTCGACACGCTGCTGAGTTCCAATGAAAAGATTCTGGAAGACCATGGGAGGCTCATGGCTAAGTTCGAGAAGCGCCGTTTTCATTCCATAGGAACTTCGAAGCCATAATGTAGCTTGATAGATTTTTCAAAGCCTGCTTATTTCTTCCAAGTGAAAAACAATCTATCTGTTGTATGCTCTCTTTCTGTTAATAATGACTAGGCAAAGTCTTAAACTTGCGGTTGTGATTTTTCGTCCTTTCAAAATGACGGTTTGGAACCTTTTGCCTTATAGGTTCAAATAACCACATTAAATCTCTCAAATTATATATTTCAATGCATGTGTGCTCGAAACTTCTGGCCTCGAGTTAAACACAACCTCAGAATTTTAACTGCCTTTTTCAAATGGGCATGAAATATAAATTGAGGGAAAAGCATGATATTATTGCAAAATAGTAGTGAAGAGCATTAACTACTATATACCCAAAACTTCAGGTTTTGGATTTTCAGATATGTTGAGATCCATGGGCTTCCGGCCTAGATCAAATAATATAACAGAACATGGGGAGCCTCATTTCGTCCTTTGAGGTTTATCCTTATATTATTCATTTCACGTTGTATCCTTAACAATAGGAATTCACAAAATATATTTCTTCCTTGATGTGTCGATTGTGATAAAATCCATCTTTGATAAATTCATCATTTTCTTATGTCAAAGAAATATGTCGTATGCTACAACTTGCAATAATACCTCAAGGGTTATCCATTTAATTATTGGAACTTCACATTCTCAACACTGTTAGATTTTGAACTTCATGCCAAAATCACATATTGGTATGGACATTCTTATAATTTCCTTCGCTTACTTCGGGACTTCAAGCCCTTACATAATTGTACATGTTATTGAGGAACTTCCGGCATCTCATTTAATTGCTCATCCATGAGTTTAAGGAATTGCAGGTTCCCTTTTGCATGCAGTGACAGTTTACCCGAAATGGCTACTATTCATACAAACGTCACTATTCATATATACGATACTATTCATCAAGTCATGAATACAGTTTTATTCATGTATACAGTTCATTTTCCATTACAGTTATTATTCATGTGTATGGTCACTATTCATGTGTACGATCACTATTCACATATACGGTCATTATTCATGTGTATAATACATTTGCCTGTACATTTACTATTCATGTGTATGGCAATATTCATGTATATGGTACTGTTACATTATCAAGGAACTCAAGATCAAGGACCTTCAGGTTCGATTAATTTTTCACAAATATACCGGAGAGACTGCCAGCTCTCATATTATTCCATCATCAAGGATCTTCTGGTCCTGATGTAATTGTATGATGAGGATCAGGGAACTTCTGGTCCTCATTTGTATATGCTACAAAACTCATCATCGCCTACTTGTAAATTAATTCACAAAATAAATTGCTCGTAAGTAGATTGCTTATAAAGTAAATTGCGAAGCGTGGACATTATAAATTGCACCACCCTTCAAAGTAAATGTGCAATAAAGTAAATTTGCGTTAAAGTAAATGTGAGGCATGGACATTATAAATTGCACCACCCTTTAAAGTAAATGTGTGATAAAGTAAATTTGCTGTAAAGTAAATGCGAGGCGTGAACATTATAAATTGCACCACCCTTTAAAGTAAATGTGCAATAAAGTAAATAAATATAGGGTCCGTCTTTGTTATATTACCATCAACTTTCCATATTCATATATTAAGGGTCCTTCTTTGTTAGAGTCCGTCTTTATTATATTAATATATATATGTAATCAGACAAGTACCCATAGTTATTTCTCAAGGATATTAAAGTGGTTCTTTTGCAATGCATGCTCCCAATTCTTTTCTCACCTGCCACAAGAACAATCATAATCATAAGTTCCACTAACTTTCCATAGTCAACAAGGATATTTAAATAATATAGATATGATAATAATAAATTATCAAGATAAAGGCAAAGGTAGTGGGCTTATATTTTTCGGTGGATGTTCATATCCCCCTTTCAACTTCGCCAAGAAGTTTAGTAGCATCCCAGTTGGTTCGATGATGGATTAGAGAGATGGAGATGGTGGTAGGTGTTTTTCTGGATTGTGCTTTCTTTAGCCCTTTCTTCTCTTATATGTTTGTAGATATGTTGCAGAGAGGACCATACCCTTTGCTATACCCTTCCTTCTTTCTCTTCCTCTATTCCTGTAAAAAAGACTGGAGTAAATAGACCACACCCGGGGGGTGTTGGCCGAAGGCCCTCCGATGCCTAAGTTAGTTCGATTGAGTCTAGGTGAAACAATAGCTAAAAATGGTACGGAGATTTCTCTAGGGTGAGAACCGGGTGGCTGGAGCCGTGTGTGGTGGCCGGAGCCTAGTGGAGAAAATATGGAGAGTGGAGAACAATATTGGTGGTGGCAAGGGGGTGTTGCCATCACCTAGTGGGAGAGAGGGAGAGAGCTTCGGGTATTTTTATTTATAGGAGCCTCGGGGCTAGGGTTTCATTTATTTTTAGATGTACCTTGAATGATGAATGAAGTCATTTATTTATAGGAGCCTCGGGGCTAGGGTTTCATAGAGAATAAAACTCTTATTAGGAAGGAGTTTATTCATTACCCAAATTGTAGAGATTGAGTCAATTAGGGATTTGATTGGGAACCAAATCTCCTAATTTGATGATGATAATATCTCCTTATTTGGATAATATCTAAATTAACGATATTATCTCATTAAATGAAGATAATACCACATAATTAAGATATTATCTCAATTTTCTGGAATTAATTAATTGGTCAAATAAATGGGTTCAATTAATTAATTTAAGGGATATTCTTCTTTTCCACGTGGCGTTCCGTAATTGGCTACGGAAATATTTGCTCCCACAAATGCCCCCCAGCTTCTGCATGGCGCTTGTGTGGCATGTAGGAGATGAATTTATTTTTTGGGCTCTCCAACTGTGTCTGGGCTTTCTTCAGTGAGTTGGACTCCTTTTGCTGATTAGATTCCCAATTGGAATGGGCTTTTGACTGTTCTTGGAGTTGGGTTCCCAGTAAGAATGGGTTTACGATTCCTTCTTGACCTAGGATGCCTAACTTGTATAAATGCATGGCTTATCTTCACTCTTCCTTCGCATCGCAAACTTAACTTCTCTACTTTCTAGCTTGAGAGAGATCTTGGAGAATTTGTACTGCTTGTCGAAGAAAGGAGTTGTCGTGCATCCTAAGGTGATTCGAGCACATATATTTTATCTTCGTATTCTCTTTTTTGCAGCGAGGACTAGCTGGGTGGGACCAAGCTGGTTTGTCATCGTGACTAGCAGCCGAAGATGGTTGGAGTAGCAGTGGCCACTGGTGGCTGCTGAGCGAGTATCGGGAGGAAGTTGGTGGTTTGCCCCCTGCCCAAGATGTTGAGAGATGGAAGCAGAATGGTCCAGACTCTGATGATTTACTAGCTGGGCAGGAGGAGTGCTCTGCCGAAGCCCCCCTTAAAAAGGAAGGCTGATGTCAAGTCTTCAAGAAATGAAGCTGCGACTTCACGGGCGAAGGATGCATCTCCGTTGAGGAAGAAGTCAAAACTCTCTTCTGCTGAAAAGACACAAGTAGGAGCCGTTCCCCCGTCGTCTACTAGGGTTAAGCATCTCATTGGTGTAGATAGCAAGAGGATTGGTAGCATGCGCAATATTCAGGATGTTCCACTCAAGCCTCCTTCTGACAAGCTTGGAGATCGTGATCTGCTCCGTGAAGTAATCCGTATGTGAACTAGTTCACTTGCTAAGAGGCAAAGAGATGCTGATATTCTTCTCCGAAATTCGAGTCGTCTGCACCAGTCAAAGGACGGAGATCGAACTGCAGGTCTGCTCATCCGTCTAACCAACATGATCCAGCTGTTGAGTCACGAGTGGTCAAGCGTGGAGTTGATTCAGCGTCGTTGAATCCTTTGGAGGTGAGGTTAGCAGCGGCTAAGAAGGCGAGAGAGCCATCTGCCCTGGCCAAGGGTTCTTCTTCAATGTCAGCGACTGATCCCAAGGTGGACAAGTCCAACCCAGCAAGGGATGCAGGTGTGTCTGATCTGCTGAAGACGAACTTCTCGTCGAGCTCGTCCTCCCGTGTTAAGCTGGTTGATCATATCCATCAGGCTGGCGATCTTGATTCCTTCTCAAGTCTTTCCTTGGAAAAACAAAGCGAAGCAACATTTCATCTGGTTCAAAAAGGAGTAGTTTTTGCCGCTAAGACTATCAGAACTCATCTGTTGTTGCCCCCTCTTATGCAAATTGGA
The DNA here is from genome assembly GCA_024362665.1 of Prunus padus. NCBI lineage: Eukaryota > Viridiplantae > Streptophyta > Magnoliopsida > Rosales > Rosaceae > Prunus > Prunus padus. The sequence continues at coordinate 24,280,201 of JANFAM010000014.1, read as the reverse complement.
GAAGAAGAATGTTGATTTGACTGGCAAGCTCTCTGCCGAACAGATCCGTTATGAGAATAACACATCTGAATTGAGGGCGATGATATCTGAGCTGAAGAGTTCCCTTGCTGAAAAGAATTATGAACTTAGCTCATCTGCTGCCGACTTGGTTAGTCGAAAAGATGCCTACTTTCGTCTTGAGCTCAAGAATGCTGACATCTCCCTCAGTTATGACAAGCTCCTTGCTAGATTTGGCGCCCATCACAAGTCTGCCGAAAGATCGAAGTTTGAAGCTATCACAGATGCGTACAAGCTGGGCTACTTGGACTGCAAACATGGGTCTGCTCCCTTATATGCCATTGGAGATGAAGACATCGAGGCGCTCTACCCTGACTTGCTTCCTATTCAGAATGACCAGGTCAATGCTATGGACATGGAAGGAGTTAAAGAGCCGGCGGCTGAAGAGGCAGTAGTAGAAGAGGATGGAGCAAAGGAAGATGCAGCTAATGAGCTGGCGGCAGATGTCGAGGAGCAGGCAAGTGAAGCTATTGAAGTCATGGCTGATCAGGTGTTTGCCGAAGAGGCTTCAGATCAAGGGTCTCCTGCGGTCGTCTCAGAGTAGATGAAGACTCCTTTATTTCTTTTCAGCTTTAGTAGTTTGCTTTCTTGTTTAGAATAATTGGTCTTATTTTCAGTTTGCTTTCTTGTTTATGAAATTTTCAGTTGCTTTTTCTAACTTCAATTCGCATAGCGTCTTGTGAACTGCTTGAGTGTTTCTGGGTTGTGACATGTTTGGCCTATGTTCGAAGACGTGCCGATGAGAGTGGCCCCTTTGGCCTGCGTTCGGAGACGTGTCGATTAGTGCGGCCCGTTTGGCCTACGTCCGAAGACGTGTCGATGAGTGTGGCCCGTTTGGCCTACGTCCGGAGACGTGTCGATAAGTGTGGCCCATTTGGCCTACATCTGGAGGCGTGTCGATGAGAATGGCCCGTTTGGCCTACGTCTAGAGATGTGTCGATGAGTGTGGCCCGTTTGGCCTACGTCCGGAGACGTGTCAATAAGTGTGGCCCGTTTGGCTTACTTCCGGACATGTCGATGAGTGTGGCCCGTTTGGCCTACGTCAGGAGACTTGTCGATGAGTGTGGCCGGTTTGGCCTACGTCCGAAGATGTGTCGATGAGTGTGGCCCGTTTGGCCTACGTCCGAAGACGTGTCGATGAGAGTAGCCCGTTTGGCTTAAGTCCCGAGACATGTCGATGAGAAAGCGGGCCTACGTCCGGAGGCGTGTCGATGAGTGTGGCCCATTTGGCCTACGTCCGGAGACGTGTCGATGAGTGTGGCCCATTTGGCCTACATCCAGAGACGTGTCGATGTGAGTGGCCCGTTTGGCCTAAGTCCGGAGACTTGTCGATAAGTGTGGCCCGTTTGGCCTACGTTCGGAGACGTGTTGATGAGTGTGACCCGTTTGGCCTACGTTCGGAGACGTGTCCATTGCTCTTGTGAACACTCCATTGGAAAGAAAAGCTCGAACTTGTATTGATGTCTGTGTCACTACATTGCTTTATTTGGACAAAAGAGATGAGTTGCATGGGTAACATCAAAAGTAACTTGTCTTCAATGGAGGTGTGGGAGGCTTGGCCGCCTTCTTAGAGCATAGCTGATATGTGAGGAGCTTCATGGATAGTACCCCCGGAGGTGATGGGCATTCCATTGTCTTGAAACTTCCTTCCCTTGAAAGATGATGCCAAGATCGTCTTCCATGACTGGGTAGCTGGTGATGGCTTGGGAGACGAAAGTCGTTTGTTTGATCTTTCTCTTCTGCTCCCTGGTGGTCAGCCCAGGCTCTTGGGGTCAGCTAGGATCGTGTTAATCCGTATGACATTTTTTTGTGGAGGCTCATTGGTAGATGCGTCACAATCCTTGATTTGCTAGTTAGCCCCCCTTACGATGATTTCCGGGCAATGGCCGTCTCTGACCAGTTCTTCGAGGTGCCTTTTCCAAGTAAAGTGTGTGAGAGAGGGCGTTGAGAATCGCTTTAGGGGAGCAGCCTGCTCGATTTTAGATGTACCTTGAATGATGAATGAAGTCATCTATTTATAAGAGACTTGGGGCTAGGGTTTCGTAGAGAATAAAACTTTTATTAGGAAGGAGTTTATTCTTTACCCAAATTGTACAGATTGAGTCAATTAGGGATTTGATTGGGATCCAAATCTACTAATTTGATGATGATAATATCTCCTAATTTGGATAATATCTAAATTAACGATATTATCTCATTAAATGAAGATAATACCACATAATTAAGATATTATCTCAATTTTCTAGAATTAATTAATTGGTCAAATAGTGGGTTCAATTAATTAATTTAAGGGATATTTTTCTTGTCCACGTGGCGTGCCGTAATTGGAGACGAAAATATTTGCTCCCACAAGTGGGAAGCCAACTTTAGATACCAACTTTCTGTATGGATCCCACGCTCTATTACAGAGATAGTACTTAAGTTGATATTTAAAGTTGTTCTAGCATTTTTCTTTCTTTATAACACTTTAGAGGTTCAATTCGTGAGACTTGGCATTTTTTGCGTAGCAGCTTTCAATGGCATGCCAGCTCGGGACAACATTTATTATTACTTTTGGATTGTCAAAGATAAAGAAGTGACATGTTGCAAGCTTTTCATGTAGGTTAGTATTATTCCCTAATACTAATACAATGTGCATCAAATTAATTATCATGGCAAATAATGAATGATAAATATAATAAACAATTACAAGCTTGACAATTATCAATACAACATAGGAACAAGACACCAATTCAGGTTAGGTTTAAAGGAACAAGAACATAGGGAAAGGGCCATGTCGAAGTCTAGTGGACTTGATCTAGAAAAGGGGCAAAGAAATTGGACACTCTGAGTTGAAAAAATGGTTAAAAATCCTATCAATTCCACTATGATGCACATTGAGCCTTGACAAAAAGAATTCAAGGAAAATTTTATGTCAATGCCGCAACTTATGAGATTACGTTATAGGTGATGATGGAGAGAATCATTATTCTTCAGTCTCAAGAGGCCAAACTTTTGTGAATTGAAAATAATTTGAATGAGAAAACTTTCTGGGGAGAGTCATGAGTGGTTCATTCTCGCTGAGCTTTCGAACTGCCAATCCCAAAGCATATCCCAAAGCTCGCGCAACAGGGACTGCAACTGCATTTCCAACCTGACAATATCTACACGAAGTACATAGAATTTCCAACATTATATGATTATTCAAAAACACTTAACAAGCTCATTGGTTAGAATATGCGCACTGAAATTCCAATATTATGTTACACGATTATTGGTTAGAAAATTGCGTCAAAAATGTTTTCAGTTCTATCCTAATTACAAAGGGTTTGTTTTGGTAGCTATTTTTTTTTTAATAACAATTTTGTATATTCATGATTAAGAAAAGAAAAGAAAAGCTGCTTTTAAGCAAAATACCCAAACAAGTTTTTAAACTCGCACACACAACACATATGCTAGGACTCGAACTCAAGACGTTGCCTGGGGGAGCAATTACTCCAAACCACTACTCTAATGGGTCCTCTGCAAGTTTTTAATATCTTAAAGGAGCAATGTAGTAGATTGTTCTCTACACGACATGTAAACTAAGTTCAAATTGTCAATATCTAGCATCATAACAGATTTGAAAAACACATTAATGAAGTGTAAACATCAAAATTACTGATATCAAATATCAATTATAACTACGGAAATGAACAGCTATGTTAAAAAGTTTACCAAAACTTTGAAGAACCTCAAAATTAGTATACACTTGTGCATGTAAGATTTTGCATAGGAAAAGTACGAAAACTGAGTAGCCAATCACATGAGAGGTATATAATAATAAATAATGAAATAAGAAATCATATATTCTCCTTTAGGTTCTATCATTTGAGCATATTAGCACTCCCAACTCTACATAAACCAAATTATGTCAAAATAACATGAAAATATATAACAATTGAGACTGCACACTAAATATATATACTAAAAAGTGTATCAAAAACATAAATGAAACTATAGAGAGAGAAGTGTAGGTGGGCATGATTTCAGTGTAATTAGTAAGAAACTTTAACGTTTCATTTTATTTTGTTATTTAAAATCCCTTTGTTTCATTTTAATGTCTATTGTTTTCTGTTTTCAATTTTTCATTTTCTGCAGAAATCTGAAAACATCGATCACAAAACTCGGGCATAACTCAAAAAACGAAATGTATATTTTTTCAAGAAACGGGCAAAAGGAATTAAATATGAAATTTTACATTCATAAGAATTAGAGGAGTATACCTCTCCTTAACCGTCCCACAGAATCTATAATAATCAGGAAACCCTTGCAATCTTGCACATTCTCGTAAAGTGAGGATACGGTCTTGCTCTGGATGTAATATTGCCTACAGAACTTTATAGGTCACTACAATATTCAAAACATGAGATTCCATTAAGAACATTTGAGACCATGGTCAAACCTGGCTGTGACAAGTTGGGAACGTCAGTACAGTGGGCACTGTCTCATCCCACCATAACCTCGCAAATGGTCTAAAAATATCAAAGAATCAGAAAATATGAGAGAGAAAAAAAAACCAGAGAAACAGATGAGAAGGCTACCAAAACAAGAGATCTAACCTTTTCGACTTGCCTTGTTCATAAGTGAAGACATAATCTGGTACCTGACAGGAGAGGATTTTGGTTAAATACGAGCCAATTTTCATTCCACTTGAGTCAGATGCTCATGATCAAACAGACATTGTCCTCTTCCATAATGCTCTGTATTTCAACCCAGTGTGGTTCCTATAGGCAGTTTCAGTCCTCTGAGCCCCTTTCTGCCCTATAAGAGTTGACCTTGTAAGTACGTTCCTATTATTGATTCCTAGCCTTTTTAGGAGTCCTTTGTAAATATGTTTATATGCCCATGACAGAAGAATAAACAATTCAAATTCCTACAAAATATTCTGCATGGTATCAGAGCAGGCTGACTGGGCCTTTCTCTGAAAACGTAAGCCTAAAATCTGCTACAGCCGCCACCTGGGTGCTGTTTTCCCCTCTAGTCTTCTTCCAAAGAAAATCAGGCTGTGCGATCTACTAATTCCCACAGCTAAAATCTTGATCAGATTTGTTTTTCCTACTAATTCCCACCACTATGGGTGATAATATTCTTCATGAGTCTTCAACTGATCATGCTGCTCCTATTATCACCATTCCAGGTGAGTTCTCCTCTGGGAACACATGTAACTTTGGATCATTGATTCAGGCGCCATTGATCAAAGACTAATGATCGCTCTTGGTTTGTCTCCTTTGCTCTACCTTGTTGTACTGCTATCAGGGTTGCTAATGGGGTATCTACTCCTGTTTATGGGTTGGTTGCTCTACCTCTAACTCCTAAGTTGTCTCTTTCTTCTATGTTACGTGTTCCTGATCTCTCAAATAACTTACTCTTGCAATTCCTTTGGTATGCACACAGCTCCTGGGAACTTAATCCACTTGTATCAATTCAAATCCAACTGCTTTGGTTCCATCTAGCAAGGACCAAGGACTTTAGTATACTTTATGTGAACATCGTCTCCTAAAAGGTATGGTTTCCCCTCGACGATATAGCTTTCACAAATCAATTATCTGTCTTGTCTATCTCAAAGAATGTACAGGACACTCTTGGCAATCCTAAGTGAAAAAAATGCTATGATAGAGAAGAGGAAGGCTCTCCAAAAAAACTCTACGAGGGATATTGTGGAGAAATACCTGGGGGTAAGAAGACCGTGTGGTGTAAAGGGGTGTTTACTGTGAAACATAGAGCTGATGGATCCATTAAAAGGTACAAGGCATGACGTGTAGCTAAAGGATACACAAAAACTTATGGTATTAATGAAGGATTTGGGATCTCCAAAAACTTCTTAGGAATCGAAGTTCCTCAGTCCAAGGAGAGCATTTTCTTGTTCCAGCAAAAATATGTGCTAGACCTATTGACGGAAACTGGTTCTGTCTGGTCAATCTGTGGATACTCCACTCCAATGGAGGTGAATCATGATCTTGCAATTTATCCTGGTCAGGTTCCAACTAATAAGGAGAGATATTAGAAGCTAACTGGGAGGCTAATCTATCTATCTAGCACATGATACAATCTAATGCAGTTGGTGTGGTGAGCCAATTTATGTACTCACCAAGTGAAACACATAAGGAGGATGTTTATAGAATCCTAAGGTATTTAGTCTGCTCATAGAGAGGGCATAATTTTCTCAAAGCATGGTAATCTAGAAGTAGGGTACACCAACTTTGACTAAGCAGGTTCAAAGATTGACAAGGAATCCACTCAGGTTATGTTACATTTGTCAGGGCAATCTTGTATCTTTTCTGCACAATTTTCAGGCTTACAAAAAGAAAATAAGATAACACAGATTGCTTTGATATGTATACAAGTGCAACTACCACAGCAGACCTCTTCGACAACAAGGCATAAGTTCAAATTTGTACTGTTTCAAAGCAGGAAACTTTTGAAGAAACAGCAATGATAAGATTAAGTCGATCATTCTCCGTTGCAGATAAAGAGCATCAACACTTACTAATGGTTTTCCCGATGGCAACAGCAAATGCTTTTCAGTTGAATCCCTCCGAGCCACATTGTCATTTCCTACAACAACACCAGGGAGGTCCCGGAAGTTTGCTCCCTGAAAATAGCTATAGATTAGAAACAACAAATGGATAAAAAAATTAATGGCATAATGTAATGTTACATTTATCCCTGCTGTATACATATCCGACCTTTCTTTTTGGAATTTGACAAACTCTTAAGTAATCATCTTCGAACAAATGGTAAGGCCGATGGTCATACAGTGAAACTTTTGTTTTCATAGTGCCATCTAACGCAGATCCCATCATCTCTACAGAACCAGCATAAATGAAAGTAAAAATGGAAATCATCTAAATATCTGCAGTTGGAAGGACGGAAGATATAGAAAGATTAACATAAGCAATTGGTATATCAATAAACCTGCAGACACCCAACATGGCCATCAACCTCATCAAACAGTCAATGTAATCAATCGTTTAAAAAAAGAAAAGAAAGAACAATGACTAGAATGCCAAAATAAATGTTCAGCGAAGTACTGACCACGCTATAGTAGCTCAAAATCAGATCAAGTTTGTACAGTTTGTTAAGTGTAAGTTGTGTAACTCTATTTCTATGATTCAGAACAACAATATAATAGGGTTATGTGGGCAGTAATCTAAGCTTGACATGCACAATTGGTGCATTCCCTGACAACTTAAGCTTTGGGCCTAGTGGTTGTGTAGCATGGTATCAAAACCTTCTTTGCAAGAGGTATTGAGTTTGATCCCAGTTAACCACATCTTTCTTAGTTTGCAGGGTGAACGGTGGGGTTGTATTCACTCCCTCCATCTGTCTGCCTCTCCAAGTGCAGGATGGGGCTACACGTGAGAGAGGGTATAAGCTCAATATGCCAATTCCATGATAGCTTTGGTTTTCAGGGTAGTGGTTGTGTAACAAGTTACACCCCGACCAAAAGGTGGTTTACATTAGTTGCATTGTTGAACTATATGAATATTTCGAGACATCTTTGGGGATCAGATGAATCTACCTATTGCAAACACAGGTCATGAACTTTATTACTGTTATTTTCACCGTTCTATCTGCAAGGTTCTTATTTTTCATAGTTGTGTAAATATTTCCAACATAAATATGCTGTTGGCCTCAAATTGGGATAATCATGTTACAGAAATATTGTTCTGTTTTGGTATAAGAGCCTGTAACGGAGCCTCCACAAGAAAAGACATAACCATACCCCAAAACCCTAGTGAAACGACCGGCCCCGTCAACAAATAAACAAAATCTAGAACACCTTCTGATAGCCGCCAGCACTCCCCTAAATTTTCCACCTCTTTCCACTATCCTAGGAGTTGGGCGGAGTCATGGTCACCTTCTACGGAGGCTACTGCCTCTTATTTTTCTCTATTTGGTGTCTTGAAACCCTAGTTTTGGTTTTTGTTTTTGTTTTTGTTTTTTATCCTATCTCTGCAACTATGCTGAATACCAAATCTAGAGACAAACCCTAAATCAATGAAAAAATTTATATTAATATTAACCGAATACATAGCCTGAGAATAGTGATATTACCATTTTTCCTTGACCTTATATATCTTTGGAAATCTGTTTCAGGAGGCTTTTGGTACGACATTTCTTCACTTGTTTCATCGTTTGTGACCTATAACATAAAACTAAATCAGAAATTTGTTCAACTGTAAGAGAATAGCTAAGCTTCAAATACGATGAACGCACAGCTGGAAGATCAGAGATGGCGTCGTGAAGAACTAGAGCTTCTTCTAATTCCCGAGGTTGGTCTTCATCATAAGCAACAGTATTGCGCTGCACATGAAGGTAAACAATTTAACTGCAAATGAAAGATAGAACTGAAGGTTTAAGCATTCCATAAAACACAATAGGTACTTCGAACTCTGGTGGAGGCCAGTATCTAATTATGACATCATGCGTAGGAAGAGGAAATTGTGGTAGATTCTGCAAGCAAACAGGCAAAAAACACATCAGGTTCTTGTTCCGCCATCCAACATGAATGAATACACTATTCAATGTGTCCCATAAGAATTTGACATTTATTTTACCCTTATTTGTGTGACTCAGATATACTAAATATTTTTATTCTCTTTCTTATTCTTTTTCTATTGTTTGGAGCGTTATGTGACCGCTATGTAATTTTGTAGTACCCTCAAACATTTATTTAGACAATGAAACAAAGATATCACCTCACAAGGATGAGCACCCCACAAGAAAACACGCAACCGAAATTGCGGAAGGCCATAACAACCAGCAGCAAGTATTCCTAGCCTTGCTTGGTAATTCATATGCACCAAACGACTAAGTGCATACCTACCAAGAGAAGCTTTATCAAATCTCAAAATGTCAACTACATTTTCCATCAACACATACTTTGGCTTCAAAAATTTTACAATGTCCATGAAGACAACAATTTGATGATTTCTCTCATCATCTAATGGAGAATCAACGTTTCTATAGCGATTATAGCCGCTAATTCCTTGGCAAGGAGGGCCCCCACAAATTACATCAACATCACCCTGGAATTATAGATAAATATCAGGAGTCAGATAATACAAGATCAACACCTGTATGGTACTACTTTAACTTGTACAATCAGTAAATACTTACTGGGAGTGGCAAGATCTTCACCTTCTTCCCATATCTTACAAAATCCTGTATGCTTCCTAGGCAGTTACTGAGAAGATACGGAACAATTAGTGCTGAAGAACACGCATATTTCAAATCATAACAAGTCACAATACCTTAACCCTCCAATTGGTTCCCACGTATCTTCACTGCTACTATAACCCTTCCAATGCACCTATTAAAACAGCTATGATTAAAATGTTTTTAAAATTATTTTATGCAAAACAAGATATTACTAAATCGTGAATTTACATACAAGCATGGATAAGAAATTCACAGTCAAACAGTATGGAGCAAGAACCAAAAAAAATATCAATTTACAACAACTAGCAAATCCAGCATAATACTTGATAATGAAGAGTCCTAAAAATCTGAAGTAACCAATGCCCAGAAAACTGACTAAAATCTAACTCGATCCAAAAGTACTTCCACCCCACAATCTCACTAATCCTTTAAAAAAATTTTAAAAAGCTTTATAGTACGCTCCATCCAAATGGCCCAAAACACTGCTGCAACAACAGACAGTGCCGTAGGGTTTTATCTCTCTTTCCTTTTCCCAAAGCCTGTAAAACTGAGTACTCAACACCTCATAACACCCTTTTGGAATGACCCAACTAGCATTAGAAGGTAAAAAATATGGAACATCTGATTTGTTGCACAAAACGCTACTGTATGATATGCATAGAAAACATCCCAGAGTCCTCTAGCTTCCATCTCCTATCATCCACCCTAGAAATAGACAAACGAACCCCTTCCAACTTCTGACTCCAAATCAATAAGAGTTCTTAGCCTAAAATTCCAGCAAATATAACCTGTCGAATCTTTGACACATTGCTTCTCCAGAACTTGACCAAGTCAAATCAGCATTTAGAAAATTTGGATCTCTCAAATTTGTTTCTTGGATAAAATCATTAAAAATTCCAGCATGCTTCTAGTCATCCTTCCATCATTTGTCTCTTAGTGACAAACCTCACCATATTAAATTCTCCTCCACACACCACATAATTCTTCCCAAAAGCTCTTCATTTTCCTTTGTCTGTACAGGCCATAGACTCCTCAAAGCCACCAGTCTGCTCCATAAACCTTTTATTTATGGATGCCAAGAACTCCCCTACAACAGATTCTAAAACCAATACATGATTTGTGTTCCACATCACTACAGTGCCTACTGATCTGCCCCTTAAAGGACAACAAACACTCACCACTAACTTCCTGTCCACAATGGCTTTTTGTTTCTGGCCCCTGATACTACAATATCAAACATGAGTTCAAAAATATAATTGCAATTCAAGAACTCCACAAATAGAAGGGGAGTTGACCCTTCCATCAGAGATACAAATTATTAGAAAGAAAAAAGGTTCAGATCTTGTATAGTCTAGAGCACTTGAACTACTCATAGGGTTTGGAAATAGTTAGGAGATGGAATGTACATATAGCTGTACATATTATATACATTAGCAGGTCAATTGATGACCAATGTTTTTAGTTCTTTCTGAAAGACAAGCAAAGTAAATTACTCGAAGAGCACTAAATGTAAGAGACATATTGCATATACCCATAACATAAGATATTAAGAAATTATGCGTATGAATCTTTTATTTCGATGATTGAAAATGACAAAGTTTCAAATCTCTAGCCTCATCCAGTATAAACAGTCGTAAATAGTTGGGAAAGCCCAGCCACATTCCTATATCTTGAATAGAGAACGCATATTGAGATAATCAAGGACTACCTTAAGACTGAAACAAGTGTCTTGACTCTTAATATCACATTAAAAACCCCTAGAACGAAATAATCACAAAAAATATAAAACGGTGAATCCATATGAATTACCAAATTTGCTTAATTAGCCCCCTCCCCTAAAATCTTTTACTAAGAAAATTACCTTTTAACCCTTTAGTTTTTTTGGTTTCACATCATATATATATATATATAGAGGAGGACCCAAGCACTAACCGGTTAGTAAGTTAATACAGTGCTAATCACTCGTTTGGGCCCACTCTACAACGTTGTCTCATGATTCAGTATGTAAATATATATATGTTGGGACGCAGTAGGCAACCAATGAGAAGTACCATCGACAAAATCTTTTAAGCCATTTACTAAGGATGATCTTTGAACCGTTGAAAATCACATTCTGTGGGATGTTGGGACCATAAGTTGCAGTATCATCTGCTCATCTAGGTTCATGAACTGATGTTCTATCATGTACATCTCTTCAGTATAAGTAGAAAAAATGCCATATATATACCCATGATCATGTTTTCTTCGTAAAAATTCATTAAACAAAGAGTGTGAACGGTGCATTACTTTGCTTAAGAATCTCACACCCACTGGCAATGAGTTATCATCTTTGAATGTAAGTGAAAATAAAATCTCATCATGACCTTTTAGACATTGTCATCAGGCATCTTAGAAGAATTTCTTTTACCTTAAAGTTTACTCCATGCTTTCCTGTCTTATTAGGATCACCATAGCAGATATCAACAATCCTCGAAACCTCATATTCGTCTGTAGCAATTTCATTACTATTCTTAGGTATTTTTGAGGTTTTTGATCTTAATGGATGAGTTCTTTCAACATCATTGACTGTATACCGTCTGCATAACTTTTCCCATTCTTTTAACAGTTCTAGAAAATCCTCAGCAGCTTCATTCCTGACCTACAAAGAAAAACATAGAACTATTTTGTAATGTCATTGAACATTAAAGGGGTGAGAAAATTGGCTATTGCCTAGCAAAGGATAAGGTATACTCACTTGAGTTTCTGGATGATTTAACTTCAAGCTTTCACAGGCAGATTTATCACTGTCAAGGGCCCATCTCTAAATAAAGGCCAGAAAGTAAGATTCACTTAAAGCCATAACATGTTTGAGGCAGCTGATAGTAATAAAAATGAATACAATGAAAATGAAAAAAAATTGTTGAATACCGTGACAAGATTAACACATGACAGTTTGGCACCGAGGCACAATCCAGTTGACATACCACCACAACCACAATAAAGATCTAAGACTGCTAACTCTGCATTGTAAGTTTCAGAGTTGGGCATATTCTCCAATAAGTTTGCAGTTGACAATATAGAGACTGCTTCGATTGAATTGAATGCTGGCAAGTTTTGGTTCTTAAGAGAATTATCTGAAGTAAAATTAGACAAGTACGAATTGTCAAACCTTTGAACTTGAAATTTTAGTGCAAATTTTAATGTCAACGTCTCACATTTTAGGTAGATCTTGGAGGGCCATGTAGTAGAAAACAACACTACTACAAAGTTTTATATTCACTGAAATTGAACATGGAAGGTATTGTCTATAAAGAAAATAACGACATTCTCAAAAAATTTATCCACTGAAATTGATAAGTAAACAATTGAATTGGATATCCCAAACCAAGATACTGAAACCAAACAGAAGATAGTATTACTTAATTAATCCTATATTACGGCAAACATTGCATGGTATTAAAACAATCATATCCAATCTAGTCCAATCCCTGAGCAAAGTAACAATCCAAATTAAATTCTGCGCACCAAACCAGAAACAAATATAAGAACCTATCACTGTCACAGTATGATCCACTCACCAGTGATCAAGGAGCGAAACGTGGAATAGTCCACACAGTATTCCATATCATAGTAAAAGTCAGTAGACAAAATGGATTTCACTTTCAACCCCACCTGAAAAAAGTCAAAACATAGTCATAGTTCATTAATATAATATATGACATAGGCCTGGAAAAATACAAAAACAAAAAGCCATTATATAACAGAAGTCAAATTTAAAGGAAAAAAATCAAGATTTAATTATACCCTAGGGGATACGTATGTAACATTGACTTTTGAAATTATGCAATCTATCAAATTATCATTCATTATAGTCGAATAGAATAAGCGCCTACCTGAGAAACAAATAGAAAGACCAAAGAATGGTTAGTACTTAGTTGGATATTCCGCCCATGGCAGTCCATACTTAAAACAGTTTTTACAAACTCACCGTATCTTCAACTTTATAAAACCATTGGACTCTGAAATAATTTTCTCCATCAGTTGTCTTGAAAAATTCTAAGATCCTTCCCACATGCTTTTTTCCTTCATTACCCTGTAAACATTACTTTAACATTTATTTCAAATGCTGCCTTCATCTTAGGAATGCCAACAGAAATACCCAAAACTGTGCATGAGCATTCTTTTGGATGCGTTAACTAGAACTGCTCTGAAGACTTAAGGATGTATTGGATGTATTCGATATATCCAACACGAGCATAACTCGAAAGGATAACTATGTAGCAATACACCCATAACTCCTAAGTGTTTTTTTTTTTTTAAATTTCTCTCTTAATTAACATTTATTTAAAAGAAAATGAAAGTAAGAGAAAAACAACAATAATGAAGAGGAGCCATCTCAAGTAAGTATAGCAAGTGGAGGGCCTGGTATATCTACATTGGCTATAAGAAGAAATGCCCATAACCAATACATACTTGGGCAAGAGAGAGCATTTACCTTTATGTATGCACAATCTCCAAGACTGAAGATGCAATTGCCAATTTTAGCTTGAGAAAAGTGACATTCCACATTCAAAATTATCTCATCTTCTTCGTCTTCACTACAAGCAAGCATGACATGAACAGAAAAAAACATTGAACCAAAGAGGATTATATTAAAAACGATCATGCTTCGCTTAAGTCAGGAGCACATTGTTCTCAGGTCTAATCATGTAATGGCACATATTCCGCATAAAATGGTTAGCAAACACGCTTTTTTTAATTAAAATAAAAATAAAAATCTTTTTCTATATGATACCTACTTCCCTTGTTACTCTTTTCTCTCGTCAACAATATGTCATTGCTCCTTTCTCATCACCACTAGTTTCCTAGTCCAACAAGGACAACTAATATCATCCCATATGCTGTCAAAGAATACATAACAATGAAGTCAAAATCCCCTTGCAGGAGCACAAGTAGAATATCATGACTATCCCTCCCTGCAACTAAGATTGTTCCCTGCTTCCACATTCTTTTCCATCCAGGTCTTGTTCGAACCTATTCACCACTTTCAAAGAAGAAGCATGTCATACTGATCACTCATGGTAGCAGTGCTTCCAGAACATATGGGATCAGATCAACCATTGTGTTGTCGGCAGACTGGCAGTGAGTGGTTGTGAGAGAGATGCAACATGTAGTTGGCAAGTCAAAAGAGAAACAATGGAAGTATGGGTATGATAAAAGAGAATATATTGCTTTTAAGGAAAAGAATGTTTGGTAAGAAGATTATATGGAACATGTTCCATTACATGTTTGTATCTCCTCACTAGTCAAGACAACATGCTCTTGACAAGTGAGGAGCAAAGCATAGAACTGAAGAAAACCACAACCAAACCATCAAAGAGACAAATTGGGAACTGTTTATTACTCACTTTAACTTCAAGCTTTGACTTTTAGATCTTTGACTCTGCAAAACTCCAACACAGCCACAATCAAATCTAAGACATATTAAACGCTATAATGAGGTGAAATTTAAAATAGTCTCATTACAATGAGCATAAAACCTCAAACAACCCTACAACAAAGTATAATCCATGCCAAGTCATCAAATGGCTTCAAAAGTACAAGTTAAATGCTCAAGAGCCAGAAATTATTCTAGCCACACCACACAACAATGCACAAATTTGCATTAATACATGCACACTCATTTATATACATATAATGCAAACAGGTTCAAGAGCACTTATTTATATGCATATAAAATTTTCGTATAAAAAAAATGCATATAAAATTTGAATATAACTGTAGAAGATATAATAGAAATATCTCCACTGCAAAAGGTTCACTAAAAATGCATATTTGACTAGGAAATAAGGCAGCACATAGTCAACATTAAACAGAGGGTGTTGGAACGTTAAAACAAACTCTCATTATGCCCCTCTCCCTATATTTTTCTGATTCTTTCTTTGTCTTTGCCAGTTCCCAGATCTCTATAACTTTATCTTTCAAATATCTTATTCTTACTCCTGACCAAGAAACATATTGATATAACTTTTCTGTAACCCTTATTGGATAAGCTTTGACTTCCACGTATTATAACTAGGAGAAATATATCAGCAAATTTCCAACCCAAAACCTTCTTTAAAGGACCAGTAGGAAGTGCAATTGAGAGAGATATGTGCTGAGTCGTGACGTAGTGAGTCAATTCAATGAGGTGTATGTATGTATTCCCGATCAACTTAAGCTTCTTCTTTTTTCCTTATAGTAAATCAACTTATGCTTCTTCTTTTTCTTATAGGAAGTCAACTTAAGCTTTGCAATAATTGACAACTCAAACTTAAGTTATCAAGAGAACCGATATAAAGGAGCTCTCATCAAAACTCTACCCCCAATGTTAAGTACAATAATGGCCAGGACGAAAATTTGTTAATATGTATAATGTACCTCTGATTTCATGTTGAGGTCAAAGAGTCAAGTAAAAAAAAAGCAAGGGAATAAATAGTATCTGAGTTGATTTAATACCTTCATTTGATACCGCCAACCCCATCTTTCTTGAGCTTCAACATCAGGAATTGGATCCCCAATCAAGGAAGTACTTTTGCAATTCTTTTGTTTGTTTTGCCTGTTCTCTGATGAATCCAAGGTTTTCCTTTTCTTTGGTGGCTGTTTCACATATGTCTCGGGCAATTCAATCAAGGAGCATTCTGTTTCTCTTCCTTCATTCTCAAACATAGCTGTGGCTTCCTTTGGAGATTGCCTCAAGTATTTTTCATCAAAAATTCTTGAATCAGATTTTCCTAATGACATCAATATCTTCTTGGATGCAAACTCATCTTTTGAATCAGACAATCCAAAAATAATAGAATTTAGATTAGAGTTTTTCTCAGCTGCTACTACGTCAGGGGAAAATCTAGGAGATCTCCTTATCTCCTTTCCATTCACACAATGAGAAAAAATAGGAGATCTTCGCATGTGCTTTTCATCCAATTTTTCAACGTCAACATTTTTCAACGATTCACTATCACTGTTTTCAGGGGCCGACATTAGCCTTGAAGACCTCTCAACTTCTGAATCAAACAATCCAACAATACTAGAATTTAGATTAGAATTTTTCTCATCTGCTGCAACAGAAGGGGAAAATCTAGGAGATCTCCTTATGTGCCTTTCATTCACACAATGAGAAAATCTAGGAGATCTCCGTATGTGCTTTTCATCCAATTTTGAAAGGTCATAATTTTTCAACGATTCACTAACACTGTTTCCAGGGGCTGACATTAGCCTTGAAGACCTCCTCAAGGGCATAGGTCCCTTATCACTACATCCGTGCCATGAGAGAGATAAATGCTGGACTTCTATATCTCTTGATGATGTTTCGACATCAGAAGGTTTTAAGGACATGGCCTTGAAGCAGCTTTTTTCAAGGGATTCCAAGTTTCTCAGAGATATCTCTTGTGAAGAAACTTTCAGACGGCAGCTTCCCTCTTCTGAGTGATTCATCAGCCTTGGAGATCTCCTAATAGACTTCTCTACCGAGCTCTCTACATTGGATTCCGTATCTTTCTCCTTGTTAGCACTGCAACAAGTGAACATGAAAAAGTCAATATTATTAACACATGAAGACTGTGAAGAACCCCCTACCCACGCCAACAGCTACTCACTTTGATCCCATGCATCCGCGCTTGCTTTTTTTATGCTGCATAAGGCAAGGATCCATTTTTGGAATTAGAATGTGCAAAATAAGATAAATGGTCAACTAAACATGTTGATATTCAAAAATGGACCAACAAGAGAGGTGAGAGATGGAGAGAGGGTTAAGAGATAGTCACAAACACAAAACACAATAAATATGTTGTTCACCTCAATGTGCTGCATCAACTGGGTGACTTGGCTAATTAGGCTAACTTTTGCAAGGTGATTTTTGAATGACGGCCTAAAATTAAATGGTTTGGGTCATGAGATGACGTTTTAGAGTGGGCCCAAACAGCTTGTTAGTGTCGTTTTAACATACGCTTGAGTAGGGATGGCAATGGGTCGAATCGGGGGTGGGTATGCCATTCCCATCCCCATCCCCGTTAAGCTTTTTTCCCCCATCCTCCTTCATACCCGCAATATTCATATCGGGGATTCCCCATCCCCACCTTCGTTGGGGAATGGGTTTCCCGACCCGCTCCATTACGGAAGAAAAAATCATTATAAAACTATTTTGTTGAAATAAAAAAAATTGGATTAGGACAAGATAATGAACATATATATATATAATATATACGTATAAGACAATACTAGCCTCTCTACACGCGCTTCCGCGCCTGCTAGAGGCTTTTTTTTAAAAAATTTAAATTTATTTTAGAATTAAAAAAGATAATGGTTAGTTGTGTTCCATAAAAATAGGATCCATTATCTGATTTTTCTTTTAATTTTAATTTTTTAAATATAAAAAAGTGTGAATTTACCATATTATCCTCATTTAATTAATAATTTCAATTCTTAATATTTGCAATAACCAAGGGCATTTTCTCGATATTTTGAATGTTTTACTATTCTCAGTCTTTTGACTTATAAATATAGATAAGAATGGTTATATATTGACTAGAATTTAACTAAATATATAAGTAGTGTCGTTTAACAGCACCCTTCCTTAAATATAAGTAATTGTTTTCTTTGTTTTCTTTCAAGTGACACAGCGGTTACCCCTTCTTTTCAATTTTCACATTTTCTTTTTCTTTTTCAAATTTTCCGTGGTATTTCCCTTGAAATGACAAATTTGCCCTTACAATTGACGGCAAAATTGGATGGAGTTTTGAAACTTTTTTTTTTTATATACAAGCAATATTCTACTTTAATCTACTCCAAACTATGGGGAGGGTGATTCGAACTCGGGTGTAAAGTGAAGAGCACATCCTAGAGCCCTGGAGTTTCGAAACCTTAACCGTAAGTCCTATATTGGCTATTTTTTTCTAGTTTAATTCTTAGATTGACTAAAAATAATCGGAGGTAAAGTCATATTAGCGTGACAGTTCATGAGCCAAAATGCAAATTTACCCGTAAAAGATTGCATTTAAATTATGAAAATGGTAAAAAAATACATTATATGTGAACAGTAGTGCGGGCTGTAATTAATGAAACATGAAGGGATCCTATTAAGGTCCGCATGATCTTTTGATTCAATGATAAGATGGATAAGAGACATCTAATCGATGCATGGCAACCAGATAGCACTTTTTTTATACCCGTTACAAGTTTTTTTCCACGGGCCCGACCTACCATGCTTGCAAGTACACATTTTTAAATATTATACAAAACCACAAAATATAAAGAAAAAATAAACACAAAACAGAAAGGAAGGAATTTGCGGTATTTGTACCATATTTACCCACCACATGCCACATCACCCCTCTAATGTAGTGGACCCACCTCTACCGTGGGCAAAGTAGTACAAAATGCCATAAAAATGCTAAATTTTTCTGTTAAAAGGAAAAGGAATGTGCAATTTTTTTCTTTTTGAGCGAGAAATAAAAGAAAGCGCCATCGCAGAAAAACAAAAATTGCATAAATAAAGAGAAAAGAATAGGGTAGTGACGCATGCACCTGAAGCGATGCAGTCTCAGTTTTGCTATCCTCGGCTGCCACCACTGGTGACGTAAATCTGGGAGACCTTCTTACGCTCGTCATACACTTGTTCTCGAACCGTCTGGAAGCGACATTTACCAAAATACCCTTGACCTCCGTCTCAGGAGGCAAATCGGGCAACGGAGAAAGTCTCGGCGACCTCCTCAGGCACTTGGGCGGCTGCTGCTGCGTTTTGGGTTGGCTGCATTTCTCAGCCGCTACGAGCTCTGGGTCGTAGGAGCTCAATGGCACTGCTTCCTCCTCACTAACCACATTTTCTACAAACAACGATAATGCCAAGGATTCCGAATTAGATTTGGATTTGGATTTGGATTTAGATTTGGAATTTGACTTGGATTTGGACTTGGATTTGGGTTTTGGTCTCATTATTGTTCGGGAATTTTTGGGTTAAAAATAAAAAGGCCACAAAGGAAATGACCAAAGAACAAAAAAGAGACAAGAAAAATGGGTGCTTGTGTTGTGTTTAGGGGGAGGAAGATGGAATAGAATACAGTGTCATCCTTTCGATGACTTTAAAGACATAATAAAGAAAGGAAATACTCTTTTTCCCACCTGACACATCTCACGAGGCACCACTAGAGGAGTAGGGGCGCGCAGAATATATCAAATACTTCGGTTGATGGGACTAGTCTATTCTCTAGCCCACTAATATTTCATAACTAATATTTTTTTATTTTTGAATTTTGTCAGTTTAAAAGAATGGTTCTTTTGGGACATTTATAAAAAAGCCCAAGGTGAATGAAGAATTTATAAAGAGGCCCAAAATTCTTGTACTTATACAATAATACCTTTATTCATTTTTGGATTGCTTAAGGAATTCTTTTTCTGCTTTTCAAATGGTGCCAAAGATAGTTTTGTTTTATGCTTGCCGTATGGAGCCAAAAGGTTGGAACTTATGCTTCATATGCTAGGATGATCTCTTCACATGGTCTTCATGCTTGTTGTTATGGTTTTATCAGGCTTCCATCATATTCTCTATGTTGTGTAGTTCTTCTTCTCCTAAGTTATTCCAATATGAGTTGTCATTGTTTTCTGCTTCAATTTGTTCTGCTATCTGATTGTAGATGTCATCAAAGACTTGTGCTCCTGTTTTGCTTATCCTGAATTCATATGTGTCATCTGATTTCTTGGATGTAGTCTCAGAATAAATCTTAATAAAGTTGGATTGGTGAAGAAGGTTCAAATGATCATAATTGAATAATTGTTGCACAGCTATTATTGCTCCTCTATATTTTTGAATGTCATGCTTAATAGAGACTTCTGTGTTTACAGTTTCTGCTGGACTAGGCAAATCATTATGAAAGATAATTATACTATGTGTTGCTTTATTTGGGTAAATATTATCTATAAACCACTCTGGAGGTATGCTAGTGAAATCTAATTTTATACTCTTCCATATAGGAATATAAAAACTTATAACTTCTTTTAATTTTAGGGAAAATGAATCTAAATAATGATTACTTTGAATATCAAGCTGACCTAAATAACCATATTCTACTAAAAATCCTGGAGTGATTGTGAAATTTTTTGGTTATACTCTAAATGCATTTCTCTATATTCTATCATATTAATACTAGCTAAGTAAATAATATATATAAAGAGAACAACTTTTAGTAATAATTTTTATACCAGGTTGTCGATTATCTTTTTAGATTAAAAAGAAATGCTTGAATATACAACTGAAGAGATGTATTTTGCTCATATTCTAATCTAATCATATGACTTTTAATATTTGCTAGTAAAAATCTATACATTTCTCTAGCTAGAGTTTGAAGAAAATATGAGTTTTTAGTTTTTTGCTCAAGAGAAAATTATATATTATGCTCAAGTAAGTTGGGCTTATTAGGTTCTTTTTCTTGTAAAATCTATAAGATCTCATCCCAATATTTAATTTAATTTTCAAAATTCTAAAGTGAAAGGACAATTTTACCCTTAGGGTTCTTAGTGGTTTAAGGTTGACTTTTTGTTCGAGAAGGAATTTGGGGATTTGAGTGGCACCGTTGCGTCGAACTCGTCTATATGGTTCGTGGACATGCGGCACTCTCAATTCCAAGTTTTAATGATTGAGAAAAAGTCTGAAAACTAAAATGACATAAAGGGAATTTCAAAAATTGTTAAAAACCTTAAATACCCCGTTCTCTCTCTCCTCTCGCGCACGCATGGACTCCTCCTCCCTCAGCTCTCTCTCTCTCTCTCTCTCTCTCTCTCTCTCTCCTCGTGCTCAATCACCATGGCAGACGACGATCTTCACCTTCCAGCCACCCCCAAGGTCGAGACAAGTCGGAAAATGACCTTGAGGGGCCTGCGAACACGTCAGGATTGAAGCCCAGCCACGGGAACCCTCCATGGTAGCGTTGGGAGCATTTGAAACTCCGAGAGTGTTCTGAGTATTCCAGCGAGTTTCCGGCCATTCCGGCGGCCAATTCCGTCAATCCATGTATGGTTTTTCATCTAATCAATGTGTTCTAGCTGATGGTATAGTTGGATTAGATCAATTTTGGAGTCTTAGAAGTTAATCAAATACCCTATAATTTTTCAACGATTTGATAGTTTTTCCGGCCAGTTCTCAACCAAATTAGAGGTCGACGTAATGGGAAACTGAATTGTTTAGAAATTAATATTTTGGTTAATGAGGTTATGGAAATGTGTTATCGAATTGGTTTCGACTTTTACAATGTGACATAACAATTTCAGAGAATATATTATTATTATTACTGTCATTATTATTATTATGTATAAAGGTTTGGATGTTGAGTTATATATGTGTGTGTGTGTGTGTGTGTGTGTGTGTGTGTATATATATACATATAGTTTTGGCATATTGGATTATGGGTTGTACACCATTACATGTACCTCCCTTTGGATGGATACTTGGATACGGATGTTACCCGCACGTGCGATGTGTTGCAGGCGTGTGAGGAAGATGATCCGAGCACCCTTGACCGGGTGTGTCGAAGGCCTTGACGGGTAGCCTGCACGCGTAAGACTTGATTAAGAGATTCAGCTACACATTGATGCGATGTCGACGTGTAAGCTGGGAGCGGAAGTCCCCCTGTTGGACAACTCGTCCCTAGTCACAAGGCCAATGCAATGCTGCCCTGTGGTCTAGTAAAACAGTCCCCACGTTAGATTATTTACCTCCAGTACACCATGATATAGACCTTCCTTGGTTCGATATGGATGATAACCACACGTTCGATGTAGGATGCCGACGTGTGGTGGTGTTGATCTGGGCACCCTTGACCAAGTGTGCCGAAGACCTTGACCAGCAGTCTGAGCACGTATGAAGGACATTCAGCCACACATGTATTGAGGATTCTGCCGTGCGTGTCTAGTGAGTAATAGTCTCCCCATTGGACTATTTGTCCTTAGCCACATGTGTATTGAGGAGTCCACCATGTGGGCTAGTTAAAACGGTCCCCATGTTGGATTGTTTTCCCTTGGTACATGATGATGGTGTGGGGTGTGTATATATATGTATGGGATAATATGTTGATGCATTTCCAGGTTGGGGTTTCTTAAGCATGTGCATTGAGAGTACTCTGCACATGGATGAACATTTGATATGATGTTTGGAAATCAGGATCGGATATTTGGAAATTACTTGTTTTGCAACATACACCTTGGATAAGGTATGGTTGTGGGAAAAAGATGATTTTGCTTAACTATGAACAAAGGGATATGAGGTTAAGAAATAATGTTGGAAAGGTAATTGAGTTTCAGAATTAAGATTGGTTTTAAAAAAATTATGCATGTTACATTTGAATTGTTTTAGAAAAATGGTTTGAGTTATGAATTACGGGAAAAAGGAATTTATAAAATATTCAGGAGAGACATGGGGAAGTACTCGAGTTGGGAATGGTTTGGGTAATCGGATTTGACATTAATAAGAATGTAAGGCAATATTTAGTTATGTAACTTGTTGAAATTGAATGACAAGACCCAACCCGAATCCTTCTTGGAATCTGTGTGGAACCCTACTGCCCTTCCAACATCCATATGATGTCGAGCCCACTTACTAACTAAACCATTTTCCCCGCCTTTTTAAATAAAATGGGTCAAGACTTTTACCGAAATTTCGGCAGAGTCTCCCCTGAAAAATGAAGATTTCCCATTTATTTCACCTGTAAAATTCACAGTTTAAAGTTCCCAAATGGTAGCACACACAATACTAATCACACGCAAATTACATATAGGCCTCCGACCTTAAATTCAACCCGACTCGGGTGATATCAGAGCAAACTAAAGAATATCATTTAGATTCATAACCAAGTACTTAGAAAAGAGCATGAACTAGTATTCTACCCTAATGTCGAAGTATTGGGAGAGCTTCTTGACTTGAGCTTACTAGCCTCATTGAGCTAAGGCTTGGGGGACGCAAAACAAAATTGTGAGTAGACAAAAAGAAAGTTTTGAATATAATTATACTTGAACATACTAACCCCACCTCTTTAAGAAAGCGATGTAAAAACATGCATTGAAAACCTTTAATAGTATAACCTTTGTAATCCCATAAGCCCTGTTTATATAATATAATATAATAGAATACCAAAAGACCTTTCTTCTTAAGAATTCAATGACATACCCAAAACAATTCAAAACAAAACCCAATTAGATTATATGTTGCAGTTGCACCTAGGTTAACCTAGGTTGCCTATGTACCCTCATTGAGGGATCAAGCCACACAAAGTTCTTTTGTTAAAAAAACTATAAAGTTCATAGAAAAACTCATTTCCCGAATACCATAACTTGAAGACTATCCATAAATTCAAGCAAGCCCTTTTATAAATGTATTATCAATGCACACACACACAAAATTTCTCCCATATATATATATATATATATATATATATATATATATATATATATATATATATATATATGTATATAACATATAAACACACACACATCATCACTATGTACTAGGGGAGAAACAATCCAACACGGGGATCTTTTACTAGTCCACATGACAGAATCCTCTATACCATGTGGCTAGGGATGAGAAATCCAACAAGGGGACTATTCCTTACCAGACACGCACGACAGAATCATCAATACTTGTGCAACTAAAATAGTCTTACGCACACAAACTGCCCGTCAAGGCCTTCGTTACACCCAGTCAGAGGTACATATTATGGTAAAATATATAATCCATTCAACCCACCATCAATACATACCATCCTTAATCCAAATTCACATGCCTGATCCATCTCCCTTATTATTCACCTTCAATGCCAGAAAATTATTATAAAACCCACAACCATCATGAATCAAATTTATATATTTCCCAGAACCCATGTAAATCAAATATTAAATAAAAATCCTTTTCATGCATGCAATTCATACCATTCTCAAATCCTTTTTCCCAATAATATAACCGTATTCCATATTCAAAATTCATATACTTTTTTTAAAAAGATAATAAAATAAAATCTCCCAAAAATCTCATATCCCATAATATAAGCCAGGACTAGCCCATTAATAAAATTCCATAATTTTATTAACCCAAAGTAAGCCAATTTCCAACTCAAATCACATTTATGCAAGCACTTGGTGTGGTGAGGTAGTCAAACCAAGAGGTAGTCTAGCATCTAAGGCCTCTTGGTTGTCTTCTTTACATCTCTAGAAGCATTTGGTGTAGTGAGGTAGAGGTCTCCTATCTTGGAGCCTTGAGGTGAAAGGAGTTCTCATTCAAAGAGAAGAAAGGAAGGTCTTTCAACAAGGTGTTCATTCTTGGAATTTCAAGAAATGGTCATCAAGGGTAAATCCAATTCCTTTCTCCCTTTTGTTTTTGTGCTCAAAGAGACTAGGCCAAAAGATACTTGGGTTTGATGAAAAGGTTTAGCTCAACTAGCATAAACAAAATGAATCCGTCATTTAGAATGATTTTGTGTTATAGGTTGTGACTAATGTTCATCTCCTATTCATTAGATGCATATTTCCTTCATCAAATCCATCTCCTATTAGTACATCAGATTTGAATCGGATTTGGATCTAAAATGATCCATTGACAACTCAACCTTCCTTGTACTTCTCCATAAAATCACTTAAAATCACTTAAGTGATTCTCCATAGAAGTGATTATTGGTCTATTCAAAATCACTCTCAAACGAGACCTGATTATTTTGTAATCATTAATTTAGTGTTTTCACTACAACTTTTTTTATATATAATTTTGGCTATTCCAAACCAAGTAGCAGCCCACCCGCAATCACACTAAAAGGGCGAAAACATCGGTTGATTCACGGCCTTAAGAAATCGTATTGTACGTTGTACTTTTACCTCTTAAAGACTTGAATAACTTAGCAGCCATAAGAAAATAAATAATGAAAGTGTTAAATAACAAAAATAAGACGTAGTGTGTCTTCCTTTTGAGATGAAGAAACTGTCCAGTCAAAAAACCCCAACCAACAATATATTAATGGGGTGAAATATTTAAACCCTAATGAAGAAAACAAATTAAGAATAGTGCCACCTTGTTGTATGATAGATTAGTAATTGGACCGTATGGTGTAGAAAATGATAAAAGACAGTGAGAGTTGAGAATGATGCCAAATTTATACCTCTCCTCTATTGGCATTTACATATATATGGACATACCGAGGCTTTTGAAGCCCTTGGGATTTTCCGCAACCAGCTGGTTTTTCATGTCCAGCCACCAACATCCTCCATTCTTTAGTCTTCTTCACCAAGCATATCTTTCTTTGTCCCCTTGGCCGTCCTCAATTAAATTTTCATGCAGCCACCATTCTCATATTTTGTGTATATATAAAAGCTTGCAAAAGTTCTGAACAGACGTACGTCCCTTGATTAATTAGTTAGGGTTGAAAGAAAAATGGCTGAACCGAGTCCGGAAACTGGAACAAGTAGCAGTGCACGAGAGTTGATGATCAGTTCTGCGCCGCCAGCGGTCGAAAATGAGGAGGAGAAAGCATATATGGGTATTGGAACTACTCCAGATGTGCATGGGGCAGCCATGAAGATTCAGAGGGCAAGAGATGCATACAAAGCATATGCAGGGGTTGAAGAGAAGCCGAACAAGGTGGAGATTTTGAGTTGGTATTTTTATGAGTTGTGCTCTTACTTCATTCATACAGTTCTTATCCCAATGGTCTTCCCCCTCATCATCAGCCAAATTGCAAACGGATCACTGGCCTCTGTGGAGGGAGGGTTCAGCGACAAGGGCTTTGTTTGCAAGCAAAAGGAAATCAAACTGTAAGTAGAGGCCTATACTTGTGATATCATTTGCTAGTCTCTTGACCTTTTGCTTGCTTCGAAATGCCTTTTCAAATTAAATAAAAAGATTAAACCGATAAAAAATAAAAATAAAATAAAGTAACCAAGACAGTTCAATTTAAAGAAAAAAAAATGTGTCAGTCTTATAAAGAAAGTTTTGGTTCATTCCTTGTCTCTTCATATTAAAAATTTAAGGGGAGTGATCCTTCAATGCATTGTGGGGGTGGGGTGGGGGCGTAATTCTAAATTCTAATTGTTTAGCGGCACCAGTATTTTTCTTTTATTTATACTACTCTTTCGACCTTCCTTCACACGCGTGTCAATAAACCTTTTTGTAATTTTTTGTTTCATCTTTAATTACAGATATTTTTTTTTTATCATTGCTATTTATCTTTTTTGTTTCGTATCGAACGAAATGAGCTAATTTGGCACCTTTTCCATGTGGATATGTCTATGGTCCTTTGCTTTTGTATGTGTAACTTCATAGGCCATAATTGAAGGTCATATTTTTTTGGATTAATTACAGTTTAGTACTTTATAGTTACACCATTAAGACATGTTAGTCTATCTTACCGATTTGCACAATCACATACCCCGATCTTTTAAATTCGTTCTGATGTGGTTCCTAGTTGAAACTAAGTCGAATCTCTCCAATTAGTTGTCTACTACTTTATGTGTCACATTTTATTATTATTTTTAATTTTAAATTGATTAAAATATGAATAAAATATTTAAAAACCAAAAACAAATCACAAATCAATTCTCTCTCTCTCTCTCTCTCTCTCTCTCTCTCTCTCTCTCTCTCTCTCCCTCTATCCTGATTTCTTCCCCACATCCACCCTCTTCCCAGCGCCCTCCCCCTTCAATTTTCTTTTCCCCCATTACCACTGGCCTCCATCCTCCAACGAACCTAGAATCCCAACCCAACAACCACCCAGACCCAACAAAGAAATGCAAGGCAAGCTACTCCTGGTCTAAATTTATTACTGCACCTTCATTGTCTTTCAAAATTGACCCCAAAATCTCTTTCAAAAGATCTGATAGCTGGGCAAATAGCCATAGAACCCCAAGGTACTTGAGAACACCTCTTAGAACCTTTTTAAGAGCAACTAAAGACCTAACCGCCTCCATACCCCCCCATCATCTCCAAAAGAGCAACTTGGTTGACTGTCCTAGACATTGCCTCAGAACATAGGAGGTTAACCCTATTTCCATTTACAGCAGACAGTTCGGAATAAACAATATTCTCCCTCTTTCAAATCAACGACTCCAATCTTCTCTCTTTGCATCTTAAGATTGCATTTTGAGAGTGAGAATTGCATTTTGGGTTAACCCTATTTCCATCTACAGCAACAGACGAGAGGGGGTTGGGGTCTGGGTGGTTGCTGGGTTGGGGTTATGGGTTCATTGGTGGTTGGAGGCAGGTGGTCATGGGGGAAAAGAAAATCGAAAGAGTGGGGGCTGGGTGGAGGGTGCCTGTGGGTTGCCCTCTTTGCTCTATCTTCCTCTCATCTGAATCTTGAGTATGCATGTAAGCTTCTTTGTTCCTAATAAAGGGAGAGGAGAAATCTGGGAGGTGGGGGAGAAGAAATCTGGGGGAGGAAATTGGGAGAGAGAGAGAGAGAGAGAGAGAGAGAGAGAGAGAGAGAGAGAGAGATTTATTTTTATTTTGGTTTTTAAATATTTTAATCAATTTAAAATTTAAAAATAATAAAATGTGAGACCCATAGTGCCATGTAGCCAACTAACTGAGAGATCTAACTGAAACCCCAATGGCGGAATCACATTATAACGAATTTAAAAGATCAGGATATGTGATTGTAAAAATTGAGAAGATAGAGACTAACATGTCTTAAGGATGTAACCATAGGGTACTAAACTGTAATTAATCCGATTTTTTTAGATGAAAATATTTTTGCTCACCATTTTGCATTTAATTATTATTATGCTTTGGTATAAGTCATCAGAGATTCTTTATACACAAAGTTTATTCTTTATTAAATGACAAATGTGTAGATAAAATCTTATTTATACTCAATTTTATTTAATTGTGGACCGTTCTTATTTATTTATATTGTATACAATGACCCCTTTAGAGTTTCGAATTTAGGTGTTAAGTTTCAAACTTTGAGCGTACGCAATTAACCAATTCATACTGAAAACCTAAAACTTAACCTCTGAATAGTGTTTTTACATCCTAAATAATCAGCATGTCAATAAATGAGATAAAACGTAAAGAAAATTGAGTAGAAATTAGATTTTCTCAAACATGTTATGTCTAGAAATGAACTCTATACTTCAATATGCATGTGATGTTATATCCATTTTTCCAACTTGCAAGCAATTCACCATTTCTATAACTTAGATAGTGAAGTTTATTTGTGAATATTGCAGGTACCATTCACTCACAAAGAAGTCAATACTTTCCAAATACTCAGCTCTAGAGTGGACTTCAATTTCATGGGCCATAGGTTTAGCTCTGGCTTCTCCACCCCTTGCCTTTGTCTCCATCATCCTTGACCACGGCTACAACCAGCCCATAATTGCTGCAGCTGCCACTGCCATTGGCGCCATCTTTTGTCTTCCTGCCGGCTTCTTCAAAACCCTCTGGATCTTCCCCCCATACATCGCCGCCATAACCGCTGCCAACATCATCTCTACCGCCTGCCACACCCGCCACCTTGGCCTAATGGTCCGCGGCTTCACCGGGCCAACTCTTAAAAAATCCCAGTTCCAAGACCGAAGAGGCGTCTCCGCCTGGCTCTCACTTTACGCAGCCGCCGCTGGCTCGTTGGGCGCAGCCGTCATGTCATCATTCACGTACCACATGCTTAGAGAGGAAGAGGAGTTCATAAGCCTCTGGGTTGTCTCCATCTTTAGTGGCATCAAATGGCTTTGTGGAATCTTCCATTTCTTTGTCACTAAAAGGCCTTGCGTCAACCCACCAATCTCAAAGTCCCATGCATTATCAATCTTCAAGTTTCCTCATGCAGTAGGAGGCCTTGTTGGCGCTTTCCTCTCCTCGGTAACAACAATGTGCCTTTTCACAGGAGGGGTGCTTTACTTAGTTGGGCAGCTTTGCTATGATCCAAGATCATTGCTCTACTTTTGGCTAACCTATTTCATCTTCCCCTTGTTTTCTCTCCCAATGCTGCAACCCCTGCAGCATCTCATCAAGGCGAATGCTGTCAAAATGCAACTCATGGGCTTCTTCCTCTCATTAACCACCTCCGGGTACGGGTTCTATTTCGGGGGCTCAGTTTGGGAGCAGCACCATGTACTGCTCTTCGCCGCTGTTCAAAGCACGTCCGCGGGGCTCCTACATGCTTTTGGGCGCGTTCTGTTGATGGATTGTTCGCCTCCCGGAAAAGAAGGAGCTTTCTCTGCTTGGTTTTCTTGGACAAAAGCTCTTGGCACGTGTGCTGGCTTCGCGGTTGCATCGGCAGTCCCTGGAAATGTGTCCACTTCTTTCGGGCTCTCGTTTATCACTGCCGTCTGTGGAGTGCTAGTTTTGATCTTTGGGAACATTAGCGACTCTGGAGGAGCCAAAGCTGCAGGGCATGTGAGGCATGATAGTGAGCAAGGAGGTTCTCCGGTTCAGGGACTTGATGCTGCAGCTACTGCCCATGAGATGCAAGAATATCTGCCTAGTGAAAGATTTTAGACGAATTAAAAGGGAATCTATGGCATTTAATTTCCTCAAATTGTTATGCTTTAATGCCTTTCATTCTTTAGGAATAACAATAATCAGCTCGGATATGTGTCATATACATATAAATGATTTTCTTTTCTGGAAAATTAGGATCTCCCCCTTCTTCCATTACATTTTTTTTATTAAACATTTTTTACATTCTAAATTTTGATTGAAGAGGAGTGGGCATGGGGACCGGAAAACTGGAACACTGAACCTGATTGGATGGAAAAAAATCGGTTGACTAAAAAAGTCAACAAACTGGTACCGAACCGAACCGACCGAATCAACTAATTCCAACCGGTTTCGATTTCGATTTCACATCTTACCAAACCAGACCGGACCGGTTGTTTTTTTTTTTTACAAAATTATTTAAATCCAATGCTACATCTTTAATCTCATAACTAATATTTCCCCAAACCCAAATTCAAAACATCTCTTTTCTAAGCAATATATCTATTTGCATGAAATTAGATCATTTGTTAATTTATAAGCCCAAAAAATAAAATTTTATTTAGAATTTGAATAAAAATAATAATTTTTTAAAAAATATAATAATTCGGGCCAAAATCGAAAACCAAACCAAAACTTATTCAAATTGGACTAGAACTAGTACAATCCGAACCAGCATATTTCATAATTTTTTTTTTCACTAAAATCGGACCGATTAAATAGTACCGGTTCCGATTCCGATTTGAGATGAAAATCGGACCGAACCCACCCTTTGGGTATTATTTTATTTGCTTCATACGCCTGTCTTTGTGCATAGAGCTTAACGTACGTACCCAATTTATCATTGTTTGTGTTTTGAGGGCCTACGCTAAAATTGCTATCCTGTTCTATCCTATGCTGGCTAGGAGTGGCGGGCGAAAAGTACGAGATGCTCTTAAGAAATTGATAAATGTTTTTCTCCCTTCACTGCAAAACTCCTACTTGAATTTTCTACAAGTGCTGTAAGAGATCACAAATTTTGGAATATTATACAATGCAAATCGGCAAATCTATTGATGTTTAGATAACATTGCAGATTTTCTTTAGTAACATCCATACCATGCTTCAAGCTTGAGTCGTTCACCGTGTCAACAGAGAACTTGTTATTTCTTTTCTGATACATTACAGTAATGCAAAACTCTCATAAAAAATTCCTCAGCAAGTAGTTGTCCACAGAATACAAGTTTAGCGGACAGCATAGCTGCTGATTATCTTCATCAGCTAATCAGCTATAGCCTCAAACTGAACTAGTCAATAGTTAAAGAACATCTAGCCGCTAAACACACTGATATAACACCTGCTTGCCTGAAGGAAACAGAAATGTAAACTGTTGAAAAGAGCACATTTCAAAATGCAAAAGTGTACTCCATTTCATTCCGGGAAATTGGCAGCACCTATGGGGGACTCCGAAAGTTTTAACCGCAGAAATTGAGCTTCTTCATCACTTTAGCATAAGCAGGATGGACAAGGGCAGGTAGTCTGAGTCTACGCTTAGATATCTTCGACTGCAACAAATATGAAATTTCATTAATTTCAAGAATAAATTGATACGTTTAGACTTCTGCTCAATTACAAAAAAAGAAAAAGAGTACATCATGAATGCACCATTACAAGGAAAAGGTACATGGACGATAAAAAGGAACTCAAGTCTGATCGAGCAGGTCAAGAGATCGCCACTAAGAGACGTTTAGCTGCACTAACATTAGATGTAAATTAAATGTTTTTTCTGACAGGGGACACCTTGTGTTGTACCTCTCTTTCTTTGTTAATAAAGTCGTGTTCCCCAGTAAAAAAAACAGAGGAGCACCTATTTTCTTTTGACTTACAGATCTCACAGATTGAGTAAAATGTTTTTCCATTTGGAGTGGTATTTACCTACATGCTAAACAAAGTCATCCAGGCTTAAGCTGATGATAGAAACAGGTTTTGAGATGATGCAATGTTAGGATTTAGATGCTTAAATCAGACCAGAAAGAAAATGACAGAAATTCAGATGCTTGAAGTTGACCCCTGTATCCAGATTATGTATAACAAAATATTTTCCTCAACAGACCTTTTATTCCCTTCTTGCTTGGCAATGGTGATCACTAGACTCTAGACATCTCAATAACTTCTGGTAAAAGGTTGAAGATCCTTAGATCAAATCTTCTTAAATCCTCTCTCCTAATTGCTGTAAAATGCACTGCGTTCTGAAAGTTCATACTATTTTCTTCCAGTAAAAACAGGAAAGCCCAAGCAAAGAAATGACTCAGATTTCTTCTGTGTGAGGTTTGATGAATCAGCAACCAAGTGTTGCATTTAACACCATTCTTTTACTTTGAGAATCATTTCATTTCATGCATCAATACATTCCTGCAACCACTATATGCCATATGATAAAGGATGAGCATCCATTACTCATTTTCTGGTTATAGATGCTCACCAGGCTGTCCTCCGTCGCTACGTGGTCTCAACAAAAGCAAAGGATTATACTTATATTCCATCTAGAAAGAAAATAAAATAAAAATTGGTTTAAGAGGACAACATTGCCTTTCTTCCCCAAAACTCAAAGAATGGATGACTTCTCTTAAGAATTCTACCAGACAATGACCCAACTTCCAGCAGTCAATCTCAACTCCTATAGACTTCTGTCTGTTCAAGGATTGAACTCCAATTATGTAGCGATCAATACTTCTAAACCAAATACGACCTAAAATAAATTCAAGATGATGACTCTGACTAGTAAAAATGAAACTTAATACAAACACAGCAATTTCATTTTAAATCTCCTTGGCTATCAATTCTGCATATCCCATTCTGGGCCAGTAGCTACAGCATCGCCAAATTAAAAAGAAATATTAAGGAAGATATAGAATATCAAGCTTTTATTAGTAGATCTGAAAATATAAAGATATTTCAATATAGAGCCTGAATTTCTACAATTTATGGCTAGCAAATGTCCAGTGAAGTACCATGTAGGAAGGGTTAATTGAAACTCGTACGAGAAGTTTGTAAACTCAGTAGTAAATTTCAAAGGTGACAACCCATCTAAACCTATGGAATTACAGCCATAGTTTATTCCAGAAGGCTCCCTATGATCCAAAAAGACGATCCACACAATGGAATTCAGACGGACCCCAATTTTTGCCTCCTTATTCTCAAAGCATCTATTGTTCCACTCCCTCCATATACAGAAGGAAGTTGTCAGCAAACAATTGCAGAACTCCTTACTAACTCTGCATCCCCTCCATAGGAAATCCAGGCATAGCTTACTGAACCCTAAAAAAAGTAAGGAAAAAGACCATATCAAACACAAGAGAGATCCTCTTAAGACCAATTACAATATCTTCCAATCTACATTCCTTTCCCTTGAACTGCCTTTCTATTCTTCTCCATCCAATTGTTCCACATCAAACATGGCACTACTTCCTGTGTGCTCAATGTTAGGGGCCACAAATTTAAAATCCAGGCCTTTTTTCAGGGAACAAAAAGGTCTAATACAAATATGCGGGCTATTAGTATAAATATATATATATGTATACATTTATTGGAAAATGAGCAAATCTAGCTACAGTTTTATAACATTAGCAATAGTTTCAAATAATAATTTAAATCAATTCATGTAAATCTGGTTGTGGTTATATATCATGTAAACCTAACACATTAGGATTATTAGCTGCAAAATAACAAATGTTGATGTTTACATTATGTCTCTATTTATGTAAAGTGCAAACATCTTATCCATTGACATCTATCTTTGTTTTCTATTTCTTTTCATTTTTCTCCATTCTATCATAATAAGAAATAAAAGTGACATCTGATAATTTGTTCTCTTAGACAGTTTTTTTTCCTACACTTTAATTGGTGCAGTTGTTTGGAACTTTAGACTTTGAAATATTTTCAATTTCCTTGAAAGAGTTCAACTTTTATTCTTCAATACGAAACAGAATTTTATTAAATTAAAAAAATAAAAAAAAACTAAACAACATATGAATCACAAAGGGCTAAACAACAACAAAAACCAAGTACTTTCTAACAACTGGAAAATTCAAAGCCTTAATTAGAGTCTTATAAAACAGCAGCTTTCCAATCTGCCAATATAGATGAGAGCAGAATATCCCGACATTCAGAAAGACATTGAAACTCAAAGTGAAGACCAAAACTAACTTCGTCCCACCAACCCTCCAACCCAGCCCTGTTATGATCCTCAAAAATCCTTTTATTCTTCTCCACACAGATACCAAAAACAGCCAAACACACCACAATTCTACAAAACTTTTGCCTTCTCCCATCAAAATCCTTCTGGTCTCATAAAAAATACAGTGTTACCTGGTACGGGAAACGATACGGTTCGTGAAACACGAATGGTTACAGGGTTTGCTAGTTTCTATGGTACAGATTTGTTGGGGGTAGGCATAGTCGATACGGTGTTTCGAATCATAATTCGTTCGAGACTTTGATTCAGGTCGTTAATTTTTCAAGTTGTATCCTGCGTAATAAATGTCATAATTTTCAACTTTACTTTTAATTTTTCTCACTTAACTTGGTCTATTATTTTGCCCAACCCGCTACTTGTATTAAATGGAGACTTCTCCATACATGCACCTTCTTCTTGGAAGATGAAACTGACACAGCATCCCAAAGCACCTCCCTCGTTCACATTCTCTGTGTTTTTTTTTTCTTCTAACTTCTCAGTAGTTAATAGACTCACTACTCAACAGAGTCGACAGACTCATCTTCTTCTCATCCCTCAAGAGTCTGACTCAGACTTCATGGATGTATTGCAACAGAGGTGTGCCATCTTCTTCCCTCCCTCTGGTTAGTTTCTACGATTTGGTTTGCGAACACACCACGATTCGGTACTACCAAACCAGTTTGTGGTTTATGGTCACATGACCATAAAGAACATGCCACTGGCCAATGAAGCAACAAATGATCCAAAATTTCAGCATCCTTCCTTCCTACACATAACGCACCAAAGGGGAGAAAGAGAGACGCAAACAGACGCCATTTTTGAACCATGTCACAAGTCTTAATCTTCCCATGAACAATTAATCAAGCTAACCCTTGTACCTTAGGAGGTACTTTTAGCTTTCCATATTACATGGGAGGGTGTCAAAGTAGAAAGAGTAAGATTTTCCACGAGATACATTAAGAAATATTTACACACAAAAAAATTAATAATAATGCAAGATGACTCCAATCTCCAAGTTCTCCTATATGCCCTACATAGTTTTGCACCCCTAAGCCTCCTTTATCCTTGACTTGGGTCACATGGTCACACCCCCTCCCTTTTTAAGTGATCCTTCTTTCCTTCCGCCGTCCCTTCCCACTTTACTGTTCACAATATGCTGCACGTACATGTATTACTCAAATGAATTTAGTGATGATGTCAATTAGGATAGGTCTTGAAACAGTTCACCAGTCTATCAGTAATTCGAGTTAACTCTTGGATCTTCTCAAACTTGATGTGGTTGGTATTTTGTCAACTCAAACTCTCAACCTACCTTTAACCTGACCATAGGGGCTGAAATTTTGGGATTGGATTCAGGGACTTCGGGCTGAGCCCATTCAAGTTGCTCCCTTACATGCATCACCAGACTGTTTCAAAAGAATTACAAGTTTTTTTCTAACATAGCAAAGAAATTTGTCCCAAACAAGAAAATCACACTAAAGGATTTTTCTAATGTATGTTGTGGGAATTTAAATGCATAATCCCAAATGTATTAAAGAATTAAACCATACAGAATTTAAACATGACTGAGATATAACGACTTGCTAGATGAGTAGTGACCAACACTGCATATGGAACCCAAGCTTTGAATAATCAAAATGCAAACCACACCTTCAAATGCGCGTTGTGCCGCTTGCCCTCCCTCCATCGTCGAATTTTCCCATCATTCATTATCCTAAACCTGGACTTGTAAGACCTGACCAAGAAATTTCAAAACCATTATTACATGAAACTTTATCAACATTTCCATAAGAAAATAATGACATAACTTGATGACTGAGAAAACATAAACCTACGAGTAAGCTTTTATTTTGGTTTTCTTTAACTTGGAAGTGACTGGTGTCATTGGCTTTCTCCTCTTCTTACGCTCTCTTGAAGAAACATGCCGCACTTGAAGCATCTTAACATGCACACATAAAGCAACATTTCTCTTTTAAACACTAGTATGGAATTGTATATCAAAATGCACTTAACAACACCATATGGAAATCCCCAATTCGCATTTCCGTTTGATAGATTACATAATACGGCAAAATAAAAAATGTTAAATGAAAACCCAACTAACCCACCCAGCTTACCGAGATAGGGAATGTTGAAGGGCGAAGAGTGGCGATAGCTAGCGAAGGTTGGGTTGGTGAATGGGCATTGAAAAGTGACCTTAAGCTCCATTTGTTGTTATTTGAAGCGAAAGGAAGAGGCTGGTGAAGATGAGGACAAGAAGAAGAACGGAGCAAAGACGAAGAGAAAGATGGCAGAGTTTGGGATGAGTGTACGGACAATGAGCGAAGCTTGGAGCATAATCTCTGCATCGCCATCGTCTCGTCCGCCAGTAAAGGGTTTTACAGAGCTCGTGGGTTTTGGTTCCCTTGGTGGACTGGGACTTGGGAATGCAAAATGTGAGTGAGTCTGTTTGGTTATTGGCTCACTGTATTCCGGTCTTGGATTGACATTTCTCTTTTGTGGGTTTGGGTTGCCCAAAATTCGGACGGGTTGGCGAGTTGGAAGGCCACTCAACCCTCACTCACAGGAGAAAAACTTTCCTGGCACGGGGATGCCAGGTCAGTATTCCAACTCATTATCCCAAGCCAATAGAATGATGCCACATGCCAATCTGCTTTAAAAGATTTTAATAATATATGTCAATCAAAATAGTCAACCAAAAAGTAAAATTTCTCTCACATTCAATCTCTACATCTGCGCCAGCTCTTTAACTTCCCAATTAATTTGTTTTTTCCTACTTTTTGCACAATACATTGCCATTCCCGCCTCTTTATTCTTCTGTCCAAAACCCTTTCTTCTTTTTCTCTTCAGCGACTCCTTCATACATACAGACCAGGTATCGATTTCTCTATTTTTCTTTTTCATTTAAATTTTTTTACTGTAATTTACTGGTTTTCATTGTTGTCCATGTTCTATTTGTGGGTAAACTATTGATTTTGCAGTCTGAGATATTTATTTTTCTTTCCCCTGTTATACTTTGTTTTTTTTTTCTCTGCTATTTAAAATAACTCTTGAAATTTTATATTATCTAGAACAATGTGATCAGTAATTTTGTTGTTGTTGCTATTATTGTAAAAATTGCTTACTCTTCATGTGAATTTTGATTTCCTATAAGTGAAAAGCTAATTTACATGATATGTATATATATCTCTTCTTACCGTTTGAATTTTGTTATTTTGTTATATGAAATACAAAAGGTTGTTGATTTGGATCATGGAATTTGATTGTCAAAAGGAAAAGTTAAAAACAAATGAAGAGGAAAATTTATTTGACGGTGACGAATTACGAGTGGGAATGGAGGTGTGTAATGAAGTTGAAGCATATAATCTATGCAACTCTTATGCATTAAAGAAAGGATTTAGCATTCGTAAAGGAAATATTCGAAGAGATGCAAAAAACAATATCCGACAACGAGACTATTTGTGTTCAAAGCAAGGGTTTTATGATGACCTTTGTGAAGTGAAGACAGTTCATCAATTGGATACAAGGACAGGTTGTAGGGCTTTAATTCGATTCACTGTGGATGATGGTGTGTGGAAGATAAGTCATATAAATTCAGATCATAATCATGAGTTTGCTAGGCTTGAAGAAAGACAATTTCTCAAATCTGGTCGGAAGATACAAAAGGCTCACGCAAATGTTATGTCTTCTATGGTTGAAGCAGGTATAAGGCCAACAAAGTCGTATTCGTATTTGGCAAAAGAAGTTGGTGGTGCTGAGAATGTTGGGTTTACTAAGAAAGATTGTTTAAATTATTTGCATAGGAAGAAGGAAGAATTGATTGAAGGAGGCGATGCACAAAGTTTGATCAATCATTTTAAGCATAAACAAGCTGAGGATCCTAATTTTTTCTATAGTGTTCAAGTGGATCAGTATACTCGGATGACGAATTTTTTTTGGAGAGATGGTAGATCAAAGTTAGACTATGATTGCTTTGGAGATGTTCTATGCTTTGATACTACATTTCGGACCAACAAATACAACCTAATATGTGCTCCATTTGTGGGAGTTAATCATCACTGGAAAAATGTCTTACTTGGTTGTGCTTTTTTATTGGATGAAAGCACAAAATCATTTGTTTGGTTGTTCGAAACTTTTTTGGAGTCAATGGGAAACAAACACCCGATAACCATTTTTACGGATGAGGATAAAGCGATGGCAAATGCAATTGAGATTGTATTTCCACAAACACGCCATCGATTATGTACTTGGCATATCGCTAAAAATGCTACACAACCTCTTGCTGGTCTTTATACTAAAGCAGAGTTTAGCAAATATTTCAACAAGTGCTTTTATGGTTGTTTGAGTGAATCAGAATTTGAAGACACATGGGATCACATGATTAAAACCTTCAAGCTTGAGAATCATTCGTGGCTACAAAAGTTATATTCACTTAGAAGAAAATGGTGTTCTGCTTTCAACTTAGATTATTTCTCAGCTAATATTAGATCTACCCAAAGGGTTGAGAGCACAAACAATATCTTTCATCAGATTTCTACAAAAACAATGAGTCTCACTAGTTTTGTGCAACACTATGAGCAGAAAACAGCAGACATGAGATTGGCAGAGTTGGAAGAGGATTTTCGTTGTAAAAATGGAATGCCTCATCTTAAAGCAAAGAGTGGTATCTTTAAGCAAGCATCTAGTGAGTATACCATTAAGATCTTTTCATTCTTTGAAAAGGAGTTGTTGGGTTGTTTTGAGGTTAGGCTAGATGAAGTTTGCAATGTTGATGCAAAATATGTTTTTGAAGCAATTGAAGAAGGTCATGAAAGGGTTTACAAAATCCATTTTGACTCCTTAACTTTCAATATTTCTTGTTCGTGTAAGTTATTTGAAACCAAGGGATTGCTATGTCGTCATGCCCTGAAAGTGTTAGATTCCAAAAATATCACAAGCATACCAAGTCAATACATATTGAAGAGATGGACTAAAGGGGCGAAGAAAGGAATTGTGGTGAACAGTGACTTATGTGAATCTTATAATAAGAAGGCGAGGTCTGCCCAATCATTGCGCCTGAGTGAGTTGATGCATGAAGCAAATAATGTTGTTAGTATAACATCATTATCTGATTCAGGAACAAGGCTTGTCAAACAAAAGTTAGCAGAGGTTATGATGTTACTTGAAAGTGATATGGAAATTACTAGATCAAAGGAAAATTTGAATAGCATTGGTGACCAAACTCTTCATGATGAGCTCATTGCTAAGCCACCAGTTTTGAATCCCCCCACCATAAGGGCTAAGGGCATAACAAATGCTAGGATAAAAAGTCAATTGGAGAAGAAAAGAAAAAAAGAAAAAAAGAAAGACGCAAGAGTTGGAAATTCCTCTCGAACTTCAAGGCCTACCACCATGGCTGCTAGTAAGAATTATTTTCTTTAAGTTGTTTTTAACTAGATTGATATTAATTAGGTTTCAACTATTTTTTTTCTAGTATTTAATTTCTTGTGCTAATAATTTTTTTTGTAGGCCAATCTGAGCAAGAAACCAACAGTGTTCTGCCTCATTCAACTCATTATATCCATCATTTCATCACTTTGGTGTACTTATTCTTACACTTCATTATTTTGATGGTTATTTTTGATGTTTATCTCCTAATGTTAAATTTATTTTTAGGATATTCCAAGTCATACTTTTGGACACCCGAATTTTCAATTTACAACCATGCTTCAAGGAAGTGATCAAATGCCTTACTTGAGTCAGGTATATGAATTTAATATATACTCATGGGATAAAGAAATAAGATATTTCTAACTTGAGATTATTTTATGATGCATTAGGATTCATCTACAACTTTGAATGCAAATTTCACATTTGGACAATCAACTAATTTAAATCAGGTTTGACTCATGATATAAAATTAACTTTTAATTGTGTTAATTTCCATATTGATTCATGGATTAAGTTGTGATGCAGAATGTGTATATCGATAGTTTGAACCAATTGCGTCGGTGGTAAGACTGATAAGGGCTGGTTGATGTCTTTTTATGGGTTTGAAATCTATCTCAAGGTTATGATAATAGGTACGTAGAGATTGTACCTTTATTCATAATATGAACCTCTAAAGGATGTGCTATGCTTTGTATTAGTTTTCTAATTTTTGTGTGGACATCTTATTTGAACAGGTGTAATGTGCTCATTTTGATGTATAAAGACCAACATATTTTGCAAAGGAGAACAATATAATTTGTAGTTTGGCAAAATTACATTTTTGTAGATGTGACGTAGTGTTCTCCTTTTCTTTTTGTTATGTTATTTGGCCGAGGTTACACTTTTGTACAAGGGAATAATTCCTTTTCCTTTTTGTTGCACTATTTGGCCAAAAGACTACTTTTGTACATGACATTAATTTTGTGCTCTTCCTTGATATGTTATTTGAAGCAAGATTAGTCAATTATAAATCCATTCATGCAAGTTACCCACGTTACACTTGATCAAAGAAAAGAAAACATATTTCTTCTTTGAGTAATTGATATCAGTCGAAAAGAAAAAACAACATACTTCTTTGAGTTATTAATATCTGAAATAAAATTGTACAACAAACTAAATTTTATTAGCATTACTTCATTATATAAAATAAAAAAAACAAATGTCATTAGTTGTAGCAATAAAATAAATCACTTCGTTAAAAAAATCAAATATAAAAAAATTCTCTAGATAGAAGAGAGGAAGGAGAGGGATTGAACAGAGACAAGAATGATTTTGAACAGATGGAAGGTTTTTGCATAAGAGAGGAATGGCAAAAAAAAAATGCAAAACATTAATTGAGTTTGAGAAAGAAAAAAAAACTTTGAAGAAGGGTTTGCATAGAAGAAAAAAGAGGTGGGAATGGGTGGGTATTGTGCAAAAAAGTAGGAAAAAACAAATTACTTGGGAAGTTAAATAGCTGGCGTGGATGTAGAGATTGAATGAGAGAGAAATTTTATTTTTTGGTTGACTATTTTGATTGAAATATATTATTAAAATCTTTTAAAGAAGATTGGCATGTGGCATCATTCTATTGGCTTGGGATAATGAGTTGGAATACTGACCGGCATCCCCTGCCAGGAAAGTTTTTCTCCACTCACGGAGACACTCACCAATTAGGATGGCAATTTTCCCGACTTTGGGGCTTGACTTTACTCCTAAGCATTTAGGCCATCTCCAGTCATAGGGCTAAATGTAGTTCATGACTAAAAATTTAGCCCTCCAAAATATAATTTTTTAAAGAATAGTGCAGGGCTAAAATTTTCCATCTCCAGTAATGCAGCTATATTTTAGGATCCTTCATATTTTATTATTTTGAGAAACATGGGGCCCACAAAAAGTGGATGGATTTGATGTGCGATGTGAAAAGCACATGCATGGTACAAAAATTTGGCCTATGCCAAAATTAGGCTAAATGTGGTAGGGTTGGAGGCTAAAGGGTCAAATGTGGCCCTTCAAATTTGGCCAAAATTTTGTTTAGCCCATTTGAGATATGGAATTTGCATTATTTTAGGGCTATATTTGGGATATAGCCCATGGCTGGAGATGACCTTACATCCATTTGTCAAGGCAAAGAGCAAGTAAGGGTGGATACTGTTCATGTGAATAGTGCTTATCATAGCAAATTTTTTTTTTAAAAAAACTCCCCCGTCCATTACCATGACAATTTTATATATACTTATGAGAATAATTTTGATAAGATTTTTGGTTGCTACATGTCTATATTTATTATAAAATTCACATCTCATATTTTGGATAAGATTTTCGATTGTCACGTGTCCATATTTATTATTATAAAATTCACATCTCATATTTCGAATAAGATTTTCGATTACTATTATTACGCCACGTGTCATTTGTATTTGTACACAAATGAAATAAGAAAGTAGAAAATAAATATATGATATGAGGTGAGGAATTTGTATGACGTTTTGGGGTGGAAAGTGAGGAATTTGTATGAATGGAGAACAAAATTGAATCGGACGCCCCAGGATTGTGGCACGTGACTTAGACCGTTGGAGAAAAAGCAGCTGACCGTTGGCTTGTTCACTAGGAGTGACATGCATTTGTGTTCATAAGTCCATAATCATCTCTTTAATTATTTCATCTCATTAGATAATTAACTTAGAATCTAATTCTAAAACTTGTTATTGGATAATATAGGCTTAATTTCAATGAAACATTTATTTCAAACAAATAAATATTTTTCACAAAAAGACGAAAACACTTTGTCATTTAGTGAAATGGGGCAAAACCGCAATTAATTAAAGTTTTGGGCAAAACTGTAATTTTCTAGCAATTGCACAAACAGCCCTTATTTTATAAAAATTGCAAGAGGACCCCAAGAGAGATCCTAGGGTGGGCCTGCCATGTAGGAGAGTGTGTGTGTGTGTGTGTGTGTGTGTTGATATTTTGAAAAAGATGGTGTGATTTTGGGATCACAAGGTGGTGCCATCTTTTGTACCCAAAAAAACATCTTTATTTTCATTGGTTCCTTTTTAAAACTTTAGGAGACAAATACTATATACTATATGAAAATGTCATAGAATTTCATAAAATGTTTTTTACTAACATTCAACATATAAATTTCAAGTATCAAATAAGATCAAAAAACATGCTTGACAAGAACTCCTATGAACATATTATGAACACCAAGAACATTTCAAGAACATTTTTCAAATCTTTATGACTCTTCATAAATCAAACAAAAATCCTAAATTCATGCAAAAATCATATTCATGCTTAGAATTTAAAGACTAACACAACCATGTAAACATTTCACACATAGGCACACATAAAGCTCAAAAACCCCTCCTTGCCGCCACCCCCTTTGGTATCGTTTCTTTATTTTTTCTTTTCATACTCCTACTCATTCATCCTATATCTTATATGTCATGAATAAGTGATATGAAAAATAAAATCTAACACATATATCATATAAGTTTGAAAACAAGCCCATATTAAAACCAATAACCAAAATAAAAGGCTCAAAGAGACTAGACATTGGCTCTTGATACCACTTGAAGGAAACATGCATGTAATGCTTAGTAAATGAACTTTAGCCACAACCTATACAA
The DNA here is from genome assembly GCA_024362665.1 of Prunus padus. Classification (NCBI taxonomy): domain Eukaryota; kingdom Viridiplantae; phylum Streptophyta; class Magnoliopsida; order Rosales; family Rosaceae; genus Prunus; species Prunus padus. The sequence goes on along the minus strand of JANFAM010000014.1, from coordinate 24,237,201 downwards.
CAAAAACATTCTAAATGGCGGATTCATTTTGTTTATGTTAGTTGAGCTAAACCTTTTTCATTCTAACCCAAGTATCTTAGCCTAGTCGCTTTGAACACAAAAAGGAAAAGGGAAAAGGGAATAGATCTTTACCCTTGATGACCTTTTCATGATTTCTCAAGAATGAACACCTTTGTTGGAAATGCCTTTTCTTTCTCTTGAAATATTGACTTCTTCACCTCGAGGCTCCAAGATTGGAGTCCTCTACCTCACCACACCAAATGCTCCTAGAGAAGAAGATAAGGCAATCAAGAAGTATGGTTGCTAGTCTACCTCTTGATTGGACCAATTTTTGGCTTATGGAATATGAGAAGCAAAGATGATGCACTCAACCCTAGCTAGGTTTTCTCTTAACTTATGTATTTATAGGATGACACAAATGCAAGGAAGATGGCACCCTAGTGGTGCCGAAAATTGGGTGGGTTTGGAGCTCCATTTTTGGGTCCATGGGTTATGTCATCTTATGCCACTTATTCCTTGGGTCCAATTGCCTTTTAGGCTATTTTGTCCAATTGCCGATGCCCGTCGTTGGCCGTGCCGGCCCGAAGCCCAATGTGCCGGCCGGTTTAAAGCCCATTTATTAAATTATATTTATTTTAGAGAAAATAATACATTATATTATTATATTTATATCTTAAATTAAAATCTATTTCTATTCTCTAATAATATATTTTAAAATTCAATGTTTTCTTTATAAATAAAACAATGCTTTTGTTTTTCAATTTTTTAAACATGAACAATAATGTAGCCCTTTTCTATTTTTATGTACTTTAAATAAAGTTATTGGCCTCCTTTCACAACAAATAATAAATCTTGTTAGTATATACATAACTATAAAAAGGATTTAAGTGAAATTGTAAAAAAAAGAAAATGCAATACATGTCGAGCTTGGTGTGGGCCCATATCAGTCCATTTAGTGGTCCGGCACGAGCCCGCCCGTCACATATGGGCTACGGTCGTGGGCTTGCTCTAGACTTAACGGTTTTAAAAAATGGACGGACTCAACTCATGCCTATTTATTAAATGGGCTGACTCTAAATAGATCGGCTTGACCTGGCATGGCCTGTTTGACACCTCTTACTTGAGGTATGTCTAGTTCTTGAGAAATTTGTGTATGTTCCAGGTACACCATCCAGCTGGCATTCCATCTAATATACATAGGACATGTGGAAATATACTCCAACTTACTACACAACCTTTAAAAATATATATATATTTCCACATGTCATATGTATATTGGATGGAACAACAGCTGGCTGGTGTACCTGGAACATGCAAAAATCTCTCCTAATTCTTCATCTCAATTGGGTTTTTCATTTTGAATTTTAATTGGGTTATTCTTAAGAAAAATAAGTGATACTAACTTTAATGAGGGTTCGTACTCTTCTCATGCTCCTATGTGGAATTATGTTGCAAAATTTTCCAAAATAGTGCAAGAGAGCAATTGGATGGTCTAATTGGAAAATATTTTACACAAGTGGCTTCTCATTCAACCTTGCAAGGAACCCATACTATGTCAAAGCCTTTAGTAAGGCATGTTCTCACCATGTTCTGGGTTATCGCCCTCCGAGTTATAATGCATTGAGGACTACACTTCTCCAAAAAGAGAGGAGTCACGTTAGGATTAAATTAGAGTTGATAAAGAAAGATAAGGGATGGTTGGATTCACAAAGAAGACCGACTTATAAAAGTGGGTCTATGTTCTTGAAGGCTATAAATTGGGACTGCTACCATATTGAGTTATAGTTATCAATTTTTTTAAAAAGTATTTAGCTCACTAACCAACCAAAATTGGTGGATAAAGGTCTTAGCAACTACACTTTCACTGCCAACGAGGATTGGTTCAGTTGGTAAGGTCTCTGCCTTGTGTCGCCCCACCAAGGTTCGAGTCCTGCTGCCAGCGGTTTTCGTTGGTGCGCGATCTGTAAATTCCTACTTAAATCCATACTGGTGGTAACTGACAGTTAGGTGCCACACATAAGTCCATCCAGCTCGAGGTTGTGGGTATGCCCTGGTGCTGGTGGTGAGAGTAGCCAATCTCCCCCTAAACTTTTCTCTAGCAAAAAAAAAACTACACTCTCACTAAAACCATGTTTGTTGTAGGTATTGAGGTGGCATAAGGACTTACTAAACTAATTCTGAAGAACCCTAAACCCAAATGGCCAATTTCAACCACTAATCCCAATTTTTGAAAACCATAAACCCAAATGGCCAATTTCAGGCCCTAATATGACATGGGGAGAGTTTTAGATTAGCTTTTATGCTCAAGGGTTTTTGTCACATCCCAGAATCGCTCCACCGTAGCACGATATTGTCCGTTTTGGGCCGGGGCCCTCACGATTTTGTTTCTGGGAACTCACGAGCAACTTCCCAGTAAGTCACCCATCCTGGGATTGCTCTAAGCCACAACTCGCTTAACTTCGGAGTTCCCACAACTCCGAAGCCAGTGAGCTCCCAAAAGGCCTCGTGCTATTTGGAGGTGGGCATGTACATATAAGGCACATCACCCCCTCTCCGTTGGCCAATGTGGGATCTTACAGTTTTGGGTTGATGAAATTGCCCATTGCACCGTCAAAGAAATTGAGGAGAATACTAAGTTGTCCTTGAATTGCTACAAATAGGAAACTACAAGGTCAAAATTGACGGAATTGAAACCACAGAGTCAAAAGTGGTTGAAGTGCCAAACTTCAAGGACCCAAAGTGACTTTTGGCCTAAATATTTTATATTTAAATGTTGTGTTTATAAATTTTCATTGCCATTGGAAAACTTTGGGCCAATAAGCATAGTGGCGGTTCTACATGAAGTTGGCCGAAAATTTTCCAAAAAAACAAAAGGATACATATGTGAGAGTCCGTTTTCTTAAATGTTGATTAAAGATAAATAAATGTTATTATATATTCTTAAGTAATTATCTTGGTAAAAAGGAAATGTCTATTTATAGTTGTTTTATGTTTATAGTACCATTTCAATAGTTATATGTATATTATTCCATTAAATATTTATAGTTGTTCTTTTGAATAAAAAGGGTTTGTTTAAATTATATATTTGTTCATTATTCCTTGAGATGCCATTGGATGGTTATTGGGTGCTTTATATAATTATATATTTATAAACAATTAACTAGCTCTAAAGCGGATGTGTAGTTTTTATTTTATCAAGTTACTTTTTCCTTGTCAACCACCTATGGCTTGGAGTTAGCATGTGGAGGTTTACATGCATTCTTAGTAATAGAATTTGGTGGAGCAACACGGAGGAATTCATCTTAACTTGAGGTGGCTAGTCTAAATTCATCCTATTGACACATGCACACACATGCAAATACTTAGTCTTTAAATATAGTAGATATTTGTGTTTCCTTGGAGAATAAGTAGGTTCTATTCCTTGGAGAATAAGTACGCATGTTCTCTTTTAGTTGTTTAATAGTTGCTACCAGTTCTTAGCCCAATAAGGAGCTAGTAGCAACCAACCTCTTCTAGTATAAATAGGCCCCTCCGTTGCTTCTTTTGAAAACACACAAACCTTGTGTAATATTTGAGGTTGCACATTGCTTGCAACGCATGCAAAGTAATAGTTCTTGAGAGAGAGAGAGAGATTGGCATAATTATATATACATTGGTGATATTTTAAATGGTTACATTGTTGTGAGATATATGGGATATGTGAAAGGCATAATTATATCATGTCATGGAAATTGATTTGAGTTGTTGGGTTGAGAAAATAATGATGGAAAAGAGGGTAATGGAAATAATCTTTTGTGTAGTTGAGTCTAACTCTTGGTAGGTACCAGATCTCAGGTATCCCAAAATGCACATGGTTTTTATTGGGTGATGCGGGACTAGCGATAGGGAGTTTGACAAGATGACTAACAAAGGGGAATTATGGGATGATTGATGTAATATCCCACATCGACCAACGGAGAGGGAGTGATGTGCCTTATATGTACATGCCCACCTCCATCTAGCACGAGGCCTTTTGGGAGCTCATTGGCTTCGGATTTCATGGGAACTCCGAAGTTAAGCGAGTTTGGGTTAGAGCAATCCCAAGATGGGTGACCTACTGGGAAGTTGCTCGTGAGTTCCTAGAAACAAAACGGTGAGGGTGGGGCCCAAAGCGGACAATATCGTGCTACGGCGGAGCCGATCCGGGATGTGAAAATTGAGATGGGTGTTAGTTCATATAAATGTGCATTCGGGACCAAGTGGTATAAGGATGATATGAGACGTGTAGGTCTGCTTGTCCAATTATATGAATTAACGGGAGTAGTTGAAGAGCATTCATGCACGATTATTATTATTAATATGATAATTGGTTGTATGATTGCATGTCACCTAATTTAGTTATATCAATTTACTGTGGAAAGGTTTATGTCCCTACTGAGCTGTGGTTTCGTTCATCTCTTAACAGATTTTGTAGGTACTGAACCTGAAAACTAGGATTTGAGATGAACTGGCATGTCTGTAGAATGTGTTGTGTACATAGCTTGTTGTTGAATAATGAGCTACTTGTTTAATAAACTCTTGAGTAGTTTCTTAACTTGTAAAATATTGTAGTGATGTAATATTCTGAAAACTTCCGCTGGAAATTCGATTTGGGAGATTTTTATTTATTTATTTTAAGTTCTTCACATTTTAAATATAGTTTTCCTTAAATTCTATAATTAAGGTGTGAATAACGGCTTAATCCAAGATTACGTAAATCCTTGGGTTGGGGTGTGACAACATATCTTTAGCCCAACCCAAAATTTAAAAGTTAAATAAAAGAAACCCTATATCTGTAGTTGCCTAGCTAATTTCTTATATTCTTTACATCTTCGTAACAACTATTCTTCCAAGTTCACCCTTCTTTTTTTTAGATTCTTCTCAATTTTAGATTTAATAGTGTTATTTTGTATTCAATTGCATTTACTTGTGTTTTTTGATTTAGTTATGTATAGAGATGCATTTGAGGGTAAGACTCACTACGTCCCTCATCATTAGGTCATATTTTTATATTTATTAATGAAATTCACTTGTACTATCAAGTTTAGTATAATAAGTTTTGCTTAGTCAACTTTCAAGGGTTTTTTAGGTCTAATCTAATGGTCCTTGAACTTTGACCCAATATGCATTTTGGTCCCTCAATTTCCAAAATCGTTCTCGTGGTCCTTCAACTTCTCTTTTGTTAGGACAAATGGTCATCCTCTCAATTTTGTTATATTTTCTGTTAAATGAAGGGGCAAAATGATATTTTTGTATTATTTTTAATTTATGCACCCATTTTCTTCCTCTTCTCTCTCCAGCATCCATCCTTCTCCTCCATTCCTTTTCTCACTTCGTAAAAATTATGCAACTCCATTACTCTCTCTTCAGTCACTCCTTCATCACCTATTGATTTCTCCCCCCTTTCTTCCCCTAATATATTTAAATTGAAAATGAAAAAGTGATAATGGAATGGCTCAATATCGATCAAATCTTTAGGAGAGAGAGTCACGTCGGAAAGTTTTCTCCCCCAAACCGCACTCCTAGAAAGAACTCGAACCTAAGAGTGAAGTAATTTCTGATTTTGACCCTCAGCAGTACACTATGTGCCATTAACGTGCTCAAATTTAACAGAAAAAGTTAGCAAAACTGACGGCATGACCATTTGTCCTAACGAAACTAAAGTTGAAATATCACGGAAACGATTTTGAAAATTGAGGGATCAAAATGCGAATAAGGTCAAAGTTGAGGGATCATTGAACCTACTGAATGAGCAACTGAACCAGCACCATTCAAAATTTAAAAGAGCTTAACATATCTTGAAAAATACTTGGGAGTACAATACTTCGACATGCGAGTGTTGTATTCTCGGGATTGTCAAGATACATGTTGTGGTCACGTGACTAGGCAATCAGGACATGACATTTAAGCGAATCTTAATTAGATCCTTTTGTCTTTGTCTAACAAAAATTCAAAATTTTTCATGTCTCTTTACTCCATAATATTACTTATTTATTTCAAGATTCTGACCTCCTCTACAAGCAAGGCTAATTACATGATATAATTAAGGTAGATTACATCCTGGTATATTAAAGTCAAAATTAGGGGCCGAAAAATTAACATAGTCAAAGCTCGAGTGGGGACATATTAATGAATATGGAAAGTCAACATGCTGTACTACCCAGCCAATACATCTTTCTGGTTACCTGGAAAGTTGTTTGTTTGGACTTTTGGTCTTGCTGTACTAAACTTAAACAGTGAAGTTACCATAAATTGTGTTCCTTTCCTTCCTTTTATTTTTTTTGGGTACAGGTTCCTTTCCTTCCTTTCATTCCATTGGATTGGATGAGAAAATTATGTTCTTTTCCTTTGGACATGAAACAGTCACTTTCAGTTGGCGAGCTACCTAGTGCCTCAATGGCAAGAGTTTAAAATTCGTTGAAAGCACTTTGTGATTAGAGGCAAGTCGAACCCCGAACAGAAGTTAATCCTATCATTCTAGTGTGCGGACAACTAGTAGTATTTACAAAAAAAATTAAAAAATTAAACAGCAGATTATTTGCCGTAACTAAAGCAAATTCCATAATGGCATACAGCTTTCCCGCTGGATATAACACGTGGAACTGAAAGAGACAAAGAACAAGAGTGGCATTTTTTAATTATTTAATTTGTGTATAAATGCAAAACATTGACCTGACAACAAACAAAACCAATAATTTGATAAAACAAACCAATAATAATTAGCAGCAAGGATTTGATGCCACACAACATGCACGAACAAAGCAACAACCAGCCCAACCTTTTTCTCTTCTCTCATCCCAAAACCCCCCAAGTAGTCAATTACGTAACCGTCACACAACAAACCAGTCATAGAATTTTAAGTGAAATCATTTATTGAATTATTTGATTAGAATCTTAAGTGAAATCATATATTAAATAATTTCTTATGTGTAAATAAACTTAAGGAAACTATGAATGAAAATCATTCCAAGAATATAAAATGGTGTTTGTGACATAAACAGCCAGCTTTTAAGGGTGCTTAACAGATCACGAGACGCATTTGCAAACCCACTTTCATACAAAAAAATATTTGTACACAAGTGATTATATTATATTCTTTTCCCACTTTCTTCCTCTATCTTCCAATCTAGTCTGTTACTTCACCTTCACCTTTATAAGACGTTTACTAACCCGTAATCGGAATGAGAAAAAGGAATCCGATTCCGATTACGGATTATACGTGTGTTACTTAAAATTGGGTGGAATCAACAGTCTGTGCCCACACAAAAATGGAATTCAATTCCAAGATTTGGGTGATTTGGATTCCCAACGTTGGGGTGGTATTTGGATTAGGATTTCATCCGTAATCGGAATGATAATTTGTTTCCCTTTATGCCCTCACTTACTTTCATTATTTCCAAGATTATCCTTAACCCTAGAAATAAAAACAAAATCATTTTAGTATTAAGAATTAACTAATATAAATATTTACATTTATAAAAAAATACTTATTAGAAATACTTAAATTTATAAATAAAAAATAAACAAAATCATTTTAGTGTGTCTATGAAATAAAAAAGCAATTTAATTTTTCTTACTATTATATACTATATCAAATTTTAAAAGTATATAAAATATTTGATTTGGACAAAGCATTTTAGTAATCATCTTGGTTTATATTCCGATTCTGAATTAGTAGAACTTTATGGAATTCTATTAGATTAGAACGATTTTAGTAACAACATCAGGAATCGATTCGATTCCGCCTAATTTCAATTCCTCCTCAATTCAATTCCTCCTTAATTCAATTCCTCTCAATTTGATTACGGATTAGTAAGCGTCCATTAGTTCCTTTCTTCCTCCACTTTCCTCTTTATCTACTCTCTCTCCAAAGTCTAGCTGGTTCTTCTTCTGGGTTTCTTCCATGGCAACTCTGAGTGATATTGGGGTCTCAGCATTGATCAATATACTGAGTGCCATAGCTTTCCTTTTGGCCTTTGCTCTTCTTAGAATTCAACCTGTCAATGACAGGGTCTATTTTCCCAAATGGTACATTAATGGCTCCAGGAACAGCCCAAGGGGCTCTGGCAACTTTGTGGGCAAGTTTGTAAATCTCAACTTCAAGACTTACCTCACTTTTTTGAACTGGATGCCTCAGGCCATGAAAATGAGTGAGTCTGAGATTATCAACCATGCTGGCCTTGACTCTGCTGTTTTTCTCAGAATTTACATTCTCGGGTAACTTCACTGTTTCCCTTGAATTTCATTTTTCCAACTTTTATTTATTTATTTATTTGGGTTCTTGGTTTGCTTGTTTTGCTAGGAAGTTTCGGAATTTTTAAGTGATATTACATGGGTTTGGTTTGAGTTGTTTTAATTAAATTTTAGTTGAAATTTCCGGTCACTGCTAAGTTTGACTGGGACGATAATTTTTTATTTTTTATTTGTATTTTCTGTTCCCCTGTTGTTTTCATAAAATCTTCATTTTCCTTCTTATTTTCTGTTAATATTACATGATTTTGACTCTGGGTATCTTTTGTTTCTAGCAAAACAATATCTATGGGATGGAAAATAACTATTTTTTGACTCTTCTGGTTAGGGTTATTTATATATATTTTTTCTTTGGATTAAAAGAATATAGAAATTGGACTTGAAAAACTTGAATTTCCCATTCTGTTCTTAGGAATTATGCACACGGTAGGCTTAATTTTTTATTTAGAATTAATTAATTGTTTGCCATGATAAGCTATGGGTTACAATATTTTGCTTTCAACATTAGTTGGTCTTCACATTAGAGTACTATTTTTTATTTTAAAAACTTCGGGATGTAAATCTGTGTGTGTTTATTTGGGCGGGATTGGCTTTCAGTGTTACTTGTGTGAGCATCCAGACTTACAAAATTTGTATTGTACTACTGTTCAAAACAATTCCATTTTGTCTTTTAAAAAAAAGGTATTTTAAAGCTTCATTTGTTAATTCTGTGTGCAATTATATGCTTTAGTAGTTTTTTGACTTCAGAGAATATACTTGGTGTTGACTTTTCGCCTTTCAACTTTGTTAAAGCCAACTTAGACTTAATTGAAACATCAAATTAGCAAGCATATACCAATATGTTTCAATTCATTTCATCATCTATCCTGGTACTTTGGAGATGTACGCACATCTTTATAAGACTTTCTAGTTTCTAGCTGCTACTTGTCCATTGATAGCTTGCTCAGTGTTTGAATGTTAAACTGAGGTGTTGACAAGCAACTATATAAACTCAATGCAGACGTTATGTGTTTCGTTTTTCATACAGTCTAATTGCAACTACTTTCGTTACTCTATTAAGCTCTCTTTGGATTAACTGCCATTACATTGCAATAAGGCTCAGCCCTAGTAAATGTTTAGTCAAAGAGTTATGGCTTTCTTGCCTTTTTCCCAAGACCTTGAATTGCATTCTATAAGGCTCGGTCCTCAAATAATCCTCAAAAAGCATTCTATTTCACTCCATGCATATGACCCAAAAAACTGCCTGATCCTGCAATCCCAAAGAGTTATGGCTTTCTTGCCTTTTTTCCAAGACCTTGAATTGTATACTTGGCAACTGGTAACACCATTTTGGAGTCATTCAACATCCATGAGCTTCATATCATATCCATGGAACTTTCTTATTGAGAGTTCAGTTTAGGTGCACACCGCTTGTTTCTTCTAAGCACATCGGCCTCTTATTTATTGACTAACATGCCTCTAATGATGACTTCAATATAAGGGCAGGATGGATTACATATGAATTCCCTGCAGAAAAAGAAAAAAAGATTAATCAGCAATAGCAATAGCAAGGCTCTATCTTATCTTGTGTGGAAGTAAAATATATTTATTATTATTATTCGTTTAAAAATATATATATACATATTTATTATCTATACTTAGCAAGAAAACATTCTGAGATTAGATCCTTGCTATCTTGGGCATAATCATAACTAAACTTTTTTCACGTTGTACTTGTAGCTTGAAGATTTTTGTTCCAATGGCAGTCCTAGCACTCCTTATTCTCATTCCAGTCAATGTATCAAGTGGGACATTATTTTTCCTAAGGAAAGAATTAGTTTTGAGTGACATTGATAAGCTCTCTATATCCAATGTGCGCCCAAAATCCATAAGGTAACTCTGTAACTCTTTTATACTTTTACAAATATTGAGACTTGATGATAACTGATTAACATATGAGGTGCAGTATTGACATCTCTTTAATCGAAATTATGCATTAAAAATATTAAGTTCTTGATATTAATGAGCAAATGAAGGTCAAAATAACACCATTGTTATGCATACCTTTTAAATTTTTCATGTTCAAACCATACATCCAGTAATTATTTACTTACCGATGATAGCGCATAGATGAGAAGAATATTGTTGTACCTGGATTATTATATTGAATTTAACATTAAAACATGCCTAAATTCCTTTAGTTGGATAGTTGAAGTTGTGATTCTATTAATCCAGTAAAAATAGATTGAGCCAATAATATAATAGGAGTGATATTATTTCTAGTTTCACCAACTATAAGGTATTCCAAGTATTTGTTAAATGAGCAAGTACTAGAGTGTTTTCTGGTCAAAGGATTTCATTGTTATACATATTAGCCATGGTGTACTGTGACACATGTAAAATCAAAAAGTAAAAAATAAAAAAATAAAGAAAAAGAGAGTAATAGTTCAAGACAATAATGACGAATGTATTTAGGGTGGAAGGGGGGAGAATTACAATTGTATCTTGAAATTAAAGATCTGGTATCTGCCGCAATATTTTTATTTTGTTTTGTTTTGTTTTGGTTGTTTGCAATTGTATTCTGTTTTATCATTTATCATATACGAATGCAGATTTTACTAAAGAGTTGAAATCTATACATTTCAGGTTTTTTTTCCACATAGGATTGGAATACTTGTTCACACTCTGGACTTGTTACATGTTATACAGGGAGTATGACTATGTAGCATCAATGAGGTTACAATTCTTAGCTTCACAGCGCAGGCGTGCAGAACAGTTCACAGTGAGTAAAATCATCAATTAACACATGATTGTGTAAACCTACTAAGCATGTTTTTTCGTTGAGGACAACCAGTCACCTTCTTCAGTTTGCTTGCATTTCTACCTCCTTAGAGTGGTTCTATTTCTAGGGGTGAATAGGTGCTTGTATGAATCTTTATGATCTTCAGTCATAAATTTACGAAGTGCAACCTGCATGACTATGTGTTGCTGTTCATGTTCCCTGCTTTGCCCTCATAGACTCCATCTCAGGAAATGTTTTTACATAAATACTGCTGCTACTTAGAAAAATATAGTCTTAACTTTATCAGGATCTAAAATCCTTTTTCTCACATGATTCATAATCTGATCAAATTCTTATACGGACGATAAAAACATATTTTGTTGATTGTGGTAATGTTTTATTTTATTGCAATTCTTTCTTATTTGACAGTTTGATCAGGTAAAGTGAATATATTCTTAACTTTTTGTTTGAAAATCTCTATGTACTTCAAGGTTAATGCTATAATTTTCACCTTCTATTTCTTTTATTTCTTTCAGGTAGTGGTTAGGAGTATACCACACATCTCTGGTCGCTCAGTATCAGAAACTGTGGACCACTTCTTTCAAACGAACCACCCGAGTAATTATCTTTGTCACCAGGTACTAAAAAATTTATGTTTGTGGATAAATAAGCTTACTAGTAAGGAGTTTGATTGCTGAACAATATATACAATAGCTGGAAGTATTCTCTTTAGTTTTTATTTGTAATTGTTACTTTTATTCATTCAGGCAGTGATCGGTGCATAATTACATATCATTTTGTACCCTTCTAACTTATGATTTGGTTATGTTTTTGAGTTAAACTTGTGCTTTTAATTTATTTTGTGTTTGTTTCAGTGTAATAAGCTTATGACTCACTAAATGCATTTTGGAGACAAGTTAGCGCAAAACGGTGTATGCAGATCAGTCAACTTCACGGATTGGACTGTACTTGCTCAGGAAGAACCAGATAATGAACCATACGTCATTGGAAAGATACGGAAGTCTAGTTTCTGAAGAATTTTACGGTTCATGATTCCGAGTCTTCTAGATGAAGTTATGCAAGTTTGGGCAACTTAAGGTCAAATTCGGCAGCATCTGTGTTACTGGGCCAAAAATGACTTTTGAAGGCCTTCCCGATTTTTCCTTGAGTTGGGCTGCATATGCTTAGAAAGATAAGACAAAGAGCTTCAAGATCCATATTTTTCCAGATTTGTTAGAGTGAAGGAACAAGCCCAAATCGAGCCCACAAGCTGACTGCAAATTGCTTAGTCATGATTAGCTATGCATGTGCTATTGTTGATAGTTCTTGGTTATGATTAGCTATGCATGTGCTATTGTTGATAGTGGGGAAGAAGCATGTTTATTTGTCATAATTGAAGTAGGTTGTGTAAGAAATAAAGAAAGCAAAAGCATCAAGTGGGAACTAGCCAAATGATGAAAGGAGATGGATGCCCATGTGAACTTGAGGTGGCTATGCAACTTGTTGTCAAAAGAAGAATATTGGCATGTGAGTTTGATGCTTTCCTTCTCCTATAAATAGGAGGCTTGGCTAACCTTCAAACAGACCCCAAGGGGGGGAGCTCTCAAACATCTCTCTAGAGCTCCTCTCCCTTCTCTCCCTCAAATTCTCTTAGTTTTCTTTTTAGTTCTCAATTGTTGTAACAAAACCATTTTGCTTTTTAGTTGTAATTTATTTTCCATTGTAATGTAATTTCTTTTCTTTAGTTTTCAAGTTTAATTAGCTTCCAAGTTTCAATTATAGTTCTTGTTCTTATTCATTATGCTTATAAGTTAATATGCTTGTTGAATGATTGATCACCATTAAAACTTGTATGTTAGCTATCTTGGTTTGAATTAAGAGTAGACACCATGCTTTAATTCGAATTGAACTATGAATAGGAAGAGTATGTATGGACATTCGACAATAGGGATTAGATACATGCTTGGTTGTTTAAAACATTCTTCTATGCTTAATGGATTTCTAATGCTTAATTTAGGTTCGACAATAAGGATCTAATTAGGGAATTAGGAATACAAGGTTAGGACCAAACACCATGGCTTAATCATACTTTAGCTAGAATCAATCTAAGAATATAAATTGAACTTGGTAACTAAATTTGCTTGAGTTAATTTCTTTTCTTTCTTTCTTGTTTTATTTATTCTCTTTTGGTTTTCTATTTTGTGCAGGGAATCAAATTGAATCAATCTATCATCAATCCTCGTGGGATCGACCTCGTACTTACACATGCTATACTATCCAACGCCTCGTGCACTTGCGAGTCAACAAAATTTTGGCGCCGTTGCCGGGGATTGACGGCATAGTTTGGTTCTATTTTCTTTCCCTACTTGTTTTACTTTTGTATTTCCTTTTTTATTTCAGTTTTTATTTCCTAATCCTTTTAATTCCGTTTCAAGTTCTGTGTTTGTTTTAGCAATATGAGATAGCTCAATAAAAAGGAGAGAAGGCAACTTCAATCTTAAGGATAGGAAGTATGGAGTAGTGGGAGGAGTAACGACCTCCAAATGCATCTATGCTCGACCTAATCGCATCAAGGGGAGTATCCAATCCTTTCTCTTTTACTTGTATTGTTATTATTTTAGTAATTTTAATTTTCTGTTTCTTTTATAATTAAAAAAATTAAAAAGATTTTTCATATGAGCTGACTTTTGGTAACTCCAGTAAGCAACTTCCGTCTATGCGGTGTCTAGGAGTTCTTTAAGGCGACACCTTCGGTGTCTAAGAAGTTTGGGTTTTAAGCGGGACCATTGTGACCCCTCCAACCTTCCGGAACCCACATTTGTGTTTTCGAGGCCCTTAACTGGTCATCCTAGAGTTGCTTGTATAATTGTGTGTTCTTAAATTAAAATTTATTTTTACAATAATAGTTTAGTTTAAATAAAAATTTAAGTTTGGGTATTGTATTCTTGCTTAAATAATAATGTTTTATAGTATGTGATTTTTTATTATTATTATTATTTTAATTTGTATGTGGTGTGGTTTGTTTGTTTGTTTCTGAGTGTTTAAAAAAAAAAATTAAATTAAATTGCAATTTGGAACTTCTTTGTTTTCTTTTACATTTAGTTGTTTTCTTAAAAGTTAGTCTCTGTTTTTATTATTATTATTATTTTTTGTATTATTTTTATTTTTAGTTTTAGTTTTGTGGTGTGGTTAGTTAGTATTTTTCTAAGTGTTAAAAAATAAAATAATTTAAAAAAAAAAAAAAAATCACTTCAAACCAGCCGCATTACAACAAAAAACAAAAAAACAAAAAAACAAAAAAACAAAAAACAAAATACAAATAAATAAAACTTCTTTTTCTTCTTCTTCTTTTTCTTCTTCTTCTTCTTCTTCTTCTTCTTCTTCTTCTTCTTCTTCTTCTTCATCATCTTCATCAGTCGGCATCGGCATCATCATGGCACGCCTGCATTCCAAAATTGGAAACTTAGCCGTCTGGACGTCATCCTTTGGGTCTTCACGCATGACCTCTTGGGGCCCATCACTTGAGCTCCCAAAGATCGCACTTATGGCTGCACTCTTGGCTTGAGCACCACTTGTCTCGTGCTCACGGTTGCTTGCGCTTACCGGTCGCCCAATAGACTCCGACTTTGTGCGCATGTCTTTGGCGTACAAATCTACCATCGATGATAGCTGTTTATTCTCCGCTGCAAACCTTCTAGCCGACGTCGATTAAACTCCACCATCCTTGTCCGCTCCTTTTTCAAGTCCTTTATAATGCCTTGACAATCCTCAACCACATTCTGCGATGTCGCCAATCGAGCCTTTACTAGCTCCAACTCATGGGATTTCGCAATTAGGCGATAACCCACGATTGCGATAGTGGTCGTGTTTTGTGCGGCCGGTGCCATGGCATCACCGACGATTCGATTGTCACACTTTGCGCCGAGCACTCGTGCATCTCTAGGAGTCACTAAACTCCTTGCGACTCCAAGGGCAACTTCGTTGTCCATGAGTATTGTGTCATTCAGCATCACGGGCCCTCTTCTTTGAGCCAAAATAGGGCATCCATGTTGGTCTGCTCCTTGACTCGACGTCTGAATTGGTTGAGCTAGGTTAAGATCGAGTGAAAATGGGAAAGGAGACGACATTTTCTTTCCGATTTCTTTTCTTTTTCTCTCTTCTCTCTTCTTTTTCTCTTTTCCCTCTCTCTTTTCTTCTTTCTTTTCTCTCTTAGTGTGGCTGTAATTTTTGTTTTTCTCCCTTAGTTTCCTTTTATAGATATCAAACCCTAGCACCACTCAAGCTCCACAGCCTTACGGCTTTCCCCGTCCCCAAAATAATTTGTCGCGACGCACCTTTTACGAACGAACGCGTTCAACAAAGTCTTCGCCTTTCCATACCGCCCGTAATTTTCGGCAGGAAGCGCAAAGCTCTGCGGCGCCTCTATGCGACGACACGTGGCTCTTTGCTTCGTTGTTCGAGACGACATACGGACCCTCGTTCAGAATCCTCCAATTCACGTTTAAAAAAATAATAATAATAATAATTCATTTTAAAAGTTTTTTAAAAAAAAAAAATTAAAACGTGTGGGCTTGAATTCATTGTGGGTCGGGTTTCAAAATTGTGGGCTTTGGGCTTCAAATTTTTTTTTTTGGGTTTCAATTTGCGTAAGCTTGTGTGTTTAGGGCTTCTTGTTTCGTTTTATTTAATTTTTTTAATTCGTTTGGTTGTTTTGCAATTTTTATTTTGTATTTTAATTATTGAATTTTGTGATATTTATTTGCTTTAATACCTTTCAATTGTTGTTATGACATTACTTGTGCGTAATTTTTAAACATTGAGGACAATGTTCATTTCTAAGTTTGGGGTATTAGAGTTTAGCAAGTAAATTTGGTTTTTCTTAAAAAAATTTTAAAAAGAAAAAATCTTGTTTTTCTGTTTTATTTTAGTCTTGCTTTGTTTTTTTATTTTTTTATTTTTTATTTTGAGTCACTTTCCGAACACATATGATGAGATTGTGATAAATGTTTGCATGACTTAAATGAAAATTGGATTTCTTTTTATTCAAAAAAAAAAAAATTTGGCATCGTTCTAGCATGATATGTTCGAAACCCTCTTTACACTTGCCATTTGTTTCATAATTTTCTAATTAAAGGATTTGCATGATCCAAAGAATTGTATCAAGCATAAATTAAACTTGTATAACCATATAATGTGAGTTTTTGAGCCTTGTGCTTCATTTCATGAGTGTTATACACATATTCTTATTTTCTTGTCATCTAAGTTGTTGTTTGATCTCATTATTCATTGAATTGGTTGAGCACTTAAAAGTCATTCATTCATATTCAATTTAATTACATGACATTTAAGAAATGATATTAAGGCCCTCTTTGGATCGTTTGTGCCTTTCAAGCTAACTTTATGCATGCTTAAGCATGATTTTCCATTGTTAACCATTTTGAGCCTACATGTAAACCTTTTCTTTCTTTTAACCAATTATATTTCCTCACCTTAGCCTGAAAAATAATTATTTACCTTTCTAAGGAACTCTTGAGCTTTTATTGGGATGTGTTTTTCATACTAAGTTTGGGAAGATGTGTTACATTTCGAAAAAAAAATACACAATTGGTGAAAGAAAAGAGAAAAGTTGTGATTAAGTGGTGGTTGAATGAAATTTTATTTTTGGGTTTCTTTATTGGCCTCAAAATAAATTGGTGGTTGTTCAATTAAAAGAAAGGAGTGTGAATCCTTATAAATGGAGGTAAAAGGAGTTTTGAAAAAAAAAAAAAAAAAAAAAACCTCATTGTGATGATTCAAGTCTTGGAAAAAATTGTTTTATGCTCTTACATTGTGAGTTCTTTGGACTTTGTGTTATCCATACCTTTCATTTCTCACTCACCTTACACCCTTAGCCCCATTACAACCTATGATAAAGACCTAAATTGATCCTAAATGTCATGTGATTGAATTGCATCCATTTTCCTACTTTTAAGTGTTTGGCATCCTTCTTGAGATCATATAATGCAAGTTCTTCATCTTTCTATTGTGAGTTAATTCCCTTATGGTTTAACTCTAATCTCATGTTTATAACTGAGTGATGCATTGTAGCCCTCTTCTCGAGTGATTCATTTTTGAGAGGACAACTTTGGTGAGATTTGAAGTTGAATTTGTGCTTTGTATGATTTTTGAAATTGTGTGAAAACTAAGATTGGAGAATTTGTTGCATTTGGCTATCACACTACTACACTTTGAGCATGTTATGTTTTGAACTTTGCCACATTGTGAATAATGTCCAAAAATGAGCTTTTATTGTTAAAACTTTTGAGTCATGTGCATGAGTCATTTCTCTTGAGAAAATGTTCGGAAATATTGTTTTGTATTTGTTTTTGTTTTGTTTTTGTTTTCTAACTACTTTGTTTTTGTAGAGTCAGTAAAACGTTTGTGGGTATCGTATCTGTTAAACCCTCAGGAGACACAACTCCTCCTACTAGGGATGCCTAGAGGTTTAAAGGCTTGTTGCATATGCTCAATGCAATCGAGTTACCTGCGAAAGTGGTCTAATAAATTTATTTATTTTTATCTTTGTTTTCCTTTTGTTTTGCTCGAGGACTAGCAAAATATAGGTTTGGGGTATTTGATCGGTGCATAATTACATATCATTTTGTACCCTTCTAACTTATGATTTGGTTATGTTTTTGAGTTAAACTTGTGCTTTTAATTTATTTTGTGTTTGTTTCGGTGTAATAAACATGACTCACTAAATGCATTTTGGAGACAAGTTAGCGCAAAGCGGTGTATGCAGATCAGTCAACTTCACGGATTGGACTGTACTTGCTCAGGAAGAACCAGATAATGAACCATACGTCATTGGAAAGATACGGAAGTCTAGTTTCTGAAGAATTTTACGGTTCATGATTCCGAGTCTTCTAGATGAAGTTATGCAAGTTTGG
Source organism: Prunus padus (assembly GCA_024362665.1). Taxonomy (NCBI): domain Eukaryota; kingdom Viridiplantae; phylum Streptophyta; class Magnoliopsida; order Rosales; family Rosaceae; genus Prunus; species Prunus padus. The sequence goes on along the minus strand of JANFAM010000014.1, from coordinate 24,219,243 downwards.
GCAACTTAAGGTCAAATTCGGCAGCATCTGTGTTACTGGGCCAAAAATGACTTTTGAAGGCCTTCCCGATTTTTCCTTGAGTTGGGCTGCATATGCTTAGAAAGATAAGACAAAGAGCTTCAAGATCCATATTTTTCCAGATTTGTTAGAGTGAAGGAACAAGCCCAAATCGAGCCCACAAGCTGACTGCAAATTGCTTAGTCATGATTAGCTATGCATGTGCTATTGTTGATAGTTCTTGGTTATGATTAGCTATGCATGTGCTATTGTTGATAGTGGGGAAGAAGCATGTTTATTTGTCATAATTGAAGTAGGTTGTGTAAGAAATAAAGAAAGCAAAAGCATCAAGTGGGAACTAGCCAAATGATGAAAGGAGATGGATGCCCATGTGAACTTGAGGTGGCTATGCAACTTGTTGTCAAAAGAAGAATATTGGCATGTGAGTTTGATGCTTTCCTTCTCCTATAAATAGGAGGCTTGGCTAACCTTCAAACAGACCCCAAGGGGGAGCTCTCAAACATCTCTCTAGAGCTCCTCTCCCTTCTCTCCCTCAAATTCTCTTAGTTTTCTTTTAGTTCTCAATTGTTGTAACAAAACCATTTTGCTTTTTAGTTGTAATTTATTTTCCATTGTAATGTAATTTCTTTTCTTTAGTTTTCAAGTTTAATTAGCTTCCAAGTTTCAATTATAGTTCTTGTTCTTATTCATTATGCTTATAAGTTAATATGCTTGTTGAATGATTGATCACCATTAAAACTTGTATGTTAGCTATCTTGGTTTGAATTAAGAGTAGACACCATGCTTTAATTCGAATTGAACTATGAATAGGAAGAGTATGTATGGACATTCGACAATAGGGATTAGATACATGCTTGGTTGTTTAAAACATTCTTCTATGCTTAATGGATTTCTAATGCTTAATTTAGGTTCGACAATAAGGATCTAATTAGGGAATTAGGAATACAAGGTTAGGACCAAACACCATGGCTTAATCATACTTTAGCTAGAATCAATCTAAGAATATAAATTGAACTTGGTAACTAAATTTGCTTGAGTTAATTTCTTTTCTTTCTTTCTTGTTTTATTTATTCTCTTTTGGTTTTCTATTTTGTGCAGGGAATCAAATTGAATCAATCTATCATCAATCCTCGTGGGATCGACCTCGTACTTACACATGCTATACTATCCAACGCCTCGTGCACTTGCGAGTCAACAGGCAGTGTACAATGCAAACAAATTTGCCAAACTTGCAAGAAAGCGAGATAGGCTCCAAAATTGGCTAGACTATAACCTGCTTAAGTTCGAAAGGCATCCAGAAAAAAAACGAACTACAAAGGTAGTGTTTTCGTATGTACTTAAATTGAGCAAACATTTCAAATTTAATCATTAATGATATTGTTTGACATTGGCAGACAATAAATGTATGCGGCATGTACTTATTTAGCAGTTTCAGTGCAATTCTTCGTCTTGGACGGTGATCATTTAACACTTTTTGAATTTTCAGAAAGGATTTTTGGGGCTTTGGGGTGAAAGCGTTGATTCCATCGAGTACTACAAACAACAGATAAAGGAGTTTGATAAAATAGTAAGTTATGATTAACATTGATAATGTTGTACTTTTATTTTTATAAGCTACCACTTTTCAGTTTTCTTTATCTATCTTCTTTAGGGGTTAGGTTTTGCTGTGTAGTGGGTCTATTTTTCGGTTGGATTTCCTCTTTCATACGTATATATGCATGTATTAATAGGCATTTTATTCCATTCTTGTGTTGTATGTTTAGATGACACTAGAACAGCAAAAGATTCTCAAAGACCCCAAGTCTATTTTGCCGGTTGCTTTTGTATCTTTTGATTCACGCTGGGGTGCGGCTGTTTGTGCACAGACACAACAGGGCAAGAATCCCACACTATGGTTGACAAATTGGGCCCCAGAACCCCGGGATGTTTATTGGCGTAACTTGGCTATACCATTTGTTTCTTTAAGCATCCGAAAACTTGTAATAACGCTTTCAGTGTTTGCTTTGGTGTTCTTCTACATGATACCCATAGCCTTTGTGCAATCGCTTGCAAATTTAGAAGGTCTGGAAAGAGTTGCTCCTTTTCTCAGGCCGGTTATAGAACTGTAAGTAAACCTACCTTATTATATGGTTTGTTGGATGGTTTCATACCAGCTAGTTCATCCTTCCATCAAGTCCCCAAGCTCTTACTTATTCATTCTATTGAGAAACCTGTAATATTGCTGTTAGTGCTTGCTTCTAGAAAGGTCGCTCGTTTTCAATAAAGAATGATAGAATTATAATATACCTTACCATAATTTGTATTTTTTAATAGAATGAGTGAATAATATGTAAGTGGCATTTACATATCCAATCAAATTAGTTTCATTGAAACTTCAAGTATTTGCTTGAACTTGGAGATACTATTGCTATTTTCAGTTGATATTATTGACACAGTTAGTTGTTGCTATGAGTCATCTATACTATTACTTCTTTTGTATTTGTACAGCCTTCTTAGTGGACATCCATCACATCTGTATTTGCATGAAGGTGTAATTCAAGTTGGTTTTTTATAAGAAGAAAAAAAGGCTAGACCTCTGTGACATGGCTTTTGGCCTTTTCATATGTCCTCCAGCAGCTGCTTTTGATTGTTTATTTGGTTTTTGTTATGTCATATGGTTTTCAAATATTTGGTTCTTAATTACCAAGAATTAATTGTAAATTTTTTTACAGGAAATTCATCAAGTCATTTCTACAGGGTTTTCTTCCTGGCCTTGCCCTGAAGATATTTTTGTACATTCTCCCAACTGTATTAATGATCATGTCGAAAATTGAGGGACATATAGCATTATCAACCCTAGAACGGAGAACGGCAGCAAAGTACTATTACTTCATGTTAGTCAACGTATTCTTGGGAAGCATAGTGACTGGAACAGCTTTTCAGCAACTGCATGCTTTCCTTCACCAATCGCCTACCCAGTAATATTCCATCGCTATCTGGTTTCTAGTTTTGATATTAGAAAATGGCATTTGACAATCCAACGGCTCCAAACATCCATGATTGTGCATGCTCGCTTTTTTTCATGCTTTCAAGAGAATTTCTCATACTGTCAATATCTAATTTTATATTTCTGTATGTTATAAATGATAAATCCCTCTAATTACAACCACTGCTGATAAAAATCCATCAACTGAAATCCCTGTATTAACCAAAAGCCAATCTTGAACATAGACCAAATTCTAATCATTAATATTTGTAAATATATTTTTACTAATATTATCAATTCCAGAAATATATTTCGGATGCTTTTAGCTATATTATATAAAACAAATTGTGTCCTTGTCTGGCATCCTAAGTTATTGGCATTTGGCACTAATCTTTTCAATGGCTTTAATTTGTATAGAAATAATATAAGTTTTGCACTTTCTTTAGAGCTTGATAAACATGAAAATTTTTATAACCAAAATAAATAAATAAATAAATAAACATGCACATTTAATTAACCTTGTTTTTTTTTTCCAATAGGATTCCAAGAACCATTGGAGTTTCTATACCAACTAAGGCTACCTTCTTTATTACGTATATAATGGTTGATGGGTGGGCTGCAGTTGCTGGTGAGATTCTCCGTTTAAAACCATTAGTTATATTTCATCTGAAGAACATGTTTTTGGTAAAAACTGAAAGAGATAGAGTGAAGGCAATGGACCCTGGGAGTGTTGATTTTCCAGAGACTCTCCCAAGTCTTCAACTATACTTCCTTCTGGGTATTGTGTATGCTGTGGTTACCCCAATCCTGCTTCCTTTCATACTAGTCTTCTTTGCCCTTGCATACTTAGTCTACCGTCATCAGGTCAGTTTACTAATAACGCTTTATTGTTTTCCCTTTGAATGCATCTAGTAACATTTTGCAAATGTCTTCAAGAACATTTGGAAACGCAAGTATAATAACGCATTACATAAGATAAATGGGCCAAAGGATGACTTTGCATCGTGTCCCTAAATTCAGAAGCGAATGGTTGTAAACTAGTCATGGCTAATCCAAGATAACAGCAATATTCAATTTTCAACTCAATCTAAATGAAATAAAAATATCACTAAATTTATATCACACAACTTTATTAAAACATGCAGAGATTTTTTATTTTCTACGAGTAACACTGGTGGTTGTGGATATGGTGAACACGGAAAGAAAAGCCATTGGATGTCTATGAAACTGTCTTCTTGGATCACAACTATAACAATTGTATATTTGGTCTTATTAGTTTCTCGATGTCATTTGTTCTCTATTTCTCCTTGCAGATAATCAATGTGTACAATCAACACTATGAAAGTGCTGCAGCATTTTGGCCACAGGTCCATAGCCGCATAATAGCAAGCTTAGTGATATCTCAACTACTTTTGATGGGTTTGCTAAGCACAAAAAAGGCTGCTAATTCAACTCCATTTCTTGTTGTTCTACCCATATTAACATTATCATTCCACAAGTACTGCAAGTATCGTTTTGAACCTGCTTTCAGAAAGTACCCACTTGAGGTAATCTCGGGACTTTTAATCAATTTTTGGATCCACTGCATTCAATTTTTTTTAAGTAATGTACTTGTGTTTCAAAACTTCTCATTGTCATACATTCAGAGTTGGATGTTGAAAAGTTTTTTTTCCCAGCACTTGGTTTATACAATTCCAGGCTACTACTATTCCCCAGCCTGTCTTATTTTCCCACCCACCTTATTTTCTCACTCCCCACAAAATTTTATAAGGCATGAATAACACCCTTCCCACCCCTCATTATTCCCGTAATACCCCAAAAATAATGACTTAATCACCCACCAATTAAACACTCTTCCATCCCCAAATTGTCATCCCACCCACTCACTCATCTCCTTCCATTTCTTTTTCTTTCATAAACCCTAATTCTATTAGCTCGCTAAAGCTAAAACATATATACCATTTGGTTGCTACCCATCCTACAGGCTTGTTCCCTTTCATTCCCATTAATCAAAACGCATGACTATTCTATGTATTGTTTTCTTAAATTCTTTTATCTATCAGATCTTAAATTTCTTTCTATTCAAATGTTGTTTTTAAGGTAGCGATTTTGTGATTCCTAGAGGTCATTTTACAAAATTGTAAACTTATCGTTAATATTTTATTAAAATATTGGCGGGATTAGCAGCACTGTTTCCCAATGAATCAGAAGAACTGAGAACTTGTTTACACATGGAATGTATTCCATTTAAAGTTGTGATGAAGATGCCTACTAGACCAAATTTTGGCATATCCTAAATTGAACCTTAAGCACAGTTAGCTTGAGTAATTTTGTTTAGCTACTCCCTTACTAGTTTTCAATGGAAATTGATTCTAATATGTGTTAGATGGGGATCTGCAATAAGTCCTTTCATGTTAGAGAATAAAATACCCCTCTGTGACAAATTGGCTTCATATTACAGAATGGGCCTTTGGTAAGTTGATTTAACATTTCTGTAACAATTTAAAGGTTTTTATAGGAGGGCCTTGTATCATTTCAAACTGGTTAACTGTTAACATGGATTGGCTTTCTACATACTCTACCAGTCTCTATTCTTGGATGTTAGCAAAAGGTTAACAGAAGTCCATGTGACCAATCTACACAATACAATGTACTGTATGATTGAAGTTTTGGCTGATACAGTCAAGGTTCTTTCGATATTCCTCAGTCTAATCAATTCTTCAGTGTTAGGCAATGGAAATGTCCAATTTCTACAAAGTCATGTCTCTTGGTTGTCTGTGTGACCAACAGCTTGCAATGGACTTTATGGTAGAAGCTATGGCTTATTTAATCAAGGTCCCTTCTGATGTGCCTAATTTGAATTGATATTGTTGGTAGCTATGAGCTATAAACTTTCTTGGAGGTCCATTTGACTGTTATGCAATTTCACAGGAGCATGTAATTTTTCTCTTCAAATTTCTGATGGAAATTATTTCCTTGTTACTTCCTCAGGAAGCAATGGCAAAAGATACAATGGAGCGAGCTGCGGAACCTGACCTAAATTTGAAGTCATACTTGGCTGACGCCTACTTGCACCCAATTTTCCGGTCATTCGAGGAACAGGAGTTGGTTGAAGTTAGAGTAGACAAGCATCAAACTCACGCTGCCACTCTCATAACAAGCGAACTTAGTTCCCCCTCTCCACCCCATTACGCCCATCAGACATCCCCATCTCCTCCCCAATGTGCCCATTATCAATCATCCCATTACGTCTATAATGCAAACTCACCACCCAGTTATGAGTATCATTCAACCTACCCACCACATTATGCCTATTACAACGAAGAACCTTGACCATTGACTTGCTAAGTTGCTAGTATGCTTACAGGACCTTCCCTAACCATCACCATGTTTTCTAGCTTATTTTCTAGTTACTTGATGTTGTCTGTTGAGTTTTCAGGTGCCTTCTAATTGTAATTATTGTTTCATTAATGGAAGTGTAGTTGGGTTGTGAAAATATGCTGAATGTGATTTTTGGCTGAAAACATAAGAAATATTTCAAAGAGGCAGAGGTTTTGTATGCCTAAAGCCGTCCAAATTTGCACTCCCTGGCCATGTTTGGTATGCCTCACTGCACTGGACTGGGTTAAATAGCACTCAAAATCCATATTTGGTAAGAGACGAGACTAACTTAAATGAGATTGTATAGTCTAATAGTGAAAAAAAAGCTTCACTCGCTCGTCTAATATAGTGAGCCTGAAAAATGGTTCGCTAGAAGCTTGCTTTCTAAGTAGAATTATTCTAGTTTGATTTTCTTTTTATTGTTGTTTTAAATCTTTGAATGAGTATATTTTTTGCACAATTTATTTATTTTTATGTCAAAATCTGTAATTAAATTTAAATATTACAAGAATTATTTTGATATTGCAATTGACCACATTTGCATTTGGAAAATCAAACTATAATAATTTACAAATGTTTGATATTCTTTTGATATTGAAACAAGTTTAATAATTTATGATGTGCTACTTTCTTTATTGCAATTAATTTTTACCTTGTTAAATTATATTTTTCAGTTTGAAGTCAAAACTCAAATATACAAAAATTATATATATATAGTGCAGAAGTCATCTATTTTGTACTACCTCTCCTTGCTTTCCTGTCTATTTACAATGACGTTCGAACGTTAATAACGTGTGGATATTCAGATAAGAGAATAATTGTATATATATTCTTTTTTTAATTATTGTTTTACTTGGTCCGTGAAAAACCTTGAATTATATAGAGTGAGCTTGGCTCCTTAGCAATGTTTCAACAAAAAGAAAAAGAAAAAGATTTGTAGTAGTCTTGAAGCAAGGCTAAAGAGCAACTAAGATTAATTTTGAAAAGCCAAAAAAAGTAAATCAGAATTTTATTCTTCATAAAAAAAAAAAAAGAATTTTATTTGTTTTCTTTTTATTATTGTTTTAAATGTTTGAATTGGGTTTTTTTTGTAGCATTTATTTATTTTTTAGGTCAAAATTCCTAATTAAATTTAAATATTACAAGAATTATTTTTTTAGTCCGACATAACACCAAACACAGTCTTCACTATTTTTACAATCCAGCTTCTTAGTCTGACGCAGCACCAAATGTGGGTTAGTACTTAATCCTGCTTAGCCCAATCCGAGATAATCCACGACAGTCCAAGGATTTAGTCCAGTCTATGATAGTTCACCGTACCAAACGACCCCCCAAGTAATATTTCAACTCCCTTGCACAGAAATATAGATGTGATTATGGAAATGCCAATAATCGCTTATATGGAGAATCACTTTAAGTGGTTCTAAGTGATTTTTTGGAGAAGCGCATGGGAAGTATTTCTCTCCCAGAATCGCTTAACGTCACTTAAAGTGATTATATGGAGAAGCACGTGGGAGGGGCTTCTCCCTTATAAATGATTATGGCCTTCTCAGAATCACTCCTAAACGAGTCCCATACTAAAACCCAAAGTAAACCATGTTTTAAAGCCTCATAATTCCTAGTTTGTTGTTTGGCTTTCATAACAAATACTCCAAACAAAAGTCATTCTACAGTGAGGGCCTTATATATGGCTCTTAGGTAAGGTCCAATATATTAACCATTGGATTATGCTAACCAATTTGAACCAACGGCTAACCAGTTTGATCAAACGATTAAGAGATAAAGCCTCACCTAAGGGCCATATATAAGGTCCTCATTATAGAATTCTTAGACCAAACACACCCTTTGTTTGGGCCCAAAATTGAGTGGGGCCAATTTCAATGGCTCTATGAGATTTAAGTTAAAATTGGGAGCAGAGCTTTATTTAGTCGAAAGAAAAAGATGGGCCGCAAGAGCAATTAAATACCCAACAAAGAAAGCCAAAGAATGGACACTGAAGCGCCGGGTCATGACAAGATGACTGACTTCTATTTATTCATGTGGGTTTGGCTTGAAAGTCCAAGGTTGGGGTTGTACAAGATTCAATCAAATCCGCCCAAATCGACCGATTCAATTCAATTCAATTTCAATCGGTTTCGATGATTTGGCGAATTGGATTGGATCCATAAGTATCAAAACTGAAATGATTAGATCAGATGATGGATTTTCTTATGAGAATCCAATCAAATCCAATCCAATCCAATCTAGTTAGTTTTATACTTATTTTTCGCATGTAGGTATTTGTAGTTGAAAAAGTTATGAATATTTTAAGTCATTTAATGGAGTTATGTTTCATATATTATATAATCAAAATAATTTTCTTTGGTATTTCATTTATATTTTACATTTATGTCTATTAATATGTTTGATTCAATTAAACCTAAGGATAAATGTTTAATATTTCATTATTGTCTTTTTCCGTTATCAAAATCGATCATCCAATCCAATCCAATCGAATCCAATTCAATCAAATATCAATTCAATCGGATTGGATTGAAAAAATCACAATCCAATCTATATTGGATCGGATGCGGATTAACTAAATTGTATTAATTTTGAACTGATGTACACCCCTAGTATCTTGTGGTTGAGAACTTAGGTTTGGACACAGTCAGAGGGGATGTATGTAGGACACCATAACAGAGAAAGGGCAATGGGAGTGTAGATGTGAGAAGTGTCGAATGAAAATCAATATTTATGAATGGAGGAAAAAGCGGAGGTTGAAAAATGAAGGTCTATGGTTTTCATATTTGGGCATAGGTTAGGGACAATCAATAAGTGGGTGTAGAGAAATAAGAAAGAAAACGAAAAGAAGAGAGAAAACTCTAGATCTGAAACGAATCTCTTGGAGAAAACACCCATATCAGGTGGGGAGGAGCCACTGAATGTCAACTTAGAGGAGGGGCATAGAGCTCTCAACTTGGACGATGGGATAAGAGGAGGTAGAGGGTAAGAGCATCTCCAATAGTAGTAGCAAATAAAACTCTTCAAATTGAAGTTTGTTGACCTACGTGGCAATTTGAAAAGCCTTATTTTCTACTTGAATAATTTTTGCTCCAACAAACTCTTCAATTCAATTAATGCAATATTATGAAAAAGAACGAAAAATATGAAAACATGTGAAAAATATCTATGTATTTATTATAGGCTTATTTGTTCAAATACCCCCTGTGGTTTATAAGTTGTCTCAGATTGCCCCCTGACTTTTATAATGGCTCAATTTCCCCCTTGAACTTCCATTCCGTTACTAAGGTTGCCCCATTCCATTAGTTTTTAGAAAAAAACCATTAAATTCATGGGTATTTTGGTAAATTTAACTATTAACTGTTTGGCAGCCCATTGTGTTCTAAAATGGTCCCCACATCATCCCGAGCATGATAGTATGCTCGGATTTGAAGTTGGTTATTGTTTGACTATCGAACGGCTATTTCGCCTATTATGTGATATCCAGGTTCGATAGGTTTAGACCGTTCAATCGGTCCCATTTTCAAATATGTCATTCCAAGTACCTCTAGGAATGTGTAGGAACTTGTTGATTGAGAATCAGAGTCTCGGATACTCCGAATCAACGATTCTAGGGTTAGGCGAATTGATTGTTGTCCGATCGTGCGATTGGTTTAGATCCGACCACTCGATCGAGACCAAACCTTCTGAACTTGGTTAGTAGACTTTGTTGGACCTATAAGAACTTTTAGATCGAAATCGGGGGTCTTGGGCCCCGCGTACCTAATTGATCAAATTCCATGATCGAGGTCAAACCGACCATCGGATCGTGACGAAACTCCTAGGATGAGTTTAAATTATTACCATGGGCCAATGAGAACTGTTGGATAGTAAACTAGAGGTTGTAGGCTATGTTGCACAGACACGGACATGGGGACACGGAAACGGGACACGGCGACACGGAAAATCTAAAAAAACTAGGACACGGACATGGCAATTAAAGTAATAATAAATCTGAATATACTTAACAAGTTATATATATTTAAAAAAAATAATTCACCCATGACTCAATACTTTAATAGACAATAAAACAAAACAAAGTACTCATATTCATCATCCATACATAATACCATAAAACAAAACAAAGTGCTCATACATATTCATCATCCATACATAATACCATAAAACAAAACAAAGTACACTCAAGTTCATCATCCAAACAAAATAATACACAACAAAATAAAATATAAATGATGTAAACTCTCAATCATCTTTAAGCATCTATGTCTTCATTGCTATTAGAAAACAACACGCCCTCTAATTCCGGTTCATCAAGTGAAAGGTTTGCAATTCCAAGCACACCCGCATTTTCCATGTTCATAGTATCAAATCCATCCCCACCAACATCCCACATCTTAGTCTCACCTTCTTTGTAAACCGACATCTTTCTTGATAGAAGATGGAGATTATTATGCACAAACACCAAATCTTTGGCTCTTTGTGGTGCTATCTTATTCCTCCTAAAAGAATGTACAAAATTATAAGCACTCCAATTTCTTTCACAACAATAGGAGGAACAAGGTTGGCCAAGTAACTTCAAAGTCAAACCTTGAATGATTGGAGAAAAAGCTCCATAGACAATCCACCATTTCACCGGTTGCATACGACCTCTATCAATTAAAGAATCCGTACTTGAAAAAGGGTCAATTCCACCCGAAAAATCGGCACACTCCTCTCTAGCCTTCATTCTCTCCAAATCATTAGGAAATAGTCACTCAAAGCATTTTTGTCGTTGTAATGGAATGTCATTCGGTGGTATAATACCTAAAAGCGATGAATTAATAAATGATAAAATTATAATGACAAAACAAACTAAATGAATGTACTAAAATTATAATGACTAAAACTTTAAAGAAAGTTACCTCGGATTTAAAGAATGTGCAAGGCAATGGAGTGGAGTGTTACTTTTGGTCCATCTTTGCAATAAAACCTCATGCACCGCTTTAAAAAATTCTGAATCTTCATGAAGTTGCTTGCCTTCTCTTCGATAAATAGCCACCTTCACATCTTCTATATGCAATCCCACCATTCATAAACCAAGTGAAGACAAGGCATATCCGTGTCACACTTTCTAAGCATATCATAAATGGGAGAGGTAAAACTAAGTATGTAATCAATTTTAGACCAAAGTACATCATTCAATATTTTCTCTTTGATCGATTTTGCTTTTTCAACATCATCTTGTTGATATGCATCCCATTCCTCACTAACCACCGTTCTTTGTAATTCAAGCTTTATTTCCATATATCTCCTCATCATCACAATTATGGAAGCAAAGCGGGTATCGGCAATTGAAAGAAACTTCAACTTTGAATGACGATTAAACATGGCCAATCTCATTTGGTGGTTCATGATGTAGTTTTTCACCGCCCAACACTCATCCGCAACATCACTAATCCAAATGCATTGACCCCACACATCATTATTGGGGTTCGTGATTTCGAGTTTTGTAGAGGAAGTTACATCAGTTTTAGTACCAGTGGGTCAGTGCTGGAATTTTGCACGAGTTTTGACAGCTTTGCATCACAAGTTACCATTCTTGGTAAACAGACTTTTGGACGTCCTTGGGTAGTTAGGAGACACCAAAATGTTGTGTTAATTCAATTATAAGTTAGCTATTTTTGCTGGGATGGTTGGGGTTTGGTCTAGTCTAAGAAGTGCATCAAAAGTCAAAGCCTAACTCAACTAGGAAAACAAATTCCCTAATCTAGATGGATTTAATTCCTATCTTTTCTCCAAAACCTAGAAGCTTGCCTATAAATACATCTTTTGGACCAGCTTTGAAAAGAGAACCCTAGCGCATATTGTTCAAGATCCCAAATCACCCAACTCACATATTCACTTTTTTAGCCGTTCATAGCCTTCAAGATTTGCCGGAGGAGGAGTTCAACTACAGTGGATTCATCTACGGGTTTTTCTATCTTAGTTCAAACTTTGTATTTTATGTTCATAAGTATATTGTTTGTTTCTAAGATGGCTATGGGTAACTAAATTCTTTGCTAGGGATCCGATGTAACGTAACATGATGATTCTATGTTATTGAGTTAATACTTTATTTTTAATCAATTTATATGCCTTGTTTCATTCATTATTATAATTGTGATTTTGAAGCTTGTAATTGGCCATTATAGGTATTTTGGATTGTCTAAGATAAGATTGGGCGAGGGGTTCATCCCTAATCTTATATGCACTATGAATGAATGAGTTGTTGTTAAAGCCGGGGTTCAAGCTAAGACACTTCTTGGTTCTATTATTCTTCGTAAACTTAATGGGTTCTCGATTAAATTTGACTATGGGGTTCATTAGTTGGGTTTAGTTGAGGATACTTGGTGACATCACGGCTGAACGAATCATCATAATAAAGAAAGAATGAACCCTTGGAATTGAATTGAAACTTTATTCTCAAAATTAACTCAATACATAGAATAGGATTGTTATGGTGAAGTCGGAATCCTAGTTTTCATCCATTGATTTTCAAAACCAATTTCCAACCTTTGTTAATTTTATTTTCTTGATTTTCAACACTTAGATTAAAATTGAGTAATCTTATTTTCAGCTATTTTAGTAGTTTTAATATTTCATTTTATTTTCTAGTTTTTCTTAAGGTATTCATATTTGGAATTAATTGATAAACTTTGCAAATCTCTGTGGGAACGACTCTCGTATTTGCTTGCTATACTATCATATCGATTCGTGCACTTGCGAGGTATAACTTTTGTTCATCAGTGATTACTTGGATCACATTTTGTGGACCAATTTCACGAATGCACTCATCAAGCAAGTTAGAAATGAATAATGCATTCTTCGTCTCACCTTCACAATTGATAGCCTTCAAGAACGTAGGCCCACTATCACAAGCCGCCATCATATTGATAAGAGTTCTTCTTTGTGAATCCGACCATCCATCACTACACAAGCTTACACCCTTTACTTTCCATGCATTCTTTATCGCCTCTAATTTCATCCCAATGTGACTCCTCTCTTTTTGGAGAAGTGTAGTCCTCAATGCATTATAACCCGGAGGGCGATAACCCGGAACCGGGCGAGAACAAGCCTTAGAAAAGGCTTCCACATAATATGGATTCCTTGCAAGGTTGAATGACAAGCCACTTGTGTAAAACATCCTTGCAATTAGACCATCCAATTGCTCTCTTGCATTATTTTGGTAAGCTTTCTCAAGAGGTCCACTACAACTTCCCTTCCTCTTCTTTGGTTCACACACTCCTTCACCATGTCCACTATCACTTCCACTCATGTCACCCAAGCTATCAAAATCCATATCAAAATGACTAGCACTTGAAGAGTCGGTTCTTGATATGGGCAAAGAAACATGCCTTGCTTGGGCATTTTTCACCCTCATCTCTGCCACATCTACCAAGCATTGCATTTTAGATAGATTACTTTGTGTAACTTTGTTGCAAGCTCTAATCCCACCTCCTTTAATTTTCAACAAATGATGCTTCACCCTTGAATATGACCATTGAAAGATGCTTTGACAATAATGACATTTGAAATTAACGTTTCCTCCACCTTTCCTATTTGATTCAACTTTTGTAACATACTTCCAAAGAGGAGCATTATCATCATAGAATTGGGAGGAGCCCTCATTTGAGTTAGCATTACTCATCTTTTCCTAAACAAAATAAAGCTTGATACACATACTTATTCACATATATTCATGATTCATCATAAACCAAATTTCAAATTAAAGCATAATAAAACATCACCGACAAGCCACTGAAAAATTTACTTTGCCTAGATAGAACTCACTGCAAGTTCCTCAAGATGATCAAAATGAAGCAATCAAACAAAGCAAATCTAGTAAGTATATTCTTGTCATGTTTAGAAGGCTTGAGGAGAAGCTAGCTCTACCTCTCAAAGTCAATTGTGGTCCTCAAATTAAGACAACGAAATGAACCATACTATTACAATTACTATATATATACTGCAGTGAAACAGTCTCCCTCTGTCTGAATTGTTAGCTTTTATATCTAAATACATTATATTTTCTACTACAGAAAGGCTCCTATTTTGTTTTATTTCATCTTAAAACAGAAAGGCTTAAGCTGACTCTACCCCTTCCCTTGTCTACTACTTCTCTTTATACAACCAAATGAAGAGAGAAATGAAGAAAACTAAGAAACGTAAATCTATACACAAGCCATCTCTATAATTCCAAGAACATACTTTTGACAAAGTTAAATTAGTCAAAGATACTGAAAGATAAAAGGACAAACAGCAGTGGCAAAAAATCAAAAGGAAGCAAAAAATAAGTGAAGGGGTTGGGTTACCTTTGAGGAGAAGACATAAAGCCTCCACATGATCTAAATGTTGGAAGGAAGGAGAAAGAGAGAAATGGAAGGAAGGAGAAATAGAGAAATGGGAGAGAGAGGCCAGCACACGAACAAGTGATTAGAAGCTGCAGCTTCTCTTCTCCTGATGGCTGTAGCTAGGTTTAGCCCTTTTTCAATTTTCATTTTTAGCCCATTTTTTAAAATTATTTCAAATATGTCCACAAATATTTCAATAATTATGCTTTGACCCCAGTTTTTATTTTAAATTTTCAAATGGGTCCTTGCCATGTCTTGACTTTAGTTGACCCGTGTCCAAAAGTGTCTTGACCGTGTCCAAAATGTGTCTTGACCGTTGACCCGTGTCCAAGGAATGTCCGAGGCTTGTCCGCGTGTCCGCGTTCGACAGTGGGCCATATCGGCTCGGTTGAGGCCATGTAGTAAGTTGTAAGTGTTAGTGGTTATCATTACATAAATGGTTTTTATATCATGACAGTGTTATCCAGTGTTTATGATTGATTTAGTTTATCGCTTGTATTTCCAAGTATGAAGTATTTATATATTTTTTTATCATTTAGTTATGGCTTGGGATGACTTTAAATGTGTATGCATATTTAGAATTGATGGCTAGTTTGACATGGGAAGAACAATTTTATGAAGGATAAAGAGTAAAGTTTATTAACAGTTTAGGACAAGGGATTACAGTAATGGGTTATTAAGTTGATGAATTTAGGGATTGATATCGGTTTTAAAAAGGGATTTTGGGATTTCGGGAATATTAGAATAATTGTGGATTATGGATATTATGAATATTGGTTTGTGGATTACACCATCACATGTACCTCCCTGGTTCTATAAGGATGATACCCACACGTGCGATGAGGGATGCTGGCGTGTGGTGATGATGATGATGATCCGGCACTCCTGGCCTGGTGTGCTGAAGGCCTTTGACGGGGAAGATTGAGTGTGGGAGATGTGTTTCAGTCGCACATGCATTGAGGATTCTGCTGTGCGTGTCTGGGGAGCAATAGTCCCTTAGTTGGACTGCTCGTCCCTAGCCACATGTGTATTGAGGATTCTGCCATGTGTTCTAGTTGAAACAGTCCCCGTGTTGGATTGTTTTCCCCGGTACATGATGTACACCACGATATGCACCTCCCTGTTAATGGATATTTGGATACATTCGACATGCTATAAGTCTTCGGAGGTGTGTCGGGATTTGGGAATTGGGCACCCTTGGCCGGGTGTGCCGAATGCCCTTGACAGGGCAGATTGCACTTGGGAGATGTGTTTCAGCTACACGTGCATTGAGGATTCTGTTGTGCGTGTCTGGGGAGCAATAGTCTACTGGTTGGACTGTTCATCCCTAGCCACATGTGTATTGAGGAGTCTGCCATGTTGTGTAGTTAAAACAGTCCCCATGTTGGATTGGTTCCCCTGGTACATGATGATGGTGTGTATATGTATATATATGTATAATGCGTACAACGGTGGGAGAAAGTTAGTATGAGTTTTATATTGTTATATACTGTGGGTGTGTATATAAAAATATTTATATATGAAGGAAAAATATGTGGATTCATTTCCAGGTTGAGGTTTCTTGAGCATGTGCATTGAGAGTACTCTGCACAAGTATGAACATTTGATATGATGTTCGAAAATCGAGATTGGATATTTGGAAATTACTTGTTTTGCAACATACACATTGGATAGGGTATGGTTGCGGGGTAAAGATGATTTTACTTAACTATGTAGAAAAGGATATGAGGTTAAGAAATGATTTGGGAAATGTAATTGAGTTTCGGAATTAAGATTGGTTTTAAAAGAATTATGCATGTTACGTGTGAATTGTTTCAGGAAAATGGTTTTGAGTTATGAATTATGGGAAAAAGGAATCTATAAAATATTCAGGAGAGATATGGGGAAGTACTTGAGTTGTGAATGGTTTGGGTAACCGGATTTGAAATTAATAAGAATTTAAGGAAATATTGAATTATATAACATGTTGAAATTGAAGTAGAGAATGATTTTAAAATTAAATTGTTGGTTTTACTTGGATAATGAATTGTGACTTTTGGTTAAAAGAACTACGTGTGGCTTGATCCCTTAGTAGGGTACGTAGGCAACCTAGGTTAACCTAGGTTCAGTCGCAAACTAAACTGTTTGAGTTATGTTTTGAAATATTGTGGCAATGTAAATTAAGGACAAATTAATAGATTGCGCTAATATTGCAATGTAGGGTTGAAATTGAGGCCGGAGGCCTATGTTGTAAATTGTGTGCAATAGCATTGTGTGTGCTACTGCTGGTTGAGATATTTTGATGGTGATTTTACAGGTGGTAAAAATTGGGTAAATGTCTGTTTTTCAGGTGAGACTGCCAAAATTTCGGTAGACGTCTTGACCCCTTTTCTTTATGTGTGCGGGTAGAGGGTTAAAATAGTACGTGGGCCTGGCATCGGTTGGATGTTGGACGGGTAACAGGGTTCGACATGGATTTCGAGGAGGAATTTGGGTCGGGTCTTGTCATTCAATCTCAATTGGGCTTTTCTCAATTACCTCAACAGGCGTATCAATTTCCTTATCAGATTCATCCAAGGCCTTATTGGACTCAGATTTCACTTTTCCTAATTGAATTGCGTTACCAGAAGCATCAAGTGCCTTATTAGACTATGATTTCACCTTCCTTAACTGAACTGAATTTTTCTCAATTCCCTTATTAGCTTCACCCAAATCACTAGGACTTTTCAGTAATTCATACCTTGGTTTCCTAATCCCAATTGGGCTTCTCTCATTTTTATCAGAAGCAACAGCACTAATCTGAAGCTTGTGGGTTTTTTGGGGTTGGAGCTTGTGGGTGGTGGTAATGGGAGAGGAGAAAAAATCGATTGGGGAGAGGGATAGCGCAGAGGGAGAGAGAGAGAGAGAGAGAGAGAGAGAGAGTGTGTGTGTGTGTGTGTGTTTTACTTTTTGGTTTTTAATATTTTAAATAGTTAAATTAACCAAAATACCCATAATTTAACGGTTTTTATCTGAAAACTAATGGAATGGGGCAACCTTAGTAACGGAATGGAAGTTCAGGGGGGAAATTGAGCCATTATAAAAGTCAGGGGCAATTTGAGACAACTTGTAAACCACTGGGGGTATTTGAACAAAAAAGCCTTTATTATATGAAAAGAAAAAAAAAGGTATGTTTTTAACATTTTCAAGGTAGGTTTTGTTTTTTCAAAGTAAAATTAAATGTTTGAAGAGCCAAAGTCAACTTACCAGTCCTGAAGAGAGAGAAAGAGGTTGCAGTTTTGATGACTGAGGTTGAAGAGGCCGTTGGAGACAGTTTTTCTGATGTGGCTCACTTATTTTAGAATTCCAAAGCTGTTGAAGAGGTTGTTGGAGATGCTCTAATGCTCTTCAGAGCTTATGTCTAAAACCATATCAAATCCCGCTTAAACTGCTGGATATTTTGTTTATCTTCATCATTTCGAAGCCAATCTGGCTTGCTTAATTTCAACAAGGATTGACGGGCAACTGTTCCTTAGCATCTGAGATACCTCTCCTGCTGTCACTATGCCATCAAATGGCACTATATTATCGAAAACTAAGGCTGAAAATGACACACTCAATCTTTCTAAAACAAATTTAACTTGATCAACTTGGTCTTAAGTTTCTCAACAGCTTGCTTTCACTTCTTCATTTCCAATCGTCAACTCCTCAAAAATCACTTGTTTATTTGCTCTGCTTTCCCCCTTGGTTGGTATGACTTCCAGTGGATGATTGTTCCCGATTGTGATTATTTTGTCTCATTGTATTTCCTTTCAAGTCAGTCAGAATTTAGTACCACTCAGTTCGATTTCCTTTCTTTTAATTGCATTTCAGTCTAATCGGACTTGTTTCACTTTTTTTGACTTGTAATCTCCATTTAGACACAATTTCACGATAAATGGAAGTAGTTCTTTCAGTTTGGTTTCAGTTTGAGTACTTTATTTCTTTGAGCTTTAATTGCACAAGTGAAATATTGAACTACTTAATAAATCAGGTATTGAAAAGAATCAATCTAAGCAAGATCCCCACTTGGAGAACAATGACTTCATATTAAAGTGTAAGATATACATCTATAAAAACATGAATAAATTGCTGTACACCCCCCGAAGTAGGACCCCAATCGAACTTAACCCCTCGAACTAAAAAGTCAGGCAATTTAGCATCCGAATTAATTAAAATGGTCAATTTAGCCATTGCCGTTAAGGTTTGTGAATTTCATCCAATTTTCCATTAACTATAAGGGTAAACTTGTAATTTCGAGTAAAATAAATAATAAATCAACAAAAAGGCAATAAATAATAAATAATAAATAATAAGAAAAATAGAATAGCATTTATAATTTCACTTTTGTACCTCAAACTCTCACCCTCAAGCCATGTTTGTTCCTGCACTCTCAATTTTAACAATCAAGTACTCTAATCTTTTTAATTTTTTTCAATCTGGTTTCGGCCGACAAAATTTCCTTTAATTGTCTACGTGACAAGCATGGGTCCCACCTATTCGCTTCTTTTGATGTTAGTTGAGGGGTATTTTTGCACAATTGGTGCCTTCCCGCCCAAACTTGCAAAAAATGTGTTGTAGTTTTTTTTAACAAAAGTACTTGCGGAAGACATCAATTGATCGAAAATACCCTTAAACTGACATCGAAAGAAGCGAAAAGGTGGGACCTATGCCTATCACGTAGACAATTAACTAAAATTTTGACGGCCGAAACCATATTGTAAAAAATTAAAAAGCTTAGGGTACATGATTGTTAAAATTGAGAGTGCATGGACAAACATGCCTTAAGGGTGAGAATTTAGGGTACTAAATTGAAATTAACCCTAAAAAAAATCAACCCCATCCAGCACGGATCTCTCTGTCTCTTTGTCTCTTTCTCTAAACTGTTGAGTCGGTACTTGGTTGAAGATGCTCCAAGAATCAACGGCAATGGAGTGCGTCTCCCCCTACCCTCCAAAATTTTCAATATGGCACAACCAAATGCAAACTGAACCACAAATTAAAAGTAAAATGAACCCAAATTTTCTACCCCTGTTGTATTCTTTGTTAACCTGGTTTGTTCAATGAAATTTATCTAGGTTTCGAACAAAAAATCAAAAACAAAATAAAGATAACTGTGTTGAAGAAAAATATGAACCTCTCAACATAATTTCATCACCACTATTTAAATAATGGGGTTTTATTATTTTTTAGGTTCGTCCCAATCGAGACATGGCGTCTCGTAATTACAATCCTTTGCTTCAAGAGAACACCCTTAGATTCCATCATAAAGAAACTGAACATGTGTGTTTGATTTGGCAGCTGCTCCCAAGTCGAACCTCAGGGTGCCTACGTATCGCTCACATGAATCAAGCCACTCATAGTTCAAAGAATTGCAATGAACAAATGACTCATTGCAAAGAGGAATTTGATTGAATTTGATTGAAAAGTGTTTGAGTGAATTTAGCTGAATAAACCAGGAATTCAATTTTGAATTGTGTTTTGAGGCGAATTTGGTTAAGAATAAACCAGGGACTCTGTTTGGATTTAATATTTGGGCGGTTGCATCTAGATTGAGTCTCTAGACTGGCTATATACCCTTTTGAAGGGATCTTGATTTGTGTGGAGACGGATAGTTGACTTGTGGAAATTTGGTTTATATAACCAGTGATTCAAGTTTGGTTGCAGTTGCGTCTATTGGAATGCTAGACTGCCTAAGTACCCTTGATGGGATCAAATGGACGTAGTTACAAATTTTGGAAATTAATGGGTAAGTGTGGCCCACTAATTGAGAATTTGTGTCTTTGAGACAATTTAGAGATTTTAAGATTTTCATTGGTAGATGACCCAGGGGAAAAATTTGACGGTTTTGTACCATTTTCTCATTGTCAATGTCCAAGAAAAATTAACAGGCATGTTAATGGGCCCATTAATTTATGACAATTGACATTTGCATTGGACCCCAAATATGGCTTTGAAGATTTAAAATTGATCCATTAACCATATACTAGGCAATTTGGGCCTTCTAAATTTAATGAGTGTTTATTTGGATCACCCATTACATATTTTGGGATTTTGAGAATTAATGGGCAGACAACCCAATAATTTGTTTCCAGGCCACACATTTTTTATCAATTGGCCCATGAGCAAGGAGTCCACATCAGAGAGTATTTGAGACCCATCTATCAATTTGAAGCCAAAACAGTGGTTATTAACATAATTTGTTTCCAAGTGAAACTAAGCTTCGCACTCCCAAATTTATTTGGAATACTTATGAATAATCCAAGGAGGAAAACAAGCAAACAGCCTGCCGCAAGCTACGACGAGGTGCCAACCCCCTTTTCCTTTTTTTTATTTATAATTATTTTTTACTTCTCTTTCTTTTGGCTGGCCTCTTTTTCCTTTCTTCTTCACTACCCACTTTCCTTTGTTTTGTCTGTATGCACACAAACATAACAGAAGGAATTCAAGCAAAAGTGGCTGTGCAACGTGACCTCATCCTTCAAACTTTCTTTCTCTTTTTTGTTTTAGTTTGAATTCTTGCAACCATCCTCTTTGTAAAAGAACCCAGATTTTCAACAAGAGAGTGAAGAAAACATGCATCTAATGCTTAGGAAATGAACATTAGCCACAACCTATAACACAAAATCATTCTAAATGGCGGATTCATTTTGTTTATGCTAGTTGAGCTAAACCTTTTCATCAAAACCCAAGTATTTTTGGTCTAGTCTCTTTAAGCACCAAAAAAAAACCCAAAAAAAAAGGAGCAAGGTATAGGGTTTACCCTTGATGACCTTTACTTGGAGTTCCAAGATTGAATAGCTTGTTGGAAATGCCTTCTTTTCTCTCTTTGAATGAGATACTCCTTCACCTTAAGGCTCCAAGATAGAAGATCTCTACCTCACCACACCAAATACTTCTAGAGATGTAGAGAAGACAACCAAGAGGCCTTAGATGCTAGACTACCTCTTACTTGGACCAATTTTATCTTATGGAAGATGAGAGGCTATAGATTGCACTCACATATCAACCAAAAGATGATAAGCTAAAACCCTAGCTAGGTTTTCTCCTAACTTTATTATTTATAGGACAACACAAAACAAAAGGGGAGAGAGGCCTATGGCCAGCCTTCCTTGGTGGGCTTGGGGCTCCACAAGGGTCCTTGGGTTTGTGTTGTCTTACAACACTTATTCCTTGGGCTCAATTGCATTTTGGGTTATTTTGTCCCTTTCCTTTTAAATCATATTTAAAAGCCCAATCCAATATATGTCAAAGTTAATTACATAATTAACTCTTAATTATGAATTATAATTTAACTATGAAATCATAATTATAGTCTCACTTAATTGACCCGGTCGAACTCTTTGACTTTGGTCAATTGCTCTTGTCAACATGTTGACTTTTGACCGTTGACTTTGAAATTTGATCATTGACCGTTGACTTGTGTCTCCTCGTTTCATTTCTCTACATTTGTACCTCTAGTCACATTCTTTGTGTGCGATCAGTAGATTCCCTTTAGCAAGGTAGTCGGTTGATTCAACTCGTCAGAGTTGACATACGAATTAAATTCCATAATTTAATTCTTCCTATTAGTAAATGCTAATTTTAACCTTCTAGGACTTCCACAAACCATGGTTGTCGCTTAGCAGCGAGTCACGGTTATCCGAGCTAAATAAGATGTTGTGAAAGAACCCATTCAAATTGGAATGACTGTGCAATTGAATCATTCTCTTATAACAATACTTCTTATTCACGTTATTAGATAATGAAATCTAATGTCAAATATCGTAATGTGAATGGTTTCTTTATATGATTATCCTGGTAAGATTTGAAGACCTCTTCTTTCAAATCTTATCCACTTCTCTACGCAGAGATTTGACCAATCATATCCTCGAGCATCTTCTCTCCTTACTGAGAGTAGAGATTCCTTATTGTACATTCATTTGCCTCTTTGACTCTATTGAGAGTCCTAATAAACATCTTTAAGTCATGTCGGCTTCAACACAACTGTATAGTGCCCTCAAAGATTAACAATAAAGTCATAAGACATCTATGATATCTCAGATCCAAGGATTAGTTTGCACCATTGCAATCTATGAGTTCTAGTTTGACATGTGAGTTAAGACTTCCACTCTAGAACTCATATGTTTGATCGTATTCAGTGTACTTGTTCTCATACAAGCACCTATACACATATCTAGCTGTCGCCACACTCAATGGCTTGAGACCTCGCCATTCTCTACATATAGAGATGATACTGTGTGTACTAGTCATTGTGGAATATCAACACCCAATTGATATTTCTATGACCAGGAACATATTTAGGATTAGAGATCATGATAAGTCTCCATGTATGCAACACGTGGTTATTCATTTTTTTCCCTAGAACCCTGAGAATTCCATTTTCTTGACCAGGACCAACTTTTGGGGGCCAACCAACCCAACATTTTGATAAATGGAGTGGTGGGAGGTAACTAGTTCCTCTCACCATATTTTATTCTTTGTTATTTGCAGCAACTAATTTCTTTTTTTCCTTTTGCTTTCAATACAGCTGAACAAAGAAGGGGTCTGTGCAATTTGTTCAAACCAGAAAGAAATTAGTGTGCATTTTAACAAAGAGGGAGAGAGTTGGTCAGAGAGTCTCAAGAGGTATAAACCCATTTTGCATTTGTTGTGAGATTATTCCCAAGTGGTTTTGTTTCTATCATAAACTCCTTTACAACCATTTATGATGGAGAGCTAACTTCAGATTTTTACTTGCAGCTACATAGTAGGAATTGATTGGGTTTCCTCCACCAAGGGTAAAGCCCAACCCTTTGGAATTAACTCCCAGAACATCACTTTTTCTTGTTTGCTTGGCAGAGCATGAATGGGCATAATACCCATGAGTTTCTTTTTGCTCGGTGGAGCTTTATTGAACGAGAATCATTCCAAGGATTTGTAATCCATTTTTTTGATTTAAAGGTTGCCACCCAATGAAAGGACCCACCCCGAATTCCCCCTCGGAATCCGTGACGAACCCTGCTTCCCGTCCGGCATTGGACAGATGTCGGACCCACTTTACAAAAAAAATCCCTTAAGGCTTAAATATAAGAATGAGCAGCTAAAGGTTTAAATTTTCCACCTAGGAAAACAGAGAGTAGAAAGTGATAAAATGAAATCCTAGAGAATGATCAAGGAAAGTTCCTACAGTGCGCTTACGGAGCGGACAATGATGATGCCTCGACGTGGTGGTCTCGACCTCGGATGCCTAGGACTTGGGGGGCGCAAAACAAAAAAAAATGTGAGTGGACGAAAACAAAGCGTTAAACATAATTTATATTCAACATAAATAACCCCTCCGTTTTAGAAAATAATGTCCAAAATACCATACAATAGATTTCTTATGTATACTTACATATTTATATCATAACCTACCATAAATAAAATCATATATTAAATGCATTCTCATTTTCTTGAAAAACAAACCTCAATCATTTAAAGTAAATCAATTTTTCTTTACTCACGCCGTTCTAAAACTCATAACCATTTCCAATGGTCATGTCTCAACTTTATATCCTTTTTAAATATAGTTAAGTAAAATTCTCTTTTTCCCGCAACCATACCCTATCCAAGGCGTATGTTGAAAAATACATATATAAAGTACACTTTCGAATATCCGCATTTCTAATCCAAATCTCATTTAAAAATGCTCATACCTGTGCAGAGTAGTCTCAATGCAAATGCTCAAGAAACCTCATCCTGGAAATAAAGCCACACAATATACCTATATATATATGTATGTATATACACACATATACCCACACCATCATCATGTACCAGAGGAAAACAATCGAACACGAGGACTGTTTTGACTAGACCACATGCCAGAATCGTGTTGGCCTTGTGACTAGGGATGAGATGTCAGAATCGCATCAACATGTAGCTCAATCAAGACTTAAGCGCGCAGATTGTCCGTCAAGGCCTCCGGCACACCCTGCCAAGGGTGCCTAGGTCATCCTCATCATCACCACATGCCGGCATCCCTCATCGCTCATGTGGGTATCATCCATACCGAACCAGGGGAGGTACATATCATGGAGTATATCATGTACAGGGGGAAACAATCCAACACAAGGACTGTTTTAACTAGACCACAGGCACAATGATAATAATCTCTAGAAATCCCATATCACACATCAAAAGTCGGGACTAGCCTGTTAGTAAAATTCCATAACCTCATTAACCCAAAATAAACCAATTTCCAATCAAGTCACATTTATGCAAGCATTTCAATATTTGGAAAAAAAAATGCACATTTAAAAACAAATGTCCACTCACAACTGGTATAAAGTTGCTCAACCCTGAGAGAGCCCTTCATGTGGAGTATGCGAAGACTGAATACCTATTCGAAAGAATAAACGGATTTAATTAATAAAAGTACTCCACAACCAACTTTAATTGAAAACCCTAGTTCCTGGGTCTCAAAGCCTGTGCACAACCTTTAAGGAGGTTAATAGGGTCAAGCTAGTACTTCTCTAAGTATGAGAGACATCGAAAAACTCGGGGTCAACCGAGCGGTCAAACTTTCCATATGGTCAACCGGGTTTGCGGGGCCCACAACCTCGGATTTTCAATATGATAGTTCTTATAAGTCCGAAAGAGTCTACTTAATAAGTCCCAAAGGTTTGGTCTTAATCGAGCAGTCGGATCACTCTTGATCACACGATCGGACGGCGACCGATTTGTGTAACCCTAGAATCGTTGATTCGGAGTATCTGGGACTTCGTTTCTCGATCAACAAGTTCCTACACGATCCTAGAGGTACGGGGATTAACATATTTGAAAAGGACTGTTCCGACGGTGAGAATCCATTAAACGACAGAATCTCATATATCTGAGCATACCGTTGTGCTCAAGACGACGTGGGTTGAATTACAGGGCAAAGTGGGCTGCCACTGAATGGCCCACGCGCCACCACGTGTCGCCGGCTGAGGTGGGTGGCTTGAGAGATTTTTTGGCGACGTAAAATCTTCAAATCACCGGTCAAAACTTCTATCAAAAGGTCAAGCACAACTAGAGAAGTGTTTTTGGTTCTTGGACCCAGGCCAAAAAGTGGTCGGAGTAGTCGGAAAAACAAACAAATTGTCGGTCAATTTATAGGGTTCAAATCAAACTCTCAAACTTCCAAATTGATCATAACCAACCATACCATCAACTAGAGCACGTTGAGTAGATGAAGAATCATACTTGGATTGACTGATTTGGCCACCGGAGTCGTCGGAAATATCGCTGGAAAAGTTAGAAAATTATTGGCCTTTCCGAGCTTCCAGTACCGCCTTGAGTGGTGGTCGTGGCTAGGCTTCAGTCCAGATGTGTTCGCCGGCCCCTTGCGGTCATTTTCCTACCGGTCTCAACCTTGGAGGTGGCCGGACGGCGAAGAACACTGTCTGTCTGCCATGGTTGCTTAGCGCGTGGAGATAGAGATCAGGGAGAGAGAGAGAACTGGGGGGTGTTTTCACGCAAGTACAAGGAGAGAGAGAGAGAGAGAGAGAGAGAGAGAGAGAGAGCTATGTATTTAAGGGTTTTTGAACAATTTTAGTAATTCCCAATAAGTAATTCCCGATACGTCCTTTCTGTTTTCAGACCTTTTCCCCTTCTTTACAACTCGAAATTGAGCGTGCAGCCTGTCTATAAACTCGTATCGACGAGCCCAATGCAATAGTGAGACTAAATTTCCCAAATTCCTTTCTGAATAAAAAGTAACTAAAATACCCCTACTCCAAAGGGCCAAAAATTTAATTTCATAACTAACTAATTAAATAATACTTAAATTGGGTCGGGATGTTACACCCAACATGGATTTATCATCCAGGAAATTGATTTAAGGGTTGCCACCCAACATGGATTTATCATCCAAAAATCTGACACATGGGTTGCCACCCCACAAAAATTAATGGAGATGACAGTATACCTATGACAATTTCTTTTGTCTCTGTGCTCTAGCAATTTTCTAACAGGAGCTCCTTTTTTCTTTAGATAAAGCTTGTTG